>OY987263.1:38475217-39675217 GCA_963920665.1 Straminergon stramineum | reverse complement strand
CAAGTCGAAGACTCGAAGGAGTGTTGGCAGCCCCCCGGCCTATCAATTGCGATCAAGAACTTATGAAAGGAAAGCGACTGCCTGCACTAACGGAAGGACAGTACCTTAATATCATACTGGAAGAGTGTAAGAAAAGCGCATCCCCAATCTGTGAGAGACAGTACTGCACCGGAATTTACAAGGACAGTAATGAGCTTAGTCTACCGGAATTTTAAAGTGGAAGCAGTGGCTGAGAGCATCTGCAATGCTGTCTCGGTACACAGTTTCTGTATTGCCAAATCGCAGGGCATTGCATGAGGCTGGCATAAGGTAGACCAACCTATTACCACACTGATTCGCAATCTGAGTATATTAGGAACAACTTTAGCAGGGGCACATATTTTTCAGAGGTGTGCGCATGTTTCATGAATCAAACCCGAGTGGAATTCTTTCTTTTGTGTCAAAAAAACACACCCAAGTGGAATTATAATTTTTCAATAAAAATTGTAATTTCTATGAATTTCTAAAGTGGTCTACTCTAAATTACAAAGTTGCTTCCAGACTAGAGTCATAAATGTCCTATCCTAAACCTATAACCACTATTACATGTACCTATTAGCATTGGAGTATCCACCGATTAGGTTGACAAGTTACCCGAGTTGGAATTAATGGACTCAAATTGTCAAAATAGTGAATGGATTTGTGTGAGTTTTATGGTGGAGATGGGGCCAAAAATAGAATGGCAGTTATAGGAAGCTGGCGGAAATGGGTTGGTCTACCTTAGTGCCGTGGATTTTTTAGAACAAATAAGGTAAAACAACCCATTACGGTCCAAATGGGGGTTTGCCCTCTTGTCAACTTTGAAATTTTCTATTTTTTTTTCTAGAGAAAGTCAAGTGATAGAAATGGCAAGAACATTTGAAACTATATTTCTTTGACAAAGTGTGAATTTGTTATGAATTTTAGAAGTGTTCAACCCATCACAACCTAAAAGAGTTCGTAGACTAGCCAAAACCAACCAAAATTGATCCATGACACTCATCTTACTTACTTACCTATAGTGGTCATAATATTTTCTAACATAGAAGACCTAAAAAAAGCACTTCTTACAATGAACTAACACTAAAAATTTGAAAGTTCCTATTGTGGTTACTAATTACTCCATTGTAGTTAGCTAAGACATTGAATGTGGCCCAAATCTGAATAACAAATAGAAAACCATAATGGGGTTATTTTAACCCCTCACCGCCTGAAATCCAAACATGTGTAAAAGCTGACTTGCGTTTCAAGTCCTATAAGTCTAACTCTCAGTGAGGTATGAAAATCTCAACCGTACAATATTGTAGTGTGCATGTTGTAGATGGTGTGAAAAAAATTTGGGGTCATTTGACCGTAAAGATTGAAAGATTATAATGTTATAGTGTTGAAAAAAGATGCTGAAATTTTCTGTAAAACACATTTGGAGGTGAAATTCGATTTCTAAACCTACTCAAATGAAAAAATTTTAAACTACAAAGTGATTCAAACCAAAAGACAAACACTTTGGTGAAAAAAAATCTCATTCAATTAGTCTACAAAATTGTTTTGAAATGTCAAAAAAAGTAGCAAAAAATCACATCTATTTCTGAACCTCCCTCTACTAAAATGCTTCTCAGTCACTCATAACCTCTTGGATTCATATGAAATTTTACTCTTATGAACAAGACTAGTATGCGCAACTTTTCCAACAAAAATGATTGAAAACGGACCATGTATGAAGAAGTTATAAGCCGCCGAAGTTCATTGTAATGCAAAAATGACTGGATTTTGAACTTCAAATTGCTCCCACACATGCAAAACAACTTGGATTGACATGAAAATTTTGCCACAATAACTAGGCTTTATTGGGAACAAAATCCAATAATTTTTTATTGAAAATTGAAAACAAACATTTGATGAGAAAGATACAAGCCCCCAAAGTTGCAGCCATTAGAATGCAGTGAAGTGAACTCAAATTGAACCTGCAAACTTTGAATGGCTTTCAAAAACTCAATACATCTTGGATTGATCTGAAAATTCTACCACTGAAATTAGAATAATATGCGCAACTTTCGCAACAAGATTCATTGAATTCGGACATTGGATGCAAAAGTTATAGCACTTTTAATTTTACTGCTAGATTATGAGAGGACACTTTTCGTTTCCTTTGGCGGTGAGGGGTTAAGGAGTCCACAATGGGTAAAGGTCCACAATGGGTTGTTTTACCTTAGATCCAATGCAAAGCCGGCAATTGAAATGTCGAATGGGCTTTTCACATTATAAAAAGAACGAAAGGACAAAATTCTACATTGAAAAAGACTTTTCATGCAAAGAAGGGAAGGTTGCATTGATTGACACACATACCAATGCTTGAAAAGGTATGACAACAATAATTATTCCTACATCAAGCCAACTTGTGGACCCTTCACATTTTGTAAATTTGCCGATCCCAAGTAGATGCATACCGAGGTTGTGGAAGTGGAGGGCCCCTTAATGGTTGCATTGGAGCCAATTTTAAATTAGAAATGACAAAGCACTCCCTCTAGTGCTAATATTGGGCCTGTTCCCGGAAGCATTGTAGATGCTCTAATAGCAACTCCCACCCTGAAGCAGAAAAGGGCATGTGAAGTTGTCAAAAAAGTATTTGTTCTTGAAGTGGGTGTGGGCTAGAATATTTTCTGGCTTGCCATTTGTGGTCGAGTCCCAATGTGATGATGGTTCCAAGAACAAGAAGCATTATTTTTTGGATTTCATTAGAGCACACTTTTGGTGCAGTGAACCACCTCCACATGTTGTCATCATCAAAGAATCCAAGTTTCTAATATTTACTTCAGTGCTTAGCAAATTGCCCCAAAATATCAAGCAGTGGCTCTTATATGAAGAGCCTTGGTAAATGTGGTAAGCTACAACAGCTACATTAGGGAGCAGTTTCGTGTAGAAGGACGCTACAAGCCCCATTGGCAACGTTCCTATACATGTTCTAATGTTGCATTGGAGCTGCTTTGAGGTGGAACTAAAAAAGGAGGCTAATTCTAATATTGTATTGGTTGCATAGTTGCCTTTGTCATTATAGGGTTGGTTACAATGGTGTTTTCCAATTTACTTTATTATTTTCTTTGAAACAAATGAAACATGATTTCATTGTTAAGGGCAAAATACAAGACCACCAACACCAAGTAGCCTGGTGGGAGACAATGATGATGTTGTTTTCCAGTTGGATTGCAGAGTTGTTTTACAAGAAGATACCCTATCTTATTTGTGCCATGCAACTTTGGGTGCGACCACTTCATGACCACTACAATAGAATAAACTTACCAATTAGCGTCTACATCCAAAAACTACACAACAAACCATTGCCATTTACCAAACATTAACCACACAATTCTACTACCAATTTTGTTGCAATGGGAACAAAAAAAATTATCATTGCCCAATGACTTCATAGCATGTGGTGAAGGGTTGTAAAAATTTTTTTAACTAGATTTTTGCTTCATTGCCTTTAAATTGCAATAAAATTTGTGGGAAGAAATCATTTTGCATTCTGTTTTCAAAAGTGAATCTTCACATAACATTTAATTATTATGCCAAATTTCAGAACATGCAAGTCTCTACATTTATGTGGAGAAGCATTTGAATTTTATTTGTGCAGTGATTGACAAGTTTATTCTATGTATAAGAGGAGTAAGGTTAAGTACATTTGAAAGTTGAAAATATGCACTATTGATATTCAATTCAATTAGGGTGCACAAATGGGGTGGTTTTGAAATTCGGTTGCAACTAGGGGTTCTTACCTTACACCTCTTCATGGATGTTGTAGATTAGGTGCCCTAAATGGGTACCTTTCTAGCTAATATCAAGTTTATTTTGAACAAAACCCCTGCAATAACAACTAGAGTTTAACTTGCTATTGTTTGCACCACTGGCGATGGCCCCATTGAATTTGGAGCTTTTATTTGCAACTTTGGAGATTTTGAAGAAGGTGGGTTTTACACAAATGTTGGATTTCTGAATTATTGTGTGGCAATTTGTTTTTGGCTCATCTTATACTAGCTCCTAACTTAATTCTCCCCTTACATTGCTCCAAACTATGCATCATGCAAAGTTCAATTTGGAATTTTGGAATTTGTTTGGATACTCATCTCAATAAGTCCCATTGAATCCCTCACTAAACTTTTGAAACCCTCTCATTGGTTACTCTTGAAGATTTGTTGTTCTTTATCAAACTATTGAAAATATTGGCTAAACTAGTTCAAACTTAAATGCTGTCAAATGATGAATTGAAAAGGCACTCAATTCCTTCTTAGGTTTCAATTTTAGTCAATAATGGCATTGAAATTATATTCTTTTTGTTGTATTTCTAAACAAAACCTTATAATCCTAAAGTAGGCCTTATGTTAGTCAATACAAAAGTGACTCACTAAAAATATAAGATAAAGTAGTTTTGACCTAAAATTCATCATGGGAATGTTCTATGTAATTTGTAATAATGTAGTGACGTGAAAAGAACTTGGGTCCGGAAAAACAAATAGATTACTATAATCATTCTTGCAATGCACAACTTCTTACCACCGATGTCACATTTGCATGCAACTTCTTTTAACAAAACAAAAATGTGAATATGGAATCCAAGTAAGTTTTATTATTGCATTAGTATAAATTTTTAGCTTCAAGCAAGGGTAGACTATTCCTATCTCCTAGAAATTGGCTTCAACATTTAGTTGACAAAATAAATTATAAAGTAATTCAAAATCAATCTAGATTTCAACACTCCAGTTCTACTTATTTGCTAATTCAAGAATTGCATCCATGTGAAATAATTTTCCATCCACTTAAATAATTTTTTTCATCCATTTTAAAAATTGTTGTCCATGTGGATAGGTGAATAGTTTTCAAGTACAAGAAACCATAATTTCTAATTCCTCAAAACATTCCACATTTGACTAATATTTAATTAATTTCTACACAACGAGTAAAGCACCCTCTCCAAACCAACATTACAAGAAACAAACCCATTACAAATTGCAAGCCAATTTAATTCTATTCTATTCTAATTTAGTTCTTTTTATTGCTTTTAGTGTGTAGGTGGGACTTAAAAGGTTTGAAATTGGGGATGGAAGAGTTGGAATTGGGTTGGAAATTCACCATGTAATGAATTCAATGAACTCCCCCGTGCAACTTCTACACATGACACAAGGTATCAAGGGGTGCTTTTAGATTTTTATTTGAACCATGCAAGAATATAAGAAAAATATTAATGTAGAATCCTAGAGAGTAAGAATAATTCCTCCCTAGGGACCCTAATTGAAAGCTATATATTTTTGCTTTGACCATCTATAATTTGTTTATTTTTTGCCATTCTTTTTAAAAAAAGAGATTATAAATCCAATAACCGTATCAAAAATATGTGCAATGATAAACCATTCTACAATGGGCTCACAAGTCCTGAGGAAGTGCATAGGTCAATACAGGGCCCGCCCGGGCCGGCCTGGGTGCGACAATCCCCTGGCCACCCCGTGCCCCGGAAACCCGCGCGCAGCGATGAAGGCCAAGTGCAGGTCTACTGGCGCCCTTCTCTATGCACGCCACAGTCATTTCCAGGCGTTTTGCAGGTGGCCAGGGGCCGATCAATTGCGTTTGGCCACAGATTTGACCTCGCCAGCTTTTGCACTTACCTGCAATACGTACCCAACTTCCGATTTGTCGTGGCAGCTTCTGCAACCAGCTTGGGGAACTAGTCCTGGTGCAAGCTGTGGAGCCAACAAACGGTTGGAGCTTCGATCTGCTTCCCACTCCCGTCATTCCTGCTCCACATTCCGCGCAGTCGATTTGACACGATTGAGCTCCCATGGTGTCGTCCAATTTGCGGTCACGTGAGTGCTCCTGTTCATCTTTGTATATGTACAAATTGTAGGCGTTCAGGGGTGTGTGATTGGAAGCTTTCGGGGTTTAACATTGCGTTTTTTTTTTTAGTTTCGGCATGTGTGGTGAATTGTGTTGTTGTGAGTGGTGAGCTTTGGGTGAGACTTTTTGTAGCGGTCACTGGAGGGTTTGGGACCAGTAGTAGACCGTTTTACGTCTATACTGATGTGTAAGTGTATTGATGTGCGAGTTTTTTGCTAATGGTGAAGCGTTGGTAGAATACACTGAGTCTGGAATTTTAGGAATTTTGTGGACTCGAGTCGCGAATTTCGTGAATGTGTGCTGGGAGATGTGAGCGCATTCTTTAGGAATTCGCGACTTGTAGGGCTGAGACGTGCATGACCGTCCCGTGTGTTGTTATTGGGGACTTTGGAGGTCATGATATGTTGATACTGGCACTCAGAAGTCCGGAGTATTGTTGGTAGGCAGGGTTTAGTGCGGGCTTGGGTAATTCTTAATACAAGCTGGCATTCGCGAGTTCGTGTGAAAACTCTTCTGTTTTTGCTCTCTGTTGGGTGTGTTTGGAGGGAGAGGGTCTGTGTTTTTGTTTTTGTTTTACATTAGCTGATTATGTGAATGTTTCACGTTCCTATGCAGTGCCGCAAATGTGGGCCGTTTTCTGTCACTCTGGCGAGACCGCATCGCCATCGATATCGCCATGCTGTCGCGGAATCTTAGATACATTACCCGACAGCTTGACGTGGCTTACACTATTTCTCCTGAAGCCTTGCTCTCAGCGGGCTCTCGTTTCGATCCTGCACCTCTTCTTCTTGGCACTTTACATCGTTGTCCACATTTACCAAAGTTTAGGTCGTAAGCCAGTCCGCCCGGCTCTTAGACATGGAGTTGGAATGTACTTTAGAGTAGTCCAAAGTTGCTGCCTCTATCTTTGCTGTATCAATTTCTGCGTCCTTTTGTATTGGGTGGCGGACGGGTACGGGAACAAGTGGGCTACTCTACCTCTGGATATTGTTGCATCGGCAGGTGCTCGAAGCTTCGCATGGGGTGTCATGTACATTGGCACGGAGGAAGCCAGGAAACGGCGGCGTCCCGTGTTTTCCGCTCTCTTACGAATTTGGTGGATCTCCGCATTTCTTCTTTCCACACTCACGTTCCTCTCCTCAATTCTGTTTCAGGGAGCATATCTCTGGAGTACCGTTCTCGAGGTTCTGCTTTTCCCTGCAGCGCTCTTTGTTGCTTACGCTGGTCTCCGTGGCAGAACAGGCGTCGAGGTTGAACAGATTGAGGAGCCTCTGTTGAATGGAGCAGAGAATGACAGCGGGGCAAGAGATCATGACCATGTGGAATTATACGAGAATGCAGGTTTTTTCAGTTTGGCTACGTTTAGTTGGTTGGACGATATTCTTAGGGTGGGCAGGAGGACAGCCTTGGAGTTGGAAGATATGCCTCCCTTGCCACCTGCGGACAGCACGGAGGCGATGTATGAGAGTTTCAAGTCCAGTTGGGAGGGTTTGAAAGAGAAGAGTCCGGATGAAACGCCATCGATTTCCGTGACGTTGTGGAAGTCGTTTTGGCCTATCGTGGTGGTGAACGCCATGTTTGCACTCGTCAATGTGGTGACGAGCTACATCGGTCCGTTTCTGATCAATGACTTTGTGGAGTATCTGAGTGGCAGACGGAGGTTTGAACATGAAGGTTTGACTCTGGTTTTGATCTTTTCAATTGGAAAAGTGATTGAAAACGCGTCGCAAAGGCAATGGTATTATGGAATCCAGTACCTCAGTTTGCGGGTCAAGGCCGCACTGACAGTGGTTGTGTATCGGAAAGCGTTGCGGCTGTCGAACTCTGCACGGCAGAGTCACTCCAGCGGCGAAATTATCAACTACATGTCGGTAGACGTGCAACGAGTTTCTGATTTTGGATGGTACCTTCATCAAGTGTGGATTTTACCTTTGGAAGTGGCACTTGCACTAGCAATTTTGTATAGAGTTGTAGGGATGGCATGGCTGGCGGGGTTGGTGGCTGCCGCTATCACTCTTTTACTGAACACTCCATTGGAGAAATTGCAAGAGACATACCAGGCCGGGGTGATGGAAGCGAAAGACGAACGCATGAAGGCGTTGTCGGAATGCCTGCGTAACATGCGTGTTTTGAAATTGCAATCGTGGGAGCAAAGGTTTCTCTTGAGAATTGAGGAGTTGCGGCAAGGGGAGTATAATTGGCTGTTCAAGGATTGCATTGCAAGGGCGCTGGGAGTCTACGTTTTCTGGGTGGCTCCTATTATGATATCTGTGGCCACGTTTGGAACGTGTGTGCTGTTTGGCATTCCTTTGACGGCGGGCAGGATTTTGTCTGCCATAGCCACTTTTCGAGTACTACAGGAAGCATTGAGTTCATTCCCAGAGCTAGTGTCTTTCTACGCTCAGACCAGGGTATGGTATCTCGATTTTTAATTCACAAATTTCGTTTCATTGCCATGAGTTTGCTGCCAATGACTAAAGCTGTACATGTTTGTAGATTCACCATCATCATCGTTAGAGGCAAGGTCGGTTTTTTTCATAATTTCGATCGGATTTCCGAGGCATACCGAGCAGCTTGGCAGTTGGTATGATGTGCTTTAAGGCCAGAACAGTCATTTTGCGTCATTCGCTTTTATTATCTTCCAGGTCTGATGTAAATCTGAGGTCTTGTAACAGGTATCACTGGATCGCATATGGGAATTTTTGCAAGAGGAAGAGCTACCCACTGATGCGGTGATTCATGTATCACCTGAAGAGAGTGGAGGTATGGCCATTGAAATTGAAAACGGTGAATTCAACTGGCATAAATCAGACACCGAACTCCGGACCCTAGCAGGAATCAACTTGCAAGTTCGACAAGGGTCCCGTGTTGCTGTATGCGGGACTGTGGGATCCGGAAAAACTAGCCTTCTTTCATGTGTTCTTGGAGAAATTCCTAAACAAAATGGCACAGTAAGTCTCTTTCAACTACCTAGTGGTAGTCAGGGTTGTCCGACTCTTTTCGGAAAGAAACGATGTCCTGCTGAATTGTGTCAGGATTGGACCTTGTTTCCCAGCTTTGTCTGCCGCGTTTGCAAGTATGAATTTTGAAGATTTTTCTTTGTTTCAGGTCAAAGTGAGCGGTACAACTGCCTATGTTGCACAGTCCGCATGGATCCAGACTGGCAAGGTTGAGGACAATATACGTTTTGGTAGACCTATGGATCGGAGCCGGTACGAGTCGATCTTAAATGCTTGTTCATTGACAAAGGACTTGGAGCTTTGGGCTTTTGGAGATCAAACTGAAATCGGGGAACGTGGTATCAACATGAGTGGTGGTCAAAAACAGCGAATTCAGCTAGCACGAGCTCTGTACCAAGACTCCGACATCTATCTTTTGGATGATCCATTTAGTGCTGTCGATGCTCACACTGGCGCTAAGCTTTTTCAGGTTGATCTTCTGCTGCTTTTGTGGCCCCTGCTGCAGTATTTTCCTTGATTGGATATTCTATTCGTAGTTCTGTTCTCTTCGAACACATTTTTGGAAACATGATGTAATAGAGAAGTCTCAGTTTTAAAGAATGGCATATTGTGTATAGGAATGCATAATGGGTATGCTGGCATCCAAGACAGTGGTGTATGTGACGCATCAGATTGAATTTCTACCCGCAGCAGATCTTATTTTGGTACGTCACTTTCATTCTCGATGTACTTTACGAATATATTATTACTTGTAGGCATGTAAAATCTCCCGACGTAGAATCAGAACTATACTTCTTTCTTTTACCATTATCTTAGAGACGATGGCGAGCTTTTATGTCGGAGGATTATCTGACTGACTGGTCGTGGAGCAGGTACTTGACAAGGGCGCCATCGTGCAAGCTGGAAAATATGAGGACTTGCTCCAGGCTGGAACTAATTTCCAAAGCTTGGTAAATGCTCATAACGAAGCAATCGACGGAATGGATGTTCATGAGCGTTCAGGAGGTGTGTTATCCATTTAAATCGTTTTCATCATTCTGTGTATCCGATTGTCTTCATTAGGATTTTTTGCTATCGTTCGAGTCTTACTTGCGGGTAAATCTCCTTTCATCATTATTTAAGTGCTGTGGATTCTTTCTGGAACTTAATATTTGAAATCTGTTGGAATCTCTGTATGTGTGATATTCTTTTCGGTTCCTTTCATTGTAGGACCCGTTCTGACCAATAGAAAGTTGAAGTGACCAAAAGTTCGCCTCTTTATCGTTTGATGACATCGTTAACTAACCCTGGATCGGCAGTGCGTACCAATTCATGTATTTGTTCATCATTTAATGACCTTGTACCAGAATGTTTTGTATTTCATTGAGCTTCCTCCATGCCTTTTCTTAGATGAGGGTATACCAGCAGAGGAGACAAATGGCGCTTCAGAAGCATACCGCATGGGCAGTGAGTTGCAGAAATCGGGTAGTCTTCGGAGGTCTAGTTCAGTTGCCATGCGCAAACAAACGAGCACGAAGGAAGAGGGTACTAAGGACGCATTTAAGCGCCAACTTATTGAAGAGGAAGAGCGGGAGAGAGGGAGCACAAGCTTCAGTGTGTACTGGACTTATGCAACCTCGGTATACAAGGGTGCCCTTGTTGTTATAATTATACTGTCCCAGCTGAGTTTCATGGTAAGCTTTAGTACTCATCTCTCGAGACACCTAAATTGTGTTCTCTTTTCTTTGGAAATATTTTTACCCAAACACAAATAGATACGATATTGATTTTACGCAGTGTCTCAATTTACTTCCGTTGCGTGTCTGCAGCTCCTTCAACTCGGAAGCAATTATTGGATGGCATGGGCTGCACCAAGGAGAGAAGGAGAGCAAGGGAAGGCGAGCAGTACTAAGCTGATACTCGTCTACACAGGATTATCTTTTGCGAGTTCCTTGTTTGTGGTAGTTCGCTCTCTGTTGGTCTCATTGGCCGGGCTATTCACCGCCCAGAAGTTTTTCCTCGACATGATTCGCTGCATCTTTCGGGCCCCAATGTCTTTCTTTGATTCAACGCCTGCTGGACGTATTCTGAATCGAGTAATTCTCAAGCCCTTGCAATCCCTCTTTAAATCTTGTTTGAATACCAATACTCATCGAATTGGCGATTGGTATCACGTGCTATATTTTGTATGTTGGGTCCTGAAAGTGTGTCAAAAACTACATGCGGCTTGGATGTTCTCTTATCACATTTTTGCAGTAAATTCTGACTTCACACATCTTGTCTTGTAATGAAATCAGGCATCCTCAGATCAGAGCATGCTGGACTTGGAGATTCAGTACTTTTTGAGCTCTTTGCTGACGGTCACCATCCAGCTTCTGGGAGTAGTTGCAGTAATGTCGGCAATCAGTTGGAATGTCTTTCTTTTCTTCATTCCCATTACATTGCTGGTTTTATGGATACAAGTAAGTCTTCGCTTTAAATTTTTCATTTACTCTTTTGTTTCCAGAAGTTGTAGGTAGGAGGCACACAAATCTGTAAAATCTATGTTAGGACAAATGGGATGTAGAGACATACCGGTAATCAGCTTGTATGATTATGCAGCGTTACTACATGACATCAGCCAGAGAAGTTGCCAGGGTTATGGGTGTTGAGAAGTCACCATTATTGAATCACTACGGCGAATCTATCGCCGGAGCAGCAACGATTCGCGGCTTTGACCAAAACCAGCGTTTCCTGGAGACAAATATACAGCTCTGTGACAATTACGCGCGACCTGCCTTTCTTCAATTCGCATTGATAGAATGGCTCATCTTCCGAATGGAACTGCTGTGCTCCATCGCCTTCTCTTTCTGTTTGTTCATTGTGTTGACAATTCCAGACAATGTTCTTGATCCAAGTAAGTGTTGACCTCAACCTTGGTAACATGTGATTACATAGACCGAGGCATAGTTGAACAATTTCTACCATTTTTCTGCTATACCGATTTCTAGTCATTGGATGGTAGCCATCTATTCCATGAACGAAGTATTGATCTGTCTTTTCGTCCACTGGTATTATGGTGTAGGTATATCAGGGCTAGCCGTTACGTACGGCTTGAATCTGAACATACTCATTGCATGGACTATATGGAACCTTTGCAATGTGGAGACAAAGATCATCTCTGTTGAACGCATTCAGCAGTACACCCGGATTCAGAGTGAAGCTGCTCTGGTGATTGAGGATAAGCGGCCCTCACCATCCTGGCCTAGTAAAGGAACCATTGAACTTCAGAAATTGCAGGTCTGCTTACCAATTCGTGCACTCTCCTGTTTATTCTCAATAGCTTTGTCAGATATTACTTTGGTAAGTTTGTTTTGACATTATGACTCTGATTCTCTTAACATGATGAGTACTGTTCTTGCAGATCCGCTATAGCGCGCACTCTCCACTTGTGCTACATGGTATCACGTGCACGTTTCAAGGGGGTAAAAAAATTGGAGTGGTCGGCCGAACCGGCAGTGGGAAGGTACTAAAATGCATTATTTGTAGCAGGATGATAATGTGGACTTAAACTGCTCTCATTTTAAGAAGCTACTCCACCGCTATTTAGGACCTTGTTAGATTTCAGTGAAGGATCTTTTGCAATTGGGGTCATTTCTATCGTGTTTGTTTTGGAGACTAAAGTCTATTGTCTAAGAATCAAGGGTTGTGGATACAGACGACCCTTATTCAAGCCCTATTCCGGATGGTCGAGCCAGCAGGGGGCAAAATCATCATCGATGGTTTGGACATTACAACCATCGGTTTGCAGGATTTGCGGACGCGCTTGAGTATCATCCCTCAGGACCCGACTCTTTTTGAAGGCACAATGCGTACAAACCTCGACCCTCTTAACGAGCACACTGACATGGAAGTTTGGGAGGTGAGTAGGGGCGATTTTTCCTCAGAGGTCACCCTAATAGTTTTGATTGTGCTGGATATGCTCTCTGCGGTTATTTTCTTGAAGAAATTTAATTTTGTTGAACTCTGTTCTTCGGATTTTATCAGTGCTCGAGGGCATGGATGTTTGAGAGATAATGACTTGCCTTCTACATTTCTTGACTAAATTTCTTGTGCTTTGACTAGGCTCTGGATAAGTGTCAGCTGGGAGATGTTGTGCGTGGCAAGGATGGAAAGCTTGATGCCGTAGGTATGTTTCCTTTTCGTTCTTTGATTCATTTGCCTCTTTTCTCCTACCAGTAATCACTTTCATAGAAAAGAGGTGTATTCTGGACACCGCACAGTCATATGCCGTAAGTCCTTGCACCCTTGAATTTTGAGAAACATCTTCTCGCAGAACACTTTCTTTATAATTTAAGCAATGAAGTGAATTGGATTTGGAAGCATACAACCTGATAAGTAAATATCAGTTGGTTTTGACAATATCACAAAGATAATTGTTTTAGCAAGTTTATCGTTTAGGGGTGGTGAAAGTATCTGAAAATGTTTGCCTTAGTGAACACTTAATAAAACCACAGTTTCTACCGTCGAGCTGAGAATACTAATACATCTTGTAGATGACAATTCTAAACACCCGTGAATAAACCAACTCATTACTTGGTAGTATCCGCAAAGTTGATTTAGATTTAAATGCCATGATGAAGCCCCAAGTTCCAGTGGTACTTTACATTCCTACAACTGAAGCGAGTTTTTAATTCACAAAAATAGTACATTTTTTCAAAAATATTATTTTGGGGTACAAAGACTTCTGGCATTTGACTGAATATGGAATTTTTCATTCAAGTTGTTGTCTGTTATATTTCCCCAAGGTTACGATGATATCCTCTTCCTTGCTTGATTAAGATAATACCCTCTACAATAATTATTCTGAGATCGATTTTTGAGGAGATGTATCCACTTATTTAGAGCATTGGATATATATCTGAGTCAAGATTATCTTTCTCGTAGCTTACAGCTGACGTCCGTGGTGGTTTGTTTACTTGTGGTTCAGTTGGGGAGAATGCTGACAACTGGAGTGTCGGCCAAAGGCAGTTAGTATGCCTGGGACGGGCTCTGCTCAAGAGAACGTGCATACTCGTATTGGACGAGGCAACTGCGTCCGTTGACAGTGCCACTGATGTTGTCATTCAACGCACTCTGCGAACAGAGTTTAAGGACTGTACCGTCGTCACTATCGCCCATCGAATCCCAACTGTTGTTGACAGCGACAAGGTGTTGGTCCTCAGTGACGGTAAGTGCCTTGTCCTGACTGAGTTCTAAATTCTTGAGACCAATTACTGAGAGGAGTCCAAGACAGTGCACCGAGTCTCGTGCAAAGAACATTAACATGAGAAGTTGATGAGTAATTCATGTTTGTTCTAAGTAAGTACACCTAATTGCAACCCCAGCAAATTTCGTCATTCTGTAGACCCCCTCTTAATTTCAGAACCTAAATCTAGGATAGTCATCTTGTCTTATGAGATTTGTGCCGCATGATTAAGAGAAGAATGACAGCTCTAGATTTGGGTTCTGAAATGAAGGTGGGGTATGCATTGTGATGCAGTAAGGTAGGGTCCTGATTAATGATCATTACTTACCTTATTAATGATCCAAATTTAACCAATGTGTGCCCAAATATCTGATTGTGTGTTTAATTAAATCATTTTTAACCCTGAATTCGCATTGTGATGCTGTTATGCTTGTTGGGGGTTATGAGCCTGATCGTCCTTGTTTGTCTTTTTTGTACTTGCAGGACGGATAGCAGAATATGAAATCCCAGTGGTGTTGCTGGATGACAAGAACTCTCTCTTTGCAAAACTCGTTGCTGAATATGCGATTCGATCAACAAAGTAGAGAGTTCAGTTAGTTAGCCATATTTACTGATTACCGAGATTCGTTTGGGAATCACAAGTTTTTGCCCTTTTAGATGCCTGGAAGGGCAGCGTAGATATAACTCAACAATATAGGAATCTTTTTTTTTTAACACCGGTGGAAATCACCCTGGAATCTGGGTGCCTGCTATCATTCATATAATTTTTTTGGTCTATGGGGCTAGTTATGGAGCGCCATCTAATCTTGCTTACTCCCTCAGTCTTGTACCGAATTACCTGTCTCCAGACCTGATTTTAGGGTTGATTTTAGGGTTTTTAGTTTTAACTAATGAATGATGCAAAAGAACTTTATTTTATCAACCACTTTACAGACCAACAAAAAAATTGTTGAAAATTGAATACTCTATAGCAATTTAAAGATGACAGGTTCAAAGGCCAAAGACATTGAACTTGTCATTGAATCTATTGAATTCCAAGTTGTTCTTGTACAGATTTGAGCATAGAGAGGGCAAGGTAGTTATAGAGGAAGTCTCCCTTCTCTATAAAGCTTATTTTTATATATTTGTGGCCCTTTGTATTTATTACAACTTATTTTGTTTTGATTGTTCTTTGACTGCAAATAATACCCATGCCCACTTGTTTAGCAATTTAGATGATACATTGTACATTCTTTGTATAGTAACTACACATAAAATGGCATGTATAAGTTCAATGGCATGAGCAGTATGTTCAAGAAAATTAGCAACAATTTTTACACATTGGTGAAGGACTATGAAATAAAATGCAAGTGCTATCTTAATTTTCGGACACATTGTGAGTAATTAGTTACTAATTTGCAAAGATGCAAGGTGGAGGGTGTTAAAAGTGTCATGTAGGGGTTGTTATAATCTATCTGATGCACATTAAGAAATCAAAACATAGTACATAGAGAAGAAGTTTAAACAATAAAAAATAAATATAAAAGATTGACCACTTGTAAGGTTGCCACCTCCACAATATTATAAAGAGAGTTGCATACTTCTTAAAATTGCCCTTGATCCATAAGTGACGTGGTGGATGTTTTTGTTCAATGAATGACAAGGAATTCTCCTATGCAAGACAAAAATGCAACTATTCATCCTTGAAATTAGGGGTGGAAAGGGGAAGTCTTATATAGTAGTTTGACTCCCAATGAGTATTTTGTGTTTTCTGAAATAGATAGTGTCACACAATTCCCAAAGGAATGATTTCCACAATTACTAGCTTGTCGTTTAAGGGTTAACTCCACTTTCCAATTGTCCTTGTAGTGCACACCATTTCAGATACCCTCCCTAGTTTGTTTTCTTTCAAAAATAGGGGTCAATTTTGAGGAGTGGTCCATTTTAGATGTAGTTACCTAACAATCATTTGCTCATAACGCTCATCGACCCTTAAAAGATGGACTAGTGATTGTGAAAATCATCCCTTTGGGATATAGTGTGAATCTTTGATTTAAAAGAATGCAAAAGTGCTCATTGGAAGTCAAACTACTATAGAAGACCTCTTCTTTTAGCACAAAATTCCAAGGATGAACAATTACACTTCTGTCCTACATAGAAGGTTTCTTTGTCATCCATTGGACAAAAACGTCCTCTACATTGTTTAAGGGTAAGAAAAAACATTGCAAAATCCGTAATACTTTCACTACTGTTAGAAAGGAATAGTATTATGGGACAGAGGGAGTGCTTTCTAGAATAGAAAGTGTGTAGTAGGGAATTATAAATGCTTTTTCTTTCCGAGGAAAGGCATCCCCTCAACACTGCTACAGAATGCTACGGAGATATATATTTTTAAATAACCAAGTTTCATGACCCTTGCACTATGAAGTGGAACATGTGTAACGAGTGCCAAAACTGAATGACTATTATTCATGATTCGTGGACAACCTTGAAAGGTCTCTTTGTTAAATCTCATACTCGTCACTTTCAGTGAACAATCGAGAAAAAACCAACCGCAGAGCAACCGGATCTATACCTGTCCAAGAACTTATGCCCTGCAATGTTTCTTCATCTAACTTTCAATACCTTCTATCACAATGTACTTCTAGCATGTCATGAGATCCTCAATATGAGGATATTGGACCACCTGAATGAATGGTGTTGTTCAACTACACAAGGACAAATCTGCGACAAAGAATGACTACCGCTAATGTACAACCTCTAGTTGCATGGAGGTAACCGATCCAACCCATCTTGAATAGCTTTCTGAAACGTCTTATTGTGTAATATGAAAGAGGAGACGTGACCACCTCTGACCCACCGAACTTCTGAACCTGGCCATGCTTTCTGCAATTTCAGCACAGAATGGTCCGGCACATATCCGTCATCCTGATGAGCAAGAAAAACCACAAATCAATGATTCAGGTGCGCTGATTACTTGATAATTCATAGGAATAAAATAATATTTAAACATTAAAACCTCACAGAACGAACCAACGAAGTGTTAACATATGAATTGCTGTCATAGTTCCATCCCCACAAAGCACAAAGTTAGACACGAATTGGCATGTTTCGAGGGCACAAAAAGCGGCGACAACTTTTCTTGATACGATACCTAAATTAGGGGTGTTATAATGAGTTACTGGCAAATTCCATTGTTTGGTGATTGCTAATTCTATAGCAACACTATAGCAATCACCAGATTTTGTGGGTCATTGAGGTTCGCAGTAACGAGAGACCGCCCAATTGGATGCCAAAAGAGCCAGTAACTCGGAAGCAAACGCCGAAGGACGAAAAGACGAAATCTGCTAGTAACGCATCGTGACATGCTTCGATTGCGGAGGGTCATAATATGAAGGTTAGACTGCTCAATGAAAACAAATGGTACAAGATTTACATGAATGGACAATTGCATTCGTACCGTGGCAGCCACGAAGATGACAGACTCGGGGTTTTGTGGAACGGGAAATTGAGTAACATCAGTGAGAGATAAAACAGTCCGCATGCGCTCAACCACTTGTTCGCGCGTCATGGATCCAGAGAGCAGCTCATCCCGCATCAGCACATCCCAGGCAGTCCCGTGCTGCAGTATGCCTTCACAGAAAGCAACTGCTGCCGAATGGGGAGTCAAGAAGGGCAAAATGGCTACAGGTGTTCTGTGCAATGACCCCACCATTGCAGCATGTACGCCCCCTGGACAAGTACAACGCCCACGGAAACCACCTTTCAGCCACCCCGGGAAACCCAACTGGAACATCAAAAGTGCAGGTAATAAAACACTTACACACAAACTACGAAAATCAGGCCAGAACACATCAATGGACGGGTTAAGCTTCATATGAAAATAACAAGCCCTTGCAAACAGATTAATTGGATCCTCCGGTGAATAGTAACGGAGCTCAGGAGTACGTCCAGACCATATAGGTAGGCTGCAATTCTAGAGGACAATGTAAAAAACCCACATACCCATGCTAAGCCCGCAAATCCCCAGCTTCTTGTATCCTTCCGCTATCTCCAACCAATACAAAAGCGACCGTGCTTCTTCAATGGTTGTCCTTCCCAACAATAACAAATCACTCACACACAGCAACCTTGCTCCCCGTTGTGAAGGCGGTCGCCGTTTCCCATAAAAAGGACTGCAACCAAGATTTTAAAACGGCTTACTAACGAAGTATGAACTAAACCACCTCTACATCACAAGAAGCATTCAAACGAACACAATATTGTCACATTCAGGTCCTGCTTAAAAGTCCAATGAACCAATGACGACTTCTGCATCTAGACATCTAGTGTAGCAGCATGAAACCTGATTTTAGAATTGTAACAGCATATCTACCAAGCCTGGGCCTTTTTCAGCTTCATTCATGTGAGTCTTATCAATCTTTGTTACTTCGAATGTGCGCACCTGCGTTGGGTACGCTGTTGACTTATACTGGATGCTTAAATATGTACCTTCGAGGTGATGACTTAACAACAGTAGGTAGGGCTTTGCAAACAACCTCATTCTCAAGATCAAATCAACATCAAATTGCCTTCCCACATATTGCAGTTCAATCAATCAAGCTGGGAAGTTACCAGATATTCACCTTTCCAGCACCATAGTAGCAATGTTCTTCTCTATTAACGGACCACCTAATCGCAGACGTCGATCAAACCCATGGTCACCAGTGCCTGCAAAATCATTCCACCAAAATAAGAATTCTTGGCCATTCCCCAAAATAGAATAAGGACTACAAGATACCAACCGCGTGTAGATACTCTATCAACGACGAATACTGTATTGACCCCCTAAAGGAGCGACATTTCATTGTATTGAAATGACCAATTTGATTGATCATGTCGTAAGAAAAACAATTCAGACAGGCCAAAATTTAGATCATTCGAATCAGAGAAGAACATTGCACGAGTTGGACAAAAACAGAACAAAAGAAACAGACAACCCACTCAAAAGTCCTAAAGATAATTAGAACCCACTTGGGTTTAGGTATTTAGGGTTAATACCCTAAACACCTAAACACTGAAACCCTGCGTACTACGACTCTTTGGCTGAGAAGGGCTAGTCAACAAAACGCCATATCAAAATTGATCACCGGAAGCATTCCACCATAGCCGTGCTTCCAAAACATAATTGAAGGCCTCGTTGGCAACAGGAGTTGCAGAAACTATACCAGCCAAATGCACCACACAGGATGCCTCGTGCGTAGGGACATGGCGAGGGCTAAGCAGTCGAACACGGGCAGTTTGACTCTCAATCGGCAATACCTGCTTCAGCATCTCCTCACACGGCGTAGTAAACACGCCTTCCTGCAACCTGGCTCTCCGGGACTCCCACACCGTCTTCCACACGGGATTGATAGCAGGAGGCGGCCAATGCTGCAAAGAGACTTGCGCCAACCCCTGTGCAATCAGCTGCCTTGACATCTGCTCCAGGAGCTCCAGCTTCGGCCCGCCCCACCCGCCGGAGAAGAACGGCGGGGCCAGTCGCATCCGATGCATAATGGCCCCATAGATGTGGTCCAGCCAATAGTGCGCCGCTCCCAAGTTGACCACCACCATCGTCAATCCTGCACTCGCTTAAGGTGAGTTCCTTGAAACCAAACTTCCGAGGATCTGACCTATGTGCACACCAAGACAATGAATTTTGAAATGCTTTCGGTGCTTGGCACGAGAAAATGGTATCGAAAACAAGTGTTTTCGTAACTGTATTAGTTGGGGATTTTCAAGGTCAATATGGTGTCTTTCCCAAAACCATGCACTATTCTTCTTAAAGGTGAGAAGCTCAAATCAGGACACCTGCCATGAACGAAATCTTGGCGTGTCGCAATTTTCGTTGGTCTAACCCTTGAAGAAACAGAGGTATTACTTTCCAAGATATGCTTGATCAAAATGGTCATTTAAAATCCATGGACCTTTCGTCCTAAAAGGGTTAAGGTTGCTACTTGAATGACATTCAGTGAAATTATAGATGAATGGCTCAAGGAACCAGGTGGATTTGCAAAATGTACCTTAATCGCGATTCTTCCGGCTGCTTCAACTAGCAGTGTCGTCACTCTTCATCCTCAAGCTGATTCCCACAAAACCAAAGACGCTTACGAGAACCAGCATTGATTCTTACGCCCAAAGAACACTCAGCTCCCTAGATTTTTGAACCTCAGGTGGACACTGTTTCACCCGAGCTCCCAAAACCTTCAAAACGAGGTGGGTGGGTGGGTGGGTGTCAGAGTTTCAAAAGCCTTCAATCCATGACGCACCTGCCAAATCCATTGCTAAACTAATCCAAAACCTACGCATAACCCCACATTCGACAACCTTTTACCCAGAAATCGCTCCAACAGTAGGACTCCAGCACCAACACTTATACCATACGCAATGCGAGATGCAGGGGATCGATAAACACAGACCAGAAATTAGGGTTGCAAGAAAAATAAACGAGCAAGAACCAAACATTCAATCTCAATTAGAGTTCAAGGAAATGAAAACGCACCACCAGATTCCGATCAGCTCAAAACTCGCAAACGCAGAATCACGTCCTCTGTGACGAGTACTCTGTCCCGATCCGCACGACCAAAGCTGAGTGCTAAACCCTAAAAACCCATCCTGCGATGGATCTGACGATTGTCCAACTTCAAAACCAAGCGCCAACTGAAGAGAAAAAGTCAAAAATAGGTGCACGAAAGCATGAGAATCTGTACTTGAGCTTACTTGTGATCGGATGCAGCGGCGGGTCATCGCAGCAACTAACTTAAGTTAATTTTGGGGATGACAACAGCCGAAGGTGAACTTGGGAATGGGAAAGCAAAAGCAAAAGCAACTGCAAGGAAGGCGGGGGGGGGGGGGCATGGATCTCTTATCCTTTGAAGTTTGAACCGTCATCTCGGTCTTGGAAGTTACGTCGGTATCCGTCAGTGACTCATCAGTAGAAGGAATATCATAACTTACATACAGTCACCTTCTGCAATTAAATTATGAGGTGGATGAGCTCCATTGCAAACCAAATGGACTACTTTGCTGAGTTTGCTCATATGAGAATGTTGAAATTTATGAAAAGAAATTCACATATAGACAAATGGAAGAGAACGTCATAGCAATTGAAATTCAATATTTTTTTGGACAAAGTAAAAATTGTTTAAAAGGGAGGCAACCCATTTCCAACCACTTAAGTGGTTACACATAATTGGAGGGCGAGTTTCTTGGGTGGGAAAATTTTCCAATGTGCAGAAATAGAGTTAAGAAGGGTTCCATAATTTTCCAGATTTTTCTTTCTCAAAACATAATTTCTATGAATTTTTGAGCAAAAGATTCTATTCCTCCCATTTTGATTATGTAGACCTTCATGTTTTCCACAAGGGTTGGTTGCAAAATCCACGAAGGATTGAGAGTGTTGTAAAACAATCACAATGTATTACAATTGCACAAGGAACTATGTTATAATTAAGTACTGCCATCTCCTCCTACATAGAAAGAGAACAATCTATATTGCCAAAAGGGGGTGGTGATCAAGAATGGGTTGCCTCCCATACAATATAAATTTCATTTGAAGTGTGATGCTCCATGGATACCTTAACCCTAGAAGGATGCTATGGACACTAATTTGTTTACAATATGAATTTCATTTGAAGTGTGACACTCTATGGATACCTAAACCCTAGAAGGATGCTATGGATATTAAATGTGATGGATGACTTCACCTAAGATTGTAGGATGGAAAAAAAAAAATTTAATCCAATTTATTTATTTGGACGGTACTTGATTCCATTTTTAGTGTCTAGTATTGCAAAGTCTCTCATTATGGTATTATTGACTTTTCTAAAGAAGAAGCTACTTAAAAAATAGATCACCCTTGTAGTGTATTTTGACTATTTCTTGTTATTTTCTCTTGATGTGAATTTCAGCCATAAAAATGATGTTTTCTAAATTGGAATCCAACTAACTAAATGAAGCTTATAAAATGGAGTTTCTACTCCAATTGAAAATTTTGATATTTCATAGCAATATATACTTTAAACATATAATTGTGATTTGTTGATTTTTTAATTTTAGAGCGACACAATAACTTTGGTTTATACAATGATGTTGTACTATATAATATAAATCTATGGTGAAAATTTCAGTTTTTTTTTAGCATATTTTGTTTTTGATATGAAGGTTCTTCAATTTTTTTTCTTAATCAAATCATAGTAATTTTAAATTCTTTCAAAAAAATTTTAAATTCTAGGACTTCTAGTTGAAATATGATTTCATCTCTGAAAAATTTCATTCATATCTAGTTGCAAAAGGGCAGAAAACAAAGTGTTGGATAGGGAGGCTTGAAATTAGTGGTCATCAAGGTTGTCCCGGACGTACGTCTGCGGCCAAATCGCGTCCAAAAATCAGACGTCCGGACATCCAATTTGAACAGACATTGTGGACGCTATTGAATGAGGCTTGGTCACCGTCCAACAAGCAAACGGATGGGCTGTTCGACAGGAAATCGGACACGTGGGTGGACAGGCCATCCAACAAGCGGTTAGACGGCCCATCCGCCCAACTATTTGCCCACTCATCGGACGGCTAACTTCAATTGCCGTTTGGGACTTCTTTTTTTGGAATTTCAAGGCGTGTAATATACCGTTGGAAAGGTCTTCGGAATAACTTTCCAACAGTATATACATACCCCCAAACTCAAAAAACTCCAATCGTTAATGGTGATTGAATTTGGTTGTCTGCCCAACAAATCGGCCATCTGCCAAGTTGTCCAACGGGCCGTCCACTTGGCGGACGGGCGGACACCAAGCTTCAATCACCATTTGTGATTGAAGTTTTTGGAATTTTGGGGCATGTAATATACTATTGGAAGGGTCTTTGGAATACCTTTCCAATGGTATATTATACACCCCAAAAATCCAATAACTTTAATCGCAAATGGGGATTGAAGCTTAGTGTTCGCCCAGCTGTCCGCCTGTCTGCCTTGTCCGCCCATATGGCCGATGGCCTCTCCACTTGGCCATCTGTCGACATGGTCAATCGCCCGTCTGCTCGTCCAACGGTCGGGGTGAGACTCTAGATTCTCTATGTCCCTGGACGTTCATGAAGTAGTGGACACAGACGATGGATGTCCCAACGTCTAGACATCTATGCAACCCTAGTGGTCATAGGCCCATCTTTACAAGGTTAAAAGAGGTTGCTTTGTTTTGTTTGCTACAATGAGATCTTTGTAACCATGTGTCCTCCAATTGCGTTCATGGTACCACCAAAAAGCCCTCAACAAGGAGGGGTGCATGGACTTTGATTTGTGACGTTTGGACTTATGGTGTGAAAGTTATTGAATTATGAAGTTACGAAGAATTTAAAAATTAGAAAACTACTTTTACTTTTATTTTATTTTGACTATGGCAATGACAAAGGGCACAATAGTAATCATTAGACTCTAGAGAATCAACATAGCAGAAAAAGAATCTCTAGCACTAAGACTTATGGGGCATTAAATACCTAGTCTACTTTTGAAGCAATTTAGTATATTCCTAGGCATGTAATACTAGTCCACATGCTGGATGAAAGGATATAAATAATTCTAATGTGAGCTACACCCACCTTCACAAACAAAAAATAGTATTCATATAATAATCATCTTAATCACCTACAATGGTTACAATGCTAAAGCCATAAAATAGTCAAACGATCTCTAAAGAATTTACATCCAAAAGGTAGGAGTTTCTACTATAGTCATCCTAAGTTACTTGTTAGTGGCACTCAAATTCTTCTAATTGTGACCACCAAGTCACCTTAATGTGGCCTAAATCTACTTTATTGAAGAATGATGATTTTCGGATAAATGCATTTAAGTCATAGGCCAATATCTAGCTACATAGAATGGAAAAAGTATTTAGAATGGGACTTCCTACCTTATGTCCATTGTATTTTGATCCTCAAACTGTATATAAAGAAGGTACTTTAAATTGATGATGTAACCTCAAAAATTTGTCTAATTAAAAATAATTTTTTTTATCAGAAATATTAACTACCTACTTTTATACTATAAAGCATTAATGATAAGCGTGGAAAAAAATACAAAAATTTGCCTTTATAATGCTTGGATTCTATTCACAAGTGTTGCTACTAACAACACTAATTGCAGCACTCATTCTATCATAGATACCACTCTCTATATTCTTTGATCATTTCTTCCTTATTCTTTAGCCTAGACTCATTTTAAACGTGGTATTTTAGTATTTTGCACCAATTTTCTATAGGGATACAACACATGCACCACTCTCAATAGATCACTAAAACATTCATTCAACTTTTGCATAATGCATATTTTTAGCATTGCAAGTTCTAATCATCATTATAGATGTATAGAAAAATCTATAGCTTTGCTTTCTACTACATAAGTTTTCAAAGCCTATTTGAGGATGGAGTTTTAAGTATAGAAGCTATCTCAATGAACTTAAAAAAACTATCTATCCTCTATTCTTGCTTATGTACTAGGATGTGCATCTTCCTGTTCTTTAGACAATTAATCAGCTATATGATATTGGCTAGACAAGACATCATCAGTGGAGCACAACATTAAATGGGGGAAAAATAAATACCTTTTGAAGGGTTGAAATAGAATTAGAACTTTTGAAAATACTTTCATTGGAAGCACATCAAAATTTATATGGCGTAGAGACAAGAAAATCCAATTTGGGTCATTGGACAACCAAACAATGGCCAAGTGAATCATCCAATAAAACCCAACCTTTTTTTTGGATTTCCTTTTAACTACCCTTAGATCAATGCCCCAATTGTTCAGGTTTTAGTAAAGTCATACTAGTATTCTTACGTACTAGTATAGAAAACATCAAGTTAACACAAATGTTGTCGAATCAAGTTAACAGTAAATCCAAAACAGATGTTGTAAGGCTACTTGAAATTTCTACAATTGTATTCAATAAAATTTTGAGATGTGATGGAAATCACGCCATGAAAAAAGTCTGCAGAGGTTCAATATGCATTGTATGCAACATAAGACAAGTCAATATCAATAAGTAAGTAGCAAAATAGAAGTTCTAATGCAACAATGCAACAAAGGTGTTCAATATTTCCTTAGGAAATCTTTCATTTCACACTAAAAATTTGAATATTAATGTTCACAATCGCACATTTTAAAGAAGTTCAAACAACAATTGATAAACGAACGTTTTATTTCAGAAGTCTTAACGTTTACTCAGTAGAGCACATCATACTCACTCTTACGCAGAGTGGATAGGCAAAGCATCCGGCTCAAGTACACTCAGAGGCTGCAGCGGAAACCATGGACTCTAACGATTTGCTCACATTCAAGTAACATTCAACACATTCTGTTTGCTGATCCAATATACACTGCAATCGAACTTCATCAAATCTTTCGAAAATCTGTACAGCATTACACCTTCTGCAAAACTGTAATAATCTTTCTAAGCTACCATAGTGTAAGGCTCCTTGGCTTTTCGTTTCACGGCCAACATCTCCTCCACTTTCTTCGCAAGAGACTCATCACAGTTCCGGAACACACCTATCTGCCGCTGAATAATCATTTCTTTGGCACCCATGATGTGACCTGCAATATTTTTGGCCGTCTGCTCTTGCTCGTCAGCTGACATTTTCTGCCACAAAGCTTTAGGTTGCGCGTAATCATCTTGCTCAGTCCACTTCCTGGGAGGTGATCGACTCACTACACCACCATGGTGTCTACATTGCAAAAAAAACCCAGAGAAATAATTAGCAGAAGGAATTGATGACGAAAAGAAAAGATACTTGAAACCTTACTCAATAAAATTCCCATTTACAATGCTTTTTGGAAGCCCAACTTGATTAAATGTTAATAAATAATATTATTTCTCTGGAGAAATAAATCGGTCGACTGTCATTGCAGTTAGATCAGTCTGAAATTGCGGGTGAAAATAATACAGTCTCAACGAAATTAACTTTCACATACAAAGATTTAACAGTAGATTAAACTTTCCTCACCAATCGCTACAAACATAAGTCAAAAAAATTTAAGTCAACTACATAGCGCTAATAGAAGGAGCAAAATTAATTGCTACTATGTTGAAAATAAGAAAATAGAATTGTGAAATCAGAAAGAAAGAAATGGTTTGTATTTTCTGGAGATTATTAAGTCAGGTGTGAGATATTTACTTGTAAGGATGCACATCAGGTTGAGCAGGATCTGGTCGAGGTAAATCTTCAAAGGAATTGGGATAATAATTCGGTTTACTACCACCATTGTCACTGACGTTCATTAATCCATCACGAGCATACGTTTGAACCTTCGCAAATGGACAACGATTGATTGGAATCTGCACACAAACGTCCAATACATCAACTTTAAAACCATATTTCTCTTCTTTCAACTCCATTGTAATAGCAATCGCAAGCTTGCAATGATTTCATAAACTTTCTTCAACTTTCGAAAGGGTTAGAACATATCAACAGAGCCATTGACGACAACTACAAATAATATCCGAAGATGAGTACCTGCAAGTAGTTCGGTCCGAGACGATACCGACTGGCATCATCATAAGCGAAGAGCCGAGCTTGGAGAACACGATCTGGTGAAGCTTCAATCCCTGGCACCATGTGTGCAGGCGAGAAAGACGCTTGCTCTACTTCCGAGAAATAATTTGTAACGTTCTTGTCAAATTTCAACTTGCCTACTTCACGCAGAGGATAATCCTTGTGAGACCACACCTGCAAACCAAATCCCCACAGAATCACTATCACCACTTGCATACACATAAAACAATTACAAACAAATATAAACACATAGTAACAATTAATACAAATATCTACAAACATATAACCCTGGCTTTTTGCAAAAGAATGTGCACTGACCTTGGTCAAATCGAAAGGATCAAACTTGTAGGACGCCGCATCCTCCAGAGGCATGACCTGCACCTTGAACGTCCACGAAGGCCCATTCCCATTCTGAATGTTTTGCAACAAATCCTCAGTGGAGTAATCAGGGTTGATGCCTGCAATTTCCACCGCTTGCTCATGCGTGAGATTCTTGATTCCTTGGTCGGTAATGAAATGGAATTTCACCCAGTGTGCCTTGCCTTCTTTGTTCACCCACTTAAAGGTATGAGAGCCGTAGCCGTTCATGTGACGGAACCCATCAGGAACACCACGAGGGGAAAACGTAATCAACACCTGCAACACAGTGACATTGATCGAATTCAAATTAGGTCAAAATGAAAGGTAGAGAGATCTAACTACGAAAACCTACAATTTTATACGAGCTATACATATTGATTTGAGAATGTGCACCAGCTTCGCATCTAAGCTTTTATCAATTATAAAAAATTGCCAAATTTAATTCAAACCCTTGCAACTTCTTGTTCCGTGTTCTATAGAACTCAATATCAAAACTCGTTCAGATTTTAGATCATTTCCCAAGACACCTTTCAACCCTCGTAGCATCAGCACACAGTGATCAACATCAGTGCCAAATGTGCCGCTTACACCAGGGTAAAAACTGGAATAGGGTTTAGAGCTGGACATACCTGGTGTAGAGACTCCGGGACCAGGCTGAGGAAATCCCAGAAAGCATTGGGATCCTTCATGTGCGTGGCAGGGTTGCGCTTCTGCGAGTGAATGAGATCAGGGAACTTGAGAGCATCTCGAACAAAGAATACTGGCGTGTTATTCCCCACCATGTCCCAATTGCCCTCCTCCGTGTAGAATTTGATGGAGAATCCTCGAGGGTCTCTCGCCGTGTCCGGAAATCCAGACTCTCCCGTCACAGTCGACCATCGTCCCAGTACGGGCGTCTTCTTGCCCACTTCACTCAGAAACGCCGCTTTGCAGAGATCACTCACATCGCTGCAAACTCACAACTCACACAATCAACACCCAAGTTCCGAAATAGCCAATATCTCTGTCCAAGCAAATTTGACAGGTGCTGTCGAAGTAACGTCAAATGAAACTAGTGCCCTTACTGGGTATAACTTACACACTTCTTGCTTTCCTAGAGTGCACTAAACTTGTAAATCAAACATAAGGATGTAGTTCTGAATTATCCTTGAGCTGGATTACATTCTCCAATGTAGGAGACTTTTTCAATGTATTTGTATTGGCATATTTCAGGTTTATCCAGACTTATGAGATTCGATCACGTCTACAAAATCAGTCTCTATAAACAAGGACTGATATGTTTATATGCAGGTCAGAGATTCCAATTTCATTCATCTTGCCGTTTTAAAGAATAGGACTATCGGTATTGCTGACCGAAAACAGAGTAATTCGAAGTTTAATGGAACTTCCTGTGAAAGTATTGAAGAGGAAGAGGGACATACTGGGTGACTTCGAAGTAACCATGAGCACCAGCGCCCTTGGCATGCACCACACGCTCGGGAATACGCTCCCGGTTAAAATGGGCATTCTTCTCGAGCAAATGCAGGTCTTCGAATAATGTATTCCCGCTCTCACCCACCGTCAAACTGCGACGTTACAAATTTCATCAGCTACCTGAAACTTCAAATTTACATACAATCTCGTAGCTCTTTATCCAGTAAACTAACAAAACACACACTCACAGTAGACAACTAGTATAGAAATTAGACAAATGATTGTGACTTTGTGTCCAACTTAAGCTTCATTCCTAGTGTAGCCTACTCTATCATCACTGGAAATTGCCTACGGAATTCTTCAAAAAAATTCTTCAAAAATTCCGCACATGAACATTTCGGATTTCTCCAATCCCCTCTCCATTTCGACAACGCAGTAGGCTCAGCTCAAATACATATCCTGTCAATACACACCTGTTGTTGTCGTCAGAGACAGGATGGCCGGTGAGATCGGTATACAACGGCTGCTTACTCACACCCAGTCGCACAGCTCCACCATTCTGATCCGGAATGGCTGCCATACCTTAATGCTTCTACAATCGATCCGCTACCAACAGTTTCTGTTCTACTTGCAGTGCAAAGACAGAGCGTCCCACTGATCAAACAAATGAATTTCAAAGCTTCCGGCAAGTGAATGTCAAGAAAACTATCTGTTCTACAAAATCTTCCAGTGGAAAGGAATTCAGTCCTGTTTTTTCGAGAATGTGGCATGCACAGGAACATATATATACACACAGAGGGTAAGTTAAGCTGGCCAGGGGCGGTGAGAAATTATAGGGGAGGATTGAACAAGTGTCGAGCTTTGAGGTGAGGGATGCAATTCGTGGTTTCTAGATTGGACAACAAGTGCGCTTCCCTTCCCTTCCCTTAGTTCTACGAATTCAGTGGAAGTGGGTAAGTGGGTAAGTGCCACATTGAAGTAGAGGAAGTGCTACACGTCTGTATGCATGGATTTGCATGGGATTGCGGCGTGGAAATGGAAACACCTGAGGAAGGTGCTTGCTGCCAGTGTATTCTCATTTAATTTGTGTCCAAAAGAAAGAGAGGAAAAATGTCGAAGCTGCTTGTAGCTGACACACGATCTTGAAGCCTGGAATATCTGGGAGCCGGGCGCTTTGATGAGCATCGTTGTTGCGGTGCTGGGGTGGTGCTGGGGTGGGTGCATATGTAGCTGCCAAGTGGTGGAAGTTTGGGTCTTTGTTTTGTCAGATAAAACTATAAAAGTTTTGCTTTTTGTTTCACGGAAGGTACGTTAGCAGGCTTGGACTCCAAAGTAGGAGAGGGAGCCAACGAGGTTGCCTCGTCATTACTGAATGTCGCCTTTGGGGCTTTTTGTCAATGATGCACCCAAAAGTCTACGCTAACCCCTAAATGCACAAGCCTGTTTGGAGCTTCTTGAAATTTGCTCTAAATTGAACAAAAAGTCAACATTTTCATAAGTTGTACCAATTTCTTTTGAATTGTAATTGTACAAATTCAAACTAGACATGTTAGAGATCACGTAGGAAAAGAAAACATAACAATATCACTTACAGATTAAAAGATTGTAATGTTTGATCATGAGGGTGTAGAAACTATGAAAAAATTTTAATTCACTTTTTGCCTCTCAACTCTAAAAAGTTGGTCACTAAAAAAATATGAGGTTATAGGGCCTAGTATGCACAACCCCAATCAATTTACAGTTTTTCAAAATCTATACTACAATTTTTTTAAAGAAATTTCTAATATGATTATTCCTCCAAGATCTAGTGTATTTGAGGCTCATTTCCAAGAGCCCTCAACACTACGAGAAGTCAAGATTGCAATGGGCATCCTTGCACAAAATCTTCAATAGAAAAATCAAAATCCTTTATTTTTAAGATCAATTTTTTGATCCTAAAACTAGACTTCAAAAAGAATTCTCCAAAAATATAAACTAATAATAATAGCAATTTGGTTGGGTTTTATTTAACTTCAAAAATTTCAAAACACCAGAATCTGGTGCCTTAGGCATTGTAGTCATATTTTTAGCCTTCTTTTTCTAACTATTCATCTTTTGTTAGTAAAGTATATTGGAATTTCTTTTGATTCCGCAAACAAGTAGTTAAAACAGACGAATAGTTACATTTCCTCCTTTTTGTACTTTTTGAAACTAATAGTTAGGTTGATTCACTTGAAGTTCAGCAAGTAGTTAGATTTCATTGGAGACAATTATTCTCTTTTGGGGAATTTAGCCTAACAATTTGTAATTCGAGGCTCTGAGTCTCTCTCGATCTTCTCGGTTGTCAAATTGTCAAATTTCCTATGCACATGAATTTTGTTTTATCTGAATAGAATCAATATTAATGAATTGTTGGTCTTGTCAAATTGTGAATCTTGAGTGGTATGAATCAAAATCCAATGATTGGATTATGTGTGTATGTTTGTGGTTTAACAATTCGTTTGTTAAGTTTATGATGGGAGTATGGAAGCTGTGGATTAATTGTTTTATCAATTTGTCAGTTGTTGTTTTAAATTACAATTTGTATTGGAAACTTTAGTTAAGCCAGTGAGTGGCAAGTTTGTGAATGACTATATTTTGAGGCCTTGTTTTTATTATGTTGTGGAGTAATTAGACAAGTTATTGTAGTTGAAAATTTATAAACCCCAATGATTGGGTCACATCAATTCGTAATTTGTAAACCAATTGTCTGTGAGTGAATGGTGCTGTGAATCTAAGGAGCAAAAGCGGGCATATGTTGGTGGTGGAAGAATGAATGGTGATCTTGCTACGAGTGGAAAATCAGGCGATGGGACAAATCGTTGGTGGAATATGAACTCAATACTATACATTCAATTCAGGGAGTAATTCGTAACTATTTGTTTAATTAAAATTTAGTTGTTAATTGATTGGATATATCAATGTTTGTTTAAGGATCTTTGGTGAAATTAATTAGACAAGTTGTTATTTGGAACTTGTGGGTTGGTGAAGTAAGTGAGTGTGATGAGACATGTGTGTTTGCTAATTCGTAGACAAATTGTTAAGTAATTATTGAATTTAGATTTGTTTGGAATATTGCCAATATGATGTTTAGGATAAATTAATTGGACAATGTTAACAACTATGGAAGTCTGAAAACATATTAATGGAATCCTAAATCATTAAAAAGTGTTTATGATTGAAGTTAAGAATTTGTTGTATTTAGACTAATTGTTTATGTATATGCAAAACAATTTGGAATCTTTGCTAAGTAATGGTTAAATAAACATTAGATGTATATGAGGTTTAAGAGTAATTAAGTATAACTAGTTGTGTGTGTAACTGTGCAGTGAATTAATTAAAGGAGCTTGCATACACACAATCATGCCCTACATTTAGAATAGAGACAATTTGTTGGGGGAATTCAACAGACTAATAGGCATTCCAAATAGTGATGTAGTTAGTGACCGTGACAAATTGTTTTGGTAATAAATATCACCAGTAATTAAGGAATGTGTATGGGAATTGACTGGGTATATATATAAATATATTTAATATATGCAATGCATTAGGTTCTAGAGCATGCATGTCGACAAATTGTGGATCAACCTTGACAAATTGTTCTTAAATTTGAGCCCCACACTAGATAGGACTAGGACTACATTCATGAGTCCTGAGCATGGATAAAGGATTGGTCAAACAAATTTAACCTTGGGTATAAGAATGTGAATGAATGAATGCTTAAATTTAGACGAATAATATACAAATTTCCATCCTATTTTGAATTACATGTGACTTTAGCTACAATAACATTAGACTATTTGATTATTCCCCAGATTTGAACCCCTATACTTAGTCCTAGGTGTTTTGTAAGGAAGCAAAATTCTAGACTATAGGCATTTAGGGGCTAATAGAGAAATTAGGTTGCCCTACACTAATTTCTTTACATTTGATACTACATAATTATTTATTGTTATTGTATAAGAGTACCTTACTTTTGAATTAGGGCTTGTTGTAATTAGGACTCATAACCCTCCTTGTGGACAAATGAAAATATTTGTAGAAGTATTTGTTGACTTTTATAGCTTGTAATGGAACTTTCTTGGAATAAGGCAACCTCAATGTTAAGGCAACTTCATTTCACTATGTAGTGTATTGTATTTTAAAATTTTCATTGAACTTAAACCTTTAAGAATAAAAATTTTAATAATTAAAAAAAAATTATTTCCTATATTTTAAAATCAATTCTATACCACAAACCATAGAACATCAAATCTCTACTATTGTGCCTTGTGCCATTGCCACAATTTAATATACGCAAAAAAAAAATTGAAGTAAGTTTCCAATATTTTGAAATTCAATATCTTTCTTGTGGTGAGTCGAAACACCATGAAACTAAGTCCATGCACCCTTTTTTGGAGAGAGCATTTTTGACAGTACTAAGAATGCGACCAAGGGACACGTGGTCCATGCGATCTCAACATAACAAACAAAACAAACAATTGACATCCTAACTTAAGGTAGGGATACTTATACCTTAAATGAAGTTGTTTGTTTGTTTATTTGTTTGTTTTGTTTATTATGGTGAGATCACATGGACCATGTGTCCTTTGATTATGTTCTTAGTATTATCGGAAAGTGCTCTACAAGGAAGGATGCACGGGCTTTGTTTTGTGGCATTTAGACCTATATGTGAAATTTATTGACTTTTGAAGTTTTTATGAATTAAGAATTTAGAAAATTCCTTTTACTTTTATTTTGGTTGTGACAACAATGCACAACCTCAGAAGCGCAATTAAATTGTCCCCATATTTAATCCCTACGGTCCCAAGCCTTATTTCCATCAAAAACCACTCAAAATTGTCATTTCTATTGCATAAATATTTTTCTTCATATCTCTTTGTAGAATCTTGAACTAGACAAGTGCAAGAATTTGTAGAAGAAACCACTTAGATTGCAAGATATTTGCATTCAAATTGAAGAGAGTAAGTTTTTTTGCACCTTATTTGACTAGATTTTTTGACTTTCAATCTTTTTAACTTGAAATTTTGCACTATTGATTTTGAATTCTTAACTTTTTATATTGAAGAATTGAGTTGAGGCTCTAAGATTTTTTTTAAAGTACTTCATTTTCAAACATTAAAAAATTATTGAATAGAAGTAGGTTCAAGAATGAAGAGGAAACTAATTTTTTAATTGCTCTATTTAAGATGAAAGCAAAACTCACTAATCTCAACGTTGAGATTGTTCTAGCAAGAGATTTAAACCTTCTCAAAAAAAATTGTGAAAAATTGTGAAAATTGAGTTAAAAAATGATCCCTACAAGTTATTTTTTCAAGAAGATGCTCTAATTGCTAAAAAAAAACAAGATTTTCCATAATCATGTTCACATAACAAATCCAAATGGAATAAATCAAAGCTTTCCATGTAGATGAAAATACAATATATGATTAAAAAAATTCATATTTTTAATTTTCATATCTTTTTTTCTACAAAATTAAAATTTGGGCTTACTATGCCATAAATTTTTCTTCTGATCACCAATTGAAATAATATTTATATTTACCCAAAGCTAATGTGTTCTTCTATTTTTTAGAAATTTTTTTAGAAAACCATAATGGATATTGTAACCATAGAAGCCTGCCCAAAATCCATTGTGCCCCCACAGACAATGGGACTTCAGGGGAAAACTATGATTAATTTACTATTCATTCTTTAAATTTCAGTATGAGGACCAAGCTATGTAAGAATTGCAAGGGGGGCACTATCATGGGAGCCAAGGAGCATGAGTCTACAAGCCTAGAAGACTATATACCTATGTTATAGGTGTCTATATTATAGAAACCTTTCATGATTATAGTGTAACTATGTTCTAGATACCTATATTATAGGTGTCTATATTATAAAAACCTTTCATGATTATAGTGTAACTATGTTCTAGATACCTATATTATAGGTGTTTATATTATAAGCACCTTCAATGGTTGTAGAATATCTATGGTTATACATATGCTCGAGGCTCACATGCTTACATTTTCATACTTACACACTAGCATTGTTGACGGTTGTAATTGTCTAGGGGAGTCTACTTTGAAAATTCATAATAATTACGTGTCTTATCCAAAAATTATAACTTTTAAAAAATTTATGATTCTCAATTGCTAATACTGTAAAAAAAATTCAAAAAAGAAGGTGCCTCCAATGAGGTGTTACATTTTTTATTTTGGATGTTTCACCTTGTATAGTGCAAAATATTTAAGTCAAAGGCATTCATACTTTGTAAACTAAGCTTGGTAAAAAGCCCATAAATTATCCATTTTAGCCTACCTATCTCATCAATGATAATAATAGGTATTTTAAGAAACATGTCACTCATGCCTATAGAAGGGACGGATTTAGGATTTGGTTAGTTTATGGACCTTTTGCCTAAAAGCAAGTTGCAAAAATATTATTTCCTTACACTTTCAAATTTCAACACTACACCAATAATGATATTAGATACTAAGACATTCATACTCTACAACACTAATTACAATCCCTAAATCCTAGATGTCATGATTATTAGTATTACCAACACTTGATGTTCAATAATTATGAGTACCATTTGTCAACTACTTCAATTTTTGGTATTGCTCATGTTGACATGTAATGCAATAAATGTTAAGAATACCACTAATCCCATCACTAATGTTTCCAACATAGAATGTCAACTTCAAGTTTTCAACAATATTTGTCACTAAATGAGAATTATATAGAGAGTCAAGATGAACACAACTCTTTCACCAAGGTAGTCGGACAAAATGATTGGATTTTTAGATACATGTCCATATAGTTTCTTTGAAAAGCAGTCATCCAACGATTTTTGTCTTGCTCAATTTTTTGTTGCAAATTATTCGTCTAAAATGTACTTTACAATATACTTTTACATTTATAAAACTTCAAACTATACCATTATCCCTTTTGAGGTTAACCCTAAAACGTCCTGATTCATTTCTAGAATTGATGATTTGAGAAAAATCATTGTAAAGTGTTATTTGGAAGCATATTTTGGAATTGATATGCAAAAAAAATTTTTAGACTAAGAGTTGTAGATTCTATCCGTATAGTTAGATTCACCAATGCTATCACCGATATTCTTTTATAAATTTTGAAAGGAAATTTCCAAATCCCTTCAAAATTTGATTACAAGCAAAATATTATTATTTTTGGAGTAAATTGTGTTGGAGTGGATTTGAAATGAGGTTCTCTTCACATGGTGACTTTTTTGAAATTTTTGAGTTCTTAAAACCTATAACCTCATTTTGGCAAATCCAGTTTTGAACTAAGGTCAATGCAATTTTGGCTTGGTCAACTACTTGACATACTTGCACACTGGTAAGTTTAGAAAAATATGTACCTTAGTAACATCAAATCCAATCCTTAGATAGAACAACAACTTGATAAAGTATCTCCAAAAATTAGAATAATTTTCATCCATAAGAGGATGAAACTTTAGTTTCAATCTATTTATCATTCTGAAAATGGACATCGGAGCACTTAGGGGTGAAGGTTAAAACATCTTTATTGTGGATTGGTGTTTTTGGATCAAGCCTTATATTCACTGCAAAATAAGTTTTTTGGTGCTTTGATCATCAAATGTTTAATGGGCCATTTAATTCCTTTCTCCAATTGGTGATTGACCCACTATAGCTAAACAAATTGGGTGGTAAAAATAAATTTTTAATAATTTTGGATATGCTTATGAACTCCAAATCCAACTACAATTTTACTTTCATAATTATTCCAACACTAGGTTTCCTATGGCCAAAAAATTTATTAAAAGTATAGTGGAAAGTAGATTAGAATAGAGAATATTACAACAATCTCATTCATTCCAAAATGGGGAAAGGGACTTCAAATATTCTCTTCAAAAAAATTCTCAAAGAAATAAATTCCTAACTTTTAGAATGTTACAATTAGGTGTGTTTATCTTAACTTCTTTAAGAAGGTGGGAATCTAGTGGGTGAATGATGAATGTTTAAAAGAGCAAATTATGAGAACTATATGAAATGGATTATATACAATACATTAAGTACTAGGTTGATAAATATTTTCTTTGCCTATTCTTTTATATATCAAGTTTTAGGACTCGTTGATAAATATTTTCTTTCCCTATTCTTTTATTTATCAAGTACTAGGTTGATAAATGTTTTATTTGCCTATAATTCTTTTATAGTGCGACAAGTTAATCACTTGATGCTTTACAATTCTACTATAAGATTTTGAATCAATTTTTGTGAAATGGAAAGAAAATTAAAATTGCTATAAATAAGATCTCAATGTGTCTAGATTCTTTACAAGCCATAAATTATTTTGCTTGAAAAGCTATGAATATGCATTCCCCTCCTCATAGGCTCTCTTTAGCTAGGGATTATCCCTTAGAATCATGGCATCCACTCCATGAACTAAGAATGTCATTTGTAGTTTTATGAGGAATTATAGGAAACTATGAATGTCATCCATAGTTTCATGAGGAATTATAAAAAACTATGAATGTCATCCGTAGTTTTATGAGGAATTATAGCAAAGAGAGGAAGTACATCCAAGTGTGGTCACTCAATGATTCATGATTTTTGTGCAAAGTTTTAAATCAATTCATATAAGGATGGGGAAAAAAAAGAAAAATTGCATAAACAAAGTTCTTAAATCTAAAATATTCTCAAAACTTACTTTAGTTTGCCCCTAAGCTCTAAATCTAAAGTAGGGACATCCAAATGCGATATGTTCCTAAAAGCACCACTTGATCAAATGCTCTCATTCTGATAATATCCTAGATCAACACTATGTATCTTTTGCTTGAGCAAAAAATTTCATCTATCAGAACTTTTGTACATGACATTCAAATGATGCATACTTTGTTGCATTGAAATATCCTTTCATTTCCAATTAGGATATAAATTTTTTTAATCAGTCTAATACTAAAAACTAAAATCTATGCACAATTGAAAAATTGCCATGTTTTGGTGTCCCTACTTTGCATTCCTCTCTTATTGTGAATACACCCGAAATCGAACCCTACCTAAAACCATCATCATCACTCCATGTACTGTACATCTCCAAAATCAGTATGTAGGTATATTGAAGAAACAATTTTAGAACTTCTACCAAAAAAGACTTTGACCCTTCTTAACTTTTGCATATGATATCCAAATGTTGCATTCTTTGGTGCATTGGAACCTCCTTTCACTTGCCAACAAGAAAATATTATGGAAATTTGACCAGTCTCATAATAGTAAATAGGCACAGTGGCAAAAAGTGTCGGTTTGGGGGGTACCCACCTTACCAGGCTCTCAAAGAGCTAATATATTTTGTTCAGCAGGAGATGCTGAAGAAGGTAAATCCAAAAGACACCTAGATTCTAACAGCACCAAAAAGAATCTACCGAAATCCAACACATATCCTAGACTTACCCTCTCCACTGCTCCTGCTCCTCCCCTCGCACAGCCCGAATTGCATCCCCGCAAGTGTTTCAAGCCACCGAGCGACAAATTGTTGCTCGCATGTAAGGAATCGCAGATTAGGTTTGTGCCATGGCTGCCTTGGTGCGGCGTCTGCACCGCAATAGCACCAACACCACCCGCTTCCTGCGATCCAGGTCAGTGTCTCCTCCTCCTTCCATCTCTTCCCATTCTGCTATCGTCCTTCGTTTTTCTCGTCTCCTACTTCTCTCCCTGCTGGCGCTCATCTTCAGAGCCATGACTCTCCGCCTGCCTGCAGCGGTGCTGCCTGTTTGCCTCCTCAGGACAGGGACAGGGACAGGGATTCGCATTACCGGGACACAGACCATGACGCCGCTTCCGTTTCCAGTCGATCGTTCGGAATTCGGGACTGTGTGCCCGTGAATTGGGGCAGCAGCTATGCGATCGGACGAGGGTTTGGATCGGGAAATTTAGGGTTTACGCGACCCTGGAGTAATGTGCGGTATGCCAGTACTGAAGCTGCTGTTACGGGGTTGCATTTTGTGGAAGGCGAGACAGGGGATATTGTACAAGCAGGGGTTGTAGATGGGCAGGTTGTCGCCGATCAGGTGGTGAGTGCGGGAGCGTCGTCGTCGTCTTCGTTGGGAGAAGTGGCCGCAGCTGTTGTGGATTGCTCAGCTCCGACTGCGGCGTTGCAGCATTTCATCGATTTTGTTCACACGCAGGGGGGCTTGCCTTGGTAGGTTTAAATGTTCTCCTTGTCAACCTCTTCCTTCTGTTAGTAGTCTATGTTTTTAACTACTGCCATTAGGTCAATGATTTTTGGAATTTGGAGAGTGGTCAGGGTTTTAGGGTTTAGGGTTTAGGGCTGTAGCTTGAACGGTGCCAATGTGGGATTCGTTTCCTCGTAATTTGAGTGCTGGAATTCGAGTGTTCATGTAATCAAATTGCAATTATCATGCATTATCGAGGGAGTTATCACATTTTGAGCTATGGTTTCATGTAGGGTTACGCCTCATGCGTAAGCCTGTGTTAAGCACATTCTTTCACCCTCGTTACGATGCCTGGCATTGAAATCTCTAATTACAGTGCCTGGCCCTGTCACCAGTGCCATCCCACGAAATAACTTGACCAATTTTCTATAGGAGGTTGGAAAGAAACGTGTTTTTTAACCTCACTGGAGCCCCTTGTTATCTCTTCATATGCGAGTGTTGTGAGGCATAAGGTAGGGACACTGAAAGTCGCCACTTTTTGTACTTATCAGATTTCCTATTATTAGAATGACCAAATTTGGTCTACGTTCTTGTTATCAAATGAAAGAAGATACTGATGCTCCAAAGAATGTCTTATTTGATACAGTATGCAAATGATTTGAAGTTTCAATGTGTGATTGGTAGATGGCCTGAAACCAACACTTGATTAGATGTTTAGGTGGGCTGCGTCCTCTAGTCAATGTGTAACCATTGTCTAAGATGTTCGGTGACAATCTCGGGAGTCTCTGCCTTATATTGGATTAATTTGCAGTTCTCTAGTGATTGAGATGGCCGGTGGAACTGTGCTGTTTCGCTTCAGTTTCAAAGGTGGTCACAGTACTTTTATGAAAGGAAAGTGTATTGGGTGGAGTGTGGGCTGGACTGGTAGTTCTCTGATTTTGAGGTTGCAGGTGGTTGTCGATTGCGGCTACAACAGTCGCAATCAGGATCATGGTGCTGCCTGTCCTTGTGTTTCAAATGAAAGCCACAGCGCGACTGACGGTGAGAGCTTGTCCTTACTTTCACATTAATTTATACTTATAGTTCGGTATTGCAGGTATATTGTAGCGATTGTGGATGTTGATTAGTGCGTGTATATGTATGTTTCATGCTTCCTAATGTGTCTTTTTCTTTCTTGTGCAGCTGATGAGACCAGAGCTAGAACTTATCACCAAAAGTATCAAAGAAAGTGTATGTTTGCTTTGTCCTTTATCTCTCCTATATCGTGTAGTTGTGTTTGTTTGTTTTCAAAATATGCCTGAAAGAATTTCATAAACAACGTGACGGCTTGACAATGGCTAGGTTGCTGAAGTGAAGCAAGGGTTTTTTTGTGCTCAATTAACCTACAAATTTAATCGAGTATTTATTGGGGAGACCTACTTTCTGCTTTACTTGCAGGGTTACGATCCCAAGGTGACCGAAGTAAATCAGAAACGAATGAAGGATCTCTTTTCAAAGTAATTTCTTATTCCTTTTCTCTACGTCAAACTCTTGTATTTGATGTTAGTCGAGAGATAATAAATGAAGGCGATTTTTGTTCATACTTGGCTATCTTCAAAATAAGAGAGATTATGATCAATTTTTGTGCCAGTCTTTTCAAAGGTGATACAATGTGGACTCCTAAACTATTTCCATTCGTCTCATTGTGCAGGCACAAAACAAACCCGTTCATGCCGTTGATGGGAGCATTTGTACAAGCTCCACTTTTCATCAGTTTTTTCTTTGCGGTGAGCAATATTTGTTGTTATTTGAGTATCGTCTGTGGATTGGCATGAACGATCTTTAGACGTTGTTTTGGAGGGTTTTTTATGGATCAGATTATGTTTGAAATGTTTTGGCCCAGTGATAGCATGTTGGGGTTTACTGATTTTAATGTTATATGGCTGGTTGCAGATACGAAACATGGCAGAAAAAGTTCCTTCGTTTAAAGAGGGAGGTGCCTTATGGTTTACTGATCTGACTACCTCTGATCCCTATTTCATCCTGCCAGTCATGAGTGGCCTTTGCACTCTTGCAACAATTGAGGTGATTCTTCCACCTTTCGATGGTATGCCTTGTGCCATAGCTTGGACCCTTGTTATGTGTGACCTCGTATGTATGCTGATGATCCTATTTCTATCTCCAGCTGGGAGCCATGGATGGCATGCAAGGCCAGCCGATGATAGGCAAGATGAAGATGTTCTTTAGAGGATTTGCAGTGCTTATTGTTCCTTTGACAGCCTCATTTCCGAAGGTATAGTACCACCATTGTCTACTCTGTGATATGTTGAAGTATGTGGGTATGATTATGAGCATTCGTGTTGGTTATCATGGAGTCGATCTGATCAAGCTGTCCAGTTTTATCGTTTGTTGACTTTTGGAATGGACATAACTCTTGTGATGAAGTGACTTCGCTGGATGTACTTCTCCACTTTTACAGGCCTAAACATACTCACACCCTTTGATAGTAGTTTGTACACATTTGTCCAATTATTTGTCTTTCCAGTTTTGATAAAGTTTCCGTTTATGTTGATTCGCAGGCTCTCTTCTGTTACTGGCTCACTACAAACATGTGCTCGTTAATCCAGACCACAGGCAAGAACTTAAAACCCTGGATCACACCTGTACCTGCATGTTTTTCTACAAATTTTGATACGAGTTCTACTTGAATATACCGAAATAGCAGTATTTATAGATAAGCTACTCATCTCAGAGTAATTTGGACAGTCGAAGTTTTAACATTGTAGCTATATTGACAGTTCTACGCCAACCGGCCGTTAAGCGGGCTGTTGGCATCCCGGAGACGGCACACTTGGTAGCCCCGGCGACACCTGCGTCTTTGGCTACAGCTGTGACCCTGCCCAGCCCTCCCAAAAGAGGAAAGAAGTCGAAGAGATCATAGTTGTTTTTATTATTTGAGTGTGGCATCTGCGAGGAGCACGTTACTCCAAGGCTATGTCTCGATATTTTTTGAAGAATTCCACATAGGTATCCGACACTTCAGAAAAGTGCTGGTCTTTGCACAATTACCAAAGTGAGTCCATTGATTCACAAGTTGAGTTTAGTCAAACTTATGGAGCCAGTCTATTACTGCAAACTCCTATAGAGCCGCTGTGCATTCATTTTGACTGAGTTATATCCTTCGTTTTGAAGGATATCGATATATTCATATTTTATACAATACGATTTGGCAAGATGTTATAGAACTTACAAACCAAACGGGACAAGGGGTGGATAGAAGATAATTAGCTATGGGGTGATGCAGTGTCCTAATTCTCGTTATAAAGTGATATTATTGGAAACTCGTTGGATTTTAGTTTAGATTTGGTAACATTGTTCCCAACATTGTACAGTTGTTTGTATTCCATTAGAGTTATCCATCGAAAGACTTCTAAGTTCATGTTAATTTGTTCCTTATGACTACTTGTCAAACAAAGGTGTTTTTAAAAAAGAAATTGAGAATTGAAGATGGTGCCAAATATTTTTAATATCACATCACACAAACTTGTGCCTTGTTATTGAAGTGTCTGTTGCATGCGCAAGGTCTCATGGCCAATGTTTTCCAAGATCCAAAAGTTCTTAAAGAGTTCCAAAGTATAGTGTGATTTCTCCAAAAAGAGCTCTCATGTGACCTCACTTTCCTCTTACAAACTTAAACTTCTCATCCTCTCTTTACAGCCTTTGCTAGGAAACTCAAATATATTTTTAAAGTAATAGGAATACAATTACAAATTAATTTGAGTAATGAGTGTAATAAAACTTTCAATCTAATAAAACACCAATGGGGTCATTTTCTATCAATGAAGACTCCCCCATCAGTCCCATATCCTTCATATTCATCAACATTGAATGACAAAAGTTTCATGTCTCATCTTTCACGTTGTCGGCAACATGGTGTGCACACGTACTTTAGCTCAACAAATGATCACATGTGGCCCTCTGGAAATTTCAGGCACTGGCCGAATGCGATCATATATTGCTGATTGTACCCGCTGGCTGATCGCAAATTTGAGTTACAGAGCAACTCACATTGAAGCCCATTTCCTTAGCACAACAAAACTAGATCCATAGCATTCAGTCACGGCATTACCCCCCTCCAGGACGGAGATTTCAGGATTTTACGATGGCCAATTTAGATTGATCACAATGTGAAAAACATAATCTCAAGACTGACACTAACTTCAAATCACTAGAATCGAAGAATAACATTGCATGTACTGGCCAGGGAAAAGATACAATTGAACAGAAGAAAGTCCTCATGTGACCAACTAAAAAGTCCAAAAAAACCTGAAACCCAATTTGGGCCTCTTGGTCTATTAGAGATTAACTCAGAAGAGCTTATGATTGCCGGTACATAATTTGCAATGTCCAAAAAACCGGGATACCAAAAACGCAATAGCTCATTTAGAATGGATCTTAACATGCTACTGTTTCATATACAAGACTTTCAAAACTACCCATTCTCCTCGAATAATTCTAACGTTCTCATACCCACACTAGCCTCTCCGCAGAAGAAAATTCTCGTGGACTAACTTTGCAAAGAAACAGCACGCTTGACCTAATTTATGGTCTCGAGTTCAATCCAATCCCAAATTGGCAATCCAAATCAGCATAGCATGTTCTCATACTTGATTCTCAACCTTCTAAAATAAAACAGTGGTGTGAAGCATAAGGGCGAACGGTATCAGGACAATAATCCCGAGTCCAAGGGTTTAGGGTTTTCACCAATTCCCAACCTCCGCTCCCGCGATGGCTAACCAAGCACGAGACTGACTAGCATAACTTCAAAACACTCGCCAATGATACCGGGGTGGTCTCACCTTCAAGACTCCCTTCTCAGTCGCCTATAAAAAGTGAAACTCTGCCATATCATGTCTCGTCTACACCAACTGCTCATTTGGAAAATGTGAAGCTCACTGTCATGTCATGCTCGCCGTTAATGTTCTGCTTCGAAACTCGCCTTGAAATGCAGATGAAGGAGGTGCTGTGAGGAGATTGATTGATTCATTTGTGGTCGAGCTGTTTCAAGCGTTCTTCCACCGTGAGAGCCCCGTTGGCGGCCTTGCTAGCCTTGCGATCTGCAGAGGCCATGAGAATGCCGGCCAGAGTGCCCAGGGCGCACACCATGAGCAAGCGCATAGAGCGCTTGTCAGCGGACACGGACATAGCGAGCGGACGGGCAGGGTTCAAAGTCGCGGGAAAAGACGAGTGGAACTCAAGCTAGGGACGGAAGGGTTAGGGTTAGGGTTCGTTTCGTTTTCGCTTAGGGCTCAGGGTTTAGGGAACCACAATATTTTAGGGTTAGGGTTTTAGCTTTGCAACCAAATTGGCATTCCTTACCATCAATCTATTCTAGTAAGTGTTAGTAAGTACAGAGTGTCACGATTTCATCCATCGTGGAAAGTGTCACATTTTCATCCTCATTTTTGTCATTAATTGGAGTGACTACCCTACAAGTTTTCAATGAACTTTTGGAGGTCAATGAAATATTTTTAGAGCTATTGCATTGTAATGTAATGTGATATGTTATAGTTCTTCAAGGCTAAGATAATTTCACCTAACTGTAAACCCTTTCTATAACTACCCCTACATATTCCCCTACATATTCTTGTCTAAAATGTACCACATCAATTTATGAGAGTATAGGATCACTTTTAAATACATCTATTATCAACACTTTGAAAATTCATAATTTATTCATATATTATTCACAATATGTGTATAAAAGGCTCTAGAATATTCTTTTGATTTCTAGTAAGATCCATTCACAAAATTAAGCAATTTGATAGTAGAAGAATTGCCAATTTTTTGTTTGCAAAATGGTGTCATCAAGCTAAGTTTTGTTCTTTTCAATGTCAAAATTTGTTTTTGAATTTTGCACATTTTTACCACTTTTATTTTGGCACAAATTTAGTATTTATTAGTATTTCTTCAATTTCATTAATATGAACATACTAGAAGGGCTCTTTTTTTAAATTCAACCATTGTATTGGATGAATGAGAAATTATAGTAATAAAATGTTGTTTAAAAATATTTTGTTCATCATCTACAATATTGCCTTTAGAGCCTAAAATCTATTATTCGTGGAGCAATGAACTTTTTATGGAGCCATGAACTTTATTTACGCCCATTCTAAATAGAATAAGAGTTATTTCTCTCTATTCATAACTTCCTTAATTTTGGGGAATTCGAGTTAAGAAAAGAGATGTTAAACATAAATATTAGGAATTAACTATGAAGGTCATGTTTGAAAAAATATTCATAGATCTTTTTCAAATCAATTTTAAATATTTACTTCTAAATTTCACTAAATTTATAAATTTATTTTAGCTCTAGACTTTTGGTGTGATAGGCTAAATCTTTAAGCTTATTTATACAATATAATATAATTCCATTATGATTATTATTATTTATATAAAAATCATTTATATAGAGAGAAAGAGAATTATTCTTGAAAAAATTGTACCTTAGTTTATTTTCTATTTTTATTAAGAGTAGCACACATCTATAAGAAGCTATCCACAATCTATGCCAAATAATGTCCTTCTTCATCCAAATGTTTATCAATACCTTCCTATTGATTGAAGGCCTATTATGATACAAATCATTGATTCCTCTATTATTGTACAATTCAATAAAACAAACGTAGGAGCTCAAAAGCATACGACTTTCCAAAGTTTCATCGAGATCCAATGATGCAATTTCAAGATTACAACCACCAATGGTAACTAAAAAATATCAAATTGAAGGAACTATTGTAAAGTTAGCATTGATATATGAATCCAAAATTTCCATCAAAGAGTATTTAAATAATCTGAATTATTTTTCTTCAAAAAATAGAGGGGAAGATTAGAACAAAGTTATCAATTTCAAAGAATACAAATGTCCCCGCCAGGCCACTTGTGCTTGGTATTCATGTACTTTATGTTTGCAATGAAATTCCATTTCATTTGTGTCAAAAAAACAACACCAATTCAAATGTCAAAATGTACTATATATATTCTCCTATGGAAGAGGTAATTGAGGTCATTATTGTTGGAAGATAAAGGAATAGGAGCTTTCACACTTCAATAATTGAGCCTAGTTAAGTGCTGTATACAAATTTTTTGGGGGCCCATAACATGTGGCAACCTTTAATTGAATTTTAAACATATCCAAGAACAACAAAATTTATCCTCTTGCCTTGAATTTTTTTTCAAAAATATCCAAGCTTCTTGGTGAAGCAATGAGCTTCTACTATGATATAAAGATCAAGTTCTAGACTTTCTAAAATCATCCATGTCATCTTCAAAGAACCTTCAAGATTATTTCTATTTGACTAATATGAAATTGAAATGGACACTTTGGTCCACATAGACACATAGCTAGATATGAAGGGGATAAAGTATGAATTGTAGACTTGGATGGATTTTCAATAATTTAGATTTGAAGAGATGAACTACAAAATGATTGTAATTAAAACTTTGATTTTATAATGAAGAGAGAGAGGGAGAGGGAGAGGGAGAGAGAGAGAGAGGAAAAAATGATGCAAGCTCGCTTAATTTTGTATTCTAAAATAATAGATGATGAAAATAACCCTTTCAGTTCCTTTCAATTACATTATATTTTTGAGATTTTGGTCAACAAATGTGGTTTAATTTTTTTCTTGTTTTTGTGCAAAGTCTATGATTTAGGAAGTGCATTTTGAGACAAATCCAAAAATATAATTTGTGTGCACATATAAGTTTCAATGCATTTTTTATGAATTTTTTGAGTAATTTAGCCTCAAAAATTTAATTTCTATAATTATTGAAGGACTTGTGAGGAATTGACACTTGGTAGTTTTGGGGACACTTGAGAATATTTTGCCTAGAGAGAATGGCATGGAAAATCATCTTCGCATCTATAGAAACTGAGTTTAAGAACTCTTTTTCAATTTTTTTTCTTCTCACTTCATGTTCTTATAAATACAACAATCCCCCATTTTGATTTTAGGAAAAGCCATTTTTTAATATTTTGATGATTTTATTGATGTTTTCAGATGTTTTAATATAGTCAATGGGATCCAAGTAATGCAAGGGACATAGATTTTTCACAAAGTAGAATGAAGTTTTAATTTTGGGTATTCTAATTTCCAAATCCTATTGTTTACATCATACTAAAAGATGCAAAGTAAATTCATCGTCCTCTTATTCTCAATTGTACTCGAAGTTGAGATACCCCAATAAGCACACAATGAAAAAGAAGCCTTTTGTACTTTGAACTTGTAGATCTGACAAATGTTAAGGAATTTGAGTTTGAAATTCTAGTATGTGTTTTACATGAAGTTGAGAATAAGATCTTACAGTTACAACTGTTATTGTTTACACTCCATATTTGTTTTCGTTGAAGAATCTTGACACAAAAATGACCATTTTCTGCATTTTTTGGGCTCAAAATGCAAAGCAATTTTAGGGGATAAACTTACTAACTGCCAAAATTCTAACTAAATTTTTGTTTTAAAACCCTTTTGCAATTTGAATTCTTAAGATACTCTACTACATTCTAAGCTTGGATCAGAAAGCTGTATCCTAATCTTCAGTGAAAGATGAACTGCCTTGCAGAACAATTTATCTGGTACTCTTAGTTCCTACAAACTCTCAGGACCTAAAGTTTGTTCTCATGTGCACTTTTTCGGTGTAACTAGGAGACGGCTGTTACAAAAATAGGAAATTCTGAGCTCCATGATCGAATCTCCGTTTCTTCGTTTGTAACACCCCGGCGAGAGGATTTGTTTCGTTGTTTTATTCGGACCTCCAATTGTTGCAGGAATATCATGGGACACGGTTACTTGCGCAACACGCCAAAAATTACAGTACGGTAGAGCAGCACTGCTACTCTCGTATTTTTGACAGTGTCAGAATGGGAATCTATGTTTCCACACTGGACGAATCTCGAGAACTTGAACAACCAGCTAACATAGACATTGAGCTCAAGATTTACGATGTATTTATCAACTGCCTTGGTAAACCGGCAACTAATCGTCAATGCTTCACATAATGTATACAATATTAGATTTAAAAAGTAACTCTTAAAAACACAATCAACTATGATGACGGAGGCATGTACTTAGCTTGTGACCAAAGCAAAATCCTTGTGATTTAGTTGGGCAAGCAGAGACTTCTTCTTGTAGATCAGAAAACTCCCATACATTGAACCGATCAGGAGTTTATGTCAGCAGGACAGAAGTCTCTAAAGAGGAATACCAACGGCAGCACAACCATTCTTTCAAAAGATGGCGCAATCACCAAGAAAACATCAGACCAAGACAGAATTGGTAGAAGGTTCAGATATTGAAACATATCTTAAAACCTTGTGACTTTATCAGTCTTGAATGACAGAAAAATAAAGACGGTGTATTAGTTTTGAAAATATTCTTATTTTCTGACAAGGAGAATTGCCACCTAACTTCCTCACATTACGATCCGCAACAGATCAATCAACCAACCAACAGGATTCTACTTACACCTTGTAACCTGTGAGTGTGCCACCCCGGCCGACAATCTCGCCAACACAGAACCATGCGTAGCACTCTCCTGCAAACAATGCGGCAATGCCCACTTCTTCCAACTTCAAATCATTTCTATTCCTCAACTTCTGCTTCACGAAGTCCACCTCTTTCCAAAAAGCCTCGTACCTCCCGGGTAAACTACAAACACAGAAGACCAATCACTCTGTCAATTACTCTGCCAGCAAATAAAGAAGGAAAATAATTTGATAATATTGCTGTCTGCGTGATCTTGGTCTCGAAACATACAAAAAATAACACCTATGACTGCGAATCCCAAAACGATAGACATACATAAAAGCATATGATCAAGCTAGACAGTCAGATTTACCGCTAGATTAACAGGTCACCCTACGAAAATGTTGAAGCACAAGATCTTCTACACTAAACCCTGCCCCTACAGTGAATCCCACCCTACGTAGCAATACTATCGAGGAAGAGGGAAAGGAAAAGAGATATCCTCAAATGTCCCTGACAATCAAGGATGTACAGGCTAGTTCAACAGGAAACGGATCACACTTTCGGTGCATTGGATAGAAAGAGTTAAGATCCGGCATTCCCAAAGAAAAGAAACCCATTCACGATCCAAGAAAAACAAAAAGAATCACAATTAATTTGAACAGACGGAAGGGCGATTCCAGCGAGGGGGGGATCTAAAACCCTAGAACACGAAAGAGCGGACCTGGCGAGGCGGGTGTAGAAGAGCTGCTTCGAAAGCTCCTGGCACTTCTGGACGGTCGGGGGGTCCACGACGTGGTGCTTGTTTTCCTCCATGAGCTGCTTGTAGAAAGCCGTGCTGCGCTTCGTGGCGATGTCCGTCGCCACGGCCGCTTTGCTCTGCAGCTGGCGCATGAGAGACGCCATGTCCGGAACAAAACAACAACAAATAACAAAACAAAAACAAAAACAAGAAGGAGAGTAGACCGAAGGAGGCTCCGACAAAACCCTAATGCCTGCAGAGCCAAACCAGCTCTGGCAAATTCACAGCAATTACTCTCTGTGATGCTGGGTTGCAACGAAACCCCAAAGCGCTCTCACAAGGAAAACAGATGGCGCACCCACAACGACGGGTGCTGTTGATACCCTCTTATACCCTGAGGTAGCTGCATATACCCACTGAGAGCTACCTATATCCTGTGATGGCTTACTATATCCGTCGATTGTTGCCTATACCCGTCGATATCTTATCCTTAATGGACATCACAAGGGGACAGGGTGAATTTTGTTTCGTTGCTGTAGTTTCAGGACCTCCTAAGAAAACCTTACAATTGGTTTAGAAAAACAAAGTAATTCTTTTACATTAATGGAAAAGTAAAAGTAAACTAGTCAAGAATAAATAAATTCTCTCTTTTGTTATTGATTATAATTGCAATTATATTTAGATTTGTACATTGATCAAGCTTAGGTTGATAGAGCAAATTCTAGAATTAAGTGATTATTGAGTAAGCATAGGAAGAAGTCCAATGGAAATAATTGAGCCAAATTCTCACATTGAAGTAGCATGTCCAAACACAACAATGGATCAAACCTTTGCAACTCTTGCACCCATCCAAAGTCTTAACGAGCAATTTATAAGTTTGCATGATCATGAAAGTACACAAGGAGGCATGCAAGTGAACATGCACATCTCTCTTCGACAATTGAAGTCCCAAATGGCGAACTTAGAGGTTGCAAAAACAACAAACAAAGACAAAGTAGACAAATATTTCCTTGTCTTTGATTTGAATGGGACCTTATTGAAACACATCAAGAAACACATATGTACTGAAACGAAGAACCAATATTGCATGCGGCCAAAACTTAGAGAATTCCTCATATTTTGTTTGAATAATTTTGAAGTGGCGTTCTGGACATGTTCATGGCGGAAAGATGCATTGAAGATAATAGATGCCATGAAGAAGGATTGTGACCTTCCAATGTTAAGCGATTGTAAGTTGTTTAGTAGGGAGGATTGCGATATGTCAAATTATAAGGATTCTAGTATTCCAAAGAAAGGGATTCTTTTCAAAACTTTGGATAATATCTTCAAGGAGGACAAGTTAGGAAGTGAGGCAACATGTTTGAACACACTTCTAATTGATAATAGCCCCATAAAAAACCTATTGAATGATCCATTTAATGTGATTCATCCTGAGAAATTTCGGATCACGATTGAAAATAGTGGTGAATCCTTAGCATATTTGACTACCGTTTTGCAACCATATCTCCAAAAATTGAAGGATTCAAGGGGTATTTCCATCCCAACATTTTGTGAGCAGTTCCATTTTGGTAACGATCGTTGGGATCGTACTAATCCGAAGACGAACTTATATCTTGAGCTTAGAAAGAGCTCAACTACTATAGAATCTAGTAAATCAAATGTTGAAAATCCATTGATAGGCAATTAGTATAAATAGTGGTCAAATACATGTTTAGGGACTAAAGTTGTGTGCTTAGAAATCCATACAATTTCAATGGTACCATTGAAATTTTAAGAGAAAAAAACTGTTGTTGGTAGAAAACATATTCTTTGTAAATTTAGTATACAATAATTGATTTTCAATGGGATTTTGACATTCACAAAATAAAATAAAATTTCAAACCATCCTCCTCGCTTCTTTTTAAGACTCCACTCTTTTATTTATATCTAATCAAATTTTATCTTCTTTGTCAATCAACCATTATGATGTAAAAAAACAAGTAATCATCAATAATTTCGTCTATCAAGGATTGTTGAAAAATATTTTTATAATATACAAAAAAAAATATTTATATTTTTGGATCCTCAACAATTATGAATGATCAATGGATAAGTGGAAAATTGGAAAATTGTAGATTTCACTGTGCCACTTTAAATATTTTCTCCCAATCTAAATTTTGTACAAGTTCCATTTGAAATATCCTTAGTTTGGACAAATAAAAAATATTTTGAACTATCAGCATATTTTATTTATATAGTAAGTTTTAGATGATTGTACCTAATTGTAACCTTTATAAAAAAGTGATAGTGTATGAATATTGTTTTAAATGAATACAAACCAAACTTAAACAACCTAGGATTGATTTTGAATACCACATATGGCACCTAAAATCAATTTTCATTAGATTAGATTTTTAGTTTTTCAATATGATGCTCCAAAAATACATATTAAAATACATTGAAATATTTTCATAGTGTACAACAAGACTCTATAAAAATTGTATTTGTCTAATAATTATAACCAGGCTTATATGATTAGTTGGGCCCTTTTATGTTTAAGGTAACAACATCTTATATCTTCCAAATAAGGGTTTGAGAATAGTTCCTATTGTTAGACTATGATTTTTTTTGTCAAATCTTGTGGGTAGTTGGAAGGGATTTCTTGATGCTTTAGTATTGCATTTATAGACACAATATAAAAAAATTAGATTTCCAAAGGATATTTTGAATCAATCTAAAAATTCTCATGAATGGAGGTTATACAAAAGTTATTTTTTTATTGCTCAAATGTGCTACAGTTTTTCTTAAGAAATACTTGACAATATATATTTGATTTTGCAATCATGGATGAAATTACTAAATCAACTATGCTAGTATATAAGCCCAAGAATGCGAGCCTGTGAGCATTGAGTGTACATTATAAGTACCTATAGTATAGATACCCCACACTATAGGAGGTGTATATATCATAAACACCTATAATATGGGTATTTGTAACATAATATATCCTATAATCATAAATGGTTTCTATGCTATATACACCTATAACATAGGTGTGTAGTATTATAGGCTCATGGGCTCACACTCCTATGCTCACATAATAGCAACCTTCATCACTAAATCACAATAAAATCTTTGAAGAGTATCTCAATTATGAATGAATGAATGCACTTTGGGACAACTAAATGAATTGTCATCTACATTAATTTTACATGTTCCATGCTTGTTTGTGGAAGTAACAAATTCTATGAGTAGTAAAGATCATTTTCTACAACCCCTCCCCCCATAGAATAAAAACCTTTACTAATATATTTAAACTTGATTGAAAACCCTTCTTGAAAACCAAACCCTATAGATTCTTTCCTACAATGTACTATTTCTATTCATGAGAACTCAAAAGTGCTTTTACATACACCAATTTAAAAAAAATTTAAATTCATAGTTTATTCATATGGTGTTTGAAAAATGCACAAGAAGGGAATCCATAATATTTTCTGGATGTACATTAAGATTCAATATAAATTTAGGTTTTTTAATAATAGGAACACTTCTCAATTCTTTATTTGGATGCCTAATTGTGATCTATTTGTAAACCCATTCCATCTAGATTCTTTCCAAATTTATGTCTTCCGTACATGAGATTTTTGGATCAACTTTAGGTACACTTGTTTTGAGCACTTTGAAATTTCATAGTTCATTCACACAAAGTAAAAAAAACGTATTATGAAAGAAACAAATCCCCTTGCATGTATCAACAAGACTTATCAAAACCTTTAACAATTCAATTATATAAGAACCATACTCACATACTTATTCAAATGCATTTAGGTGTTGTCACAGATACCTTAGTTACCTTTCACCTTGACCAGTCTTAACATATATACCTTAAGTTCATGCTAAATGACCCTACCCACCGGCCCGGCGAAATGAAGGGCCCGGGACGGAGGACAAATCTCGAATCCTAAACCCTAAAAAAAGAAGTCCCTCTCCAAAACCCTCTGCCGCAGACTTGAAGACTCTCTTTCCCGCTCTGCAGCGCGACCCGGAAGCAGCGTCGGAGCTCTGGTGAGCTCGCAACGGAACCATGGGTACGCCACATCTTCCCTCTCGCTCTCCCTCACTCCTTGCACCTTCAATCTCATTTGCATTCACGGAACAAGCATATAGCTCAGTTATATTGTGTTTGGACCTCGTGCAGGTATCTCTCGAGATTCTACTCACAAGAGACGGTCAACTGGAGGCAAGAAGAAGTCATGGCGCAAGAAGCGCAAGTAAGCCTTTTGTTTGATGTTTTTCACTCTTGTTAATGTATCAATCGTTCTCTTTTTCAACTCACCATTGCCCGGGACACAATCCCTTTAAGTTTCATTTTAGGGTTTCAATTTAGGATTTGGGAATGAGCAGTGTAGTCATTGTGCGAGTAAGCCTTTCGTTTCTGTTAGTATTCCTGTCGATGTGCCAATTGATCACTTTCTCAGCTTGCCATGTTTCAGGCTGCAATTTCCTTGTGGTTGTGTTTAGGGTTTTTTGATTAGCAGTGCGGTCATTATGCAAGTCAGCTGTCGTTTCGGTTTAGGGTTTTACTCCAGTCAATGATTCTATCCTTCGCTTTCTTAGCTTGCCGCGTTTCGGGATTCAATCGCCTTCTCGTTGTTTTTAGGTTTCCCTTCTAGGTCTTTTGATGAGCGGTGTGGTTATTGTTTTGTGTGTTGATGTTTTTGGTAAGGTTCTTACCGTGTTGAATGTAGGTACGAGTTGGGAAGGCAGGGTGCTATGACCAAGCTTTCTAGCAACAAGACAGTCAGGCGTATCCGTGTGCGTGGTGGAAACTCCAAGTTCCGGGCGTTGCGTTTGGACACTGGAAATTTCTCCTGGGGTAGTGAGGCTGTGACTCGCAAGAGCAGAATTCTGGATGTGGTTTACAACGCCTCGAACAATGAGTTGGTTCGTACTCAGACGTTGGTGAAGAATGCGATCATCCAGGTTGATGCCGCTCCTTTCCGTACCTGGTACAACCAGCACTACGGCGTTGAAATTGGCAAGAAGAAGAAGGCAGCCAAGAAGGACGCTGATGTGAGTTGCAGCAAATCTGACCACTTGTTCCCCTGTTCAAGTATCCATATTTGTTACTAACCCCTAAATACCTGGATAAATCTACAAAGTCCACTTTGGAAGTCTATGGACAATTGTTGTAATTCAAAAACATTTTATATTTTTATGGTTGCAAGATGTTATGGAAACCTCAAAATGGCTTCAAGGACTTATCGATTTTGATCGTTGCAAGATTACAATTGTTATGTTTTTCCAGTTTCTTCGAAGGATCCTAAATGATATATTTTTTTTCCCATTGATATGGAAGCGTCCATTTGGTGTATTTCGGCACTTCAGGGCTAAATAGGACATCCTTAAGATGCTGTTCTTAGAATTGTTTGAATACTTGGATGCCCATGCCCTATTGGATTTATAAAAAAATTTGATATAGTGTGCTTTATTTTAGGGAGAGCATAGAACTGACCTTATATTTGTTTCCTTGTCTCACCTTTTAGGAGGCTGAAGTTCCAGAGGAGGAGAAGAAAAGCAAGAACGTGCAGAAGAAGATAGCCAAGAGGGTGGAGGGACAGAAGCTTGATTCTCACTTGGAGGTTCAGTTTGCCAGCGGCAGGTTGCTCGCCTGCATCTCCTCCCGACCTGGCCAATGCGGCCGCTCCGATGGGTATGTTCACTTCAAACCTTTTGGTTGATTCTCCTAGGTTTGGGTATTACTATTTCCACCGCTCCATATATCAATACGCCGTGAACCTCGGGGCCGCTTCAATGTTTTTTGTATAACTGTCTCTGCATAGTTCAGGCATCGGGGAAACTCCAGTCAGAGTTGCTGGTGTCTTTTCATGGTTAACTGATCTTGCTTATTTGGACTTTGATTCTCAATTTTCCTTTCCAACTCACACACCTGAGAATCGATATGTCCTTGAGGCCGTTCGTGGCACATCTATGTGGTATGATAGATCTTCTGGTAGTTCTCGTACTATCCTGTTCTTGTTTTGGATCCTTGATTTGATGATGACACTTATACTGACTGATCTTTAGTCTGAGAAATGAGCACAATCTGGGGTTCATAAGTTTGAACATTTTCCTCAATTTGCAATGTGGCATTTCTGATTAGACAAATGTTGTATTTAAGAACTGTACTTTTACCTTGATCGGGTTCTTACAGAGTTCGTCAAATCTCTTGAAAAAGAAGTTTTCTAAAGTATTTAGTTGATTAGATTGACTTCTGGTCAATATTTCTGTAGTTTTCTCAGCGTATTGAAGAGCATGAAAATTGTTTTCATTCAAATCAAACTTTTTCTTTCGCAGGTACATCTTGGAGGGCAAGGAGCTGGAATTTTACCAGAGGAAGATCCAGAAGAAGAAGGGCAAGGGTGCTGCTGCCTAGGCTCAGTAACTTCTGTTAATCAGCTGGTAGGATTGCAATGGTGTAAAAAACGTTGCCAAGGGTATACCTTGCCTAAGAATTTGAGATCCAGTGACTTGGGTTTTCCTGTAATGAAAAGTTCCAACCAGACAGGATTTACATTTTTAGATTCCGTTGGCAGTGTGGCGTTCTTTTATTGTTTTCTGAGGTGAATGAAAATTTCCTAGTGTATATTAATCATTATATCATTTCTTCAAGAAGTTCATGAGGTTTTTGTTCCACTATCTCAATTACGATTGCAAAATAGGTCAAAATAATTAACACTTTTTGAGGTGTAAATTTTCTGACTCTTCTTTGCACCTAGAAGTTGCTAGGTTGGGATCAAACCTCAATCTAGAGAAATTAAACTCAATGTTGCTAAATTGTGTGCAACTCATGTCGTAATACTATTTCATAAAGAATGACAAGGAAAATTCAAATCCAATCTAGAATATGTTTTAGAAGGGGGATTAAGGATGACATTTTATAACATTTTAGGATAACTCTTTTATATTAAACTTTTTTGTTAAGAATATTTGATTATTTGGAGTTATTGTGGTGTTTATTGAACTTGTATTTTTTATTTATTATTTATTTTATTAAGAACATCTCTAGCAACCTGGTCCATTAATCCCTAAAGTTCCCAAGTCAACCTTGGGGGACAAATGGGAATTTGGTTAGGCTTTTATGATCTCAATTTTGGGCATGGTTTCTTGAAACTTTTTCTCAACAAAGAAATATATTTAGCTTCTAAAAAAAATTATAATTTTCAGATTGATTGGTGCTTGGAAGCAAAAGTTATGCCTCTTGAAGCTCAAAATGGAGTTTATTAGGTAGTATGAAAAAATCTCAAAATAGAACTTTCAAAGTTTAGTTTTTCATAGAAAATATCATAGTCTATATAGAAAGATTCAATTCATTCTCTTTATGTTAGTGATGCAAAAGTTAAAGAGAGTCTTATTTTTTGGGCAATCAAAGTATGTTCTTTAGAAAATAGCTTGTGGGATTCAATTCTAAACTCAATTCACAATTTTTCAAAAAAAAGTTCAATAACATGCAATTTGCTTGCTAGAACAATTTCATTGTTGGAATTAGTGAGTTTCAATTTCATTTTAGAACTATTCACAATTTAGTTTTTCCTACCATCTCATACCTACACCTATTTAACAATTTCTTTTAAGTATGAAAATCAAATCCTTTATTTAATGATTTTTTTTTAGATCCTCAACTCAATCCTTCAACATTAATAATTAGATATCTGAAATTCGTAGCACAAAAATTTTAAGTTAAGAAGATTCAAAGTCTTAGAATCTTTTCACACAAGTTGTGAAGAGTTTTTAAAAATTTGTTCTTTCATATTATTTATTGCTATGATCTTTCAATCTCTATGGTCAAGACAAAAATTTCACTTGTTCTTTCATGTTGAATGTTAAGATCTTTTATTTTCTTTTTCACTTTTGTGTACTAGACATTAGAACGAGGTAGTATTAGATACTTTTTTATGAAAAATTGTCATGGTCCTTTTGGGATATATGAATGATATGAGTATTTTCAAGTCTACCAACATTTATATTGCAAATTTTTTTATTACAAATGCCTACAATACTAAAAATAATATAAGTAGATGTTCTATTAGATACAATCTTAATTTCTGATACATAATAAGGTAAAATTTACAATTGTAGAGGTATTTTCAACTATCATTCTAAGAAAATTTGATTTAAAGTCATATAAATGTACCCAAAAGTCCTCCAAAGTTTTTCTAAATTTCCAAAGAAACTCCTTTGCTCAAATGTTCAATACAACACTAGAGTCTAAAATGAATGGATAAATCTAAAATTAGTCAAATATCTGTTCTAGGACAAAAAAAAGACATTATTGTGTACTTAGAAAGTATACATTTGAAATTATAAAAAGAATCAATTTATTGTTATCTGAACTAAGAATTCTAATTATTTTACCTTTTCTTAACCCTAGAAGAAAGTACCCCTATTACAAGGTTGTAATTTAAAAGATATCTAATTAAATTAGTATGATATGATGCAATCTTTGTTCCTACACTTTTGTGAAAATCATTCATTAGAGACTTTCATTAATCTTACAAGGATGCTAAAGCCAGAAATTGTTAGTGATGGATGACTTTCAAGGTTATTGTGAAAATGAAGAATGCATCTATTAGTCAAAAAATCATAACCTTTTTGGTATACTACCTTGGTGATAGGAGCATGCTTTGAATTTGTATCCCAATGAGGTCTCCATAATGTCAATGCAAGAAAAGTTTTGCCGTTGTGGCATGTTTTGACTTTTGATTGGTTAAGCAATCAAAGAAGTCAAATGGCTCAATTCTCCTACATTGACATCCTGTCTAATAATTGCAAAGCAAACTGAATCATCCAAAATAATCGCCAGTCAATATCAACCTCGCCGCCTGCGGCTCGGTAGGTCCTAACCAATAATTATTTTTGATAACTTGGCCTGCCTTTGCAATTTCCTAGTCCACATGGTAACTCAGCCGGGACCATTCAAAGGCCTTCTTATGAGTCAAGGATACGGTCGTAGTGGGTCATTTTCATAAGTCTCGGAGAATATTATCTTCTTGAGTCCCTAAAAGTTTCTGAAGACAGTCTAGCTTTCCACAGAGCATTGTTTTAATTAACAAGGAAATGAAAGATGAAACTAGCTAGAGATGAACTAGCAATAAGGTTATCATAATAATTCATAATAATTATGATGATGATAACCTTATTGCATGTGAGCCGGAATCGAAGCCCCGCGCGTTTCAAAGCTGTTGACATCAAACCTCAGATTCATGGCTACAATGCAGCAAAAAAAGAACTGAGGATCGGACTTCATGCATGCGCAAAACAAACACAGCCGCGTTGCACTCTGAAATGTTTTAAAACAACCACATCAGGATTCTAGATCGACGAGAAAGGGCATCGATCTGAACCTGTTGCAGAAGCTCCGTGGACGATCGATACCGACAGCTGTGCTCCAAAAGTTAGTACGTTTCCGCGAGCGGCTGCTCCTCAACTGATGCGCATCACTGTGATCAGAATTGAAGGCTAGGTTCAAGGCTCTGGATCGGAGGGATGGCTCTTGCGGTTTGCAATGGCAAGGAGCAGGGTTTGAAGTTTGAAGTCTCAAGGACCTGTGACGGTTGACTGCCACTTGTTTGGGACGTGATTAAGCTAGCTTAGTTGGAGCAGGTGGAGGACCATAGAATTTTTTTTTGTGGCGGAGTGACAAAAATCAGCCACAAAAAATCCGAACCAAAAATTCAATTTTTGTTCGGACAGGTTTGAGCCTGTCAAACTCCTTCCTCTCCAGAATTTCGCAAGTGCTGTGAAGACTTGTGGCAGCCGTTTACTGTTAAAAAAACCCACAAAAGTCCATGCTGGGTCTTCCGCAATTGCTTTCACCGAGCTTCATGATGTCACACTTCTATGTGAATAGGGGGAAACTATGTGTTATGAGTAACTTTTACCCTTTTCAAATTAAAAGCAACCAAACAATTAAATTCCAGTGTTAACCCCTACAGTCCTATTGCTCTTACAGGGTACAAAATGGATTTCAGGTAGGCAAGATCAATAAAATTATTAGCTTCCTAGGAAAACAATTTTCAATTCAATCAGTGACTGGAAGCAAAAGTTATACCACAATTAGTCTAAATTTCAACTCAATGGATAACAAAAGGAATCAACAAAAACTTGAAATAAAAATTTATAAAAATTGTTTCTAATAGATTGTATTTTTGTCTACATGGAAAGTTTTGATTCATCCCATTTGGATTTGTGTTGTGAAACTTGTGGAGCATCTTCCCGTTTTGCGGGCAATCAGAGCATCTTCTTGAAAATTGAATGTTCAAGATTCGTTTTTTGGTTCAAATATCATATTTTTCCAAAACAAAAGTTCCACAAAGTTAACTTCGATTGTAAGAACAATCTCGCCACAAAGACTAGTGTGTTCTTAATTCCATCTTGAGAGCTATTAACGATTTAGTGGCGCGCAATTCAGACTCTGACTTATCGATGTGACCAAAAAATGATAATTTGGAAACTGTTTCCTTCGAAATATAATGACACGTGCACTCACTTCTGTACGCCGCAGCCTACAACAGGCAAGCCGTAGTTAAGTATGTGTGCAAAACAGTCAGTGGCATGTGCTTGATGTTAAAGCAAGACCCTGCAGGCATCCTCACAATTGTCAACGATGTTTTCGACCCTCTCGAAAACTGGTGTAAGTCATGCAAGAAGCTCGCGTCTTGCTCATTCTGGATTCCAGTCTGTATCATAGTTATACTCAGCTTTAAACAGAGACAGCTGAATTAACTACATGCCATGCCATGACGTGAGATCGAAAACACAAGGTTCGCACAGACTGATTAGAGCTCAGGCACACGCTAATATTCCCGGTAGTGAGGCCAAGAATTGGATAATCAGGAAACATTTCTAAAATTCAAAGTCCTAAATATCAGAGTCTCATACATATGTGAGCCTTGAATTGACAAACTAGGTCTACTAATCTCTGGAAAACAAGAGTAAGTTTACTTCAAACAATTTCAGCTAGTTCCCATCCACTAATGTCTGATTCCAAAGCGGTCTCGCTATAATCCATCTGAACTCTTGCAATCAAAGGCAAGATTGAGAGCATTCTCACAACGGCCGCATCTGTCCAGAATTAACCTGCATACCACGAGCTTTGGGCGCCATCACGGAGTTAGAAACACGGGATGCAAAGAAACGGGTATACACTTCAACATAAGAAACTCTTCCAGAACTTCAATCTCGACCTACCTTAAGGATTACCAAAACAGCAAAGCAAACAGAAGGGAGCAAGGAATGTTTATCTGCTTTGAGTGTCATTGATATCTGTCATGGAACATCCGATGCAACGCAGGATTCAAATCCGTTTGGGACGGTCCAGGAGGATTCCACATTCCCGGCCCTCCTCCAGGAGGATAGTTGTCATCTTTCACAGGCTCCCACGCTCTCTTCACCTTCCTCACTTTCTCATACGGATCCACAAACACCTCATCTTGCTTGCTCAGAATCTCGCACTCCTCCCTCACGAGCTTCGTGAGCATCTTCTCATCATTCGGATCCCACTTCTTCCCATTCAATCTCGACAGAAGTTTAAACCCTTTCACGAACCGGAACACCCATCGATCAAGCAATGTGGGATAATCATCTCCATACTCTCCCTTGCCATGTGCTTTTAGAGCCACATGCGCATCGCAGTAAGCTCTCTCGATGTAAATGTCGAAAGGCTCGTCCTTGTTGCGGAGACAGACGTGCTGGAGGATCTGCTCGATGCGGTGGTGGCGGTAATCGCGGCGGTCGTGGTCTTTGAGCCACTTGGGGTTGTTTGCGAACGTCTCGCTGTCGTCGGGTTGAGGTCGGTCGCAAGATTTCCAGTCATTGAAAACCTCGGAGTTATAGAAGTCGGTGGAGCGGGGTTTGGTGGGGTCTTGGTAAGGGGGGTCGCGAGATTTGTAGAGCTTTTCTGTGAAGGGGTGTAGGGAATCTTCGCGGTTCGACATCTCAGCAGATTGTTAGGGCTTATCGGAACTTACCTGGTGAGGCTTGAATAGAGTTGCGGTGGAGAAAGGACTGTTGTTAGTCGCAGACAAATCCAAAAACCTGCAATCTACAAATTGTTCACAGAATTTCAACCAAAGAGGAATTCTAAGCTCTGCATGATCGAAACTGTAGATGGTGGAAGTCCTTTTCTGTGCAAGCCTGTGGAAGTGGTACAAGCCAGTCCACAGATATTCTGCCGCTGAGAGATTCTAAGCTCTCCACGCTCGGTTTTTAACGTGTTGGAAAACCTAAAAGATTTAAGTCCTACTCTGTGCAAGTCTGTGAGGAATTCAGAGAGAATTGAGACAGGGTTCTCTGGCGTTGACATCGTTATACAGCATGGCGACCTAGTCTCTTCGACGGACGCAACTCTTCCGAAGAGACGCATTGTGCACCAAATCAGGCTGCGTCAGGATATCCAGTAATACGTTCAAATTTTTGAAAAACTCAAATTTCGAAAATACAAACGTGTTCATGAAACTCTCATACCGTGAAATCCTGCAGATTCAATTTCCGTGAACAGACGTTGATCTGTTTTCAGTGAATCGTAGCAAGATGCCAGTACATGGGTTCCCGCAAAACAGCGAAGATCACTTTGGCCGGAGACATAATATCTAACCGCACTCAGCCATATATGCATCAAATGGAAGAGGACGATGTCCATGAAGCTACATTCACCGAATTACAGAGGAATTGAAAGTGTTCAAATGTTTCTGGGTTCTTTTGATTGATGAGAGCATCAAAATGAATCAAAACAGTAGAAAGACTGAAGTCCAGTTGCTTGATGGAGGTATAAGCTACACTTCCATGTGAGCAAGAGTAAGACCTAAATTGCACTGGCCCAAAACTGCAGAATGACTGAAGTTCAGTTGCTCGATGGAGGCATGAGGTACACCTCCATGTAACTTGGCAAGATTAAGATCTAAGTAGCTCTGGCTGCCCAAAACTGCAGAAGTCGATGCTGGGCTTTCAAGTGTAGGCATTAGGACCATTATTGTTATACGCCGGCCAAGCCGAGCCTCCCTCTCGCGCCATTGTGATTAGTATGTAGTAAACCTCAGCTGTCAGCGCCGTGATGAAGGTGAAAGCCGCGGCTGCCGCAAACAAACTCTTCTGCACTTGCTTGCACGTCACATCTGGTCCTGACGTCGAGAACAAGCCCTTGGTCTGGATTTTGTTCTCGCTTGCACCCGCGATGAGCGCTGCCGAAGCTATAATGAAACATATCCTGCACCAAACTCACCAAAACGTCCGTAAGCAATTGATCGAAAGCCCGAGAGGACACTGGGACAAAGAACGCAAGTAGATACAGTTTAGACCTCGTTTGGTTACCATGAGAGGATGAACAAAATGAAAGCGATAGCTCGAGCGCCTCCTGGCTTGGCGCTACTCCCGCAGCAGAGACATTTCGTAACACCCATAATGACAGTCTGCGCAACCAAGAGGAACAGGAAAGCGCCGGCAGCCAGGCCTGTCGCCATGTCTGTTGTGTACTGGCACTTCAGGGTGCCCATGTCCTCGTCGATAAGCGTCAGGTCCCCCTAGAAGCAAACCAACCTCTATTCCGTCAGATGCCGACAAACACAGTCGATCCAAAAATCACCAACGCCTGTCTACAACCGTCAATCGTTCCAGCAAGACTGAAGTAGTCACAAAGAAACGGATCGGCATAACCAACGATCAAGAGAAGAAATCGCAAACATATAGCACAATCTACTGAGGTTACATGAAGTTTAATGCGCCGAGAAAAGAGATAAAACAATGGAGGACAAATAGCAGAGAACAGAGGATAGAGAATGATCAAAGTCGTGATCACCTTGCTCCTCCTGGCCATTGCACCGAGAGCAAGACCAAAGGCGATGAAGTAGAAAACAACGCTGAGGCCGATCACCAAGCCAGAAGGAGACCCCATATTGACCACACTATTGCTGCAAACTCCTGCTGCAATCTGCTTCTATCAAAAGTTCCTGCAAACACAAACACACACAAACACGTACACAGCTTGAGATCACGGAAGCCCACCCAGCAACAAAGCAAGCCTACAGCTCCCAAGCCATCGCCAACAGGAGGATTCTAGCCGGCATTGAACAAAGTAGGGCTAAGTGAGTTCACGTAAGGTCTGGATCTGATGTAAAACCTTACACACATTCTATTGCAAAGAGAGGAAACCACTTAGTTGAGTTGCAACAATGTGTACCTTGTGATATGCAAGAAACGAAGTACGCTATCGCGATGTGGAGCTAGCTTGACGACGACGGAGAAACTGACGCAACAGCTTCAACGCGCAAACAGGTGAGTAGCATGAAGTATCAAACTACGAATGGCAACTTGCCGAGTGATGGACTGCGGAAACTGGTTTTGCAAGCATTTCTATGTCTGACAGGGAAGCTTTCAAATTTCTGGTTTCATCATTTCGTCCCCCTGCCGTTGGTTTCATTACTGTACAGTACTGTACGTTACTGCCTTGCCAGCAGTCTCATGGAAAGTCCCACACTTCATCATATGGGTTGCAGTTATTTCGCTTCCAGGGTAGTAATAATGGGGTCTTGGATTTGCTTCTGGTTCCATCCGCGATTGTTAAAACTCCAGCTCTTTAGTTGAATGAAATCACTCTTCAGCGATGAGCCGATGACTACAAAGACAGTTAAGTTTGCTACAAAATCTTTGGAGTGCGTGGTTTGATTTTGGGTGAATGGTTGTGCATTTGGATAAATAAATGAGTTATCATTCATGTTAAACACGTTTCATCCATGTCTATGGATGTGAGTAGCTTCGTTATTCCATTGAAAATCGCTTTCTGTACTGCCCAAATGTTCCTGCTATCAATGAGAGTGTTTCAATACTCCCAAGTACTGTCTTGAATATTGAATATTGAGGATAATTGGATGCCGTATGCAAATCTATGGCAGAGGGTTTGAAGTCCTTATGGTTGATGGCGTAGATCCAAAACATCAGATCTACATTCTCCTAATCAAATACGCACTCATTTTCTACTTTTTTAGGCTGATCCTTTTGGGCGACTGTCATTGTAAGTTAATTACCCTTCCTAAAGACCAGCACTTAGGAAGAAATCCCCAGATTTAACTCGAAGTATTTCAAACACGGAAATCAGAAAAAACAAATTTGAGAATTTTTTCCAATGTACTGTTAAGAACACACGAAATAACCGAGATACAGTAAATCAATTAATGACCCATTCGCTATCAGTAATAACAGGAAAATCACAAACTTTTCTCAATTGTTTCCCTGACATTCAAATTCAATGGATACGGTACAAAAGAAGGAACAAGAAGGATTGAAAGCTTCTATTGATCATCAATCTGCCGCACCTCTTCAACTTACTGCCTAGTAACTTGATTGACCACAATCATAATATTTTTGTACTTCAGTGAGAGAATTGAAGGCTCATTCTTGATGTAATAATTTGAGCTTCAGTTCAAACTTTTTTTGCTTCAATCTGTTGAATGTTTTTGAGGGTCTGTTGAAGATCAATATGGTTTGTTAATTGAAGGTTCATTCTGGATGTAAGTTAATAATTTGAACTTCAGCTCGAACTTTTTTTTGCTTCAAGCTGTCGAGGGTTTGTTGAAGATCATTAACTTGTGGTTTGTTATTTTGCGCTTGTTGCCAGGATTCTTGTTTGCGACCGGTGTAAGTTCGATGACCAATGATGAGAGTTGCTTGCCATGATTGGGGACTCCATTGATCAGTGAGCTGCATAACTTAGTATCAATTCTTTTCATGTGACTGACTGAGAGGGGGGGTGGGGGGGTTGCAAGATGCTGGCCGGGTCCTGCTGCCTGCCTGCCAATAATGTTCAAAGTTCAAACCATGGCCAATATAGCTTCAGCAGGTGTGTCAATAATGAATGGCAGCTTCTGCCATGAAAGCGGAATACAGTCTTGCAAACTAATATTCACTGGGAGCGACACCATTTGTGGCTGAGTGTGTCCTTTTCCTCACACATCAGTATCAGCGTTCGGGAAGATTTTGAAGCTCTCCCGACGTAAATATCCCCCTGGCTTCTACATGAATGGTCCAGGTGTTTGGCAAATGGTCACCGGTTTCATCCTTTTAAATCCTAAATTTTACAGTTTTTTTCCTGCTATCACTTTGTCACCGGCCTACATCCTTCAAATTGAAAATTCTAAAAAATTCTAAAAGTCAAAATCCTCTCATGTCAAAAAATTGCTGGTTAAAAACGGAAAATAGAGTTGTGTTGTATCCATGGTAGGGATTGAACCTAACATAGCCTTTCACCAATTGAAAGCCAAAGACTTCCTCCCAACTCACTAAAGGTTGAGTTGAAATTGGTAATGAAATTTTGCAAAAATCCTTGAAGAAACTTGTCTACGGGTCCTTCATGTAATTTGGCTATGTACTTGATTTTTATCTCTTATTTCTCCAAGGCTTGACCCTCAACTTTCCGTTGTTTGTTCTTAGTTCATTTCTAGAATGAACTTTAGGTTTTAAAAAAATGCAAAAAATAGAGCTTATGGTTTAGAATGTTCACCTTCTTCAATTGGATCCTCTACTGCCTTTGTAAGATACCTCTCAGGATTAGTAAATAAATATTGAAATTTTTTAGCATTCTTCCACAAGGTGATGCCATCCTCTAATATGGGCTCAAAGTCTTTGGTTGGTCCTTCTATGGCCACATGCATCCCACTACCCAAATGTGTTGTTGTCATGCAATTTTGAAATTTTTGCTTGATCCCATTGGCTGCATGGAAAAAATCTCTCTCACATGTTGTAGTACTCACACATTGACATCTTTCAATTTCAACAAGTGTCAAAAGGTTAGAGTATTTTAGTTTTAAAGATGCACTCATTAAATGTTTTTGAAGCCTAAAGAGAAAGTGAGTTCCCAAACCATGGGGAAGGTGGGAACTCTATCACATCAATTATTTGACAGGGTCAAGAGATGGACATGTAAAATAATATTTTTTTAAATTAATTTTCAAATAATTTTCTTTCTTTTTAGTTTTTAGTTTTAGTTTTTTTTATTTTGCACAGTAGTGTTTGGTTTATAGAACGGGAAATAGGCCTAAAACAATCTATTAGAGGCTTGAAAAACATCTAATGCTAAGCAATAGATGCCCACAAATCCCAAAAGCTTCTTTCAATCCATTCAATAGGGCCTTGTGGCTTGAAAATAAAAAACTCTTACTTACAAGTAGCAACAACCATTAAGGGAGGGAGGGATAATTGTCCCTACTATGCATTTTTTTCCTTTGCATATTGCTTTAAAAGCACATCCAATGTAACCACACCCCATGATGATAATCCAAGTTGCCTTTGAGGCATATGAATTGAATTAAAAAAATTTAAAGCATCAATAATGTCATTGTCAATAAATTTGGCCTCTAAAGCCACACAAACTAGTGGAGCATATATTTTTTCAAAAGAAAAGGCAACCTCTAAATCCACACCATTAGAATTTTTAATAATATCTATGATATGGAATTTCAACCCCTAATTTCACTTAACAAGCAATGAATATAACCACTAAGGGGGCCAAATTCTAGGATGATATGAAATTCCGTACTAGGGTTGAAAGTATAATGGTTTCAAATCACAAGAATCTATTAGAAAAACACATTTTAATAGCAGCTATTTCAGTTTTTATAATAAATCCTATACAAGAAATATCTACAAGCTTGTTTTGAAAAAAATTAGACAACTTTGAAAGCATTTGGAAGATATCAACCAAAAAATAGAAAATGTAAATGAACTTAAATTCCCTCAACTTGGCATACTAAAAAGGTGTTTGATCCAATGTCCCTTGAAGAGGGAGTATCACGCATATAAACCATTACAAATTCCAAAGAATCCTAAAGAGTAGTTATAGCTTGCCACTAAGACAATCAATAGATTTTATGTGGTATTTTTTTAGTATTTTTTTAGCATCATTATAAGTTCATTTTGTAAGGTTGTTGTACATGTTAATGATTTCTTAAAATGACTAGTCAATGCATTCACCAAAGAATCAAGATCATGAGAAATTCCTTTACATGATTCAATTTTAGAAGCCTCTAAAGCATCTAAATTAGTTTTGTGAGTTATACAATGAATAGAGGTAAAGAACAAGTTTGCCTTTTTCAAAAGGTTTGCAACTCTTGTATTTTTCCCGATCATAGTGGCTACTTCATTAGATCCCAATCCTATATATTTAGCCAAGTTGAGCCCCTAAGTCTTCACAACATCCATGAGAGAGTCAAAAATTACATTAGAATTTTTTTCCATCCACAATCAACAACATATCCAAAAAACATGTCATTCAAAGGTAAACCTCTTTCTAATAACATAGCAAATACAACAAGACGAACTTTAACTAAAATATTAATAGATTCATCAATCAATAAACCCCCAAAAAATGAGTCCCTAACTCTATCTAAAATCTGCCTTTGAATAATACTTGAAATAGCAAAAACCATATTAGTATATGTTTTCTCGTCATGATAGAGTTTTTCAACCATAGGAGAATTAAATGGGACAAGTAAATCACACAAACTACTTGGGAAACTTGTAAAAATGGTTTGTTTCTTCTCCATGATGTCGGAAACTTTGAAAAGTGGCATTTGAGACTCATGACAAGTAAGATTAGCATTTGCAACAATTTTTTGTAAAGCTTTTTGACCCCAAATTTAACCCTAGCTAAGTTTTCTATGTTCAAGAGTTTTAGCATGATCTTACAAGGCTAATACTTTGATGTTTTGTAGAACCTTATGTAGCATACACAAATTTACCACCTCTTTCTTTACATATCATTAGAAGAATTGTAGACCCTATAGAAGCTCCCTATAACTCATAAATTTTGACCCCTCTTAGCTCATAAAAACATACTTTGGAGATTTGGGAGGGTTTACAAATCCCCTATTTTTGCCCAATGCCCCTCATCATGTAATGATAGAAACAAAGTAACTTTCATCCCATTGGCTAGTTTATATTGTTAGCACGCAATATATGACTCGTGTAGTATCTTAGCTTCTTATTTTCTTGCGTAATATGTTACCATAAGTTCAAATACAATATATTACTATTGATTGTAGTACCCCCTCCAACATCTCACTTGCAACATAAAATGATATTATATTGCTACATAACTACCTATTACACATTCCTACTGCCTTATACTTCATACAAGATGGAGACTATTTCTTGTTAGATTGTTTGTCCTCAAACTAGCTTGTGTGTCCCAATTTCCAAACATAGCTTCTTCAATTTTTGAGGGGCTTTAAGACCAAGGGTTCACAATTCTTCTAATGCTTAAAAAAAATCCTTCCCAATTTACAATTGAAGTCTACCCAATCATACAAATCATACCAAGCATCCTTCCAATCTTTATTAGTTTTTTGTATTACGTTCACTTCTTTTAATTTTTAGGTGTTGTGGTAGAAGAAGAACTAGTAGTACATACTTATATGTCTATGGACTTTCTACTGGCACCTACTCTAAACAACATATCACTCATAGCTTTTTGATGCTTAACCATTATAAAACAACCACTAACAACAAAACTAAAAATAGAAAAGTTGAAATATCTTAATTGGTATAGTAATTGAATTGAGGGAGGCAAGAACAATACCAACAACATCAATCTGAGAAATTGCACTAAGCCTCTAACAGTTGCGGCAATAGCACACTTAACTCTAAGTACCCAACGCATGTTTACCGAAATTCAGACCCTTCTAAATTCATCCTTATGAAATTGTCAACCTAAATGAGATCTACAAAAATTGACCGTACTGATTGGTAGTGGAGACAAGCCCAAAGTTGTAAAGGAAAAAACAAATGATTTCACCATATCGTTGACAAGATTGTAATAGTCAAACATGACAACCTTTTATTTTGGGGAGGCCATATTTGAGGCACTAAGGTGCTCAAGGGTTAACCTATAAACATTGACACGAACATTTAGTGTCCGATGGATGACAAGGAATCTCTCTATTTAGGCTAGAACTACAACTATTTATCCTTGGAATTTTGTGCAGAAAAGGAAGATCTTCTACAGTACTTTGACTTCCAATGTGTATTTTTTATTTTTTTAAAGCAGATGATTGTCGCATCCCTTAATGACACTTACCACCTTAAGTTCACCTTCTAGTGCTTTCCAAACACTTCACCCTATAGTGACAGCAAGGGTCACGCTCTCCTAACACTGCACATGCCAAATACCCACAATGTTAGGTTCCAACTCAAGCCATGGGGTTCCCCATTCCTCTATGACTCCCAACACTTCCATTCCTACTTTTAACTCCCACAAGACACCGGGCATGTCATTTGATGACATGGGGTGGAACTTCTATTGATATCCAAGCACTTAGTGAAGGCACTACTCCCTATTGGTGCTAATTGCCTTTGAATGGGATCCAACTCCCCACTAGGTCCAACCCAACTCATTTCAGGACTCGCTAATCGAGACTCACCAAACGGGACACACACTATGGCCTAGTGTGGAGTAAGACACCATCCAACCAATATTAAGGAGTGCACAAGCACACTACATGGTAACACATAAGTGGTGGTGAGGCTTCAACACTAACTTCACCACCCGGGGCCATTTAGGTTCACCATGGCACCATCCGAGAGGGAGGAGGGAGACCACCCCTCTTCATAGTACTCTTTGTGGGATTCAGCACCCCCCCTCCGTACTAGGATCATCAGGACCCCCCAAGATGCTCCCTATCTTGGAAGACCATCTAATTCCAAGTGGTATCCTCCAAACCGGACCCCCAAAGACTCCTGATCTTTCCATCAAGATAACTTTCAGCTCAGAGCTCCAAATCCCAAATACAAGCCCATTTTTTGTGATTAAAATTTTCCTTAGATCACCATGGACGATTCACTTTACCAAATACAATAAGTATTGAAGAAGTTACAGCCCTTCAAAGGTACGAGTCCCCCGGGAGGTGTAGTTCTCTAGGATTCCACCCTCTTTGGATGCCCATAATTTTTAGCTCGCAACCCATCTCTTCATGAGCGTTATCATTCTAGAAAGCTTATCTCCTTAGCTTTTCAATGATATGCACTATGCCCTATTTGGCTCAAAGGAATCCTCCCAAAACTTGTTTCCCACGTCCCCATACCTCGGGACGCGACCGAGACACTGCCAACTTTGAAGAGCCATAACTTTTGATTCCCAACTCGGATTCTCGCATTCTTTAAACCCATGGATGCATCTTCTCACAAGCTTTCTAAGCATGTATGATATGCCCCCTGATTCGTCCAGATCAGAGCGCTACAATGCTCTGATCGCTCAAGACTCCTAGTCCCCGTCACCTCTTCTCTTGCAAGGCTTAGGGAGTCACCTCCAATGTCCCCCTTGCTCATCAAGGTGGCATGGGCACATCTCGTGATAAGGGTCGTGACAATGATGTCACACTATTCCAAAAGGCATGATTTCCACAATCACTAGTCCGTCTTTTAAGGGTTAAAGAAAGGGGAACACATCAACAACAATGTAGAACAAAAGGATGGGAGAGAAACTCAACAGTGACAACTAGAGGAGCAACAAGAGGAAAGAAGAGAGTAGCAAGGACCCAACGACAAAGCAATGAAGGAAGCTAGTGACAAAGCAACGAAGGAAGCACACTGAGTTAGCAATTCAAAAATTCAATTACCTTGTGCAAAATCATCATAAAGTTCAAAATTGCCAAAAATTATACTAACTTTCACAAGAATAACAATTTTTTTATAATATCAAAAGTGAAAAAAATCGAGTTTTTTTGGATTGGTTCAATCTAGTATGTGAGTTATAAATTCGAGTCTTTATACAAAGAATCCAAACCCAATAACCCATTATGTGGCTCTAATATATAAATTGGATGCAATATCCTTTTCAATAAATATTTCAACAACAAGGGCACCAAGATACAACAATGGTTCATGTTGCAATCTATATTCTCCCTACAATAGCTAGTGCAATTCCATGCTCTCAATTCCCAAAAAATGATTCAAAGATCGTGAGAACCAACACCATTTGCATGTTTGTCAAATTGTGAATATTTTAAATTTCTATAAATGTCCATTTCCTTCAATTTTGTGTACAACAATATGAAATGATGTATACCATTATGTTGAGGCACAAAAAGTTATTTTGTAGTTCAAAAAAATTTTTGACAAACTGTAAAGAAGTTCCAAATTATAGAGTATTGAACTAAGTGTTAACATGACTAACTTTGAAATTTATTTTCTTTCACATTACAATTGTTTCTTTTTTTAAACTTCCATAGTAATGTGTTACATGTCGCATACTACAACCTCCATATATTGACTTTTGGAATTTGCCCATTGATGCTATAGGTATGGTTGTTTGAATGAAAAAGTTTCAAAGCCATACTTAGTTTTGTTCATCACTATAGCATCTGTTGAACCTTATTTCAGTGTCGAGTAGAGAGGCCTTGCCTTGGAAAAACGCGGGGCTTCTAGCTGCAACTAAATGTGGTTCAAATAATGGAAGATCCCGTGGCCAAAGTCACAAACATAGTAATAAATCCCCCCCCAATAATGCCATATGAACCAAAATACTATCACCCTTCCATACACCCCTCCAAAGATGTCATGGAGTCTCAATATACCCCATGCATGGTAAAAATTGTAGAAACAAAGTCATATCCTTCATGAACTCCCCTTAAAGAAGTGTCTGATAGTTTATTGAGTGCCACGTTCGCTATACAACTCTAAACTAAGAGCGTGATATGCCTCTAAAAAGCTAACAAAAAGTTCTACAACCTCTCCAAAATTCACTCAAAACTAAAATACTGTCCGACTTCTATGGTCGATCAAAGTTCACCCTTCCCAACTCAAAGGCAGCTCACCTATACTTCACTCTCAAGCCCATAACTTTCACATACTACCTCCAAATCAAGAAAATAAACCCATTTTGGAAAGCTAACATAAACATCTAAAAGCTCCCCAAGTTTCACTCAAACACAAAATACTGTCCACATTTCATAGCCTTTCAAAGCTCACTCTCTTGAAAGTTTGAGGCAGCTTCACAACACTTCACTCCCAAACTCATAACTTACACATACAAACTCCAAACTTCATGAGTGATAGTTTTTCAGAAACAAAAAAACAAGATACACAAGCTCTCAAAATCTCATTACCAAACTCTTCATGTACAAAGTGCTATCCCCTCCCAAAGTGACGGCTTCCCTAAGCAAAACAAGGAGGAGAAAGAAGATGATCCTCAACCTCATCCGCCACCTCAACCTCCATGCCATCCACTTAAGTTAGTGGATTTTTTCCACTAAGAAGCCACATGGGCCATAATACCCATATGGGCCACTTCGTCTTCTCGATAAGTCTATCCATATCATCTACGTGGATTTCTAATCCATTAAAATAAAATAAAAATAAGGAAAAAGGTAAAACAAGCTTTACCTTTTGTTTTTACAACTTTAACCTAACTAACTAACATATTAAAATATCTTCTAGTATAGAAATCAAAGAATTAAATGTTTGTCAAATAGAGGTAAAAAAAAAGAGTTCAAGTGGAGTATAACCCCATTTATTTCTTGAAACTCTACAAAAAAAAAAAACTCCAATTTAACAAACAATTATGCATTTTCACATAATGAACACATTTACAATACGACATCGGAGGAAATCTAAATATTTGGTAGAGAAGTGGTGAGGCAACAATATAGACTACCTTTTGAAATAATGTTGTTCATTACAAATAAGTTGCTCAACAAGGCATTTTTAAGCATTTCCACATTGGACTTTGGACCTCTTGCAATGAGAGCTTGAATATCTCAAGAAGAGAGTGCTTGCCTACCTTCGAAATATTGAAAAAAAATTTAAAACAAACAAATTGGACTCCTTTCTAAAATATATTTTTTATCCCCACTGGATATATGGTATACGCTAAATGATATATTGATATGTTGATATGTATATATGCTTATGGGGTACTTGGGCATGAATATAGTAGATAAATAGAAGATATAGATATGAATACTAGCATCAAATATAGTATTATATATGTATACAATATATAGTATATATAAACACATAATTTGGATAGTGTATATGGTTGCATATTCTGTAACAATTGTTACCACATATGCATTTAGAACATATATAATATTTTGGAGGTAATGAAAAATGAATATAAATTTTACTTTGGATATATAGGGATATCAAAAAATAAATAGAATTTTTTTCATTTAGAAGGGGGCTCAAGCTTTGGTTCAAAAGGGACAACTTAACAATGCCATGAGGACTAATGATGGTAGCCTATGAAAGGTATTTGCAAAGTCTTGTGTATTTTCTTGTTACAATGCACTGCTTGGCATTGTTTTAAGAACTTTGAAAACACCTACTAAAAACACAAATTGAATTTGGGGTAGTAAATTTTTTTAAACCAATTGTAGTATCCAAGAAACATAAATTTTATTTTAAATAGTGAAAACATCTCTATATGATCTACATGGGAAGCTTTGTATTAAATTTTTTTTGTCACAACATATGCGTTAAGCGTATTAATTTTAGAAAACACTTCATCTTTTTTATTTTATTACAATCAATATGGTGATGGATTCTATTAAGGAGAAATAGTTTGCTAAATCTTTTTGAAGTATGAAAGAAATATGCTATAATCTAAAGTAAAACCTATTGTTATCTGTAATGATTAGTATATGATTTATTACATATGTATAAGTATCAAGATTTTGAAATGTAAAAATTTAAAATTTCATAATTTTTTTATATCAAAATAAATAAAAAATGTAGGTTCAAAAACATTTGAGATTGCATATAATTTATAAGTATTTCTTTTCTAAATTCTAAATTCTAAATATAACAATATGTATATTCTTCTTAATAAAAAGACATTCCAAAATCTAGATTGTAATGTGTTTAATTCCATATAAATTTAATATAAACTCAATTTTGTTAAAGTAATAATTAAAAAATTCTTTTAACTTCTAAGTTGAAATGGATGTTTCTTTTGGAACTTAGAAAATGATTATGATACCATTAAAGAATTGTGATCACTTTAGAAAACTATTATATCCATTTTAATGAATACGATTATCATTAATGGATTCTCTTATTATTGATTGGCCGGGTGACTTGGAGATACTTTTGGTCTTTAATACAAATCTCCTCAAAAAATCATAAAAAAAATCATAATCAATTTATAAGTTGTCAATACAATATTATTGCACTTATTACTTAATATATTATTTCTCTACAAGTATGAGAAAAAAACTTATACTTCCACACACTACAAGAGAAAGGGGTGTTTTAAGTGTAATCCTAGACATATAGTCTTGTAAGTAACAACTTTATAGTTGTGTTTTTAGTAAAAATTTACTAAGCACATATGTATTTCTAGTAAATTTTTACTAAAAACACAACTTTAAGGTCGTTACTTACAGGACTATATGTCTAAGACTTTACTTAAAACACTCCTTTCTCTTGTAGTGACAATCTTCCAAGTAGTAGGATTAGAAATTGTAGCAAAAACATATTAACTCTTGGTCATTTTAACAAATTTATGTCAAAACATCTTTTTCTAATATTTATAAGTCCAATTAAGGTAGGGACATCCCAAAGTACTAGGTGCCTAGAAGTGCCACTTGATTACATGCTCTCATCATTTGAATCTCTTAAATCAATATGAACTTATTCTTGAAGAAACGATGTTTGATCTTCTTATTAGAAAAAAATTTGATCCCTCTTTACTTTTGTATATGGTATCCAAATGATACATTCTTTAGTGCATTAAAATCTCCTTTTATTAGTCAATCAGAATATGTAAATATTTGATCAGCCTAATAATAAAAACTGAAGAAAGTAGCGTTTTAATAAGTGTTCCTACATTAGGCATGAGGCTTCATGAGCTTCCGGGTCTTGGTTGAAGTCCCGAACGAGGTCTCCCTATCCTCATCCGAGGCCGCTCATTGGCACGCCAAGTCTCACAGCACGCGTCCTTTCCAACTGGAACCTTACAGGAGGTTTTAGGGTTTTAGCAAACACTCGTTCTCGCTCCGTGCTGAGCTTGCCACCACCATATCCACTAATCTCGCCCCCCCGCACGTCCTCCTGCGGAGCTTCCTTCCATAGCCTTTCTCCTTGCGCACATTTCGACCGTCTCCGCGCGTCATTTGGTGACCTACGCTCTCTGCGGTGTCCAATTTTGTGTCTTTGGCGAAGAGCTCGATGTTTGCTCAAATGTTGAAGATGGTAGTTGCGTCGATGAACTGTTGAGTGTTCTAGGATTGCTCTTGTAGTGTGGGAGGGCTTGTGGAGCAGTCGGCAGGGATGAGTGTGCTCTGCCCCTCCGCCACTGCCCCCGCGTCGTCGCTGTGGAGCTTCTGTAGGAGAACCTCCAGCAGGGGTTCCTCATGGGGAAGCTCCCAGAACAAGGATTCCAGTTGGAAATGCAAGCTCCGGTGTCAACCATTTTGTACGAGGCGCAATGGTGCGGTGGGAGTTGGCAGCAATGGGGATAGGTTAAGGGCGCATTGGATGTGTGAAGGGCTACCTGTATCGCGGAATAAGGCTTTTGGAGCTGGCATCCTTGGTTTGTCCGCTCACATTAGGTTGGGAAATTCAGTGAGAATCTCCTGCTCCTCTAGTAGCGAATTTTGTGAAAATTCAGCGGAGGGGAAGCATTGCGATGAGTTTGGGGATTCTGTGACGTCTGGAGGTTGTGCCTCGTCGTCGTCGTCGACTCCTTTGTCTTCGTTGTGTTCCTCCCTTTCCAATCGTTCCTTATCCAGAGAATGTGACTCTCGAGCGCACGGTGCTCTCGAGTCGAGATGTTGTAATGATAATCGAAGGCAGGTAAAAGATGGTGGAGATTTTTTGAACCACGGTGACCATGTTGTATTCACCGCAAGTATTGCTCAATTTGCTAGAAATATGGGGAAAGCATTGGCATTGGGGGTGGTGATTGCAGCAGTAGGGTTTGGGCAAAGAGGAATTGCCGTTGCAGCTCCTGCTGTTGCAGAAGAGGCCGCCTCTGAAGTGGAAGAGCTGGGTGACGAGTTGAGTGAGGCTGAAATTGAGGAATTGCGAAAGCAGGAGGAGCTGAAGAAGTTTGATAGAGAGCGGCAGTTACGGTTCGCCCTTGGGATTGACCAGAAGCTCCAAGAGCTCGAAGCCTTGGGAGAACAGGCTGCACGAGATTCTACGAAGAAGTCGGTCTTCCTTGCGAAGCTGGAAGAGGCAGTGCGCGGGACCTATGCGGGTGGGCGGCAGTTGCAGGGGCAGAAGATTTTGGAGCTGAAATCTACAATCGAGGAGCTCAGAAAGGAGCGGGACTTCATCTCGAAGAGGGCTGAGAAGATGGAGCAGGAGTACTTGTCTACTAAATCAGAACTACAGAAGTTAGACGACGAGTTAGACGATGCGAACTGGGAGCGAAGAGAGGCTCTAGAGTTGTCAGTCAGAGATGCTGAGACGCGGTCTGGTGAGCTCTGGCAGAAGGTGTCAACTTTGGAGATAGAGATGATGGAGAGGCAAAGATGGGTTGAGAGTGCAGTTTTTGACGACCTTCCCAAAATTGAAGATCAGGGTAAGGCTGAATTTGAAAGTGTGTACCAGCGATGGCTTCAGAGGGAGTCGGGTGAAGATGGAACATCTGAAACAGTTTCCAGAGTTCTGAATGACTTGGAAGTGGCTGGTGAGACCAATCGAAAGCAAGCACTGCTACCCCTTGCCGTTGGCGTTGTCGATGATAGGCAGATATCTGAATTTGAAGTTGATGCCCAGACACAGGAGCTGCTTGATAAAATTCAGAAGGAACAGGAAAGGGGAGTCGAGTTGAGAGCGCAGTACGAAAGCCTAGTCAGAGATCGGTTGGGTTTAGACGAAAATGCGGACGTTAGCCATGTGAAACCTCCTGTTGATCTTGGAGCGATGGAACTTGATGAGGATCTTTCTGAAGTGGAGGAAGAGAGACACGCGTTGGTGCCCGACTTGGAGTGGGCCATGGGGTCGAGGGCCTGGCGGGACCTAAGCAAGGAACGTGCCAAGCAATATTTTGAAGAGAATCTTGAGGAAGCCCGGGAGTATGTCCAGGAGAAGCAGGCAGCTATTCTGGTTGCAAGAGACAGGGTGATGGCCGAGACCTGGTTCAATAAACAGGAAGACCGCTGGGAGATGTCTCCGATGGCTGCATCTCATGCCGTCACCAGGAAATTGGTAGCTAAGGCTCGTGTACGTCATGACCGGCGGGTCATGTATCTCACTATTAAGGGCGACGACCGTGAATATCTTGTAGACATTCCACTTATGAATGCAGAGCTTGAAGCAGCAGGGGGCTTTGATTCGTTGTATATAAAGATGAACGTTGATGGGATTCCCACTACTACTGAGTTCATGTGGATACCGCTGAAAGAGTGGCCCGTGTGGGATCTTTTTCAGTTGCCCTTCAAGGTCGTCTGGTGGGTGCTGGAGGACATATGGAACTCTCCTCTGCTGGTCACGATTAGACCCTATTATTTCCAGACATTGGCCGAAACTTTTGAGGAGATCATGGTTCGGTTCGGTTTTCCGGTAATTCAGACAGTGTTACCACTCCGCGCGCGTGTTGCTCTCGGATTCGACTTGCCAGAAGGTGCTGAAGTAGCAGAGCCTACTGATATTATGGTATGGCAACAGGAAGCGCAAAGGAAAACCGACGGGCGTTACGGTGAAGGTACTGGTTCTCCGGCGTGGTGGATTTCACTTCCACTCCGTACTTATGTTGTAGGTATCCCACTCTATTTCTTCGTGACTATTGTTGGGGGACTTTTGCTGGCTCCCTTCACGCCTCGGAAGCTGGCCATGAACGAAGCACAGTGGAAGGAAAAGAAACAAGAACAACTGGAGAAGGAGATCAACAGGGAGAATAAGAAGGATGAGATCGATCCTATCAAGAATGTGTTCGATAAAATGAAGAGAGTGAAGCATCCCCAAGTTAAGCTTCAGGATTTTGCAGGCATTGATGCAGTGAAAGAGGAAATCAACGAAGTCATCAGCTTCTTACGGAACCCGAGGGTGTTTAAGGAAATGGGAGCCAGACCTCCCAGAGGGGTGCTCATCGTTGGTGGACCAGGAACAGGCAAAACAACTCTAGCATTTGCCATTGCAGCTGAAGCGAAGGTCCCCATGGTGGAGCTGCAAGGTGCAGAACTTGAAGGTGGAGCTTGGGTGGGGCAAGGAGCATCCAACGTGCGTGAGCTCTTCAAAATGGCACGGGAGGTTTCTCCGCTGATCATTTTCATGGACGACTTTGATCATTTTGCAGGGGTTCGGGGAGCAACCTCTGATACTAGGAAGCAGGATCACGAGTCACTCATCAATCAACTCCTTGTTGAGCTTGATGGTTTCGAAACGCAAGAGGGAGTGGTCCTCATTGCGACCACCAGCCGACCCTTTGCTATTGATGAAGCTCTGCGACGGCCAGGTCGCATGGATCGAACCATCCAGCTTCCAATGCCTAATGTAAATGAACGGGAGCAGATTCTGCGGAAGGTGGCGCTTGACACGATGGACCCCAAGCATGTGGATTTTGTAGACTGGGCTGAGGTAGCAGATAAGACTGCAGGTTTTACACCTGCCCAGCTGAAGTGTGTGCCTCGAGCCTTAGAGAGAAATGCTGTGAGCTATAAGAATGTGGATGATGATGAAATCTCCAGCGTGGCAGGGTGGTTAGCAACGTTCAACCAGGTCATGCCTATGTGGTTCAAAAAGACGAAGCTGGTGGTAAAGTGGAACGAAGATCTGATCAATTGGCTCGGTCTGCGTTTGACGAAGGAAGATCTTGAAACTGCAGTGGAGACTATGGACGTATTCAGCGAGACGCGACCAGGAATTGAACTGGAGAATCCCCCTGTTATTTGGACACGAGAGTACAAGTTCCCGCATGCAGTCTGGGCGGCTGGACGAGCTTTGACTGCTTATCTCCTTCCGAGTTTTGACACACTGGACCAGGCATGGCTTGACCCTACGTCCTGGGAAGGGATTGCCTTCACCAAGTTGACGAAAAATCTGGAAGCAGGCTATCAAGAAACGGGTACCATGACACGGTCCTATTATGAAAAGAGCCTGGTGTTGAGTTTTGGCCCGTATATTGCGGGGCGACTCCTACTTCCGTTTGGGGAGAATAACAATTTATCCATGGGAGAGCTGGAGAGTGCGGAGGAGATTGCAGCTACGATGGTGATGCAGTATGGATGGGGGCCAGATGACAGCCCGCTGGTCTACGCCAAGCAGGACTCGGAAACTTCTCTGGCCATGGGCGACGAGCACGAGATGGAGGTTGCAAAGAAGATTCAAAAGTTGTACCATATAGCCACTGACAGATGTGGCAAGATGCTGCAGAGGAATCAACAAACACTTCATGCTGTCGTTGAACACTTACTTCAATACGATTGCGTTACAACGAAGGATCTTGCAAGAATAACGGCCGAAACTGGTGCAGTATTTGAGGTGGATCCCTTTGAGCTAGTGCCCTACTCACGGCTGGAGATGTCAACCAACGGCACAACTCGTGTAACAAAAACGTTGCCAGCTGGGGCTTCGGCCAATTGATGAGAACTGTAGAGTCGCCTCTTTGACAGGCCAGTGAGGGTTACTGTACAACGACCATTAGTGTTCATGATTTTTATGCAGCGGTTTTGCAGGGTTAGGTTAAGCGATAGATTGCATTGTTCACGTATTCCTTGTGGTCCGCATTGTGGTGTCCAACCCACGCCAATGTTTCAGTATCTAGGTTGTTTAGTGGTAAGTTCGGTTGATTAGACTCCTCAGACAAGGCCCTGAATGGTGATGCATTCAGGTCATGTTGGCATTGCCATCAGCTACATGGCAGCAGCCAGTTACATACGAGACCGTAGACCGAGTCTGCTTTATGGTCTTGGTCTGATGTTTCAAATAGCATTAACAATTGTCAGTATGTGCCCAACAATGGAGGGGGATATACAGGAGATACACAAAGCATCCACGCACATAATGTGACAATATTTTTACCTTCATAAAAGCAGATGAAAAATGCTGTATTTTACTAGTTCTCCAATTGTCAGGTGTCTTATGTGGAAGAATTTTTTTTGCCCACGGGAATTTGAGAAGCTTATTCCGTAATTGTAACCTCAGAAAATTGGGAAGCATTACAGTAGCTTTACGGAAAAAATCCCCAGGGTACTATTTAAATATTCTGCGTAATTACGAGGGCTCCCGAGGAGCCACCCCAGTCGTTTGCTCGAGTTTCCTGAAGTGCGAATGCTTGGCAACAATTTCAACCTGGACTTTAGGTGAATTCAGGGCACCCGAATTACTACTTCTGGCTCTGATAATACCTCCTTCTATGAGACTAATCTAGGTTTTAATTTATTTTTTGTTAGCAAACGAGAAAGGGTTCGAATGCACCAGAGAATGAAAAATGTGTTATTTGGATTGTATGCAAATTTACGAAGGTTCAAAGTTGTACCAAATTAGGGTGGTCTACATCCTCCTAATCAATATGTACCAATTAGGGTGACTGATTTTGGGTGAGGGGCCAAAATAGGTGTCCTGCCTCAACTTCACGTCAGAGGTCTGAGACTCATGCTTCAGCCTTGAAGTAGACCTTTGTGAAGAAGCAAGTGATAAACTTCCCACATACTTGCTTGCTTGCTAGCTAACCTCGGTTTCATGGAAAAGATTGAACCTGTTGTGTACTTGAAAAAGCACCCAAGACTAGAGAGTGGCATCACACAAAGAGGTCGGCCACTACGTAGCGTTTTTCCATGGTTGGACGACAGCAACGACGATAATGGCAGCTGTGACAAGAAGAATGATAATGGCTATGCACATGCACTTGCGAGTACTTTTTTGCAAGGTCTTGGCCTTCTGGAGAGCTATGGTTCCTGCCGCAATATGCTCCACTGCTTTGCCGACCTGCCATTTCAGCTCAGAGTGGAAGAGCATGCAGTCAGTACCGAAAGAAAATAAATTCCATTATTGAGAAACTTTCAAACTGTGACATCCCTATGATGCGTTGTAATGGAAGGCGTGACTGCGTAGAGGATTCAAAATTATTAGGGACATGATCCAATCTCCTCGACTGACCCCTGTTACCAGCAGCAACTCATCATTCTATGGTTGGCCTCTAATTAACAAATAGTGTAAGCAGGACATGACTGGGCTTAGTATATATGGCCATTGATCTTTGAATGGAAATGGGGTTGTCTATTGTCCCTTTTAGTGATCTACAACCTTGAGTTCCATTTTGAAAATTGCATATGAAAATCTTATACAGTGACGAAAATTTTATTCTACAGAACTGGCTTCCGTACCCAAAGTGATCTCTCCACATCTCTCGAGTGATCTCCCAATGGAAGCACAATCCTTATGAGTCTGCTAACTGAGATAGGTAGAGGATACTAAAACTGGTAAGGAATTCTACTATAAATATTTTCAGATTTGTTTGTATTGAGGTACAAAATGTACAAATATAGAGGATGGAAATAAATGGATTTCGATTTCTAAATTCGATATTTCGTGACACATTTTTACAGATGTCCGAAAACTGAGTTCCCTTTAATTTGGAATACAAACCTTCTTTCCTATCATCCTCATAAGTCAAATTTGAATGGCGCAATTTTCTTAAAGCACCGGGAATAGTATCATCTACCATTTGCTAAGTGACCAAAAGACCAACTTAGTAAAGTGAAGCAACACACCTGAGTTTCAATGTTGTCAAGAAGCTCGCCTTGAGCTTCGACAAGCACTGCCATGTCGAGAAAAATCTGCCACATAAACAAATCTATCAATGCTAATTTTCCCACTTTAGTAGGAATCTCGTCTAGAGAGAAAGTCAGCTGCAGAAAGTGTCTTATCGTCTCAAAACACAAACCTGGAAGCTCATCTTGAAAGTGGACTAAATGGAAAAAAAAACCCAGCTTGAACAGGGTGAAAAAGACTGAAATTGGCACAGTTGTAAAAAGAGGGGATTGAACCTGATGAAGTTCCAATAGCTTCTTTTCAATTTCCCTGACTGCATCATGTCGCTCTTGGATCTCAGCTATAGTGTCCAATATCTGCACCATAATGCCAAGTCCGAGTCTTGAGATAACCACAAATCCTCTGTAGAATGTGAGTCCTTTGATCAACCGAAAAGAAAAAAAATGGACGAGATTCAATGACACGACTTGAAAATGTGCCAATAAGTTTCTTGAGTCTTCTGAATCCTGAATGATTATTTAGTCTAATACTACACCTGACCTCGCCCCTGCTCCTGTATGGCCTTTTTGAAAATCTGCTCACTATCTCCGGTTTCGATTAGGCGTTCAATCACCTGTAGCGCACGGCCACATTGGAAGATATAAAATAAAGAAAGGCACAACCGTTTAGTGATGAATTAGTGGATCTGGCTATTTACAAATGAAAATCGAAAAATGTCAAGATATTCACAGCAAGTGGACTTGATTATAGGAATGATAAGTCATACAAATCATTCCAAGGATCATTCATACTGCTCTCAGAAGAGAGAAAAGTGCAGCATAGACTTGAACATAATTTGAAACATTTGCCACTAAACAGAATTGAAAAATACAGTTGGATGTGGTTTGTCACACTTACTGATTCATCCACTTTCTGCCCCGTCACTGATCATACATCATATTAACACCCAAACGAGACCAAGAATAAGAACCTTATTGTATTGCGCATAATGCTTCCTAAGTTTATCATATGAGAAAAAATAATTACAATTAGGATAGCATAGATCATCTAAGAAAAAGCATGAAATTGCCATTAACGCTCTGGGAACATGACTCACCGGTGAAGACACGTCGTTCAACAACCTCTCGGTACTCGTCTTGAAACTTTTGTCTCAATGCCTGTATTTCAACCGTACACACTGAGAGCATGTTCTCAAGACATGCTCACAACTCACAATAAGCTGCTCAAGTGCAACTTTGGGTCTAGCAATTAAAATGTTACTACAGTTACTAACATCAAGACTGCCAATATTAGAGATATTGCATGTCTCACTGCTTCTCATAACATTCCTGAATATATAGGCAGGGTGGGTGTGGTGTGGTGTGGTGGGTGGTGGTCCATTCCACATTCAGTTTGCAAACGTCAGCATTTCAGAGATGCAATTACTATGTGGTTAGCACGAGGATAAATCATGTCTTGTTAAATAAAGAGCGACAGTCACTTGGAATCTGACTTCTTAACAACGAACCTGGAAATCTACCATGAGCTCCTTCAGTTTCTTCTTCAAGGTTCTGAATTAATTGCAGACAAAACAGGTCGTTGGTCATACAAAAGATTAAACAAAATCTACAAAACTAGGGCTGCAGGCACTAGTAAACATCTTGCTACAATTAAAGATGGTCAAAGAATGGCTTACGAAGTAATAGCCATTCGTGTCCGGTCAGTGCTCGACCCTTCATGACAACCCTTAATTTTACGATTTGCAATATTCTGCCAAACAGTCAGCAGAAAAAGAAAACCCGGGTCAACAGAAAGCCAGAGTAAACAGAATCAAAGTTGCATCAATTTGATTAGTCACTAGAGCATCACCAACAATGGTGTGTTTTTACAGAAAAGTGGGTACCACAAAACGAAATTCCAATGAGAAATTGTTCTGCCGCACCACTTTTTCTATGATAACAGAGACATGACAACAGGGTTTTCAGTAAAATTAGACGTTTCAGGAACATTCACACAACTGCCTATGGTCATAGACGATTTCTTGTGACACATTGGGAAGCCTCATTGTGACCTTAGGGAGACCTGTTTATGGATCATGTGGAAGATTCTCTTTCTGGCATTGTCTAAAAGCTCCTGAAACCTTCTATATTTATTAAAAAACTCTGAGGAACCCCAATATTATCAGCCAATGCGTACTGATGAAAATTTGACCAAATAGAGGTATACAACAGTAACTTGGATGGACATGAAAGTATAATGAAATAACTAATGATCGTTTAGTTGATGAGAACTGTTAAGGTCGGAACAAAAATCCCTATACCGCTTTGTCCAATGCCTCTAATTTGCCTTTTAAGCCTTGAGCAGTCTTGCTGATATCATCCAGATCTTTTTCCATTTTCTCCTTCAGCGCTGCATATTTTGATAAGTGGGACTTGATAATTAGGTCAACGATCATTATATAAACTGCATGTCCAAACGTAGAGTCCAAATGCCGCTCATTATAAGAGTGTATTCAGTAATATTAGACTGTTTCAGAAACTTCAATTAAAAATTGTGAAGGGAACGTTCATTATGATTCATGGGGAGGTTTTCCTAAGGTCACAGGGATCATACCAAAGCCTCCACATGAATTACCGGGAAGATTCTCTTCATGACCTCTAGAAGTCTTTGAAACAGTTAATATTTTACTGGAAACCCTATTACAGCATTACATTGAATACTCCTTTCAGCTATAATTCGGTTATAATTTGATCAATTTGTGGGGTAGAAACTGACGGACACAGCACATACAAGACACGGGAGAATTAGAAATCTGTGTACTAACTTTTCATGGTTGCAGCTCTTGTCGTTGTCTTGGACACTTCATTCGTCTCCTGTCAGACATATCCAACAGTCATGCGCATGACACTATATCAGTATCAAGCATACGGACAGATCTCTCAGATCTTTCGACACTCGCTTGTTGCTGCAAATAAGTTCCAGTAACCAGACTACCACACTTCGGTTAGCTTAGCAGTTGTATGTATTTCTAAGAGCTGTTCAAGTACGTAAAATTGATTTTCATTCAGGACATGCTTGAAAATGAACCAAGTGTGAAAATCATTCAACAGACCTGTAAGTTTTGAAACTTCTTCCTAATCTCTGCCATCCAAATTTTGATGTCATTGACCTGCCAAAACGTATCACTCCCGACGATTAGTCATGAGGGTATACTTCAAATTCGAAGTCAGTGACAGACTGAGGAATGATATGCTCGATGACTGATTCGAGAGAAGAGCAAGGCAATAGTTAAACCCCGAAGTTCAGAGATTTCATGGTTCGAAAATGAAAAATCTGCGTGACCGTGTTGAGAAAAATATAATGCAGACAGGGCTAAATTATCATTCACCAGAATCAATGAAGAATGGTGCGTGAATACTTAGCATTCTTGAGGAGCTGCCTCAAAAGTCGTGCAATAAGAACTCAAATTCTGCATACGCACAATCTAGAGCTCATCTCAAGTGGGAGTTACCAGGGAGAGTGGAGGTGAGCACTATGCATGATTTCTACAGAAAATGTCAAATTTCTTGAGTCTTTTTCTGACTGCGATCAGTTCTCACAACTGCATAAAATTGTCTGGCACTAAACTAAATAGAATTGATCATAAGAAAGTCTACGTAAGAGTTACTCAAAAGTGGCAAAAACAAAAACATGACGTCAAATTTGGGCATTTGCGGCGCTCGGGTTAACCTCCTGGAAGAACAGGGTCATATCTAGGCCTGCATCCGGGCTACCAGATGGCCCCGCCTCGAGGTCCACCTGTTTGCTATTAACACCGGGCCTATCTGCTTCAGAAGAAGAATCGTTGGAATCCTGCACACTCGAAATCAACTAATTCAGCATCTAAAACCAACCACGTGATACTCCCCTTAATTTCCCTTCTACGCAATACAAAACTCATGGTGTCTTCAGTAGGAAGTGAACTTGACCTAATCACATCGTCACCACATTAGAGATTCAATTTCATTGCATTTACAACAGCCTGAAAACCTCAGTCTTAACCCCTAAGAGACAGAGATTCCACTGCATGAAAGTCACTAATCCGATTGACCATATTGTGAAAATACGATGCCAGCAGGGCTAAATTTCGTATCACCAGAATCAATGCACAACGTTGCAATTGCTGATCGAAAGAAAAAAGAAAATCAAAAGAAAGAAAGTCTCCATACGAGTCACCCAAAAGTTCCAAAACAAAAACATGTTGGATTCATTTCCTTCATCACACAATGCTTTATAACTCAATGCAGCCACTCGTGATTAACCCTAATCACCACAATTTTCACATTCTGCAACAAGATACCTCAAAGAGATCATTCATGGCGAAAAGTCGATGACTGACTCCTCAATGGATCAAATGGGTTCCCAATTATCACAAACTCATGATCCAAAAATCTCCATAACTTCTACTGCCATTGCCATGATATGCTTCACTCTCATTCTCAATAACGGCGCTTGTTGATGATGTGCTTCAACCGTTCTCGATCGGGACCATTGATATTTTCCGGCTTCGATTCTGATTCAGTGGTGAAGAATTTGTAGCGAACAACGCCATCTCAGAGGTTTCGAATCGAATTCTGCAATGTCGCACTACAGAAACGTACGTAAAGCAGAAAAAATAAAAGAATCAAACGCTTGTCCTGCAGCAGTAACCTTGTGAGATTGTGGAGATTCTATTGAAAATGTAAGTTAAGGCGAGCGAAGACCCTTCGTCTTCGACAGAGACTTACAGTTAAACCCTAATTGCCCTGAATCATCCTTTGCTTTGAAGTTTTGTAAATAACTTATGCATTATAAATTGCAACAACTTGAGGAGTGATTTTGACTTGATGTGTGAGAAAAGTTCAAGATTTTGAGGGACAAGTGTGTTCAATTGATAAATGAGTAGCACCATAAGCAGGCAAGGAAAATTTTTGTGGGATGAAAAATGCATCATTTGGAGATCATGAGAAGTTGTTGACTCTATCCATCGTTTAGAAAAATGCACTTCAAGATGTATAGGATTCATGTCATGTATTAGTAAAATTGTGAGCCTAGAGAACTTTTGCATACTATATTTGGTATGTTCAAATCCATTTTCATTAGTTACCAAAAAAATACAAAAACTTTGAAAGTTGAATTAATAGAAACTATATTATAAGTCAAAATTTAGAGGTGGTGTTGCTCGTTTAAGGTCAAAGGGCCTATAACTAAAGCAATTGTTCTAATAACCATGATTGATAGTTACTATGGACTAATTTTTTGGTCACATTGTGATGAATTGCAACTTATCTTGAAGTCCCCAAATGACATTTGTATATCATATACAAGAATCATAAGAGATCAAAGCTAAATTGGTATATTCTCTAAATTTGTATTCTTGTGATGAACATTATACAATGAGTACCTATTAGGGCATACTCACAATAGATCCTAGTGTTTCACATGTCCAACCTTATTGAGATTCAGAGCTAGCCCTTGCAATTTTAATCCTAGAAAGACATCAATCTATGTCCAAGGTAGTCACCTCAAAAATGATCTGATTTTTAGTCCAATAAGTACATTATTCATTTCTACAATGATATTGAAAGTCATCCATCTGATACTTCTAGGCCATAACATCATTACAAGATTAACCCCTAAACAATGAAGCAAACATTTTTTGTCTAATGAATGGCAAGGAATTCTCCTCTATAGGACAGAATTGCAACTATTCATCCTCAGAATTAAGGGTGGAAAGGGGAGATCTTCTACAGTAGTTCAACTCCCAATGGATATTTTTTATTTTTTAAAAGTGGATGATGTCACACGGTTCCCAAATGCCTGATTTCCACGGTCACCAGCCCGGCATTCAAGGGTTAACTTCGTGCTGATGTTTTTATTCATCATTCTAAGCTACATCAAGCCTTGAATTCGTTTCAGTATCCCAATTTCTTGACAAAACTAGGTCCCACACGGCTTCTCATTTCCCACATCATATTCATAACATTCTTGAGGTCTCGTAATGCTAGCAAGGTCCCTCTGTTGAAGTAATCCTTCCCAAGCGATTGCTGAGCCGGTTGCAGTAAACTGCCGGGTAAACGGTAAAGACTTCGGGTGAACATTTTGTACTAAATTTCTGAATGTGATCGAAGTCTGGACAAGGTCGGTCCCTGATTATTAAAAATCTCCGGAATTATATAAATAGACAAAAACTCTCCACCTTTTCGTGGAGATCACCACATTCTTTACCCAGTGTATGAAAGAAAGATGAATAAATGGGCACTAAATGTCAAACATTTGGACAGGCCAGGTCCTAATGACATTACTTGAACTGACGGCACTTGTTTCCAATGAAATATCTATACTACGATGCCTATGGCTGCGAGCAACACTAATGCGCCCACTTATTGTACTTGCAGGACAATCTTCAGTTCCAACTTTCCCTTTGCCAACCCTCTCTGAATTGACAACATGAGCACATAATGCGATCGGCTCTTTGAACGTGAGAATCGTTTGCGACCAGTGAGTTCTAGGGGAATGTGGAGACGTGGTCAAAAGAACCGGTTTCTCTTTGCAAAACCGCTCTGTGAAACCGGTATCAAACCAGACAACCAACCCATGACACCAGGACACATTCAACTTCGTGGATTCGGTCCTACCATCACTTAATTGACTTTCACCTGAAGATGGTAGTAACTCCAACGTGAATTGCGCAGTAAAGTCGGTGTCATCTACCTTCATTGTAGCAAGGTCAAAGGCCTGCCAGACGAAAAGTAGAACAACAATTTGTAAGACAGAAAGAATCAACAGAGCACTTCAATAATCTTGAACAATGTAACCAGACAATTGCAAGTCTAAAGCAAGAACCAAACAAAGACTTCAATGACCCTTGACACCAAGGAAATAATGAATAGTCTCATCTGAACAATGAAAACTCTCCTCTTCTACAATGGACATAACTTCGACAGAAGGTAGTCCACAATTTCGGTTCACAAGCACATAAAATATTCTTACTAAGCCGTTCATGAACACATAACTGGACTGAAGATTGAAATTACCTGAATGAGCGAGGATGTAGTTACAACATCTTTACTGTCGACAACATCTATGATAGGATTCTCAGTCGCATCACGGACCACTTCGTCTCCAACACACTTCATGTTGAAGCCATACACATTTTCCCAGAAGGAAAGACTAGTTCCACCTTTGCCAAATCCTGCTACATACTGATACAACAGCCAGACTAAGGACCTCCACACCTTGCATAGTAAAATCCATCAGAACAAAAATATGAGCTCGTGAAAGAGGAGCAAACCCTAGAAGGAGGCTTACCATCTGTGCAGTATCGGGAAGGATAGCACCACCAGGTTTCAACCAGCGGTCACGTGCATGAAGCACGGATGGTAACATGGATTCGAAGAGCAAGCAATACCCCATCCATTCACTGACTAGAACATCCACTCCGTGAACTTCTACAGGCATCGTTGAATCAAGCTCTTCAATCATGCCTGACACTACGGTGATCGCACCCTCTGGAGTCGTGGCGTCCTTTAAGAAACCATTTTCCTTGGCTATCTGTAAAATATCACAAGTCATTGCGAAATTCAATAAGCCTACCGTTCAATGCAAAATACATGAGTCTCTTACGGTGCTTAAATAATTCCTAGAAAACCAGTTGATCCCGCACGTACTATCTTCTTTACTAAAGGTAGACGAACAGTAATCCAAAAATCTAACTTCCATGTTTTGCCCAACTGATCAAGTTCTCTTCCGTGTAAACCATCCAAAACATCAATTAAATATAAATATATTTCAGAAACAGAAGAAACTTTAAGAAACTCAAGATCATCGAAACAGAAGACCATTCTCAAAAATATATTTCGAAACGTCTGATGTATGGACAGGTAGAAGTACCTGTGTGGCCACGGCAGCCATTTTAGAGCTTCCATCTACTGCAATAACCTTTGAAGCCCCCGCCTGTGCAGCAAACAAACTGTGGAGGAACTATAAATAAAACGGCCCTTTGGAACACAAGTTACCAGAAATGGACCACACACAAATACAGCGCTTCGTATCAAAAAAACTTGTATCTCTACAATCTCGACATACTGCGGTAAAATTCGTGATGCAAACAGGGTCATTTCCCAATAGTACAACACTGTGATACTGGCCTGTAAGGGATTTTAGAAGCAGTCAGTTTACAGGAATGCTCCTATATTTACAGTCATGGAATGCTTCTACAGTTACAGGCTCCATTGGTGGAGATCAAGGCGGGGAAAAGCAACATTGACATACCTGAGAATGCCTGTGCCACAACCCACATCCATGACCACTGCATTCTTCAGCAAAGTTGGATTTGCAACAATGGCATCTCGGTAAGCATCAGTTCGAACCTGCACAAATTTGCCACGTAGATAGTTTGACGAATCCATGAGCATGATAAGAGCAGGATGTACATTAAACATCATAAAACTAATGCATGTGGATCAAACACCACATTCATTGTACAACTAGTGCCCAGTGTCCAGAGTTTGCAGAAGTCTATACCTTGTCAGAAAGCATCTCTCGGTGAATCCCAAAAGCACTGTACGAACCAAAATAATTCGTATTCACATTCCGTAGCTCCTTCTTCGCCACTTCAGCAAACGAAACCTTGAGATCCTTCTTGTCCTTCTTCTTGGAGAGCCTTGGTTCAGAAGCTCCATTTGAGCTCCTGACAGAGGGTTTCAGGTTCTCCACGAGACCAGGAGCTCCATCATCTGACCCTGAAGACGAATGGGCAGCCATATCCACTGGACTGGCAAGCTCTTCACGTATGCCTGCGCCCAGAGACTGAAAGACCTTCGTTAGATCTGCAAGCTCACTGGACTCCGCAGGAACCTTCGAATCAGAAGATGGGTTGCTACTGCTGCCCCCGTTGCCTTCCAGAAGCTCCTGTAATGCCATGCTCTTGTCCGCGGCATCAAACTCTACCACATCATCTTCATCATCAAAACTGTAGAGCAGAGGGTCATTCTCCATGAATGGCGTGAGAAATTTGTCGTCTTTCCATTCAGGTACACTGCTAGCCTCAGGACCCTTATGCTTCGTGTCCAACGCACGGAGAGACTTTTGTAGCTGTAAAATGGCGTCAACACTCCAACAATCCGTTTCAGCAGCCTGGACAATTGCGATGCATCAGTGAAGAACGGATCTGAACGCACACGAGACGTGCAAATGAGGATTATCAATGTCGAAGATATAAAAAACGTTAGGGCACCTAATCCCATCTCCTATTGACTGACCCCTGTTACCCACAGCAACTGAATTCTCCCAATACACTCGATTGGTGCTCGGTGTATCGAGTGTAAACGTGACTATAACTAAATTGCTCAATGGCCACTAACCTTCGAAAGAAAACCAGGGTTTGTCTACGGTCTCTTCAGTAGTGATCTACAACCTCCCACTTGAATGATTGCATAAGAAATCATTACGCGTTGAAATTTGATGTCAAAAGAGTTTGGCTCATGTCTCTCTAGGAATCTCTAACAAGTGATCTCCCAGCGAAAGCACATTCCTAAATAAAGGTAAAAAAATGCTTAAAGTGACGGACAGATCATCATCGACAACAAATGTGTCCCGAACCCCAAAACCTAATGCACGAGCCAAGGCAAACTGGTTGAGAAGAAGACCATGCAAGCACCTTTGAGCGAATGAAGTGATCTCCCAACGAAATCACATTCCTACATACAAATTTAAATGCTCCAAATAACAAAACGAGCACCCTCGACTTCAAATGAGTCCCGTACCCCCAAACCCTAACGCACAGGCCAAGGCCAGCTGGTTGAGAAGAAGAAAAATGTAAGCATCACTGTGCGAATGCAGTAATCTCCCAATGGCAGTCCATTCCATATAGGTTAAAATAGCATGAAAATGACGGAACAATCATCCTCGACCTGAAATGCGTCCTCAACCCCCCAACCCTGAAAGCACGGGTCACGGCAAACAGGTTGAGAAGAAGAAGATGCACGCACCTTTGTGCGAATGAAGTTGATGAGACGCAGAGTGTCGTAGAAATCCAGGCGCGCATCCGCTCGAAGCTTGAGAAAATCGAAGGAGTGCACTTCCGAACAGTGCTGGAAAGCAGCCTTGGGTGAGGGGAGTTCAGTAAGGCAAAAGAGACAGTGCGTGGCCTCGTCTTCTTCGTCTTCCTCCGCTGTGGCGCCTGTTGTTTGCCATTCCTCCCAATCTCCACTGTCTTCGTCGTCGCTCTCAAGTGCTGGTGGAAGTTCACGTGAAGACGCAGCCATCGCTGCCGTCTTCGGAAGAAACGATGCTGGATTACGACAAGAAATGCAGGCGCTGTTACACGGCAATGAAACTCCCTCCCCAAGCTTCTGATGGAGGAGGGTTTAGGGCTTTGAGGGTTTAGGGTTTTAGAGGAGCTGCTGTACTCCAACCACCCTTCCCACAGTAAATTGCAGCCTTCTTTATTAGCACTAACTAAGGTGAAAACACCCAAAACCCCAAAACCGACAAAATAAGCAATTTAGCATAGTTGGTGACACCTATTTCAAGAAAAAAAACATGTTTGTAGTATCAGCAATTGAAAATCATGAATTTTTCTGAACTAAATTACAATTTTTGCACAAGTCATGTATTTATGATGAATTTTCAAAGAGGAATCTCCCTAGACCACTCAAATGGTCATATAGCTTGATCATAAAACCAAAATTTAGAGAATTAACAATCTGCCAATCATAATTAACTATGGGTACAATTTAATTGAACTTTTGAAAACACTTTCAATAGAAGTCTACTTGTTGGGAATGGATACAAGGACAATTTGGGGTGTTATTTATCTTAGTAGTTTTACCTGATTGCAACATTTGCAACCACATCCTATTGCAATAGCAAGCAATTGCTATAAGTTAGTGAGCATCAAGCTACAAAGGTCTTGTTAGGGATTTGGAAGAACATATGCATTTGAAATTGCATGGATGCAAATGTCATACTTTTTGTACTTAATATAACAAATGTGGCATTCCCACCAATGCAAGAAAACACCAACAAAGCTTTTAGTGTTAACTTTTGGTAGAAGGTTGGATCACTTGGCTTAAAGTAAGTGCAATAAAATTGTCCTTTGTAGATTTTTGCCTATAATGTAAATCTTTTGAGAGCTTATAGTTAACATTGGGTTAAACTATATTCAATACTTTGAAAATTCATTGCTCATTTATATATAGTATCCTAAAAATATGATTTGAGGGAGTCTAAGATCTTTTTTCAATTGTTGATAAGATTGAAGAAAAATTTAGACAATTTAAAAGTAGAACATGTTTAGATGCTTATTTGGACAATTTTGGGTGTAGTTACCTTTTTGCATTACTATACAAATTTCCAACCAATGACAAATCTTCTTGCATGCAAAAACAAGAATAAACAATCAATTATTTATACCTACACTAAAAATTATATTTAGTGTCATCTATGCAAATTTGATTTTAAAATGCTATAATTTCTTACTCTTGATGAATATTTTACCAAATATTCTAATAGTGATTCTCTTCTTTGGATACTATTGACATCTATTCTCTTAATAAAATATTCATCTACTGTAAAAATTTATAGCCTTGCATAAGTATTTAGTATGGATGACATTCAATATAGTTTTAGGGTATTTGTTGATTGTAGAAGAAAAACAATGTTCAAGGTAGACATATTGATTATGGACCTTCTTCCCAATTGCTTCCTTATCCACATGAAATTTAGTCTAGTATTTCACACCTCACTAAGTTATGTTGGATTGATATAGATAGGAGTTAAAAAGGTTTGTATTAGGTAACTATGCCTTAGAGATTATTCATCCAAACATTATGCTTCTACTTTTCATCCAAATACTAGAAGAAGACCTCATTGTTCTCAACAAAATCCACATGACGTTTTTGTTTTTTGTGATGTAAGAATATCAATTTCAAAGCAAAATTTGCTTTGAAATTGATATTCTTACATTACAAAAAACAAAAATGTCATGTGGATTTTGTTGAGAACAATGAGATCTTCTTCTAGTGAAAGTTTGAAAATTGAGGTTTTTTCTTACACTAATGTGGATGCTTTCAACAAATATAAGAAAATGTTTTGAATTAGATGAATTTAAAATTGTCAAGTAAGTAGGCATTGAGTTTGTTAGGACTTATTCTTGAGATTGATGAATATGGTTTGACTTTGATGATATTATTTTTGCTTTACTAGAATACTCTGATTATATCATATAAAATTATTTAGGAGCTAATTCGCAAATTGATCACTGAAAAGTTATCCATTAATATCTATATTACTCTTTACATTAGGCCAATGTTGTTTTATAGAATTTATAGCATTATCAAGATAATAATAATATTTATTATATATATCCAATGGATACACAAGGGACCCACTATTGTCACCATTGTGACCATTTTGGGAATTCACCATTAGATGTACTATTTTATTGATATTGGAGGAAACAAAAAGTTGCTAGAGTATACTACTTATTGTGAAAGATATTGTTATTTTTACATGAATGTATTTCTATATTTGGATGATTATACATGACTTTAGATTAACAAACATCATTTCATCCACTCTATACATGCTCGACTAAAGTTACTCATAAGGTACTTATATCCATCATAAATCCTAACCCAATCAAAATCCCTGATCTTCAACGAATTTCACTCATTGGAATCTTAATCTTCCAAGGGCAAAAGAGACTACATTTAGGGCTCATATTTTTTTCGTAGTTTTGAAGTGTTAATATGGTTTTTTTTAAGTGCTGAAATAATTAATTTTTTGAGCCAACACATGCTATTTTCTTCATTCAATCTTCTAACATGAAGATGTTTTACATGTAATTTCTACATTTAACAATATGACCAATCAAAATAAGCAATTTAAAATCATAGATACATTGTTCTTTTGAGTGTTAAATGTAGTAAAAATAGTACTTAGTGTGGAATTGGGTTGAAAAGTCACGATTTTATGAATTTAATGAATAATCACATGCAACTCCTACACATGACAAGAGGTTCATTTGTTATTCCACAATCTCAAGGGGCACTTTTTAAATTATCATTGGAACTATGTAGGGACTTTAGAGAGCCACATTAGCATCCACAAGGACAAAATTTCCATACTACCCCTATCCTAGGGGCTACACTGAAAAGCTATGTAAAGCTATGTGATTTTGCTATGACCAACTACAAGGTTTGTTTCTTTTACCCAGACAAGTTGACCCAGACAAGACATTTAAAATCTTCCCTCATTTGTCATTCTTTTGCTATAAAAAAATTTGTGAATCCAATACGTGTACCAATACATAGTGACCAATGGGTCCACAGTGGGCTTCCTACTTTAGTTCTAACTTAAGCTTTTCTCTTTCTTACTATTTTCAATTCTCTCCACTCGACATTTCTCCGCTGTTGCTGCTTCCGTTTTTTAGCCTTTGGCTTTCCTTTTGCGACCGACCATTCTTCAGGTGCCTCGTTTGGGGTTTGGGACAGTCCTCCTTGTCACAACACGTCCTTCCATTGCCGCTCCATTTCAGTGGGTCCACTCAGTTGACAATCCCGCGAAAGACAGAAATCTGTGTTGGCGACATTTGCATTCCTCGTGATTCCTTCGGGAGCTTGGCTTTGTCGTCGTCCGTGGGTTTGTTGCTTCTGTTCGATAGATACTGAGTGGATAGAGTTCGGTGGACGAGCTGCTGGGTCTCTTGCAAAGGATCGGAGAAGGCCGGAAAGCTTTTGAAAGGAAGTGGAAAGAGTGGTGGCGAAGTAGTTGCGACGTTTTCGATTTACGGAAAATTTGAGCGGGTTTTCGATTTGTTGACACAATTTTGTCAAATAAGTGCGCACGGCATTTGGATTGGTGGTGGAGTCGTATGGTCTACTCGGCCTGGATCGTTGGAGATTTCGAATTGGGTGAAAAAGCTTAGGCTTAGTCTTAATTTGGGAAGAGTTCGTATTTGAGGATTTAGGGTTTGGGTCTAGGGTTTGGTGGGCTGGCTGGATCTTTTCGGTGGAGTGACGTTGGGAGCGATCGTTTGTTCAATTAAGACTCGCGCATTTGCGGAGTCAAACACTGGATCTGGATTCCTGGAGTAGATTCTCCTTTTGTCGGAGTACGAGGAATTTTCTCGAGTGTTGATACTCCTGGATGATTTGATAGCTGGTCATCGACGCAATTACCGTAATTTGCAGTCGAGCATCTGTTAATCAACGGTTCCAATTGGTACATCATCATAGTCGGAATCCGGTGGGATTAGGCTTCGACCCGGGTCACTGTTAAGCTCATGCTAGACAGTGCTACATGAAGATTGGAGACCTTGTAGATCATTGTAGGGATTGAATAACGTTTCTTACACCCGGAAATTCTTCAATCGCAAGTTTTCTTTACGCCATTGCGAGACGAGCAGTGCTGACGCCACTTCTTGGCTCGCTAATAGTCGAAGCTCGCTGCCAGTACCCGGCGACGGAGTCTTCTCAAGCGTCTGCATTTGGCGTTTCATTCAACTGCACAGATTTTGTGTCATAACCTAGGTTTGAATTTTTTGTTAGGTCTTGCACATTTGAGGTCACCTTTTTGAGACTCTCAAATTTACGCAAGTGCTGAGTTGTTGTTTCTTAAATTTTCGATTTCGCATGTTCAAGATTGCAGGGTTTTTAGGCTTTTGCAAAGTTATGTTCCAAGCTATCTCTCAACGAGGTTGAGGAGCTATTTTTCTACGAGGTTGAGGTTTAGAGAATTGCGCCCAAACATCATCTCCGTGTTGTTTTGAGGTGGCTCATCTCTTAGTGTACACAGTGTGGAAAAATCTAGGTCAACACGGGGTTGGAAATTGGACTTCTTCAGTGAGGGCTTTCGCTTTCTGTAAATTGGTTTATTATGGACAGGCGATAGGCAGTGTACTTGGCTCATCTGAGTAGCACTATTTGGCGCATTTTGAAACTCCTGAGTTTTTGCATCGAAACTAGCGAGTCTGTTGCAAGTGCTTTTTGAGGGGTTTTGTTACTTCATTCAGCAATGGAGAAGAGGAAAGCGCAGATTCCCCTTGTGTGCCACGGACACTCTCGTCCAATTGTGGATCTTTCGTATAGCCCAATCACCCCGGATGGTTTCTTCTTGGTCAGCGCCAGCAAAGGTATGTGCTGATCTTTGGAAACTGAATTATCCTTTATGTCTTGATGTGTGGATTTAAGCTAATAAACCATTCTTGTGACTTTTTCTGTTTCGAGTGATTTCCATTAAAAGAATGATTTATTTTGTTTTTGTGATATTGGTGGAGTCTTGCCCCCATTCTCGAGAGTTTTCCAATGCATTTTAGTATGTATTATTTGGATACCAGATGAAAGAGTTATGAATTGTTGTAGTAAGATCCCAATTACGAGCATAGGATACCCTGGACCTTGAGAATTGCATCTACGATTTATCTCATGAATCTAATGGAAGCATCTTTGACTGTGATAGAACTTAGAAGAATCTCATCTCTTACAAGTCACATTCTTGGATGGCACTTGTAAATGGGTTTATGGTCCTGGTCGGCACGGGAGTGTCAATGATTACTGAGATCTAAGATTTTGAGCAACTTCGTTTGTAGATGGGAAGCCAATGCTCCGGAATGGAGAGACAGGTGACTGGATTGGAACCTTTGACGGCCACAAGGGAGCTGTATGGGCAGCGTGTCTCGACACTCCAGCAATGCGTTGTGCCACTGCGTCTGCTGATTTCAGCGCGTAAGTCATTTCCTCCCTTTTGGACTGAAGCATTTGCTGTCAAATGTGGGATCGCTTGTTCATTTTTTAAGAAGAGGATGTAAGGAACTTATGGAAGGATCTGCAGAATCTTGGCCTCTGGTTGTGGTTATTTAATTGGAGTTGAAATCTAGATTATCACAGTCGTGTGCTTTTGTTCGTCTTCTCAACAATTTAACTATTATTTTATTCATATTTTTCATTATAAATATAAAATGTGTACGTGTTGAGCTCAAATTGTGTCCTTTGCATTGCATCTGTTGCGGAAGATTTTGAGCTATGAATTCATTTTCACTGCGAGAAGGCATGAGTTGTTGACGTCTGGATATGGATTTTAAATTGCAGGAGGGTGTGGGATGCTCTGACAGGGGATGAGCTTTGCTTATTTGAGCACAAGCATATTGTTCGTACCTGTGCATTTTCTGAGGTCTTCCCTCTACCCTGCACCCAGCTGTACGAAATCAAATGTCTCGTTTCTGCACTCCTGGGAAATAGCTTGGGCTAAATTTTGACTTTCTATTTCAGTGTGCCTTCTGCAGGTAAAGCAAGATAATTATCTTATTTGTCTGTGAATTTTGTTCTGCTTATACGTGAATGTCGCTCTTGGGTCTTGACAATGTACAAGTCATAGTGCCTGTAGATGTTATGAATTCTGATTGTGGTGTTGGTGTCATGGTTGAAGAGCACGACCCACTTGCTAACAGGAGGTGCGGAGAAAGTGTTGCGGATTTTTGATCTGGGTCGACCAGACGCACCTCCAACGCTGTTGGAAAGTTCCCCGGAGACTCCGATAAGGGCGGCAGTCTGGCATCACAGTGACCAGACCATTTTGAGCTCGTCGAATGACATTGGTGGTGTTAGGTGTGGCCACGCTCATTTTACAGTGAATGTGACCTCCCTGCAATTCATAATTCCTTTCATCTACGTATGAGTTACAAGGTTATATAAGAGGTGCTGCCATTTTTTATGTAAGTGACCTGATATTGTTGTGTCCTAAATAATCAGAGTATGGGATGTAAGAACCAAGTCTGTCGTGCGGACTTTGGATACAAAATCTTCTTGCACTAGTGTGGAGGTCAGCAGGGACGGTCGGTACATCACCACAGCGGATGGCAACACTGTGAAGTTTTGGGATGCCAATCAGTAAGTTCTCTCTGCGTTTGTTTGACTATGTACTGCATCTACCTAATGTTGGATGGACACTAGTCGTTTTTTGCCTTGAAGATTTTAACGGAGTTAATTGCTCGTGTTAAGAGTTTGAACTGATTGCAAACTCTTGTGCAATGTCTCACAAGGTGTGTCCTTTCTGCAGCTTTGGGTTGGTGAAAAGCTATACCATGCCTAGACCGGTGGAATCAGCGTCCCTGTTTCCCTCTCGGGGGAAGTTCATAGCAGGGGGTGATGACATGTGGGTGCGCCTCTTTGATTTCGACAGTGGTGATGAAATTGGTGAGTGGTTTGCTTACTTATCTTGAAGTATTCGATGAAAGGAGTATGTAGCCCGTTTCCTAGAGCACTGCGCATAATCCGAAGTCAGTGTAGCAGCTGCCGGTCATCGTATTTTCTTTGTTGAGAAGACATCAGACTGTGTAGGTATGTGCATGGCTGGAGGGCCTGCATTTACTCTAGCTGTAGTGAAACTACTTCGCTACACTGATCTTATTAGTGCGTGTGACGCTAATTTACTAAAGTCACGCTATTTTAAATTAGTGTAAGGAGATATGTTCCTGTATTGTACTAATTTCCGTAGATTTTTTTTCTGTATTTGACTCTAATTTGAAGGTGACACTAATTTTGCACCCTCAAAAATAGGATTAATCAGTGTACCTCGTTTAACCCCAAAGCGCCACGAACAGGTTTCATGATTTTTTAGCACATTTGCTTGGTTCATATTGGGACATTCTTTTGTTGGAACTGATTGATTTTCTGACTAGCGCATGCAATGTTCTTCATTGATTTTAGTGATATAAATTCTGATCCTGTCTGTTTTATTTTTCACAATATGATCAATCAAAATTGGTCATTTTTAACCCTGGAAATCTCTGTCCTTAGGGTTTAATGCTGTGTTGATTGTGTATGCAGAATGCAACAAAGGTCACCACGGCCCTGTGCACTGTGTCCGTTTCTCTCCAGGGGGTGAATCTTACGCATCGGGCTCTGAGGATGGCACCATTCGTATCTGGAAGACCGTGACTGCGAGCGAGGAAGTCGAGGTAGGTGGTGGCTATGCTGAAGGTGCTGCAGCAAATCAGATCAAGGTCAGAGTTGACGAGGTTGCAAGGAAGGTGCAAGGCTTTCACATCGCTCAAGAAGATGGCGCACTCTACTGATAATGAAAGACCTGATGTATCTACTCTAGCTGAGGTTTGAGGGATCATACTTGAGGGGGAATTGTCTTTGGGAGGTCGTGGAGCATGTTGTAGTTTCCAAGAATTTGAGAGATTACTTTGGGAGTAATGTGAGGTCATGTTCGCTCCTGATGCATGTACTTGGCATAGTTCAAGGCTGGCAGTCAGGAGGGGGCTGCTGGGATGTCCTCTGTTTGCACACGCAGAAATGAAGACTTGATTTAGGATGTTTTGTGGTTTATCAAACTATGGAATACATGGACTTCTACGACCTGGAGAATCGTGTCTTCTGTGACTGGTTTGTTTTTATGCGACTTCCAGTATGTTAACTTGTTAAGTGGTCTGTGGTTCGGATATCTGTCTCAGGTTTTAGAAGGTCACAAGTTTTATAAGGTTGTCATCGTATAGTCAATGTCACAATTTGGTTGCAACTTATGTGAAAGATGCATACGAAATCGGTGGGGTGATCATCGTAGCTTTTGTGAAGAAATTTAAGTTGCTAAGAGCATCGCCAACCAACTCACCATCGTCTTTGCCGCTCATGAAGCCCACGCCTGCAACATGGCAATAAGAAAGAAGTCTCCGTCCCCTAAAAGGTCCTTTAACCCTTAAAAGGACGGACTGGTGACTGGAAATCATCCATTTTGGTACCGTGGAAATCATTGGTATAAAAAAATTTAAAAGCACTCATTCGGAATCAAACTATTGTAGAAGATGTCTCCTTTCCACCCCTACTTCCAAGGATGAATAGTTGCACTACTTTCCTACATAAGAGAATTCTTTTTCATTAATTGAACAAAAAATGTTATAGGTGTTGATTATGGGATAACCCCTCATCACCTAAGGTTAGAACAAGCTCAAAAACAACATTGCTTTTGAAGTGTTGTAGATGTAAATGTCATTGAGTTATAGAGATCTCTTATAGTTCTTGTTGTAGATGAAGTGAATCAAATTTGGAGTCATTTGATTGCAAAGATTGCAAGATTATAATGTTTTAGTGTTGGAAAAGGATGTTGAAATTTTCCCAAAAACACATTTTGGGGAGAAATTCGATTTCTAAACCTACTCAAATGAAAAAACTTTATGGGGCTTGAAAGCTTGACAAAGTTGCATTGTATTAATCTTTGCTCAATCATATCTCAAACAAACATTACTTTTAACCCCCAATTGTTTTTAGGGAAGCTCCTTGCATAATCAAGAATAAGATCCTATATTTACAAATTAGAAAAGTAGTTAAATTTAGATTTATAAAATCTATTTCTTAGAAGGTACTATTTCCTAGCAATTTGGGATGAATTCTCTAATTTTGACCCTAGAAACTTTAGGGGTTAAATTATGTCAACCTTATGCTAGTAGGATTCAACTATTCAAGGCATAAATTTGACATTGATTTTGAGGTCATTTTGGGTTTTACGTCCTATAGCACCCAAAAAACTCTGAAGTATGCAGTATGGATAACTAAAAGTGGTAGCTATCAGAATGACCGTTGCATTTAGACTTAATTTTGTATTATAAGAATTCATTATTCATTTTTGTTTTCTCCCAGGTAGAAAGCCAAAATTATTGTTCTTTTAAAAGACCTGTGACATTTCCTGTATGAAAGATCTCTCTGTGTGACCTGCTCATAAAAGAAGTATCCATTTAAAGACAATTAAAACAACTACCTATGATATGTCGTGATTCCTGTGGAATGCTACTCGAAAACTTGTAGTGAACACAACCATATTACGAAATCATAATGCGAGAATTAAGACAACAGCAAGTCAACAACAAGGGTGAGCACATGGGACACTAAAACTTTTTGAAAGACCTGTGAAATTTTTGACACCCAAAAAATGCAAAAATTGGGAAAGTGTCAGTTTCATGCACTCCCACGAATTAGATTCAGCGGCATCCAAAAATTCAAAGAAGTTGTTAAATATATGGACTTCCCCAGTCAGATTCCCCACGACTACATAACTGTTATTCCAAACCCAAGAATCAGTCTAAGAAAAAGTGTGTGGCAGCCACCTTTATTTATCGTCAAGCTAATAAGAGATCGAGAGCCAAGTTATGTGGTCGGCACAACATAAATGTATACCTCAGTAAACATACATGTCAGTATACGAGCTAGTATTTTATTGCATAAGAATGGTTGCCAGTGCACCCATTCGATCTAAACTGCGATGAAGCTACCTAATGATCTCTAGACTACAACATGCGATCAAACACAGAATGATCCATGCATCGAGCGAGAGCACCCAACCAACGGTACTGTTTCTATCACAATCTACTTGAACGACGATGTCACCAATATGCAAGGCTGACCAGCTAGCTTTATTAAGTAGCTTCTCAATTACACATACGGAAGTAAATATTGCACTACTACCAGCCTCAGTCTCCTTTATTTTTCTATTCGGTTGCTCAGTCCTACACGTACGTACACATGCAATACTAGCTAGATTATCGATCGCATGCATTCAGGAGCTCATCATGCAGGAAGTTATTATGCAGGACTTCATGCACCCTTCGCCGTCGAACGATCGATCAGTAGCCGCAGAGGCCAAGCTTGCATATCTTCGTACCGCCGCACTTGTTTCCGCAAAATCCACAGTTGTTCTTGTCAGTCAGCAGATTTGCACACACGCCACTGCAGCAGAGTTCTCCGAATCGGCACGCGTTGGTACACGACCCGCACTTGTCCAGCAAAGAGGCGCCCACGTCCCAGCAGGATTGGGTGCCTAACAGGTCGGTGCAGCAGGTCGCATTCTTGGCGGATAGAAGAAGCGTCTTGCAGCTGAAATCGGGAGCGGAACCTGAGCCGCAGAAATTGAAGTTGAGAAGCTTGCGTCCCACTGGAGTCCCCGAAAATCGACCTCCGGATTTCGCAACCGCTGGTCCATCTTCGGCGCTGGAAGCTCCAGCAGCCACGACCAGCAGCACCAAAATCAAGGGCAGCACGACTGCCTTCACCAGGGCAGCACTGGAGCTCCAGGTTCCGACCGCCATGGGTAGAATTCGGGAATCGATCCTTCAGACACCAACTGAACGGATGAACGGTCGATCTACAATGCAAGCAGATGGATTCAAACACAATTGCAGAATCCCCGAGTCGCCACCGCGATGGACTGATCGATCCAGGGATCCCTGACGGAAGCACTGGGAATTGAAACGGTCACTGATAGATGAGAACTACGTCAACATTGAGGTGGATTTATAGGTGAAATTTTCCGTGTATCTGATGAGCTTGAACTTTGGATGCATGAATCGTAGATGGATCCCAGGTGAAGATGGTGGACTTGTTGACTTGTTGTGATATTATTTTCTTTGGGAGAGCTGAGTTCACTCAATTGCATGCAGGCGTAGATACTTTGAGGCAGAGTGAGCACTCAGCTAGTGGGTTGCTACAGCAGAGATACTGTGACTACATGTGGACTAGCTGTGATGATTTTTTGTCAATGGCCCGATGGCCGGTTGCTTATGACGTGAACCGAGTGACACTATCTGCACTCTGGCGACCTCCTCTGCAATGACTGAAGGCTGAATTCTGAGGCATGGAACTGTAAGTTCCGTGGTGAGTCGTCCTGTTCCGATGTGGAGGAAAATTTGTTCTAAAATGGCGGGGCCCTCGCTTTCTTGGTGATCAGTGGAAACTCGAAATTACAGCTGGAAGATTGGTTAGAATCGAATTCAAATTAATTGTACTTGCAAGTTGCAATGGTGGGGGTGCACGTACCTACTTGGCTTGATCTATTCAATTGGCGTGAGTGATTCGTGCGCACGTCAGAATTTGGACGACATTCAGGTGGTGAATGGTGTAAAATGAAAATTAGCTAGAACTGGTGTAGACCGATCTCCAGTCGCAGGCTAGCTAGGCAGGCGCTTGGAAAGTGCCAATCTCTTGAAATTTTGCCGTTTTAACAAATTTGGTGTTGTACGTGTACTTTTGTAATTAGTAAACCAGCCCTCTGTCCTTGCTAACCCTGCTTTCACCGAGATTACATGAACCATGTGATCAGGTAGAGAATAAATATGCTTCAATCAGGTCCATAAAAGTAGCCAGTCAGGTCTCTTGAATAATATTCCAGCAGTTCATGAGTTCATGAGTTCTCAAATATACCAGGACCTATAAACCTACGACTGAATAGATTATTTCACGTGGTTGGTCCTGAGGATGGATGCTCTAGCTAAAGGATCTTCCTAGAACGGATATTTTCGTTAAAACAGCGGTATTCCACAAACTTCAGTTGGCACTTAATTTGAGGTTCAGACCGCACTGAACCTGAAAAATGCCAAGTTTGTGGAATATCGCCATTTTAAGGAAACATTCGTTAAACGTACATGACGGTGACAGTTCGGAAAGGGTGACCTCTGCCACTTAAACCCCGCGCCTCCGTGTTTCACGCTTCTGTTTGTTCGCCCCTGTGACGCTCCTTGTTGTCCTCCCGGATCAATCCCGGGGGCTCTTCCCGCGCTCCCTTCTTTGTGACTCGCCTTGCTCATCACCGGGGGGTTCCCCGTCCCTTGGGTTTCGTTTTCTACGCATTCTCGCCCTTGGTGTTCGTTTTTCTCCTCCTCTCGATCGCAAAGCCCTCGGACACTTTTATCAGTAAAGGATCCACGTACCCTAGAATGGGTTTCTCTCAAACTTCCAACCTCTTGAATTCTTAATTTCATCTCTTGAAATGGACAGAGGTGATAACTGTCCATTCGTTAAATTCACAGAATTCCGTGGCAGGAGCACGACCTGAAACACAAGTTTATCACATTTCCTAATTTTCAAGGTTATGTTTGAACACGGACGATTAGAATCACACATTCACACGAGTCGTCATCTTCAAAAGACAATTATGGCTTCTTGACCCGACATACTGTATGTTACTTGAAAATCAAGTAATGCAAATATGTAGCATACTTGATGTACAAGGAAGCTCTATGAACTATAATTATGTACAAGTTTTATTTTTTTCTGGTTTGGAAATGTAAGAAAATTTTATTTCTCAATCAGTCAAACTTACTATTTATGGTCAAATTCATTAAATTGATGCAACTAGTCAGAGTACTTCAGATTTTGAGATTCAATTGCACAGAGTTTTTCAAACTACGTTTGACTGTATGATATGAAGTTTTAGGTGAGTATCTGTCAACAATAGACATTAGAGAAATTTTGGACTCTCGAGAAGGGTGCTAGGGTTTGACCAGTTGGTCTATTAACTCTATTTTCGGAGCCCTATTGAACTATTAAAAGAGAGGAATCTCTTACACAAAAAAGATTCACTTTGTGCGAATAGTGTGACTAACAAATAGAATATCTCCTTTTCCTATTCCATTTCCTATTCTATAGTTGTCCGAGGAAGGTACTTGCAATGCCTCTTCCATTTAATTACTAATATACATGAATAAATGCTATGACATTTGAGTGCATTAATGAGGACCAACAATAGGGAAAAAGATCCTATGAATCCAAAATAAATGTAATCATGGAGTCCCTTAAGGCACTTCTTGGCAACCTTTTGGAGAGTTCAAATTTTTTCTAATGACACAATGTCCATTTTGTTAATTTGGCGATACTTCAATTCTCTTGTATAGTTGTATATTTTAGGATGTCTAGGTGTGCAGCTTGAAACACAAATATTAGACCTTTGTGAAGATATATATGACTAAAACTGATATTTCATTAAAATGGTGGAATTCCACAAACTTGGTGCTTTTCAATTTAGACCGTGCAATCTGAAATCTATACTAGTCCTAGACTTTAGGGATAAAGAAGGAATTGGATGGATAAATGGCAGATTTTGTATGCCATTTTAATGACAAAATTTCCTATCTAACATCAATTTCATTAAATTGGTGATATTCCACTACTTTGGCATGTTTCAAGATGGGTTGTTTAAACCCAAATACTATATATGTCCTGGTTTAACGCCCAAAATTAGTCTTTTGTGAAGATATGTGTCACAATTTTTGGCATATAGAATATTGCCAATTTAACAAGATTGACATTGACTGGGTGATTGCAAGAAACACCTATCAATTTTGTTGCATTTTTTTATTTTTTGGGGAGTACTTTAAAATAAAAAAATAAAAAAAATATGACTGATGGATCATTGCAAGAAACACCGGTCCTATTTTACGTCACAATGAGAGTGACGCTTGTGTTATTCACTATAACTTTTGAAGCACAAGTCCAATGAACATGAAAATTCTATGGAACATGTCTAACTTGATGTTAATCAGATCCCTTATTTTTTAGAAATTAAAAAAATCATTTTGTAAAAGAGATACTATTTTAAAATCATTTTTGAAAATTTGTCACAAAGTATAGTTTAGGGGTTTTCACTACATTAGGAGTCCCCAAATTTTATAATCTAGAGTTGAAACTTTCATGGTCTATTTGTATATTAGAAAAGCATGTATCTACCAAAGGAAAATTAAAAATATATTATTTTATGTCCTCCACATGAGTGCAAACAACACTCCCATTGCGCACAATTTTTGAACATTGAAGATGGTTCTAATATCATTGGTTTATTGAAATTTCATCTTCATCAACTCTTCGCAAATGGAAATTTTTTATTTTAAGAAAAAAATTATTTTCCTATTTATTACAAATAAAAATGTGAAAGTGCCAATTTTTATGAGAATTGGCACTTTTCTAGTTCTCCTACCTAGAGAATTTTTCTACGGTTTTCCTTCCTAGGGTACCTTCTACTTAAAGGTTTATATATAAAAAATAGTACTTCCGAAAAAAACAAGAGTATTGTGGAAAATGCTATGCAAAATGGATGGTGTTTCTTGCAACGACCCTAATGTATATACCTTTAAGATGAAGGTACCCATGGAAGGAATTGCATAGAAAAATTCTCTAAGTAGGAGAACTAGAAAAGTGCTAAGTCTCAAGAAAATACATACCTTGATGTTTTAATTAAGGAAAAATAGTAAAAATAAATAAATACATAGAATAAAAAGTGTTTATTTGCAACAACCCTATGGAGATGGTCATTCACCAAAAAATACACCAAAATCATATTTTATATGTTTCAAAATGCAAGCAGAAAGAAGCTCACTTTGTAGACTTCCATATCACAAAAAATTAACTATTTTTAAGATTCCTTCCCTAAAAAGCTACAAGTCTACTAGAAGACCATCTCATCGAAATTTCACCTCAAAATCTTTTTGGGGGGGCTCTAAATACTACTGAAAACCTTTAAATTAGCAATTGTGACATTGAATCGGGGTCTATTTTTGTATAGTAAATTATTTTTGAAAATTTTGAAAAAATTAGGAGAAGGTATGTGATAGTCATGAGTACCTTCCCTATAAATTTTGAGTCATTTGGAGGCAAAACACAAAAGTAATTGGCAAAAAACAAATTAGCACACATTATGTGACACAAAATAGGACTAGTGTTTCTTGCAATCACTTGACTATTTTTGAAGCTGAAATTGCACTAGTTCAATAAAATTGTTGTTTCGGGACTTAAAGTTCCATCTTCTCAAGAATTTGGCATTACTGCATTAGATTGCATTTGAGGTAAGTAACTCACAAGAAAGTTATATCAATTCCCCCTTGGGAAAATAGTGGCACATAATTTATACTCCCCTCCTTGGCTCCTTATGATCACAATGAGCATTAGAATGTCCTTTTTGACTTTTGTAAATACTCCACATGTCTTGGACTTTTGATTGACAAGTACAACTAAGCCACTTGAGATGAACAATTGGCATTGAACACAATCTACAAAGTCTAGAAGACCCTTAATCCATCATTCAAGAATATTCTAAATATACACTTAGAATATAATCAAATATCTAAAAATATTCTTAGGATATTTGAAGACATTCAAAAATATTGAAGACTATTAAATACATGTCTAACGTATGTCTAAAACAACACACGACACGACACGTTCCAACTTCCAACATGGTTTTTGAACATGATTTTTGGGACACAAATTGTGTTACAGTTAGCAACCCTGCCTGCCCTTGGCACGACCAAAATTCATTTATTTTGAGCCAAGGGTCAAATTGGTGGTGGAAGATCGACATCGTGAACACGCATTTAGATTTTAGAGACTGAGCAAGTAATTATTATTACATTGACTATTTTCTGACTTCTGATATGGTTCTGATATCGGTTCAATGAGTAACCGTTTTCAGCTTGGTGAGTAACCAAATGCTCACTTGGAGGCAAGGGATCTTCTCAGTGGGGATCCCTCGAAAATTTAACATCTATAAATGGATCTGGGGTGAAATTCGCACGGTGGTGCTGTGGACGCTATGGATTCAACGCAACGACAAGGTATTTAATGACCAGACATGGTCCCCGGCGAAACTGCTTCAGCAAATCTGGAATTCCCTTATTGATTATGGGCGCATGGAATGGGTCAGTGTGATTGGCAGACGACCCAGAACAAGTGAAGTACAACGTAACTATAAGGAAGACTTCATCAAGCGTAGGTATAGGTTCGGGGTGTTTGCCAGATTAAAGGAGGGACAACCGGTCTGGTCTTGGGCAGGGCCGTTCGAAGGCTTCGCCTTCCAACCGCCATGAGGGCGTCTGTGACGGGCGGGGTGCGCGGCTGCGTCGTTGAGGTTGGCCGGGGGGCCTTGCGGCCCCCCTGGGCCCGGCCCTCGGTTTCTGCTTCGCCCTCCGTTGATCGTCGGTCTGTCCTTTCCTTGGTCTGTTGGGGTTTGTCTGGGTTTGGTGTCCCCTCGCCAGGCCACTTGTGGCTGGTGATTTGTATTCTAAAATTCTTTGCAATGAAATTCCGTTTCATTTGTGTCAAAAAACAACAACGTAACGTTAGTAACACGTTTCAATCGACATGTTTCATCTCAATGCATGATTGATCAGTCTCGTTGAGTTGGCAAGATTCAGACTTCAGAGCTCATCAAAATTTGGATCTGCAATCATGTATTTAGTTTTCGAGCAATATAGAATAATTATATTTAATGAAACTAAGTGATTGACGGCGTTGTTTCTGATACGGTAGTTCGCCTGTATAAATGCCAGTCTGTTTATACTTATGGAGAGAGCTGTGACTATGTACTATAGCAGAATCAGATATCAATGAATTTGTCCTTGCCTGCACTGGTACACTAGGAAACAGAACTTACAGAAGTCAATTTCGTTATGGTTCGTTATACTAGCAGGCGCCTTGAAACAAGCCAACTTAGCCAGGAACTCACAACAGATACAAACCAAGATACTTAGGCATAGGTGCAAATTTAGTGAAATTCACGTAAGGTCAATTGATCAATTCAGTTAAATGAGCGATATTCCACAAACCGAAATTGTGACACATATTTTCACAGAGCTCTAATTTCAGGCCAAAAACTACGACTGGTATAGATTGTGGTTTCAGGCCGCATGGGACCTGAACCTTGGACCGTGCCAAAGTAAGGAAATTTCGCCAATTGAACGATCGAAATTGATCGACGTTATCTGCATTAAACTCTAAAACCAGTCCAGTTTGTTTTTTGTTTTTTGTTTTAAACAAATGAAACAGGGTTCCATTGCAAAAAGAAAAAGAGTACAAGCCTGCCAGCCACAGGTGGCCTGGCAGGGAACCAAGACACTGACCAAGGATCACGGACGACACAGGAGAGGGTGAGAGAGGGAGCAAGAGCGCTCAATCAGCGCAGCGAGGGGTCCCTCGCGGCCAGCAGCACAACGTCCGTCGCCACCAGGCCCTTCAGTCCGCTGCCGATCAGGGCGGCTGGAAGATGAAGCCTTGCCAGGGGCCAAAGGGAATCCACTTGGGTGACCATCGACCATCGTGGCGAAGAACCCTCGACGACACCTTCTCTTGACGAAAGCGTCCAGCGTCTCGCGTTGGGGGTCAGTCGCCTTGCTCCTTTGCCGGATGACTCCAGCCCATTCCAAACCAGTCCAGGTTTAGATCAACTTTTCAACCCGTGCGCTGTACGTAACTACTTATACTTTTTGTCCGTGTAAACGTAGTCAAGAAAATCAGCCAATTTTGTGAAATTTTAGTACAAGTAGTTTACACAGAACTATTCCACTACTACATATGACTCTCCCCTTCACTTCCCTCATGAGCCACCCAGATCTAATACTAACAGTCGAATTCAGTAATAAGCGGATTATGACTTCAACCTTTGCCGCTAATTAGTAACCACATAAGCCCCACTGACACGTACGACAAGTACCCCAGGCCACTGTCTTTTGCACCATACCATCGGCAGTCCTTGTCATTCAACAAATTAATTTTGCACAAATACCGCTACAACAGATGCTTCCAAAGTGGCACTTGGTGGTACACGACCCACGCTTGTCCAGTCAAATAGAGCCCACGTCCCAGCAAGTTTTGTTGCCGAAGCTATCGGTGCAGCAAGTTGGTTAAATTGTTGGCGAATGGGAGAATCGAAGCGAAGTTGTAAATGGGAGCCGAGCCTGATCCCTGAGCCGCAGAGTTGGAGGTTGAGTCTCCGAAAATCGACCTCCGGACATCACAACTAGTCCACCTTGAGTACTTGAAGCTCCAGCAGCTCACAATGCAAGCCCGCTCATGCACAATACAAGGATTGCAACTCGATCAGCGACTCTCTGGAGAGAAAGACTGTTGTTGGCCTACCCACAGTACCTTCCTTTCGTACATCACTACAACAGGCTGGATGTAGCAGCTCTAATGCATCATCAATTATTTTGTAACTTTTTTAATAGAGGATCCAGACTTCACTAAAAAATCACGGTCTACTGCGATCCATTGCAAAAGTTCGGCAAACTTATTGCCAAAGTCTTGGGCAAAGAACCAATGTCATTTTATGCTTAAACTGTTGCAAAACTAATGCAATATCCAGTGCAATTTCAAATAGTTGAGAATACATTACACAATTCAGTATAAATTACAAAACCATTGCAAAATTGTAAATAGATCTCTGGCGGTCATTGCAAAACCATTGCATGAAATATTGCAATCACAGCCTTTTGTACTAGTGCATCTTGAGTCCTTTTGCTCCTATGAGTGTGAAAGTCAGACTCCTCTAAAGGCGGGCTGCAGCTCCAGCGCCATGGTGAAGGCCGTCCTGCTGCCCTTGATTCTGGTGCTGCTGGCCGTGGCTGCTGGAGCTTCCAGCGCGGAAGATGGACCAGCGGTTGCGAAATTCGGAGGTCGATTTTTGGAGACTCCAGTGGGACGCAAGCTACTCCAATCTATCCGTTTCTGCAGCTCAGGCTCGGCTCCCGATTTCGACTGCAAGAAGCTTCTCCTAGGCACCAATAATGCGACCTGCTGCACCGACCTATTAGGCAACCAAGACTGCTGGGACGTGGGCGCCTCTTGGGTGGACAAGTGCGGGTCGTGTACCAACGCATGCAAAGTCGGAGAAATGTGCTGCAACGGCGTTGATGCAGATCTGGTGACGGACAAGAACAACTGTAGAATTTGCGGAAACAAATGCAGCAACACGTCGGGTTGCAAGTTTAGCATGTGCGGCTACTGATCGTTTGATGGCAATCGGTGCGTGATATCCTGCATAACTGCCTGCATGATTAGCTACTATACTGAATGCGATCGATAATCTCATATAGTATGATCGACATCTGGGTGACGTACTGTGGGCGGCCAATGAGGGGGAAGAGGAGGAGAGAGTGATTGTAGTAGTGACTGAAGTAATTCCGTAGAATGAAGACGCTGGCCTTTAATTGGTTTGTAGCAACGCTCGTTCGATAAAATTGTGATCCAAGTATAATTATATAGTTCGCTCTTTTCGCGGCACGTACTTGGAGACGAGCTTGATTGGGGGTTGACTTCATTTGATTGCAGTTTAGCGCTTGGAACTAAGTACATATTAATTACGTATTCAATAAGTAGCTTGTTCTGTATCTAAGATCTAGTGTTGTATGTGCTGCATGTATACCGAGGTGTACACGTTGTGTACTGTGATGGAAGTGCATTATTACATTAAATGCGACTTGATCGATCGATCTCTTGCTGTTTCAATGATAATTGAATAAAGTTGGCCGTGATTATGTTTTTGAAGCTCGATGTGATCTGTGGAGTAATGACTCATATGCAATTGGGGTTGTAACGGATATTTCGTTAAAATGGCAGTATTCCACTGACGTGGCATTTTTAGGTTTAGGTCTATATCAGTCCTAGAAATTGAATGGAAAACTGGCGTATGAATACCGCCATTTGAACGAAATATTTGTTTTCTGGCTGGAGGCAATGGAATGGGTACCAAAAGGTTGTCAGTATCTAAATTGGATGTCTGAGTTGTATGCGTTAGAAAGACCTGTACTTTTTCCCGTCTCATACTCTCACCTTGCGTGTGTTGGAGAGCTTTGAAGATGGCATGAGGCTGCAACGACAATTTCGTTAAATGCCAATACTTTGGCACCTTTCAGAACGCCTGTTCTGAAACATAAATCCACATTTTTCCTAGATTTTAGACCTTTATGTACACAATGTATGTCACAATGTACTTCACAGTTTTTGGCACGGGAATTGCGCCACTTTCACAAAATGGACAGACTGCCTAATTTTGTGGAAATTTCTCAGTACCCACATGTACGAGTATGGTCAATTTCATTAAAATGGTGATATGATGATGAAATGGCGCAGAGTATGTCAAAAATGGTGCATGGCATATGCCATTTTAATGAAATTGCCCATGAATAAAGAAACGATTCTTAGTTTTCAATTTTTTTGACAATGTCTTGATTTTAGGGTGCTTGCATAGTTGCATTGGAAATGATCAAATGAGGTTTATAATATAATGTGTGAAATGCAATTGTGAAATTGAAGGATTTAATTGAAATGACATCATAAATTTATATCATTTTAAATTATATAAATGGTCAATTTCATTAAAATGGTGGTATTCAAATGCCATTTTTCAGACCGGGCAGTCTAAATTGTAAAAAGACATCTAAGATTGTTATAGATTTTGAACATCTAGGACACTTATAGACTTCAAAAATCTAGAAATACTGTAGATTTCAGACCGTGAGGTCTAAACTATCTATAACATGTCTAGATTTTAGACATCTAGGAAGAATTTAGATTTCAGATCATATAAAAGTAGTCAAATGGACCACCAATTTACTAGAATACCACCATTTTAATGAAATTGACCATATAACCTGTTTTGGATTCACATGGCATTAAAAGTTACATTGCTTTTCATCCTTCCTATTTGACTTAGAATGTGGGCAATGGTTAGCTTGGGGTATCCAAAAAGGTTGTTTTAAGTACAATGTTAGTCCACTCCCCTATGTCAAATGGCCTCATCTTTTAACCCCTAAAGGACCAAGGTACATTTTAGGTAGAAATTGTGAAAAACTACCAGTTTTTAAGGGAGTGAAAAAAAGGAAAAAAAGTTTTTTTTTCAAAATTCAACCGTGCAAATTTTTACTAGACTACTATGGGAATGTGTGGAAAAAATTTTAGAAACTTTGACCATACAAATTGAAAGATTATAATGTTTGAAGTTAGGAGAAAAAGTTTTTTTCAACCTTACTCGGCAGGCCCAACAACCTTTAATTCCTCCTAAAATGAGATTTTTACACTACACATGGTAATTTTTTTTACATTTGGATCTTGTATCATGTAAATTACATACCTAGCAAATTTCAAAAGTAGAAGAAGTATTTTGCACATGCTGCCTAAAAAGTTTAGGACAACATAACTTTTGATCTAGGCACCCGATCAAAAAAATCACAATCCCACTTAGGCGGTATATGTCAACACCTTGTATCAAAATTTGAAGAACATTCGTTATCTAGAATGACTTCATATGCACCTACCGGAGATTAGCTTTGTGTGTTCAACAATCATTTGGTCCTTTAGGAGTTAAATATAATAAAGTATGATTACACAAAATGTGGTTTTAACTACCTAGACTAATAATGTATCAAGAAAAAAAATTCATCACAATAAAAAAATTTCAGAATTTTTAATGAATTTTTTAGTTGAAAAAGTAAGTTTTGTCTTATGTACATAAAATCCTCAATAACAAGCATTTGGAATATCAAATAATTTTATTTTTATATGATTTTTGGATATGACTTATATTTAGTGGTTCAATACATAAAATAATTAATTTTCTCAATAAAAATTTAATAAATTGTGCATTATAATGCCTGCAAATCCTCAAATTTTAGCATTTTTTCTCACGTCTATAAATAGATCCAAAAATCTCAAATTCAAAAAAAATCTCATTAGGAATGTACATTTTGATCCCGTTGAGGTGCAAGAATTTTTTTTTTCATTTTAGGGTCTTCTTAATTGATCAAAATGAACAAATTAGACAAACTTTGGAGTTTTTAAACCAAAATCACCTAATTAGTGTATCCAAAAAGTAATACCCCAAGATGACCATTGCCCATGTATGTGAATGATAATTAATCTCTATGTCATCAAATGTCAACACCGATTTGTTACAAATGATTCTTCACTCTTGCATGTGAATTCACTTCCAAGGTTTTCTAAGTCATGCATGATTGAACAAGTCATCAAAAGAAATTTGGGCCCTCAAAATGCCCTCTAGAATGGTCTTGATTGGGGACCTTAATTGAGTTTAAATGCATACTTGTTAAGGAAGGAATGATATTTTTTCCCTATTTCCACTCATTTTTGACATCATGATCACTATAACAAAACATGGTAAAAAAAACCCGTAGTCATAATCAACTACGGTTCTTTTTGCCATGTTTTTGTGCATGCGCGCATAGTGGGCTGCTAGCTTCTTTTGCAATTTTCCACTGCAATTTTTGGACTTTTAGGGCGTGTGATATACCATTGGAAAGTTATTGAAAATACCTTTCCAATGGTATATCACACGCCCTAAAAGTCCAATAATTGCAGTGGAAAATTGCAAAAAACGTTGGCTGTGTGCATAGTGGGCCTGCACAAAAACGTGGCAAAAAGAACCGTAGTCGATTTTGACTACGGTTATTTTTTACCATGTTTTGTTATAGTGGATGTTTACACAATTGTTGCCTTCTATTGGACAATGGGACATTAGAAACTTCTTGTCATTCAAATCCTTAGTACATTGAGGGAATAGTTTATATGAAAAAGGACAAATTTGGTGCAACTAAGTACTAGTGACTCATGATGTTTTTGTAAGTGAAATGCTTCTTATTGGACAATGAGACTCTAAGTACTTCTTGTTGTTCAAGTCCTTGGTACTACGAATGAGTTTTTTATTTTGAAAAGTTCATGGGTACTCCATGCTCATGATGTTTGCTAAATTAAATGCTTCTTTTTGGACAATTGGATATTAGGTATTTCTTGTCATTCAAGTCCTTGGTACTAGAAGTGAATTCTTTATTTTAACAAGTACATGGGTACTTAATAAAATTCATACAAGGTAGCAACACAATTATGAACATATTTGCTTGTACTTAGGCTATCATCTCTAGCCTTCAATAAATAGCTTCATATATCAACTCTTGAGGGGCTCTTTGAGGGTTCAAATTTTTCCTAATGTTTTCCAACATTTTGAACCAAGCTTCTACTACCCTACAAGATCTACTAAATCAACATACACTCTAAAACTCCATAAATGCTAAACCATTTGTATCCGTTAGGCTTGTTACCTCTTAATAAATGTTAACGACTTAATATTTTCACATCCCTATTAAGGCAAAGCTCCATAAACCATATTGTACATTAGAGGCTCCATTGGCCATAAACAAATATTTCATTAAAATGGAAATAATCATATGCCATTTTTCCATTCATTCATTTTCTAGAATGAGTATGTATAGATTTCAAACCACATAGTCTAAACATAAAAGTGCCAAGTTTGTAGAATGCCGCCATTTTAATGAAATATCCATTCATACAAATGAGCTTTGAATAGTGCTAATTATGAAAAAAATTGATCTATTGATATAATTGACTTTTTGCAATTTTTTTTAGCTCAACAAAAAATAAATTGGCAAAATTTTAGATGGTACAAGTTATGGATTATTGTACAAAAAGATTCAAAATTCACCTATTACCGATGGTGAATGAGGGTGATTGCAAGAAACACTTGCCAATTTTGTTGTGTTTTGATTTTGGAATGCTATAACTTTTGAATTATGAATCCAATTTCAAAACCAAAATATCGATTTCTATATATCTTTCTTGTCATTGTATCCCCTATTTTTCAGAAATTATTAAAAATCATTTTATATTTAAAAGTCAATTTTGTTAATTTGTCACACTTTGACGTTTAGAGTTTTTTTATACTATTGAGTGATTTAAATGAGTGATTTTCAGCTGAAATTTCTGTGGTATATTATTTTAGTAGGCATACATGTGTTCATCAAAGGGAATCTAAAGATTTATTATTTTATATCCTCCACGTTCGTGCAAATAGGCCTTTCTTGCACTTAGTTCTAAACAATAGAGATAGTTTTGAACTCATTTTTTTGCTCAAATCTCATCATCAAGAAGTCATCCCGAATGGACAATTTTTAGTTTTGTTGAAAATTGTTTTTCCTATTTTCTGCAAATTAAAATGTCAAAATTATGTATTTTCCAAGACATATTTTGGGATATAGAATTTTAGCAAAGAAAATACATAATTTGGCATTTTAATTTGCAAAAAATAGGAAAAACAATTTTCAACAAAACTAAAAATTGTCCATTTGGAATGACTTCTTGATGATGAGATTTGAGCAAAAAAATGAGTTCAAAACTATCTCTATTGTTTAGAACTGAGCGCAAGAAAGGCCTATTTGCACGAACGTAGAGGATATAAAATAAGAAATCTTTAGATTCCCTTTGATAACACATGTATGCCTACTAAACTAATGTACCATAGAAATTTCAACTGAATATAACTAATTTAAAGCACTCAATAGTATTACAAAAACCCTAAACATCAAAATGTGACAAATTAACAAAATTGACTTTTAAATATAAAATGATTTTTGAATTTTTTTGAAAAATAAGGAATACAATAACAAGAAAAATATTTAGAAAAAAATTCTTTGGTTTTGAAATTGGATTCATAATTCAAAAGTTATAGCATTCCAAAATCAAAACACAACAAAACTGGCAGGTGTTTCTTGTAATCACCCATGAAACTTCTCCCTTATTGTATGGTGAATGGAGACCTTACATTAGTGTTGTATATCTGTATATGCATTCCCAACCAACTTGCACAAGATATGTTACGAGAGGGTTCTGCGTACCTGGGCAAGTCTGTACATGTTGATTTTGACTACCCATTTTTAAAAAGTGGATGCATGTTTCCACAACAAGTACAGAACTATACGCATGGTAATAATTGTGTGTATATCAGAAATTTCATCAAAATGATGGTATTCCATACACCATTTTTTCCATTCATTTCTAGGCTCTAGGTATAGATTTTAGAATGCAGGGTATAAACATGAAAGTGCCAAGTTTGTAGATTACTGCCATTTTAATGATGTATCAATTAATTGTAAGTTTTTCACACAATCATGGACTTCAGTATGAGTTGATTGTGTTCATACTAATGATAAATCTTCATTTTCAAAGTAAAATAAGATGAAAAACAAGACAATATGGATGGAATCGAATGTAAATCATCAATCATATCAATGGACTGGATTGTTTCATTCCTACCAATACACATTACGGCCAATTCTGATAGAGGGCAATCTCTATCTAAAATAATGACACATGTCACTACTAACAACACCCTCGGTTCCAAAATGTGAATGATATAGGAAGCAACCCCTATCCAAACAAACACACACACCATTTCCGCCATGCAGACTATTTTTCTTTCCAATCAAGTAGTGAGGAGTGGTGATTATTTATGGCACAGTTCTTGGTGCAGTTGTGGCACATTATGATTGGCTATGAGATTGTCAATATTGTTACCAACCCTTGGTTGATTTTGCAACCAGCCCTTGGTTGGAAATAAGAAAACCTATATGGTCAATATGGGTCAAACAAAATCTTGAGCTAAAAAATTCATAGTAATTATGTTTTGAGAAATAAAATTTTGGACAAAATATGGAATCCTTCCCAACTCTATTTCTGTAAACAAGAAAATTTCCCAACTCAAGAACCCCATGCTCCATGTATGCATAATAGCTGTAGTTGGAAATGGGTCGTATGCCCTATTCTTCAGTATGATAGCCAAGCAATTGAATGGCCAAGCCTTATTCAAACCCAGTGCAGCAAGCTGCTATTAATAGTGACTATGCCATTCAACTTACATTTGTTGCAACCATTCAAAAAGTCCATTGACATACAATCGTGAGCACTGCATGGTTGCAAGTTTGCAACTTGCAACTGATTCATAATTCATTTGCAACATGTGAGTTCACTCCAACCGTACGCTTGAGAGCTCATTCTAGACATTTATATTCAAAGAATTTATTGTATGAGCTGGTTGCCCATACAAATGATTAACTCTCAGTCATTTGAGTTCAAGGTACAGTAAGCTAAAACAAGATAATATGGATGAAGGACGATGAAAATGAATGTGATAAATTAATATAATTTTAATAACAGATTGAGGATTTAATGAGCAATTCAAAACTATTCACAGGAAACTCATATTGGGTTTCTGGTGTTAAAATTCCTGGTGAGTCTCACTTTTCCTGGTGCGTAATACATTGGGAACACCGGGAAAAGTGAGACTCATTAAGAAGTTTAACATTGATAACCCAAAATGAGTTTTTATGTGGTTTACATAAGGATCATGGGGATTTCTTTTGTATGGTTCCTCTTTTTTCCACTAATGTGTAACCCTTGAAAGGCCCTTAGGGTTCTTCTATACAACTTGTATTTAGCTTTATAACTCTTTAATTGTGGTTTAATAGATGATTTATGATACATTTTTATTTGCATACTATCATGATCTTTAATTTACTTTGTATTGAAAAGTATTTGGTCAATGTTTCCCTGACCAAATACCACCAAATACATAATATACTATATGTCCACAAAGGGCTTTCAAGCCCTTCTAGGATTAAAATAAGACATTTGTTCTAGTCATCTTCCTAAATGCTGGAAAGTTTGAAATGCCAATTCCATTAAATTTGCAATATTTGGATGCCAAACTTGTGACATATACCTTTACAAAGGTCACAAACTAGGACATCTAAAGATTTGAGTTTATGGACCACCCAACCTAAACCATGCCAATGTATTGGAATATCGCCAATTTTAACAAAATTGACATTTTAAAAATTTAACAATTGGCAAATGTTGAGGTAGACTCACAAGGAAATGCATAGAGATTCCATGTAAGGAATCTACTAGATCAAACAAAAATATTCATCCATGCACATTCTCAACCGAATTTTGGAAGTGATTGAGTTTACAATGGAGTTCTTCTAAACTTAACAATATACTCCATTTAACAAAATATATGTTTTTAAGCAAGGGGTGCTTTCACAAATGTTTCAATGGTGGTACTAATACACTAAAAAATGTATTTTGTGTCACCTATACTAACTACTTACCCAAAGTTCAAACATTTTACAATAGTTGAATATTCTTACCAAGACCATAGATATCAATACTATTCAAAGACAATGATCTCTATAAATATAGTTGGTAAAAGTATTCATCAAGAGTAAAAATTTATAGCATTTCTACATCAATTAGTTTAGGTGACACTAAATAAAGTTTTTACAGGAGTTCGTTATAATAATTCCAGATATGGGCAGTCATCCACATAAGCTTATGGGGTCCCAGATCGGCACCCATCCTAGTTTTTTTCTGCACTCATAAATGTATGCAGATCTTTTGAATTCGTGGATGTTGTAGGATACGTAATACGTTGATTATAGTTTCAAGATACCAAAATTAACATTAAACTGCGCCCCCCTGGTTCAAAAGGCTTGGATCCCTGAACTAAGTATAGAGAAATCGGTTTCCAAGTACCGGATAGCTAACTGGACGATTCCTGCAACAACCTCACCGAAGCATGTACCAATATATTGTACACAACACGATGAGTTATTCAACCATTTTCAATCATGAATTATTTCCTTAAAAAGTATACACTGGAGCAATGAAAAACGACCAGTACAAATGGACATAACACTCTTGACATCTTCTATCACTGCAACGGCTCTCTAGTGTACAACATGCACGCATTCAAAGTGCATCTACCTATCCGTGGCATGCTTGCCATATCGTACACATCTGCTTTAGATTCATAAATTTGGGTATGTCAGATGGGTCGCTTCCTGCTCCACGAGCTCCACGCTTTCCAGAAGTTACCGAGGTGGACACAACGCTATTCTTCTCCTTACCACAGGCTTGTTCCCAAAGTACAAACTTAGCCCCTACGTCGAGATTTGGAGCACCTGCTCAGATTTCCTCCTCCTGCAAGCCAGCCATCTCTGACACCCCTATCATACAAATCTGCAAACAAGCAGCTACAAAACGAGAGAACCTGTCCATCTAGAAGTGTCTCGATCGCTTTTCGAAAGCTCGTTCGAAAGAGGTAGCAACCAAAACTTCCACACCCACAGGGTAGCTTCTGTCGATGCAAAGCCTCCTCCCCTTCGATCCAGGGCCAGTAGACCATTCAAACCCGCGCAACCTACTCAGGACTCGGGGCTGGAGACAGGTCCTGAAGGCTTGGATCCCGTCGAGAAAGAGTCCGGTTTCAGGAACCCCGACGTCTCCAGCGACGATGTCACCGACGGCGTCAACCCAGTCTCCATCAAAATCTCCAAAGTCTCCACCACTTTCGTCATCTGAGGTCGATCATTCGGGTTCAACGACACGCAATGACAAGCCACTTCCAGCAACAAATCAAGCTCCACACCAGGCACCGTATCCATCAAATGCTTCTCCACGATTTGCATGGCGTTGCTTTCGCTGTGGAGGCCCCTGGCCCAAGCAGCAAGGTTGGTGTAATCATCCGGCATAGATTCGTCCACTGCTCTTCTTCCGCTGAGAAGCTCAAGCAGGATGACGCCATAGCTGTAGACATCCACTTTCTCAGTCGCTTTCCCCGACTTGGCAAACTCGGGAGCGACGTAGCCGAAGGTGCCACCAACGGTGACGGTGACGTGGGTGTCTTTCGCGGAGACGAACTTGGCCAGGCCAAAGTCGGACAGGTAAGGCTCGAAGTCGGTGTCGAGGAGGATGTTGGTGGCGGACACGTCGCCGTGGATGATGCGAGGGTCGCAGTCGCGGTGGAGATAGGCGAGGCCGCGGGAGACGCCCAGGGCGATGCGGTAACGGATCGGCCAGTGGATGACCTTGTTCTCCTCCTTCTCACCTAGGGGAGACAGAAAATGGAAGGGAAGTTAGGATTTGAGTATAATTGGGCAAAAATGCACGAGGAAGTTAACTTTCCAATGCGGTTTGGTTCATGGGATTTGGAGGTGAGGTGCAAAAGATATGGCTGTTTTAGAAACAGGTGGTCTAAAGAAGATTTACCCGCCCCGATGTCCCCAAATTAGATCTTTCACAAAACAAAAGGAAGCAGAACTTGTTTGTTCGGGTGCAATAGAAAAGGATGCACTCTCAAATTAGCTTTCCAGTGCACTCTGTTTTACTGAATTCGAAATTGCATAGCAAAAAATATCGCTACTTTATAAAAGATATCACAGGCAACTGCAAGAAGTTAATTCTTTGTAAAATTCACGAATATCAATATAACCATAATGTTGATTCACATTAAGATTCATACTTCTATTTGTGCAGTTTCAAACTCACATTGTTCAAAATATGAAGAACTACTTCAATAAGCAGTATTTGACAACCTAATTTCGTTGCTTTCGTAGTTACATCATTTGAGCAATGGTGACGAACAATAAACTTAGGGTTCAATATCATATGCAATATGATCCCAAATCAAAAAAGAGAGTCGAAGACACAAAAATTCACGGATCAAAACGAGTGTCAGAAATGAGAAAAAAAGGAATCCAGGGCATTCTCACCATGAAGGAGCTGATCGAGGTTGCCGCCTGGAAGGAAGTCGTAAATCAAGAGCTTCACATTCGGAGCGGAGCAGAAGCCCTTGAGCTTCACCAGGTTTCGGTGCTTCACGGTTCCAAGAGTATCTAATTCATTCTCAAAGCCTCGTTCCGACTCCAAGCACGTCTTGAGTTTCTTCACTGCCAAGGTCGAGTGCTCATTCACCTGTAGCTTGTACACAACGCCATAGCCACCCTCTCCAATGATGTGCCTCTTGCGAATCTGTCGCAAAGCAGTCAGCATCTCCTTCGAAGTCGGAACGCTCTTGCCTCCTTGAAACATGACGATCTTCCCGCCTGGAAAAATAATCAGAAAATCAGAAAACCCTAAAGCTTTGTACTTAACCCCAAGTGCACAAACTAAAAGAGCAAGATCAAATCTAAAGAATCATAAAAATTAACAGGAACTCCTGCACCTAATCTATGCCATTGATTCATGATGTAGAGCATTTCATTTTCTTTCCATCGATGGATTATATTGAATCGTCCTCGATGAACATCAATTGTACGAAACGGAGTTTTGTAAATTTTCAACATTCATTGTAAGGGACAGACGAAAATCTTGAATTCATGCTGTGAAAAACTTCAGAAACGAAACCTCTACATTCGATGAATACAAACCTGCTCCAAGATTGATTTCGACGTGGTTGTCCTTTCTCACCCAGTGCATGATGGCAATCACGGCAATGATAAACTTGAATCCAAGAAACAAGCCAACAGCCAGAAGCACGATCTGCACCAAACTCAAGGGCGGCTTGTGCTTCTTGCTAACTGCGTCCGGCAATTGAAGATATTGTCAAATACACGGTGTGCAACTAAACCAAAGCACGGTCAAAACTTTATCCTACAGAGAGGCTAGTCATCTTTGTGAAAAAATGTTCAACGTACTAAGAGATCTAACCCTAAAGAACTTAGAGAAGACTAAGCCGCTGAGTCATTCTCAAGAAACGAAGTTTAATCTTTCACATGGAAACATGCTTCATTCTTGCCAATGAATGCTACTGAGATCATGCTACAGAGAACAGTCTCGGATGCAAGAACACACCTAGAAGAAGAGACGGTCCAACACTCGGAGCAAGGACAGGTGGAGCGAGGACAGGCGCGAGGGCTGGAGCTAGGACAGGCGCAAGGGCCGGGGATGGTGAGCAAGAGGTCAGCCCTAAAGATGGTCTTCCACATAAATTTTCATTTCCTAAATACCTGCCGCACCACAACAATATCGTCGTCCATCAAGTTGACACAGAAGTCTCCTCACAGAATCAGAACCCCAGAAAGGCAAGCACTTCAATAAATTCGAGAATTGTAGACAATCGAGACAACAAACGCTGGTAAGGAAAATCTATAAGCTAAGGGTCTTCCAGAAGAACAAGAAGGTCTAAGCAACCACTTACGAGTTAATGTTGAAGCGCAGCAGAGCTCCCTCTGGCACCTTTCCGGAGAGCGCATTGTAGGATACATCGCTACAAAAGGAAATACGTTCTTTCAGCACATGACTAACGTAATCGGTCCAAAAACTGAACAAAAATGCTTTCCGTTCTGTAGCATCTCTCTCAGAAGTCAAGCTGCCGTCCTGACAGTTGGCAACATGGATATAGCGGACAAAGCCAAAGCTCAGAGTGCGAAGAGCTTACAAGAAATACAATCCCGTCAAATTGCTGAAGCTTCCGGGAATTGCGCCGTCCAGCAGGTTATTCGCCAAATCCAGGAACTGAAGGTTTTTCAAATCGCCAATCGTGGAGGGAATTTTTGTGGTAAGGGAGTTGTTACGCAAATTCCTGTGTCGGAGGAAAAATATGAACTCCATAAAACTCAGTAAAACGGCAAACATCCCTCACAGAAGCAGCAAAACTCAAGCAAAACCCTAGAAAGACCACACTTCAGAAAACCTGGTGCTCCTAGCACTTACAAGACCAGTAAGTTTGAGAGGTTGCCGAACGACGCCGGTATGCTTCCAACAATGTTATTCTGATTCAGCGACCTGCAAACAATTGCCCGAAATTGGTGAGAACTGAACACAACAACGACATATCCATTCTTCAAGTGGAACATTCAAAAACAGTAGGCTCTGGGCGGGGGTGGAGCTTACAATCTTTTCAGGTGCTTCAACAACGCTAACTGAGGCGCAAGAGTACCGGTAAGATTCTGGGACGGAAGGTTGCTGCCATCAGGGACAGCAAAACACACTTGCAAGTTATAAATTGCAGCATTGCCATTACCAAAACCACAAACTACTCTATGGATTTCAGAGTAGTCACTTCAGCCATTGGAGGTTCACATCTTCTAACATTTTGCCTCTAAAATACTGTGAAAGTGTGTCAGGAGCTGGTGCATTTGCTTACATGATGGTAACGACGTTCGTTACGTTGTTGCAAACGATGCCCTTCCATTTGCACGGCGTCCTGTCTGAGTCATTCCAGTTGCGCAGGGCGCCCAAAGGATCGTCCAAGCGTCGCTGAAAGGCTTCTAACACTTTGCCTTCGGCATTCACAGCCTCGGACACTCCGCAATTTAATGCGAGAATAAGCGAGGTGAGGAGCACCAGCCGAACCCCAGACGACGCCGTTGCCATTCTGGACTAGAACTCTAACCTTGCTCGAGGTTTCGATAAAAACCTAAAGGTTTCACCGCCAGTCTTTTTTAACAAACAAGAACATGAAAGTGCCCACACAACACCAGTATCTTCACCGATACTCTCGCCATTGAAATAACGCTCTGAAGTAACACCCTGAAAACACGCTCTAAAACTTGCCAAAACCTTCCCAGCTCCAGCAACAAAAATCTGTGGAAAATCTCAACTTAGCTTCGATGGTGTCGAGCATACCACTTGTCCACAACCAATTCCAAGAAGATTGAAGAACCTTGATTCCCGATGCTCCAGCAATCTTAACTAAGCAAAGTGAAAATCGAATCAGAATCGATACCTACGACGTTAGAAAACTGTTTAAAAACTTGGAATTTCCTTTTTAAAGAACAATCTTCGGTGTCTCTGTGTCCATGAATGTTGTCGATCGGTGCATTCAAGTGAAAAAAATCACAAGCAGTCGACTACCAGGCCAGTGAGACAACCGAAGGCTACGAAAGTACGAATCCTTCGGCCACCATCCCGTCCCGCCACCGGTTCGGAGAAAAGGTAAAAGCTGCACATGGTGGCCGCTACAGTCACGTCCCACGATGTGTGAGCTCCCGTCAAGATTGTCAACGAGGCCTCGAAACTGGAATACCGGAACAAGACTCGGGATATTTGCGCTGTAAAAAGGAAAGACACTACCTGAATTTTCTGTCGATGACGTCAATTTGCGCCAAGCAGTCGAAGAAACCGGCGTGTTTTTTTCATCTGTTTGTGAGTTGTGACTGAGTAGTCCCTGGAGGTTCGGTGGTTTCGGTTCTTCGGAGTCGACGTGCAACCACTGACTCCACCGCAATCAGTCATTAAGCTTAAGTTACCAATTGGAAGCTCAATTGCCGCAACAACTGATGAAGTTTTTTGAGTCCCGGATTCATGATGTTATGGAGGTTTACCGTAGCTGCGAAGCATTTCCTGAAGCATTGGGTTGATGATGAGAACTCGTATATGCAAGCACAGATTGAAGTTAAGTTAGCCATACTCCACTGATTTGTCCTAATTGTGTGTGTGCCACTAATATACCAAAGTCGCGTTGTTTGAATTAGTGCAGGTAGGAATTTAACTGTATTGCACCAATTTCCATCAAAATAAAATTTTATACCGTAGTAACACTAACTTTCCAGGTGACACAAAATTTCTTCCCTCACTATTGTACCGGGACAAATCAGTAGTGTACAGTAGCTAGGACAGTGAGGTTAGTTGACTATCGAACGTTTATTGATAGTAGGAAATTATGACTGGACACCCCAACAACAAGGCCCGAGGTGACAAAAGATTGATACTGTACCATATTTAAGGCTGTGAGTATCACGTGTCGTCTCCCACTGTACAGTAGTTTATATTTCGATACGCCAAATGGGCAACTCTCAAGTTCCCAGATTCCATGGTTGCAAACTGGCAGTTGCTTTTGGCTGATCGAGTTTCGGCACTGCAGGCCGACGAAGTACTGCATGTCCTTCGGTAGGGAAGGAGTTCTTCAGTAAGATACTGCACTTCGGTTCAGAAGAATGTGTAGCAGATGAATAATAATTTGTCAGTAGCATTTGCAGTGTTTTTGTTTTGGCGCAAAACAAAATGAAACAAACTATTTCAACTGCAAGAAAGAAGTAATAATACCCACTCAGCCGTAGCAGCATTTGTAGTTTCATTATTAGAAGTGGTAAGCTGAAATTCGGCACTATTTTTAGTATGGCAATGAGGCCCGTCGATCGATGAGGCTCATCAAGGGTGGAGCGAGAAATTTTCTTAAATAAGTTACGAAAAGGACTGCTTTGGGAGGGTTGATATTGGCCTACTGGCCCCGCGTGCTTTTCACACCCACTCTGAATTTATCACATGAACTATTATTGGGACCCAGTGGCAGGGGCTTTAACCTACCTGCTTATTATAAGATACCCACCCAGTGAATGTGCTCCAGCTCCATAGCGCTCATGGCTTGCATTCATTGCTTGGGCAAGTCTGGGTCAAAATTTTCACCGTGGGTCCAGAACTGAAGTGGAATTGATGAAGTTACATTCAGATAATTTAATCTGGCAAGTTTGAATTCACAATTGGACTCAAAGACCCCAATTTATTTTTAGGTGGGTAAGAGAATTTCAAAATTAACAAAGCATAAAATAGGTAAGCACCTTTGAGATCAAAATTGAGTTTTGCATCCTATGGACTCTATATATATTAATATAGAAATTCTAAAGGTTTAGAATAATCCAATAATCAGCTTAGAGCACACACCCCCTTATGTGCAAGAGGTGTGATGCTCTTCAAATGTAGAAGAAAAGTGCCTCAGGTCCCTCCCAATATTTTCTTGACACTCAATCCCAACGTGTCAAGGAATGGCTCTTGAAATCAATGTTCATCCTCACTTTAGTTACTTTATCTTATATTCTACTTGATGAGTGTCCACTCAACTACTTATGGGGTGTATTTGGTGAGCAAGGATGAGGGACAAGGAAATGGAGGGTTCTTCAAAATTAGATGAAAAATTTGAGCTTGCCAAGTTTGGGGAATTGGTAAGGTGTGGAAGCTCTAAACTAGATCCACCCTAGAGGTCATCAATATAACTAAATTTAAATTCAAATAAGGTCAATTTCATTAAATTGGCAGTATTCAAATGCCATTTTTTAGACCGTGTAGTCTAAACTATAAAAGGACATCTAAGACTGTTATAGACTTCTAACATCTAGGACACTTATAGATTTCAGATTGCATGGTCTAAACTATCTATGACATGTCTAGATTTTAGACATGTAGGACAAGTTTAGATTTCAAACCATGCCAAAGTAGTGAAATGGACCACCAATTTTCTAGAATACTGCCAATTTATTGGAACACTGCCATTTTAATGAAATTGACCATAAATTTAAAAATGGATTCTAGTATTCACAATTTTTTTGGTGTGATTCAGTTTTCTTGGGAGGTAAGTTAGGTTACCGAATTTGTCCACATTTGTAAACAATCGTGAGCACCTATCAAAAGTGCAACAAGTAGACTAGATAAGCTTAGAGCATCCCCACTTGTCTTGCAAAACAGATGAGCTTGTTAAGAGACCAGGCCAAAAGCCTTGAGTGGCTTGCAAACCACAAGAGACAAGACCACTGGCACTTTCCCCAAGAGCATGGACCTTTAGCTCTATAGCCCATTGGATGGACCTTGCAAAGCGGTCCAAATTTGGGAACTTATAGCATGCTATGGGTGTGGGGGGGGGTTGGTTTGCAAATTGGATGGCCCCGCATTTTGCAAGCCGGGTGGTGATGCTCTTAGTTAAGCCAGCCAGTCAGTCACTGCCAGTGAGGTCCAAAAGCTGCAGCCCCTCTGTGAGTCTGCAACTACTTCCTCAACGCCGTGAAATAAATTCGTGCAAGTGGCTGGGGAGAAGCTCTCATGCCGTTGCCGATTTCCATGCTCACTGCCACACCTCCCAAACATTACCGTAAATAGAATGAAGAGTGCACAGTAGATTCTCAAGAATCCCCACTCTGTCCAAAACATTTCAAAAAGTTACGGCTGCATATTACATACTTGGAGCCCACGCCTCTTTCCATGGCTTTTGTGAGCATGGCCTGTACCCGGCACTTTTGTCTGGACTCTGAAGAATCTGTAGATAGAATGAATGAGACTGATCAGATTCCAGGCAGGCATGTAGTCTGTGTGCACTACCGTAAAATAGTTATGCCTAAAATAGGTAGCAGAACTGCAGAACATTTGTAAGAATGTAAGTGGTTTAAGAAGCATCTGGAAGGGAAGAGGAGGAGTTCTCGAAACTTTACATGCAAAAGTCAACGACAAATTCACCGGCAGAATTGAGTGACCCTTCTCCAACAGACTATAATTGGCAACCAAATTAAGCCTCGGAAGTTCCAGATTTACTACTGCTCGATTTACATGCTAATCAGTGAGTGAGTGGCCAAAATTTATCATATTCGTGAAGCTTTTCGTATGTCCTACTTGAAATAAACTCAAAGTTGTCCCCAAAAAGAGTCTGGATTTCGGGTTCCAAGGGAGTTGAAGTAGCTCCTCCAGCATGTCGTGACAGTAATAATAGCTTAAGCCTTTGAGACCAGAAGTATAGTTGGTGCGGGCTGAATAGAGCCAAGAGTTATACTAGTGCAGTACAATGAGTACATACTTACAGCTTTTCCTTCAATCCCCAACAACCAAAATAGCTTCAAATGTCTACACGCGTATTCAGATGCTTCGGCATATCATTGCGCAACACATACCAAGTAACTTCAGAAGTAATTGGGAGCACACAGTTCCTGAATGAGCATGTTCTATTTACAGTCGAGAGTGCAAAATTGTTGAGGAACTCTGACGAGAGTGACAAAAACCTCAATCCTGCCAAAGTAGGTTATATTACACGGCTCCATGACTCCATGGCTCCAGCTGATCTCATTGTTATTGTACACAAACTGATACACAGCTATGCTTGACTTCGTCGAAGCCAAAGCTGGACACCCACCGGGCCACTTATGAGTGGGAAAAACAGCTCAAAAAATATAATACACTGTCAGCTTGCTCAAACTGCGTCGCAAGGGTAAACCAGTCCCGTCTCTGGGGAGGTTTTGACGCTGCTTTGGGTTACAGGGATCCCTAAGCTCTGAAACGAAGACCGCTGGCTGAACTGTCTGGAACTGCCGATTACCGTATCGTCTTCTCCACAAAGCTTCTGCAGCACCTTGACAACGTGCTGCATGCTGGGCCGGGCTTTCGGTATTTCGTTTGTACAATTCATGGCTAAACTGAGGGCGGTGAGAAGATCCTCATCGGGGGCTGAGCCCAATATGCTCTCGTCAAAAATTTCCTCCGGCTGGTTCTCTGCTAACAACGCATTGGCCTGCACCCAGCCACGATTAGGGTCAGAACGTGGAGTAAAAAGAAATGTATCACACACTGAGCAACTCACAAGCAAAGCCTGAGTATGTCAATCACGACTAGGGTTTCGTGTGTCGTCAAATAAACTTGTAAGAAGAGATGTATCACAGAAATTAGAAGGATGCTTGCAAGGGTTGGACAGAGTGCCGTGGATGTTCACCCATTGGACTATACTAAAATCGTGGTCTCTAAAACCATCATTCTGAGTCCGCTTTCCAGTCAGAAGCTCAAGCAGCACAATACCGAAGCTGTACACGTCCCCTTTCTCGGTGATCTTCCCAGTTTCCAAATACTCTGCACATTCAATTGCACCGCATAATGAGAGACAGAAAGAGAGAAGCACGATCACGTGATAACAGCCTAAATGGCCAAGCGTAGCTACTTCCATAGAGGAGTTGAAATAAATTGCTTACAAAGCTTCCAGGAAGGTAGCAAATCAAACCAATAGAAAGGAAAAACCATGCCCTACACTTTATAACATTATAACTTAGTTTTGAAAGTTACAAAGTAGACTACTAATTTTGAGCTTGAAAGTTAGGAGGTTAAAGTGTATTGAGAGACCATACCCGGAGGTAAATAGCCAAGAGTTCCTGCAGCTATGGTGCTCACGTGAGTCTCCTGAGGCCGAATAAATTTGGCAAGCCCAAAGTCTGCAACGCGGGCCTCCATGTTCTCATCGAGAAGAATGTTGCTGCACTTGATATCCCGGTGAATAATGTGAGGAATGCAGTCGTAATGCAAGTAACTCAATCCTCGAGCAACGCCCAAGGCGATCTTGAGACGCAAATCCCAGTTGATAGGATCAACGTTCCGTCTTGCATAATCTGCTTGCAACACCAACGCAATCAATGAATATATATATCAATCCCCAGACAAAGATGAAAGCACAAAGGTTTTCAGTAAAATAAAGCAATTTTTTCCAGGAACTAATAGAATCATACAAAGAATCTTCAATATGATGTTGCTATGGTAATTCGTGCTAAATAACCAGCCCATTCTGTACTATTTTTCAATCAAGTACTTTTCAACTCTTCGATTTCACTTGTTTTGTAAGGTCTCGAGTTCTTTGCTATGACATTCTTAGTGGTTTATGTAGGAGCTACTGGCCGTCTATTTTCATTCGTAGTTATGATGTCTAAAAGCTCTTGAAACAGTGAAACTTTACTTGAAAAATTTGTAAATCTACGATTTCATGCATTTGAGATTACAAGTGATAAGAGTTGAAAGCTGTGTGGAAGTGGTGGACCAGGAGTTTGTTACCATGCAGGACGGATTCCAAGTTGCCATTCGGCATCAAGTCGTAGACTAAAAGATTGATGTGGGGTCCGCTGTAGTAGCCACGCAGAGTCAACACGTTTCTGTGTTTCACGTCGGCCATGGTTTGAAGCTCCCGTTCAAAGCCTCGATCCCGCTCTCCGCCTTCCTTGGCCAGTTTCTTCACGGCGAATGTGGACATGTCGTCCAAAACAAGTTTGTACACCGTGCCGTAGCCTCCACTGCCGATGATGTCTTGAGGTTTCAGCTTCTCGGCTTTGTGAAGCACTGCCGTCGCCAGTGGAGTCGCATGCCCTGTTTGCTGGAACATTATCATCTTCCCACCTGCACAAACGAAGCAAAGTTACTTAATCCGCATTATTAGATCTATTCCAGAAAAACCAACTAAAATACACCATCCCGACGTTTAGTAGCTGCACACCATGTAACGAAACAAAATACCCACAAAAACTGCATTGAGTGTTGCAAGCAGAATGAACCCTAAAGTGGTACCTGACAGTTTGACTTCGCAGTTGCTCCGCATCTTCTTCCGTCGGTGGTACCAAATCAAGAACAAGAAAATTTTGCTGATTGCAAATGCAGAGATGCATATAGCAACAATCTCTCCCACGCTCAGTTTCTTCTTGTCCTCCCCTTTGGGGATTGCATCTGCTGCGACATCTGAACATTCCACAACCTCAAAACCCTAAACTTCCACAATGACACTAGTTCAGGTAATCTGATTTTTACACAAGTTTTCATGTAACATCAAATGTTGAGGCCCTTGAAGAATTCAAAGTAAGTAGGTCAATCGTGGAAGGCTGGGTACCTGGTGAGATTTCATTTAAAGAACGGATATTGCTTGCACACTCTTGGTTAGTTGGATAACCACATAGTTTGTCATTCCCCTCAAATCTGCCAAGTAAATCATTTGGACATAGCTTGAATCAAGTAACCTAAAAATGAATCAATGAAATTCGAATCAAAGGCATCTCATTCTGTCGGTTACTTGAAGCCCACTAAACCAGGCTACGATGAAGCAAGAACGGCGTTTGCAAATAAGAGTGCCGTAAAGTCTACAAATCACCATCCTCGCAAGAATCGTGGCGAACGTTTCACAAGTATATGCCAGTCCTGGTTTCCAAAGCTTTGAGTACCTGAATGTCACAATTTTGGCGCTCTAAACACTCCAATACAACGAAAATTACCTTACAGATTCAACATCCATGTGAGACTTAGGGTGCACAGCCGTACTTACGAGGTGGCATTGAAAGAATCTCGTACTCTTCCATGGGGCAGACTGCCTTCCAGATCATTGTTAGACAGATTTCTGCATAATTTCAAAGAGTATAATTCAGCAATTAGAATGAGATCCTGAGCTCACTAAACCATAAGCTTCACATCCGAAAAGACAAAGTCGGAGTAAACTTCAATGATTGAAACTGAAACGGGAGCAAGCATTCGGGGGTTTCGATTCTTACAGAAAGGCGAGACTCACAAGTCCGTTCAACTCTTCAGGTATCTCGCCACTCAACTTGTTATTTGATAAATCCCTGAAAATAGTGAAGAAACAACAGTGAATACAGTCTGTGGTCCAAGCGCATATCTGTAGAAGCCGAAGCCCATCCACACACTGTCTAATTTTGTGGCCGAAGAAAACCGGCAAGACTAGTAACAACGCCGACTTACAAGATTCTCAAGCTCGCGGTGCTCCCCAACAACTTGGGAATAGCGCCGTGAAACCCATTCAATGACAAATTCAAAACTTGGAGCTGAATCAAACGGGACACGTCCAAAGTCAAATTCCCTTCCAGCTGTTTTCCGGACAAGTTTCTGAACACAGTCACATTCGTTCAGAACCAAAAAAACAAATCCTTCCAACAAACCCTTCAAAACATACTTAGAACTAAATGTAATCCACAAGTGCAAGCACCATCACGCACAACCAAACAATCGAAACGACTCATACCAACACCCAAAACACTTACATCGACACGACGTGCACATCCTCAACGCAGCAAACAACCCCAGTCCACTGACACGGAGTCACCTGAGACTCGTCCCAACTCAACAACTCACCACCCGTGTCGTTCAACCGGCTACGAAACTCTTGCAAAGCATGACCTGCTCCAAAACTCAACCAGTGTCAACTACGAACCAAACTTCAAAACAACGTCCTTGTTTCCAGAATCTGAAAATCTATTTGCAGATCTCTAAAGTGGTAGACAATCTCTAGCTAGCTAGTACCTTCGTCATTCAACGCCGAGATGAAGTTGCGCAAAACGAGTGTCCATAAAACACAAAACCACAAGGTGCACGGAAACTTGTGGCGAAGCCCCATCTCTGAAGCCGCCATCTTGTGACTAAAGATTCAGAAAGTTTCCCTTGTTGTAGCGTCTCTCTCTTCTGATCGATACATTCAATCTCACCTCAACATAGAATACTACTAATGCTCCACAACAAGTCCCTCGAACCGCCCAAATCTCTGATTCAGTCACCCCCATACACTCATTCCAAGTTTCCAACACTAAGTTTCAGTAAGAAAACCTTGTCAATACTAGCATGAGTGTGATCCGGTGCCCGTGAAAACTACAGTAAGTTAGAGATGAGGAAGCCAACAGCCCGACAGGATGGTGGGTTCCGTCTAAGGTACTACAGCGAGTCTCCTTCGGGGGCAGGGCTGGGACGTGGGCAGCTCCGCCCCCGCTGAACGCGCAGCACCTCTCCCGAATCCCGACTCCTCTCCCGCCTGACGCGCTGCTCCCCCTCCAGATCCGATTATTCCGTTTCACCGTCGTCGTCGTGCTCATCGTCTCCCCTCAGCACTTACCGTGAGCGGAAGTTGATGAGGTGGAGACATGCCGGAATTTCGTGAAGGACGGAGGGCCCATGTCAACAGAAGGGCCCACGTCAACAGAAGGGCTCGGAATCCGGCTGCGGCGGCAACTGGAAGAAAGTCGGTACGGTAAGTTTCAGGGTCTCATCAGTCATTGCAAGCAGGCATGAGAGTGGCTTTTGTGGCTTGCCTTGGTCCACTTTGCCTGACATTATCAACCCTTAAACGACGGGCTGGTCACCGTGGGGAAAAAGCAGGCAGTGAACTGTTGGGGTGTGTGAAAGCATTGTTCACGCTGATGAACAGTGCCGCGAAGAATCATCTCTCGGCAGTCTGGCCTCCGCAGTAGGTGGAGGAACAGTGGCGGTCACGACGTGGGCAATAACGGCCACATCCTTGCCCACAGTGACGGTGCGAGTGCTTTTCTTCCTCTTCGTTATGTGACTGGTAATTCAAGTCGACGTGAACTGAACTCTGCTAAGCTTCCAGACGTTGGTTCTCGAAGTGTGCAAAATGGTTTGCGACACAAGCTAGTAAGATATGTGCCCTCGCATAACTGGCTTCCTTTCCTAGAAAATTTCATGTCACATGGAAAGCTTTGAATGTGTATGCACTCTCGATCCTCCAATTCGACTCAGGTCCTGCTGCAACAAATTCTGAGGCTACTCAAGAACTGAAGACTGCAAATCAAGCACATACTGGTAGCCCTCTCTCCTGCAGACATTCGGGTTTGCTTTCTTATTCCCCTGCACATAGGGTAAAGTGCAAACGATTAGAACAACAAAGTCATCTCCGTGTATGTAGAACATATATGTTTGGTACCCATGCCTACAAAATAGCATTGTCCAGACAGGACAGTGAGGGGAGGGATACAGAGAATAAGAAGAGGTGAACATGCCCTACAGATTTTTAGTACATGCTATCACCAATGTCTGCATTGCCATGTGCTACCCTAATGTGAGCTAAGAAATGAGGCAACAAAAATGCAGCAAAAGTGAGTGCAAGAAATGTTGTTTTGTGAAGACAACTGCCGAATTCAGCTTCTGTAGACGTGGAAATTGCCCCATACAATGTTGTGGCTAAGTGCCCGCATAGAATAATATGAACTAGGTAACCTTGAAGCTGCCAGAAGGCGGCAAGTGGGTTACAGGACGTAACCAACTCTGCACATGGATGAAAACTCAAGTAATTGTTGCCTACGTGGATGAATATCGTGTGATTACGATCGAACTATCTTGATTGTGGATGAAATATTGTCCATTACATAGATGCACACAACTAGAGCTGATTACGATTGTCAAACTTCCAAACCGTTTCATACTTGCATTGAATGTTGACCTCATGGAAATTGCAAGAAGGGTAGCTTGGGGTCTACTACCATGTATGTGAATCTCTTTGCCACCTTCACAAAACTTGTTAATCAAGATTGTTGTAAGTTTGGTGCCTTGGATAAGCCTAGAAGTTCAAATGGAAAAACTCAATTGCTACTTCATAGAGTAAATAGTTGGATTAATTTTCAAAACTTATAATTATTTCTTAACCCCTAAAGTTAAAAGTTCCAAGTGTCACCTTAGTTCTTCCCCTTGAAAGTTTGGGTAGGTTCCTATGATTTCTATTTTTCTTGATATAACAATCCCACCATTGGAAATAGTATGTTTCAATTCCATCTTAGAACTCATTAACCTTTAACCCCTAGAGGGAAGGACCAAGCATTCAAATTTTGAATAACAGATGAATGGAAACACATCAGTCTTAAATATATAAAAATGTATTTTTCATCCATCATTTATTTTTTAAATTCTCATGTTAGTTCTTTAACATTGACATGGTATAGATTATAAAGATTTTGCTTTACAAATATTCTATAGTTCAAGGGATATTAGTAGATTCATCCTCAAAAAATCACTTTTCCAATTCCAAAAAAGATCCTTCAAGAACTACTTGAATAAAAAAGTAAAATAAAATTCTTCAAAAGTCACTATGATTAGAATTTAATATTTGGATTTGGGGGAAAAAATCACAAATATTCAATCTACAATTTATTTTAGAAGGAATTTTTAGTTTTTGACTTCAAATATAATTATTGAAAAATATTTGACTAATGTTCAATTGTATATTAGTTGATCTAGCCATGTAGACATGATCTATGGATCATAATTTACAACTATTGTTTAAGAATCATGTTTGTATAATTTATGGACTTTTTCAATCAAATTTCTCTTAGTGTGATCTCAAAGGAGTATACCAATTGTGCCCTCATATAAATCACTATCATCTCTATTTTTGATAAATTTTATTATTATTTTAAGCATTATTTTTATTCGTATAATTTTTACAAAAGAAATTACTATAAAAAAATCATATCAAATTCATGTTCATGTTCTTAATTATGAAAAAATGAAGTCAAATTTTATTTCCAAAGAAAGGAGCATTGCATACACATTTGCCCTTTGTTTTCTATAAATGTATTACAAAATCTTGGTCCTCTTTTGGTGGAAAACAAAAATATTTGCACTCTACTCGTCATTATCTATTAGAGCCAACATTGTTGAACCCCTCTAAAGTTTTGCAGTAAGGTTGGGATGGATTCAAATGCTCAATTGATGTAAGGTAATGTGCTCTAAACAGGCCCAATGGACAAAATTGGACAATCTTGCACTTGGGGGGTACGAGATTGCACTTGGCTTGTACACCACCCAAAAAAGACAATTTCAAATTTAGAGGGGGGGAGGAAAATCAAAAACATCATTCACTCTTTGTACGAAAAATTGTCCCATCAACATTTGTCATAATACTCCATACTTTATAATTACTTCAACAAACCATTGTACATATTTCACTCCACACTATTTTCAAGACATGTTCATTTGTACTTCACATTCAATAATGTCTAAATGTTTATGACTACAAGGTTTGAAGTACACTAAATTACACGATACTTTTCTAATACATATCCAAATCATTTTGCAAGCGTTCATCATCTAGGTCCTTCATCTGCATTGCCATGTATTCCAGAAGATGTGGTTTAGCCTCTTGCAGAATGATTATTGTCCCTTCGGTTCGCACACCATGTATTGACAATGTATTGTTCGGACGTAATGTGTGGCCACTTCTTCCTCTAAGAGGTACATCTAACCATGAATATATAGTGGCTTCCTTCTCAATCCATGAAAACCTCTCACCAGATGGTTCCCATGTAGTTTCCATGCAATTTGTGTACCTCACTTTGTTACTACATGGCTCCTCATGCACTCTAGGTCTCTGATGAGGCCAATACCACAATACCTTCATCTTTGATACCCACCTCCCTTGATCGAATTCCAACACTTTTCCTATATAAAATGGTACTCCTGAGCTGACTTCCCTCAGCTCTACAGTAAGAGCCACAAATTGGCCTACAACAACATCATTTTCCAGATTGAATGGAGGAAATGGATCTTCACTTGCATCTTCTCTTCCTTCTGGTGTTGCTTCATTTCTTCCCACTCTTTTTCTACCTCCAGTTACTCTCCTTGATGCTTCTTGTGGGGGTCTATCTCTGCGGGGTCCAAAATACCCCCTTCTCTCTGGATTAGGCATTGTCGCCATAATTAAGTCCACAGATGAACTCTCTACTGCATTCCCAGTCACATCGTTCTCTGCGTTAGAAATTTGAGTTGCTTCTCCACTATCTGGTAAAGTACCGCCATCTTCATTTGGGTTGTGGACATTGCTCGGCCAAAATGGTAAAATCACGAAAGGCTTCTCTATTTGATTGGGGAAAATCCTCCAAATCCTCCTTGAATTTACTTGTCTCCACAGCAGCTTCCAAATTTTTCATCCGATTCATGTCTCTTAATGCCAACTTCTCTTTGTATGCAATGAATTCGTCTAGCGCTTTCAATTCTCTCTGATCAGCTCGAAACACCTATGCAAGGTCTGGACTTTCTGTTGCACTTGGTAGTGAGTTCAAACACAAATGACCCCCAATTGGACCCCACTCATCTGCACTAAAATGTTTGTGCTACACACGAACCACTCTAGTTTCTATGTAAAATCTCATGTGATGTAGAAATGTTATACCTGTCAATTGATCCCCTCCTCGTAGCAAATGAGGCGTGATAAATGCCTTCCAATCTCGAATGTACTCTAGCTTACGAGTACTCACAAAAGCCTCCGTATAAGATGTCCCTCTCTCTACTAGTTCCAACATCTCTTTCAAGGAATCAATGTCTGTTCTCTTCAACACGTTTGAAATAATGCTGAATCTTTGATCAATGTCTTCATGGATGTGCCCTACTATCAGAAAACAAAGATGCACTTCCTTGAAGAAACCAAGGCCAACTAATGCAGCACACATGCCAAACATGTAGATGTTCTTGTTCTCCCTTGTTGTGTTATCTGCTTGAATCCTCAATGTTGGCGGTAAGAATCCTTTCCTCCGTTTCACATCGCATATTACATTCATCACTGACGTTATGACTTGATTGCTATCATGCTTGTGGTGGGCATCTATCCAGACATCTGCATATAGACCGATCCCATGCACAAGTACACCACATAGATGCGTCTTCACGAATCGAGACTCAATGTTCTTCACCGTCTGCCTCATTTTTGGTATCATGGTTGTATTTTGGTCCATACCATCCACAATCAAGCTCATGAATAAGTCTGGAGTGATCATTGCTAACCTCTTGAATAACCAATAATCGCGCCTCTCTTCCATCTGATATCGAATATGCAATATGTACAACTTTTTGATTTCCACCTTCGCAACTACATTTGTTGTGGACTCCATTCCACATTTATACTCCCAACAATGGTAGCACTTCGAAAATCTAGAAAAAGGTGGGATTTGAACATGCGGAAATTCATTCCGCCAAAGTCGACAAAACGAGCTCATCGACAATTCAAACCCATCAACTAGTTTCTTCACCTCCTCATTCACATAACGAAACACATCCAATTTGCTGGTATTCATAGGCAATAGGATTAGTGGTAGTACCACATTGTCCATTTTCCGACGTACCGATCGATGGGGTTGTTGACATCCAGCCTCATTCACAAAAACGCTAAGACTTTCTCTTGTTGTTGACATTTTTGCACTTTCCCTCCCTTGACATGTATTTCCATGAACAGCTGCCACTCTACCATATAGAGAATGTGATGTCTTCAATTGCTTGAAACGCCTTTGAGAATAACCCAATGCTTCGGAGTAGCATGCATTACAAACGACTTTGCCATCTAACTTTGTCATGTACTTGTCTCTTGCCGGCCCACTCGTGCGAGTGTAAAATGCATTGAGCATTTGCATTATCCATGTGGCCCTTGCATCATACTTTTGAGCCCATGCCATGTATCGTTGATCCAATATGTGTTTTGAATCGACATCATGCAAACAATTGTGTTTGCATGCCCCTTTCTCCTTCGCGCGCAATACACTTTCAAGTGTCACTTTTTGACTCGCTGACTCACCCCTTTCTCTTGGGCTTCTCACTCTAGCCCTCCTATTTGTCATTGAATATCTCCTCCTTGGTATATCTATAGGAATTCCTTCCAGTCTTGTGAAATTAGGAGTGTTGCCTTGAGACCCTTGCGTAATAGGAGAACTTCTTTCAGGTGTATTTCTTTCACCATGACTAGACGGTGTCAAATCAAAAGTACTCAGATTCTCCAATCCATCATGAAAATCGAATTGTGGTGCAGAGACAAGAGGAAAAGAAAAATTTTGCCTCTATTCCGCCATAGTAGTTGTTGTTCTCAATTGTGAGGGAAGTGCTCGATGAATTGAAGCACGATGCCACCGGATGACCTTACCTACACAATCACCTAGATACTCCCCTACTACCTCACCAATCCATTTTGTTTCATCTAAAACATGTGTAACACGCACCGCAATTTCAAAAGGGCATAATTTCACTTGATGCAGTTCTTGACCACATATGAAACTAGTATCCACCACACCAACTCCCACAACAATGCCTCCATCTCCAAGAAGTTGCACCATGCCATTTGTAGCCTCAAACTCTCCACCAATGGGGGAAATATTTTCTTGGAAAAGTCTTCCATGTACCACACGTGCCAATCTTTCCCCTACGCTCCTTCGTTCAGTTGCAACTACTGTGGTGGCTATTGCATTAAAAACCACTCGACTCCCAAATGCTTCCGCTGCCATTCTTCTTTGTTACTATAGGAAAATAATTTTATACAAGCTATTGCACTTTTGAATGTCACTGTCTGTGCGATCTCTTGCTCTTACTGTATTTCACACACACATGAAAATATTAAACTATTGTTTCTTTGTATCATAAAAAATTGAAAGTACTCCATCACCACTATAATCAAAAGTGCCCTAATAAACAAAATTAAACAAAAGAGCTCATGATGTTGTGCATTCATATGTTTTCTTCACTTCAATCCATTTTTGCAACAATATAAGTTCATAGAACTCAATGAATCATTGCAAGTTGCACCCATAATTTTCCAAGTTCCATGTCTCATAGTCCTACTTTCTTCTGTAATTGACTAAGGTCTCTTTGACAAATCCAACAAACTATATCGAGACTTGCAATGACTTCATAATCTACACATTACAAAATTGCAAATGAGATTATTAAGGTGCATGTTCATTATCCAAATATACTAGTACATCCAAATTATGACATAATAGCTGTAGATCGAAGTTCTATCACAATATCTCTATACAAAACTTTTATATGTACCCACTATACTACAACTCTTAAATTGTAGGTGATAAAATGAAAAAAATTCCACAACCTCTTTAATCTCCCCCAACACCTTTCTTTAACCCCTACAATCTTGTTGTCTTCTTGGAGGAGAAAATGGAATTCGGGCACGCTCCTACATTTTGAATATTTCATCATGATTTTCTCAAACTTTAAGTAAAGATAGAGAAACACATTAGCTTTGGGGGAATATAATTTTTATTTCAAGTAGATTCCAAGAACAAATGTTATTGCATAAAAAGTCCTTTTGTTAGGTGCAATTGACTTGAGCCCCCTCATACTAATTTTTTTTTTTTATAAATTTTAAGAAATTGTTCTTCATAGATTTTAATTTCATGTACATTGGAAGCTTTGATTCATTCCATTTGGACTTGTCACTTCAAAGTCATGGACTATCTTATTTTTCAAGCAATCAAAGCATTGTGTAGAAAAAATAACTTGTACGATTCATTTCTACATGTCATTTTCACAATTTCCCAAGAAGAATTGTTGGACAAGGTCAAATTTTTTTGCTAACACAATGTCACCATTGGCATTATAGTGTTCCAATCACATCTTAGAGCTATTAACGATTTCGTTTTCCTTTTAATCTTGGACCTACTTGTCCTTAACACTTAAAAAAAATAATCAAAATCAAGTGTGTTTTTCCGGGAAATTTTTTTGTAGACTTTCAACTCAATTCTTGAAAAGAAAAAATTCTAAATTTAAGTTTCTACTAGAAAATGTTTCCACTAATGGTAGTCAAAGTCATCTAAAATTGTAAGCCAATGTTCAAAAAAACTTTTTTACCACAATTTAATATTAATATCTTCCAACTTATAAGCATAGGTTTATAAAAATTTTACCACATGGTTTGAGACCAATGAAGTACAAGTTACTATGGTCATATTTTGTTTTTAAATTATTCTATTTTCTTAAATGAATGCAACGGAACTAGAATTGTCTAAGTATTTTTTGACAAGAAAATTGCCTTAGGACTTTAGGGCTAATTCTTTGGGTTCATTCATAGCTAAAAAAAATGCCACCTTCTGATGAATTGTAATATATTTTGAAAATACTATAATTGTTCTACTTCAACCTTCATGTATTTTGGATCACACAAGAGAATAGAAATAGCATCATTTATGAAGTGTCTGTTCGGTGATTAACTAATTATACTTCATCACGATGGTGTCCTAATTATGAACCAAAGGGATTCCAAGTCTCTAAATCCTTTCCTAAAATGTAAGAAAAAAATTGAGTTACTAAAAAAAAATGGGGAGTTCAAGGTGAAGACAAGCAAAAGCATAATTAATCAATAGCTTCTTAGAATCTATTGTACAATTTTGAACATGGATAGTCTACAAGATTTCACCCTAAGATTCATGTTGTATGAGGCTCATTTCTACGAATTACTTACAAATAAAAATAAAAATTGTCTACATTAATAAAAAAAATTAGAATTCCATTGTAGAAAAGAGCATTAATGTCTAAAAACATCCTAGACAAATATTTCTGTACATATCCATCTTTCTTGAGTCCATGAATTTAACCATCCAAAATGAAATACACAAGTCCTAGACATCCCTATGAATCATTATGCAAATCCCCAAGACCAACACAATTGCAACAAACTCATATTTCATTATTCTATGCGACTTGATAAAAGAAGCCTATAAGTGCTTCTCCCAATGAAAGGTGAAGTGCAACAAGTGCAAAAGTACAAGGGACAAACTCCTTTTTCCAACCCAATATTGAAGTACAAGTTTTTTAAATGCAACAAGTATCCATCAATGTGTTTGCTACCATTCTACAAATACATGTGAATGAAATTTGGTATTTTCATTTTCCATAGATGAAGTCATATGTCATCTACAAGTAAAAATAATCCATAATTCTATAGGAACATTTGAAGTTTCTATGAATTCTTATAGAAACAAATGACAAAATTTTATAGCAAGTACAAAATGTACTATAAGTAACTAAAACTCTCATCACATATATATTATATAGAATCTACAATAATGGTTTAATGCTAAATGAATGTGTCACTCAAAATCAAAAATTCAATAAACCAAAGTTATAGGCACTAAGTTCTTGTGGCTATGGAACACTTAAATCTACTAGTTATTTGAACTTGTGCATTGGAGTACAATGTACAATTCATAAATTGTTGTTTGGAATTCTACTTTAATTTGAAAATTATCCTTTTCACGGCTGAAAATACCATTAAGAGTGAACAATACAAAATTACCCAAAAACATTGAAAGCATGATTGGAAGATTCAACATCTTCTCCTTTATAGAAGATGGTAATGTTGTAATGAGGGAATCTACAATACTCATCACTACAACTCATCTCCAATAGCTTCAATAAAATTTGTCAAAGTGTTTTCCCATTTTGCAATCTTAAGTCAACTATACAACATTTGGAGTCACTCTTATCAATTCTACAATTAGTATTTCAATTGTACTATTCTAGTTACCATTCTTAATCCCTACAGTCCCATTGTCCCCTTGGGAGAAAATGTAGATTTCAAATTAGCTCCTATAGTCTCAATTTCCATATGATATTCATTTTTTTTTAAATAGAAAAGTACATCAAGTCATCCGTTTCTTGAAAATAGAAATTTAATTTCAATTGTTGCCCCAAAGTAGAGGTTATGCCACCCTCAACCCCAAACAGTGTTTGTCATGCAACACAAAAGATTAGAAGAAGTCAAAATAAAATTTCAAAACTTTTTTTCATAGAATTTTTTTGGGCTATATGGATAGACTTGATTCATTCTATTTGGACTTCAGATGAAAAAGTTATAGACAATCTTGTTTTTTGGAGAATCTAAGACTCTAAGTATTTTCACTAAAATATAACTTGTAGAATTTATTTTTGAATGCAAATTTTACCATTTGGAATGAATTTGTTTCATGGGGTTCAATTTGTTTACTAGAACAATCTCACAATTTAATTTCTTTAGTTTCAATTCCATCCTTGAGCTATTATCAATTTAATTTTTCATTCAACCTTGGACCTGCTAATAATAAATATTTTTCAAAGATTGAAAAACACTAAATCTATTTTTTTTGACTTTGAACTTAATTCTTCAATACAAAAATGATTACATTCAGTATGACAATACAATGTACAATTTTTTAGCTAAGAATAGTCGATGTTTCAAAATGTTGACAACCAAGGTGAAAGAATGAAGGTTTCTATTACTTCAAACACAAATATCTTGCAATCCTTGAGTTCAAAGTGTATGTTAGTTCTTCCACACCTCCTTACACTAGTATAATGCTTGTTCCTGTGGTTAGATTTTTTTTCTAATTTTTTTTGCAATTTCCTATAAAAATAGAAGTTTTGAGATTATTTTAATGGAAAAGGCCTTGGGGCTTTGAGTCTACTATATTTTTATGGTCACTACTTCCCAATCCTTGAATTTTGTATTTTAACTTTTTTAAATTTAAAAGTTTAAATTGATGTTTAGAACATTCGCCACTAAATTCATTGGTAACTAGTGGAATTGGAAAAGAAATCAATTGCATTTGAAAACAACATAAATATATTGATGAAAATATCTATATATTTTCTATTTAATGTGGGAACATTCAAAATTGTCCTTGTTTGTACTCTTGACCAATGCATTGCCATTGACAATGTCACCAAAAGTGCCATTAAATCGTTTGTTCATTTTTCTACCTTAGGTTGATTGTTGATTCTCTATATTTGGGTTTTATGACCAAGCTTTGTGATGTTTGCAATGGACTTTGGAATTTCACTTCAAAAATCCATATTACTCAATTCATATTTTGATTAGATTTTTTTTAACCCCTAAATGCCTAAAATATATTTTTGGCAACACAACAAATTTGGGCAACTCACTACAATTGGATTTTTTAATTTTTTTCTATGAAATTTTTACACTACATGTGCCCAAGGAGTAGCTTTAAGGCCCAAGGATTTTCATCACTTTTGATTGCATGGTTAAAATATTATTACATGATATGTCATTTTCATTACTTGGTGGACTACCTAGGTAGCCTAAAAAATATCTTTAAAAATCACTTTTCTTACAAATCAAAAATTGAAATTCATTTCTACATTTATATTATACATGGAAAATTTTGAACCACTTCATTTTATTAATGACATGAAAGTTATGAGGAGTTTTAGTTTGTGGGTAGTTATGGAATCTCTACTTCGAAATGAACTTTGAAGTCCTTTATTTAACTTAATTTTTAATATTTTTGAAAAAAAAATTGATATAAAAAGCTTCATGCACAAAGGAGTGCAAGAGCTTTGTTGTGATGTGAGGATTGCATTTATGATACAAATAGAAAGCTTAATGCATGAAAGAGTGCAACAATTTCCTTTCATGGCATTTGGACATGTGATGTGAAAGTGTTGGTTCTTCCAAAATAAAAGATAATTTAGTTATTATTTTAACCCCTATACGACCAAGGCCTTTTTTCTACAAAAACACACTCAAAATTGCCATTTTTAGAGCAAAGACTAAAAAAAAAATGAAAATTGTATTTTTTGCACATATAACCATAGGATCTTACATCTAACTAGTATGAAAATGTGTGGAAAACATTTCAGAAATTTTGACTACATAGATTGCAAGATATTTGTGTTTAAAGTGAAGAAAAAAAAATTTTCCTCACATTGTGGGATTAGGTTATTTGACTTTGAACCTTCTTAACTTTAATTTTTGCACTTAAGAGTATTGAGCTTTAAATCTTCATGGTGGAGAATTGAGTTGAGAGTCTAAGAAAAAAAAGGAAATACAAAAAACATTAATTTTGATTCTTTAAAAAATTGTTAAGTAGAAGTAGGTACAAGATAGAAGGAAAATCTAAATTATTAATATCTCTAAGATGGAATTAAAATGCACTAATCCCAATGGTGACATTATTCACAAAAGCTAATGAAACCATATGGACCCTTTCTTTTTGAGAAATTGTAAAATTTGCATTTAGAAATGAGTCCTACAAGTTATTTGTTAAGGAAGGTGCACTAAGTGCCCCCAAAACAAGATTGTCTATAACTTTCTCATAACAAATCCAAATGGAATGAATCAAAGCTTTTGGTGTAGACAAAAATACAATCTATGAGGGGAAAAAATAAAAAATAAAAAAATTCAAATTTTTGAAACTTTTTTTTGCTGCCCCCTCTCCCCTATTTTAAGCTTATTTGGGCATAACATTTGTTCATGGGCACCAAATGAAAAAAAAATTATATTCCCACAAAGCTAACCAATTTTTCTATCTTCTTAAAAAATTTCAAAAAATCAGGACAAAAACTAAGACCGTAGATACCTGCCTGAAATCTCATTTGTCCCTTGAAGGGACAACAGTCCTTTAGGGGTTAAAAATAATTCAACAAACCATTACTTTCATATCATAGGTCGAAGCACTACAAAACAAAGTCCATGCTCCTGTACTAGGAGAGAGTTTTCCTTTGTTACCAAAAACATGCCCAAGAGACTCACGATTCTATAGATTTCACCGTATCAAACAAACAAAAAAATAAACAATTAAAATAAAACTATTGCAAGGTACACATAATTTTTCTACAAAAGTCTTCTTTAATGTATATTTAACTCTTCATTTTGACTATTTTGGGTATTTCTGCTGTACAATAAAATTTAAAGAAGAAATTGGACTCAGTACGTGCATAACTGGATCAATTTTGGACTGACAGGAAATTGGCTATGCTACTCAATGGAGAACCCGAGTTCTGAATCAATCCAAGCTGGACCCTCCGCACGCATCGAGGGTCTGACGTGGACTGAAATTGGATCGCTACTCATATCATGCAAAGGCCACTATTTGAACTGAAGCTTAAGTAAAATTCCTCAAGAACTTAAAGCAACCCGAATGACGATTCAATCTAGGCTGGACCCTCCATGCGCACGGAGGGTGTGACGTGGAATGAACTCGCTTTGCTTTGGGCGAAATTTTCAAAGCGTAAATACCATTCCTAGGTCTTCAACCACCACATCAGGCGTCACCCACCGCATAAATTGCCACCAACCACGTCATGTGCATTAAGGAAAGAGTGGGTTGAGAGTAGGTTGGATCTACCTTAATCACCGTCATTGTAGAAACCGTCCCACTCCTTGCGCTGCTTCAACCACCCAAGAGTTGTTTTGCGCTCTCCTTCCGATTAGTCATGCTTGTGATCTCCTCTCACCCGCTTACTCCACTCAGTTCGTGCTTGTTATTTCTTTTTCCACCTCAAGACGATCTGTTCTGCTCTTGATGATCGACACACCCACTCATCAATCAACTTTTTCGCAGCGCTCAACTTGCAGAATCTCACCCTATAGGTCCATTTGCACTTGCTTTTCTTTTTTTTTGGTTACCCTCTTGGCTGACTCTCTCTAAGACCTCATTGATTTTATTCTTTGCATTTCTACCTTTGCCATCTATCCATGTTTGCAATTTCAGCTTTCATTAACACTAGTGAAGTAAAGAAGGACCAAAGTCTCTGTACCGTACACTATCACTAGGGGTGCATACTATGGGAACTTAAATTTTAGTGCCATGTATTCGGGTTATAACTAAAGGAGAAAGTGGTGTCCAGTTGCTCAAAATCTATAAATAAAAACCTTAGAATCAGTGTAGCTATCTTTTCATGGGTTCATCTTGTATTCTTACTTTTTGACGAACTTCATTAAGACGTGAATCAACGATATCTAGTAGCCCATGTTTTCTTCTAAGACTTATCTTGCTTGAAAGATCGATCACAACTAGGTTTCGGAGAGAAGGTTGTTGGCCTGGTACATCGTCAAACTTGTAGGCAGTTGGACGAGTTGACGGGGCTTGTCACTCATCCACTGAAACATATAGCATTCACGAAATGTGAGTTGGATCGTAAACAGTGGCCTAGATTGTGAACAGTGACCGAGATTCAAATCTATGTTGATGTGAATGGGTTTTCATCAAAGGACTTTCTTTTGTAAGATCCGAAATACTTGGAGGCATTATTCTTAAATGTTGTTCTTCTATAGTTGGTCTATTTTGACCTTACTTCTCTGAATTCAACGTTCTTTTCTTCCAATCGAATATGGCTTAGGAAATTTGCTTGACAGGTCGAGCACTTTTGTAAGGGATTTTTCTATTTTGAATTGTATCACAATTTGATTAATCGATAAATATTGTTTGTTACCAAAGTCTATAATCGAAGAACATACCGAAATATGTGTCACCAAGAGTTACTGAAACTTGTGTCAATAGTTGGGCCTCATATTGTTTTCATTACCGAATGAGGAAGTCTCTTCATTCTTAAAGTGATCATTTAATTGCTCATTGCCTTTTCGAGGAAGTTGCAGTCCTTGAAACAATTTTCAGTAAATTTTCATACGAAGAAAAACTGAATTGGCATCTACCACAAGTCATTTCATATTTTTTGGACCTTCAGGGAATTAGTTACAAATTTTTGAAATTGAAGTAAAATGTTCACTAATATCGACTACTGCACGAAATGTACACTGTTGGTACATTGAAGAAAACAAAATTTTCCTTTTGTTGTGATAGTTTTAGAGTATGGCACTTAATATGTCTGTCCTTTGGATTATTTTCTTAATTGTTTGCACCCTACTGTTTTTTATAACTTGGCAAAAGCAACTTCATCTCTTCAAGATGAGTACATCATTCATTGTTGTGGCTGCAAGTCAAATGCAATAAATTTTATCAAACAGGACAGGAATATGATTCCAGTTTAATTTGCAAAGAAGTTCTGAGAAATCACTCAAATAGAAATGAAAAATCTACAATAAAATGACAGCCTTCTGTGAAATCTACACTGAGTAGGGGTATTAAGGGGACCAAAAATTAAAGGGACTAATTGTAGAAAATTGTAGATGTTTGAAACATGATATACATCCCCCGGACACTTCAATAACTATTGATGCACAATAAAGGTAGATATTTCTATAGTGTGGACTGTCAATTGATTAGTATAGGTCCCTTTTTCCAAGCACGTCCAAATGCACCTCACAAACAAATGTAGTGAAAGAATATAGTAGGAAATGCCTCAAAAATGGATAGGAGAGAGTAGCACTGTGAAATTTAGAGATTGTAGGCTTTGATTGGTAAAGAGACTTCTTCAAGTCTTAATCATTTCTGCAAAACATTACCTCCCCTCAAGAAGAGTATAATTGTCCTCTACAATAAAGTCTCATGGTCCCAACCATATCATACAAGAACACACATTTTTCTATGAAATCCAAGTGGATGAAAATTCAAACTTTCTAGTGCGACAAAGAATTTCTCAATTCTAATAATATGTGATGAGGACGTTTTGTATCTTCAATGGCATTGCAAGAATAATTGTATTCAATGTGACGTTTATTCAAGTTGTTATGTAATATTAAATCATTTTTTAACTCTTTAGTGTAGGAATGTATCCTTATTATTTTGAGGAGATGAACGAGTGCTTTCTTTTGTTTTTCTAATCAACAAGGGATGTAGGGATTTTAAATTTTAAATTTATAAGATAATGCTACAATTTGAAATTTGAATTGAAAATGTTGTTTTGTAAATGCTTAATATCTTATTCTTCCTCCTTATTCCTTTTGCCATTGATTTGTTGTATTACACGTGAACTCTACCTTGGTCATTCAAAGCACGGGAGGCTATTGAGACATTAATCCCATGCCCTATTGAAGGCAATCTTGAATTGTTTTGTTTCATAAGAGCTTGTTTCCATTTTATTGAAGGTTCATTGTATTTACACTAATATTGTTGCACTTAAGTCACTTATATGTTCATTATTCTTCACTTTGCATTTAGTATCATTGTCTACCTTCTATAGGATTATTAGAACCAAGTATGCTGATCTTCTATATTGGTATCTATCATGAAACAAATTGAGAGAAATCCTTGACCACATTCTTCAATTGTTGTAGGTGGTCTTCATAGTTGTAATTTCATCAGCCAACAAGTGACAAATTAGCTACCACAAGATCCTTTGGTTCAATGTTTTACACCTACAGTCACTAACAAAGACTTCATCAAGTGCTTCATCTAAGGTAATGATTGTTGCCCTACTTGTCCTATAAACATAGTCAGTTTCCTTAAATGCTCTATTTAGCTATTAAGCATTTGATTTGTGTTTTTATTCTTTGAATGAATCTCAAATGCTTTCTATAGAAATTTTTAATTAGATTCCATTGTGATTCACAAAGACGTAAATGATATGGGATTCAAGAGTTTAGGGAATTCTCAAATTGTGTGCCCATACTATTATTAATTTCAACAGTGGATGCCTTAATGCTCTGACAAACTCTTGAATTGAAAGGAAACATATTTGGATTCATGCATTTAAATCCTAAAGTCCCAAGGTCTTCTTTCATCATATTCCACTCAAAACTATCATTTCTATTGGAAAATGCATAAAATAGTTGACATTGTTCTTCCACATACTTAAATGTAGCATCTTCTACTAGATTAGGATAAGAGTGGGTGGAAGAATTTTCAAGAACATGAAGTCATGTATTGCAAGATATATGGTTTTGAAATGAAGAATACTAGATTTTGGCAACTTGGTTGCCTACATTTAGAAGTTTTGAATATTTGTAGTTGAAAATTTTGGCATGACACATGCTCAAGTTGGATTTTTTTAAGTTGAAAAATTGAGTTTATAGTTAAGGAAGAAAATTTCAAAGAAAACACACTTGATTTTCATTCTTCAAAAATTGTTAAGTACAAGTAGGTCCAAAAGTCAATGAATAACTAAATCATTGATAGCTCTAAGATGGAGTTGAAAGACAATAACATCAACAATGAGATTGTTCTAGCAAGCTAACTTGACCCTTATATAACAATATACATATTTAAAATTATGGACATTTCATGTAGAAAGGAATCCCGTATGTTATTTAACACGAACATTTTTAGATTGCTCCACAAACAAGATTGTCCATCATTAGCCCATATATAATGAAAGAAATCTTTTTATAAAGAGTAGAGTTTTCCCATACAAAATTGAATGTAGGAAGTTTTCCTTTTTTTTTGTATTGCTTGATAGCCACCTTAATAATGTGGCATAATTTTTTTTCTGGGCATTGATTGAAAGAAAAAGTTGATGTGCTTTCATTTATCCTCCAAAAAAATTAAAGAAATAATGTTGAATAATGGAACCATAGAAGCCTATCCAAAATTCATTCCATTCCCCGTGGGGACAATGGAACTTTAGGGATTCAAAATTCATAAGCACTAGAAATTTGAAAATTGGATATCTCCAAAAATTATGATAGAAGTTGCCAAAATAAATGCACACTATATTATGATTTTTCCATTTGTCACTTCCTTATTTGCTTAGTTTTTGAGTCATTTCACTCATTTGCATTAAATGAAACGAAATGACATTCAAACTATTTGTTTTCTAAATCTTCTATAATTTCATAGTGATCACCATCTTCATATGAAGACTATAGGATGAGATGTTGATTCCTTAGAGAAATGAAGTATGTGTAGATATTAGTGTAAGATCTTGTGTCATAACCCATAGAGGACCAATTGAAGGCATCTTATTTGTTTAAAAATGCTCATTAAACCACCATTTTTTTTGCAAATTAATTTTTCCAACATATGTTGCCATTGTATATTGGATTTAATAAATACTACCTCTATTTGAAAACAATGTATCCATTATCATTGTTATTGCTTTATAAAATGGATACACTATTTCCAAATGGAAGTATTAATTATGATATTGTGTGGGATGAATTTTATAAACTTTCACCACACAATAACATCATTGCAAGATACATTTGTGTTTCAATGAAGGAAAGATTTTCTCTTAAACCTCTTATAATTAGATTTGAAGAATTGAAATCTTCATAACCTACACATTTTGCAAAAAAACTTTTTAACACCTAAAGTTCCTTGACTATGTTATCACCAAAAACTCTGAGAAATTGCCATTTCTAATACAAGTACCAAAATTTTGAAAAATATCATTTTTGGACATATGTAACTACAGGATCTTGTATTACACTAGATTGAGAAGATGTGGAAAAAATTTAAGAAATTTCCACCATGTAGATTGCAAGATATTCGCATTTGAAGTGATAAAAATCTTTTAGGGGGACCTAAGAAAAATCGGGCAGCTGCACTTCACAAGGTCGCATTTGTATGAAAAAATGTCCAAAATGGTGGTGCTTCTTTAGATTCATTCTTCAAGGCAAGTTAGCTACATGCTTGAAAATTTTCAGATCATTTGGAATTGTGCAACATATAGGAAAAAAATAGTAAATAGAAAGTTGTAGAGAATGATTCAAAATTCAAAATTGTTAACAATTAATTAATGGAATTGAAAAATGTGAATCCCAATGGTTGTAATGTTGTAATAAACAATGTACATCCAATTGTTTTATTTTTCTCCAAAGATGTTGAAAATTGAGTTAAATAAAGGACTTCAAAGTTTATTTAGAGTAGAAAGTCCATACTTGGAATGCCCACAAACTAAAATATCTCATAACTTTTGACTTGTTGATCAAAATGAAAATTTTCAAATCTTTCTATGTATATAGAAATCTAGAAAAGCAGTTTCAATTTTTTTTCCGAAAAAGGTGATTTTCGCAGATCTGCACGGACTGCCTAAGTTGAGAAACAAACTACATATTAGGCCATAACTTTTGACTCGTATTTCAAAAAGTCCTATAATTTAGTGTATATCAAAGATATTCCTTGTCTACACCTTCCATTAAAATTTTGGCCCAAAACATGGAAATCTGTAGTCACATGTACTTGCCCAAAATTTCTATGTTGCCAAAAAATGCACCTTGGTCCTTTAGGGGTTAAAGTACACTCTCACATGTTGAAGAATTCAATTGAAATTTGAGATTCATTTGAAAAAAATTCACAAGAAAAGAAATTGATTTCTATTTTCTACAAAATTGTTAAGTAGAACTAGATACTAGATGGAAAGATAAACCCAATTGTGAATAGCAATAACATATAATTGATGTAGATAAATTTCACCGGTGAGATTGCTCTATGAAGTCATTGTGTATTTTTTTCATTGCGTACTCTAGTATAATTGGTTGCCTTGAATAGGAACATCGAAACTAAGTGTGCTATAAGTTATATTTAATGATGTTAAATATAAAATAGAGTTAAATTACTCCATCAAGCAGTCCATGAACATGCTCTTTATTTTAAATAGATGTGCTTCTCAGTTTTGATTTTAACAACTAGCAATTGACAATGTAGCTGCTACTAGATCTTCAAGCTCATTATCCTACATCTACACTCAATGACAAGACTTTAAGCAAGTGCTTCATCTAAGGTAAACATTGTTGCCTTACCTCCAATATTAATGGATGGTCGCTTGTAAAAAAATTGTATTTAGTTTTTTTTATCTATGATTTTGTATTTTGTATTTTCATTATTTTATTGAGTGTAAAAAAAATTCTTTGACTAATTTTGTTTAAGTAGTTCTTTTCAAATGGAATACAATAATTTAGTAGAAGCTGGACATGAAGAAGTTCTACAATACAAAGATATGAAATTATGAATTTGATTCTATTATGATTCATAGATTAGAAAATGATAGAGTGTTTTTGAGTCTAAAAGAATGATGGATTCTTCCATTGTATGCCCATACATAGTTTTCTTTCAATAAAGACTATTAAGATTCTTAGAATTCTCAAAGACTCTATAGCCACAGACAAACATGGTTGAATATATTGTCATTTAAGAAATCATAAGTAATAGAGGATTTAGAATTTAGTATCCAAAAAATCATGTTAATAGCTCTTATATAAAGTGCAAACTTGGTTGTGATGATTTTCTTATTTAGTTCTATATGTGCTTAAATTTTGAGTCATTTCTATTAGTCTGAACAAAATGGCATCTAAACATTTTCTTAGTATCAATGTTGGAACTGTATAAAAAATTTGAACCCCATATACTTGTCTTCCTTATCCTCGTCAATTTCACCATGATATGAATTTCACGAACTTCATACAAAGATTGTGGGATGAAACTTTTATTCTTCAGTGAAATGATCAAAATGAGTTGTCTTTGTAAAGGGAGCTTTTGTGTCACTCAGCAACAATCATCTTCACATGAATACTCAAGTAAAGACATAGAGACATCCACATTCAAAAATGTTTGAACGAATTACTAAATTGAATTTATTCAATTAATTGTTGTAGAATATAGACGTTAGAATGCAATGAGGACCAATTGAAGACTTTCCTTTTTTTTTTTTTTATGAAGAAACACTCAAATCTAGAATTATGATTGCTTAATGTATAATTTTTTAAAAGTTGATTTTTTGGCATAAGTCACTCTAGGATTTAAAAATTATTAAGTACAATCAAGTATGAGGTAGAAGGAAAAACTAAATTGTTAGTAGCTTGACAATGGAATAAAAACACACAAATCCCAACAATGAAATTGTTCTAGGCATAAAATTGTATTGACTATGAGAAACTAGTTTTTTTGAAATATTGTGAAAAGAGAGTTCACAAAGTTAATTCTTGAAGAAGATGTTTGATTCATTGAAAAAAAGACTATCTATAAATTCCTTATCATTAGTCCCTATAAAAAAAATCAAAACTTTCATTGGAAAAAAATGCCAATATTACAAACTCCATTTGAAAGATTTTAATATGAGTATAGCAATTTTTTTTCACGTCTCCAACCTCCATTTCTAGCTTCTACTAGCATAAGGTGAATCCCCAAGCGTTGATAAGAAAATAATATTCCTAGGAAACTAATGGAACATGTTACCAAAAAATCATGTCATAAGTTGAGAAAACAAGAACTACATCAAACCTCACAAGGCCAACCAAGGGACTCTTCATACTTTAGAGGTTTCATTAAATAGTACAATAGAGCACCAATCTAATAGTTTGCCTAGATGTGTAATAGTTTTAAAAAAATTGACACAAAATTTATAACCATAAAGATGACTAATGAGAACTATGTAAAAATAAAGTGTAGGTAGTAAGAACACATATTGTGTGGCTCTTTTTTTTGAAATAGTAGAGATATATGTTCAAGTGGAAGTTGATAATTTTGTCCATGAAACAAAAAAATATTAACTTATGAGGTCCATATGCATAGAGCATTAGTGAATTGTAGTGGAGTTCTTGATGCATCAATGACCGTGACTTGATCTAACAATAATTTATAATGTAATCTTTTATAATGCACATTTGTATTGAAGATGCATATATAAAAATGGTTTTTAGTACAATTATTATGAATTGTTTGTTCTACTCGTAAGTATAGCTTATGAATCATATATTGTGAATTCTAGTTAGTACATGACATTTAAAATAATTCTTTATAATTCTTTCACTTCTTTTTTTCACATTACATTCATGTTAAGATATAATTGAACTTCACATTGTTATTTTTATTGAGTTGTATTGTAGGAATTTTAATTTTAATTTGTCAATTAGTTGGATTTCATATACATCATAACAATTAGCACTATACTTTGATTCCATGAAGAAATAGGTATATAGCTCATTGGGCATTTTTTTTTTCACGTACCATTGCTAGCTTGAGATGTATTTGTGTTGCTATTACATATGTACAAGTGTAATGTTGAAGTGTTTCTTATGGCTTCAATAGTTGTCTAACAATTTTTAATTAATAAATTGCATGTAATTTTTTTGTAGCACATTATGTTGCCAAAAGTACACTCAGACTAGCTAGAGCATGGATGGTGGATTGCATTGGATGATATGGGGAAGCCTACTTTGTGGATCACACAGTTTGCGATTGAAGAGGGGCGTCATTGGTCGGCTTTGGGATCCTCATATGGAGTCATAGTGGGAGTTCATGGCACTATTGATGCTGGATTGACTGTGTTTGTGAGCACTACAGTCGAAGCACTTACAAAATACAAGTTGAAGAAAATCCTCATGATGGCACCAATTCCACAAGAGTTCCTTGCAATTGATTCTCCAATGCATAGATTGAGAGCTATGGATATTTTCTGGAAGAGCATGCCTGATGAATTGAAGATTCCAAGAGAGACACAAGTTAAAAAATTCAAGGAATTTACCCCCCAAGAATTTTTTCAAGCACGCAATCGAATCTTGCAACATCGAGCTCATGAGGACTTAGCAAGGACAGACCCTAGTATTATCCGAGAACGGACCTTCCCCAGGGGCCCTGAGGATGTGGATGAAGTTTACCGCTTGTTAGCAGCACCTTTAAATGTGAATTGGATTCCGCCGCATGAACGTATTTGAATGTGTGCTGCTCTCAAAGTAGGAGGTGTTGTTCATTCAAATGAAGGGGGTGTTGTCAGAGGACAAAAGGCATATCGCCAACATCCGCAGTCTTCAGGAACTGATGCTTCTGTTGATCCATTGATAGAGAATGAAACATTGAGACATGAAGAAGAACTAGTACCAAGGAGTGCACCAACTATGCAACCGTTAATGGAATTAGTGGTTGGAGAGGAATTGTTGCAATCACAACATACGGCAGTTGAAGTAGCTATGGAAGAGGAACATGTGGTTGTCCATGAACTTCGGAGGAGAGGTATAGATGGATCTCCAACAACAATCACTGCAGTTAGAACAGGGTCAAGACCTTCACAACATTATAGTTCAAATGTTAGAACTGCAGTGGTGAATGCTAAAGCATGAGCTGCTATAGCCAAACGAGGTGCTGCTACAAGATTAGGTGGAACTCTAACACCACGTCATCGTGGAATAGTGGTTGAGGAAATCCCACAAGAACAACATGCACGTCCCATTATGGGAGCTCGATTAAGAAAGCATCGAAACATCAACACTCACTCTGCAACACAAAGACATTGCCAGAGAGTAGCTATGCAAAATCCACCTACACAAGGCAATGATGGTGAAGATGCAGATGATGATGATGATTCTTCTGAGGGGGGTGCTGAGCGAAGAGGTAATAATGCATCCATAAAGAGTTTCACAAAACCACTAGTGCTTTTTCCTACAAAGCTTGAGTACAGGGTAGGGTATGTATGGGGGCAGGATGCATTTTTCCATGCCAAAATTGATAATATTTGCAATGTGGTGAATGCAGATACAAACCATAGGGTCCTTATGGAATGGTGAGTGAATGAGATGTATGATCATCTCAAGGGATTGGAGGCGGATGGAGTTAGTGCAATTACTCTACGTCTGATTGCATATCGTCGTGAGTAGATAAATGAGAGTAGGGAGACAGAGATGGTAGAGGTTCCTTTCAACAATGAAGGTGCTGCTAGGGAATTTGACCGTGCATATCTAGAGCACCGGCCAACAGATCCATTTCTCTCAAGTAGTATGTTGAGGACCCCATGGTTGCAAAACAACATAATTTGGGAGCCAGTGGATGGGCAACACATTATTGTTGCTTGTAAACGAGCACAACAAGAGAACCAAGAAGGGAATATGTTAGATGAGTTATATCGTGAACGCTTTGCAAAACGCAAAGCAAAGTTTGTGGTTTATAACAATCCTTAGTTTTATATTGAAGCATTGGTTAGAATAAATGCAAGGGAGTTTGATCGGACATTCTTTACCACGTATCACGAGAACCTTATGAAGCTATGTGATATATGGAGAGCATGTGGAAGTCCTAGTGTAGTTGCACGGCTTGATGATGCACGTAGAGCAAAGGCATTGACAATGGCTGCTAGTGCATTGCATTGGAGCCAAGACTTACCGAAGCAAATGACACTTGGAGAATTGTCAAAGAAAATGATTGACTACACAAGGCATGCTTGGAATGAGGATGAGGAGTCATATGAGGCAATCTTGCAAGTGTGTAAGGATTATGAAGAAGGGAAGTTATTTTTCAGTAAGAATTTGGAGGACAAGTGGAAGAAGATGGCGACGGAACACAATCTTGATGTTATTGTGGATGCTAATCCAAAACGCAAGAGGATGGAGAAGACTTGGTAGAGGCCTTTGACTAGAGTCTCAAAAGAAAGTTATGTACGTCTAGCCAAACAAATGGCAGCAAAGGATGTGGTGAATGGAAAGTGAGGTCCACAACGATTCTACTTCAACAATGCTGCTTCTTCAAATCCACCTAAAGGTACAATAGCATACGTAGTGGATCGTCTACAACGGAAAGATGCAGTGAGGAATCAAATTCGATTCTTGATGGTGCAAGCAAGAGATGAGAATCCTTCATCCATGGATGAATTCTTTACTATAGATGCGAGCAAATATGGTGACGCACGTGGAAGACAGTTTATAATGATGGGAAAAACCTTGGAAAGTGATACAAAAATATTGTGGTTGTCACCTACTACAAGGACAGTTCTAGCACTACGAGGATTTGAGAATCTCATTCCACCATTTGTCAGACAATACTTTCATGATATAAGATCAGGTCGCAAGGGTTATGCTGGGTATGATCGCGATGTACAAGATATATCAAATGCTCGGTGGGATTGGCAAGTGGCGCTATCTGGAGTGCAACACCGAGAGAGTTAAGAACCACTTCGCATTAGGTGTAGGGGTGGATTCTTTGAGGATGATTATATTGAACTCGGAAAGCCATGTTTATGGATTTTTGATTGTAGGTGTGGAAGTTCAAAAGGGGAAGATAAGGAGTGGTCGAGCGAAGACTATAGCAAGGTATTCGAGCAACTACAGAGATGGATGTCATACATATTTCGGTGGAATGCGGTGCTTTTGTTTCCACCAGGCGTATACTTTGATGAGGCAATGCGAACTAGACTAGTGTTGCCAGAGGGTTGCCAATGGTTGTGGGGTATGTGGATGTTCAAACCACAAACCGCTTCTCTATATATGCATGATATTCGTAATGGTGAAACACAACAACGGGGTGTGCAAGTAGTGGGTGATATAGCCATTATTATACAATGTCCTAAAGAGTGTGGGCCAATTGAAAACTTTCCTAGGATCATGGATGACTTGGCAATGGTGTTTGGAGACTTGTAGAGCACAGAGATGATGCCGCAAGCGGAGGACAAATTGGAGCGGACACCTACAGAGTTGAAGAGAATGATACAAATGTATCTACCACAGAATTGGAGACTGGTAACATTGGATATTACGATGGCAGTGCCAAAGATAGTAGAGACTAATTTTGTGGGCAATGAAATCATCATTATGGAGGGTGCATCATCTCGAACGCAATTTGTATACAACACGTTGCAATTGGCATATGGGGACAAGATGGTGATGTTGAATAGTGTAGATATGTCAGCTGAATGTAGAACTACACAAGAGTTGAGCATAGGAGAGAAATCTTCTGATGATGGTTCTTCTCAAATGAATACAGGCGTGCCACGGGGTAGGGTGCAGAGGATAGTACATTCATCAGGTGACTCATTAGATGAAGGAGTGAGATTTCAAATGACCCAACGAGAGAAGCAGAAGGGAAAGGAGAAAGCAATTGACTCAAGGGCATCTTCATCAAGTAATGAAGATAGTAACTTTCAACAGAGACACTCTGACGATTTACCAAGTGGTGGTCAAAGTTTAGGTTCCTCAGATACTGATTCAATGAGTGATGTCCAAAGAGGGCAGGTAGGGGTGCTAGACATCGATGAAGACCCCAATTATGTTCCTTCCAAAATCGTTGATGATGTGGAGAATGTAGAACAAGAGGAGGTTGAAACAGACATAGGAGGAGTTGAAGGAGCATCTACATTAGTGGAACCCATGTCGGCATTGTCGGCATTTAGCATGTTGGAGTCCATGAGTTTGACACCGAATGAAGATGGATATTTTTATAATAGGGAGCACGTATGATATGTTCGTACCAGTGACGAAGGGCGATACAAGTACTACCTTGTGTCGTCCATCTTAGAAGGACACACCTCATCTCCAGCTTTATCTGAAGGAGTGTCAATGCCGGTTGCAAATGTCATGGTGGATAGTGCGTTGCAAGATGTCTCTGTGCCCTCGATTTCTCCGATCGATGGACCCAACTTACTCAAAGGTACGGAAGCAATAAGTGAAGGAGAAGCAAAAGACATGACACAATCATTTGTACGAGTGTTAGAGACACCAGAGGAAGCTATGTAGGACCCATAAAATAGTGGTAATGTGGTATATATGAAGGGAGAGTAGTAGTGAGGACTTTCTATATTTGTTTTGAGTGTGTTTGTAGGGGTTGGAGTGTATTTTCAGTGTTCTATATGAACCATATATTAGAAATGTGAAGGTAGTTGAGAGACCTTCAATTTCATTGTGACTTTCTAAATGAATATCAAAGTGATTGCTATTATTATTGGTGTTTCTGTAAAATTGGTAAGAAAATAATGTAACATTCAATGTAACTACACTATAAAAATGAACAAGCCAAGAAGAGCTTATGAGATGATGGAAGTGTATGTTTTGTACTTGTTCCACACTTCCACTTAAAAAGAGGAAGGAGAATCCCCATTAAATAAATCAAAAGACCAAATGCAATATTGCACAATAAAATGGATGAAATGTGTTCCTGGAAAAGTTAGGGGGGACCATAGTTTTGAAAAAATACTTTTGAGTACACAATTGTGTGCACAATTAGTGCACTTGGCCAAGTGCAAGAATGTCTAATTCTGTGGGCCCATGCTCTAATCACAAACATGATACAAAGGTACATTTTGTTTTCAACAATGTACCAACATTGTACATATCAGCAAGTGGTCGTTTGTGATGACCATTACATTTCAACTTCAAAAATTCGTAACTAACTTAATTCCATGAAGATCCAAAAAATATGAAACGACTTGGGTTAGATGCCAATTCCATTTTTCTTCATACAAAAATTTACTGAAATTTGTTTCAAGAAGTTTAGCTTCCCTGAAAAGGCAATCAGCTCTTAAAGAGCTTTAAGAGCAGACCACCTTATTGTACATTCCTTATGCACCCGACTGTTAAGGAATAGTTTGATAATTTGCCATAAAACTTGGATCCATCATACCAATAAGTTTAAAAGTTTTGCAGCCAACATTTAACCCCTAAATACCCAAGGCTTGTTTGGAGCTTCTTGCAATTTGCTCTAAATTGAACAAAAAGTCAAAATTTTCATAAGTTGTACCAATTTCTTTTGAATTGTAACCGTACAAACTCAAACTAGACATGTTAGAGATCACATAGGAAAAAGAAAACATAACAATATCACTTACAGATTGAAAGATTGTAATGTTTGATCATGAGGGTGTAAAAACTATGAAAATTTTTCAATTCACTTTTTGCATGTCAACTCTAAAAAGTTGGTCACTAAAAAAAATATGAGGTTATAGGGCCTAGCATGCACAACCCCAATCACTTTACGCTTTTTAAAAATCTATTCTACGATTTTTTTAAATGAATTTCTAATGTGATTTTGCCTCCAAGATCTAGTATATTTGAGGCTCATTTCCAAGAGCCCACAACACTATGAGAAGTCAAGATTGCACTAGGTATCCTTGCACAAAATCTTCAATAGAAAAATCATGATCCTTTATTTTTAAGATTAGCTTTTTGATCCTAAAACTAGACTTCAAAAAGAATTCTCCAAAAATATAAAGTACTAATAATAGCAATTTGGTTGGGTTTTACTTAACTTCAAAGTTTTCCAAACACCACATTTGGGTGCCTTGGGCATTTAGAGGTCAAAGAAGGCCTCAGTTTCTGGTCCAGCATCAGTGACCTTCATTTCACATTTATAAGTGCAAGTTCTATGTCTACTTTATCACCATGATCTTGCTTCATCCAATTTTTTAGAAGGAACACGTCATCCTTTGCAAAGTCCATGCTTGGTGGAAGAGAATTGACCATGGTAGCTTCTTGTTTTGTAGACTCATAGAGTACCATACCAACAATTGTTAGAACCATGCCAAGCATGTTCTTCAAGGTGAGCACCAAGTCAAATAGAACCCAATCCAAGATTAAGACCACCACAGTCTTCATGTGTCCAAGCACCTGCCAAAGCAAAATTCAACTTTTTTGGTCAACATTTCATGCTAACTAATTAGATTGGTCATAGCATTTGCACCAAAAATTATTGTAATACAAGTATCATTATTTCAATATAAAAAGTTTTGTTCAATCATAATTGAAGTGAGAAGGCTATTTCTTGATTCACTTAAAATGCATAGTTTGGACATTGTATGAATAAACTATAAAATTTCAAATAACTAAGAACAAATTTGTTCGAAAGCAACCTCAAATTGTCATACATAAAAGATGAGCATTTTATCCAAAAAAATTGAAGGATTGGTTATAGAAACATATCATAATTAGGTGTAGTTACCTTAGAAGGAGCTAATTAGTCATTTGTGAGATGGAAAAATAAAAATTAATAGCTCATTTTGGATTTTTTTTATAGTGTATATAAGCTAACCTAGAAAGTGATTGTAGAAAATTGTCCAATGCATAGATATTGGCTCATGTTACAAAGAACCGCCAAGGAACATTAAAGTAATATAAACAACTTCACAATTATTAAGATGTAGAAGTGAGATGCTTGTGACCTATTTATACAAGGGGCATTCAAATTTTGTTGGTTGTGTTTCAAAGACTACATTAGTGGAAGGAGAAAATACTAGATAATCTTGCAATAACATTTCTTCATTATTTAAAAGAATTAAAAAATCATTAATTATCACTATCCTATCCACTCAAAAGACAGACCACTTCCTGCTCAATTAATTAGCCCCCTTCTTCCCCCCCAAAATTAGTAGCCATTGATCGTTTTTGAAAAAAAATATAAACACCCCCTTCCCTGCTGTTGATTCTAATACAATTATTATGATATCGTACATATCCCGTATGGACACAGATATGGAAAACGGGTATGGAAAATAGACATAGGAAACGGATATGGATTATTCCATATCGATTGTCAAACGACTTTGTTTTCAAAAATATAGTAGTGAAGGGGGGTACTATTTTTTTTCATGAGGGGGGTTGTGCAATCACTCTTGATGAGCTCATGAGAGGTTTTATTTCTAGGCATTTACATTTGTTTAAGGCCAATGAGGGCTTGCCATGTGTACACCTAGTAATTGAATCCAATTTTCATTTCCTCAACATGCCTTCCTAACTATCCACTCAAAAGACAACCTAGAAAGTATCACTATCAACTAACAAATTCTAAAGATTCCAAGAAATCATTGACTGAAGCATTCAAATTAATAAACTTTCTACCAAATGTCACATTAATCTTGAAATTAATCCATACAACAATCATTGCTACTTACAATAGCTAACCAATTGCAAAGACAATTATATTCAAAAACAAATCATTACTCCTTTGCCCCAAAATCATTCTGTGATTTGTGAAAACTAATTAGAATGAGCTTAGTTTGGAATTGCACTAGCAAAAATGAATTTGCAAGTAACAATTTCTCACCGTACAATACTACAATGGTACACATATTGTTAGCTCACAATAGTATAACACATACTACAAGCACATGGTACCGTTGCTATTTGATGAAATTTGAGCTTAAATTTTAACTAGTTCTCTCAAAGCACAAAATTATTTTGGGGCACAAAGGAGTACTTTAGAAAGTAAACTAAAATAAGAGTGACTACATACCATAGCAATTGATGTAAATTTGTAGGAGAACTCAACACGCTTTCTCCAATAAAAGCATAATCCACAAATGGTCCCAACCAAGGCTTTTTTTTTTCTGGTGAAATTTCGCTAGATCTGTCAAAATCTGACCCATGTGAATCTAGCTCTCCGAAATCTGACTTGTGCAATGAAGCTAGCACAAGGGACAGTAGTCCAAAAAAAAAGCCCTGGTCCCAATGTTGCTAGAGATACAGCTTGGATGGGTGTTGTCTTGCTCAATAACTCAAGTACACTACAATTGTGTTTTTTCTGCAATTGTCCAATATACTGTGCCATCACAAAAGATTACATAAGTGATCCTGATCTCCTCAAATGTACAAATTAGTCAAGACTAACAACTGCAAATTGCAATGAATCATCACACTCATGTTGAGGAAGAATGCTCACTCGTTGTGCTCTAGTAAGGTTTTCATCATGAACATTGGATGAAATAATTAGATGATACTCCTTTGGGATGAAAATGTGACAAAGTTTGCAACAATAGTTGTGATGCAACAAGATTTGTAACAAGGATTGTGACATTGTGTACTTCATGTATTGGTAAAATCCTTCTCTTCGAGATATTATTGAAAACCAGTTGTGTTATACCTTGGTAATTGTAATATCATTTACAATAGTTTTTGACATAAATCCTACTAAATGATATAATGTTAGATTTACTAAATCACCATTTGGGAGATTCTTTACTTGTGTCTTCACAAAAAAATGTATATGGTATATGTTAGCTTTCATAGAAGATGAATAAGTTTTAGTTTTTACTTACAATTTTTTGTAATGATGCATGTGGTGAATATAGCGATTGACGCAACCACTAGGCCACCAAAGTTCAAGTGTATATTAGTTATAGTAGACACTCCAACACCCATCATGGTGACAAATAGAACAATCTTCATTGCCAATGTGTATCTCATCTTGTGCAAAAATCACTCCAAAAAATACACCATAGGTATCATACTCAACTTGGAAATCTATCCCCAACAAGTATGTACATCAATCATAAGTTTTATAAGAAACATACACAAACTTCCATAAAAGATGATTTTTTTTCCATTAGAAAAATTTCCAGGGTTATTTTGGCCTTTAGATATTCAATTTATTATGTTCTTTATTGCACTACTCTTAAAGAATTTTATTTTTGTGTAGTCAACTTTAATTTCATTAAATTGGTGGAATTCCATGACTTTGACATTATTCAAGAGGTGTAGCTTGAAACATACATTTATGCCAATCCTAGTTTTTCAAACTTTGTGTAGACTTATGTTTCATTTTTTGGCAACAAGAATTACTTTAACTTAACAAAATTGACAATGATCATGACAAATGCATTTTGTTGCTAAAAATATATTATTGACACTGACTCCAAATCTTGATAAGGGTATGAATTTTTCACACATAAATGGATGGAGAAATAATGAAATTGAGTGAAATAGAGGGACTCAATTTGCAAAGTTTTTTCTAATTAATGTTTGGCAACCAATATACTTTAGATTATGTACTAATTCTATTTTTTGCAAATCACACAACATAGAAAAGACTAGCTTCTTGAATATAGAACTTACTTGATAAAACCCTGTTGAATTCAGCATGAGACTTAGGTTCATGCTCACTATGGAGGTGTTGGAAACAAGAGAAATAAGGAAAAAGTCCCATGAAGACAATTACTTTTGGGGCATGTAGCCTAATGCAACTCCTATGTATCCTACAATAGATGTCATTGTGAAGTGCATGGCTATTAAAGTTGTTGTTGCATAACAAGAACATTGACAAACTTAATAATTTGTACAAATCATGCAAGCAATAAAGTCATCATTAGAAGAGAATGAACTACTATGAAAGACTGTGAGTTCCCGCAAGTTCCCAAACTGTGGGAACTCGGCCATAGTAGCTCGCTGATGTGGTTAAGAGACGGCTACATTAGATAATAATATAAAATTAAATTTTGAATTTTGAAATTTTTTTTTTGAAAATTTTAATTTTAATTTTTGAAAATTTTAATAGTTTTTTAATAGTTTTAAATTCTAGCCAACCTTGGCTAATTCCCAACCTAGAGAACTGGCCTAAAACAGCCTTCCAAGGAGCTAAATCCCATCTAATGCTTTAACATCAAATAATGCTATTTTAGATTTGTAATTTAAACATCAAAAAAGAAAAATCTCATAATATCTAATCCGAAGCCATAGCCTGCCGTTGACATGATTTGTTTATTTGCCATTATGATTCCTGCTAAGCCAATGATGTTCATGGCCCATAAACCTACATCCAAGATGCCATGTTTCCCTTCCATTGTCAACATGCTAACTTGATTAATTCCTCACAAATTCCCTTCAAACATCATCACTACAAAGCTACTTTGAAATAATGTCATTTGGAATATACCTAAAAATACTCACAAACTCTAACTTCTAATTTAGAGCAATTCAATTCAAAGAAGAACCATTTGTAGACGAAGAATATATAATTCAATTACAATGCTCATGAAGGCCAAAGTCACTCTTTTATTACCACTCAATATATTTTTTTAGGCAAATACTTTATCTATTCTATTTTTAAGCAACCACTCAACAATTTTTCTTTTAGTCAACAACTCATTACTATAGATACAATGAACTAAGTTGTTTCTTAGATGCAAATGAACTAAATACTCTTCATTCAAAGGAATAATGCACTTTTCCACAAAGAATTTTCTTTCATTTGTGTCAACAACCTCTAGATAAATTTCCTCAACTTTTAATTATATTGCTATTAAGCAAGTTAATGGTAAAAAAAAGAATTTGTGCCTCAACAACAAATGATCATTTCTAACATTATATTCAATTCAAACAACTATCTCTTCTTTTGTCAATCTAATTTTCTATTCTTCTTAGTCTTCATTAATATGGTGAAAACCTTGAAAGTCTTGAATCATCAATGCATGAAGGTTTAAAATCCATTTGGCAAGATGAGACATTTAAGGCAACCATGAGCCCTTTATTAAATCAACCTCTACAAATTCTTGCCTAAAATGTACACCCTCTTTTCATCAAGGTCTTAGTAGATAGGTTTTAGATAAACCTATTTTCAACACTTCAAAAATTTATAATCTACACATCCAATGTCCAATAAATGTGTAAGAAGAGAACATACAATACTCTCATGACTTCCAACAAGATCCAACCAAAAATAGGCAATTTCATAATAACAATGCTCAATAGCTTTTCAGATGCATTCAGGGATAGTTACCTTATTGATGAATGGTGAGATAGGCAAACTTAAAAGGTTCAAGTGTAAGTCCAATTTCTAACAAATTCCAAGGCAACAATGAGTGATGTGGAATGAAATTGCTGTCAATCGGTGACTATTTCTACGTCAATTCAAGTTTACACCTCTTCCTTAATAATAGCATTCCTCCTTTCCACAGATTCATATTCTGGTTTCCAGTAAGTGGAGTCCGGATCCCCAGCACAGTCTGCTGGATATTTGTTAACCCAACGATAAAATTCCTTCGCTCTTTGGGCCTTCTCCCCCGGTGACAGCTTCTGCACGCACTCGGGAGTGTAGCATGGCCAGCTTGTCAACTCCGCTGCAAATTCTTGCAACTTTGTGCACCGTGGTATACGCACCTCCTCATATCTGTCAGAAAAAAATATAGGGTCAGATTCAGTACCGAGTTCATATTACATTTACATTTACAGGATGGAAAGAGGCATTCAATTGAACTTCTGAGTGTCTTCAAAAGCCTCACAAACCAATTTCATTGCTAGAAACAATAGTGTAAAGGATACTGAAACTGGTAGGACCTGATCCCGTCTCATTTACGAACTCCTGTTACTCATCCATTCGTAAACTTGATAGCAAGTAGTGTAAAAGCTTGACTCGGCAAAATGTCCGTAGCAACTGTCTTTTGTATGGAAATGGAGTTCTCAGTGTCTACTACCTCTCACTACGTCCTGATAAAACTCCCCAAAATCATTCTCCTACCTATGATAAAAAAAAAGCTTACAGTGATGCATATCGTGTCCTCAATCTGAATTTTGACAACTGTGTAATACAGGATTGCCCGAGTGCACACAGAAAGCTACAGAATTGAAAACCCTCACCTCTTTATAGCATCTCGCAGAGCAGTTTCTGGGGATTCACAGGAGAAGACTTCTTGGAGGAGCAGCGTTAATTGATGTGCGTCTTCATAGGCAATCCGGGCACCCATTCCAGTACCGGGATACATCCCATGCGCAGCTGCACTCAATATTACAGAACAGGTAAATACGCCATCAAAGTGTTCTCTTTAACCTAAAAAAGAAACCACAAAATTCACCCGAGAATTTTCAAACCCGGCTACAGTACACTGGACGTAGAGGATTTCTTGTCAGATCTTTTTAAATTTGTAGGTTCGCTGAAATTTTGAGATGAGTTGAAGTGATCGCCATAACATTCTTGAAATGAGATGCAAACAGCTTAGGCCCAACTGCTAGTTCAAGGAAGTATCCAAAACATTTCGATTCTTGAACATCTTTTTCTTTGGCACAAATCCTTTTACATCTTGAGTTCAAGAATGAAAGCATGGGCAAGCATTGTCAACCATTATAGACATGTGTAGTTCCTACTAACCACAATACAACTACAATGAGAAGGGTACATAGTCCAAATTACTCCAAAATGTTGTGCATTACATCCTTGCTTGAAAGTCAACGTAGGTTCTTGGGTGACGTGTTTGTGATAATAACGTACTAGAGAAAATCAGAATAGGGTCAGAATTGATACAAAAAAATTCAGAGATGCATGTCAACTGGGCTATGGAATGTTAGCACTGGTTTGTTTTGCCAACACTGGATCTGAAGTTACAACACAATCACATAAAAGATAGGAAAGATGCTAGTCAGCTCATACAATATTGTGCCTTTGAATCAATTGATAAAAAAAATGTGTTGCTGTAGGGAAGTATTACCATCTCCCAAAAGCACGACACGGCCACTTGCGTCACTCCAACTGCTTACTGGCACCCGATCAAAGTTTCGATCTTCACGAATTTGAGAGCTTTCTGATCTTTCCATGGCAGCCTTCAGATTCTGCAACTCCTTCGCACTCTCAATCTGCCTCAAAACACGTATCTTCCGTGCCTCTTGGCCATGGGAGTGCAAATCAGAAGCGAAGGATTTGGAAAGCTCTCCACTCTTATCGGGAACCCGGTAATGCCAAAGAGTGACTCCAGATCCTGACCAGCCACCACACACGCATTCTCATAGGTCATGTGCACATGGTCTTCAATAAAATTCAACAATCTCAAAAAAATTTAGACAAAACCATGTCGCGATTTTAGAAGAGACCTCATTGTACATAAGGAAAACGCCTTTTGAGCGCCTGCTTGTAAATACTGATTATATTCCAATAATACTAGAAAAAAATCCTGTTTGTGCATATCGATCCGCTCTAAACAGCCACCAGACTTAACATGTCAAGACAAAGAACTCCAGTTCGCAGGAATAAGCCCCTAAGAGATTGAATGCACGTACAAGCAGACGTTTTCTAAACATCATTTGGAATGGGAGTTTCTGCAGGCTCTTACCACAACAGCAAGTGATCATGCCCGTCTTAGTGGCAGTGTATTGAATAAACCTGATCTCATCGTCATCTTGCAGATGTAAGTCCCTGCCAAAGAATAGATCATATGAAGTTTACCAATGGCCGAGCTGAATGTAAACGGTTAATAACTTCCTTTTTAGCAATCCTGCTTTTGTACTAACCTTGTGATGCACAAACCTCCACGTTTCTTCAGTTAACCTTTATATATCTGCTCGTGGTCCCTTTCTGTGTGCCCATAATAGTACCCTTCTTAATTACTCGTCTCCCATTTAATAAGCATTTCTTCTCATTTTTCTACTTCCACCCACTCACTCCACATGAAATGAGGCTCTTATCCAAGTACACGTTTGTTCACCTCTCCTTAATAAGCATTGACTCTACATTTCTTCGAGTAGTTCGGAGACTATCCTTTCGGAAGAAATCATATGTTGGACTTACGAGAAGCTTTTAGAATGATGGAGAAGATAGTGCTCTGTTCAAGAATGTTATAAATCGACAACAATGAAACAATCACGAGATGGAGAATAGCTCACCTTATGCTATCAGAGGGCACAATAGCCAACCAAGTGATCATCCAAAGATCCCGAGGCTCATCGCCAAGCAGCAGCTTGCGCACTGAAGACCAAACACCGTCAGCCCCGACTAACAGTTTGGCCTTCACCACTTTAATTTCCTCATCACCGCCCTGCTCAGCTTTCACTTCGAAGCACGTCTCTACACCCTCCTTCAAAGAAAACGTTAGAAACGAGCTTGTGTAACTACTGAATGATTGACCCAAGTTTGTCATACTTGTTAGAATGACATGTTTAGAGTGCCCACATTGTGACGTTCAAGTGCCCCGAGCTCTCAAAACTAGGACACATAGATCTGAGGGTTTACTGGGGGCCAATTTCACTGATTTAATGAATATGAGGTTCAAAACAGACCGTTGGATTGGAATGAAGAAAGAAACTCTACAACAAGTACATGGTTCTTAGTTCTTATTGCGGCCACGTTAAAATAGAAAAAATCACGAAATTGACAGGCATAGTGAAGGTCAAGGTCTTACTGAAATAGAGAGAATCACCTCACTGAGAGATATCTGATTATGCCCAGTTGAACCTCATATCTATCTGTATATTGTAATCCTAGATTCTAGAGCTCAAGGTTTGAGTCCCTCAACTGTAAACTAGATCCCGCTGAACCTCTCATATCTATCTATACATTATGATCCTAGATTTTGGAGCTCAAGGTTTGAATTGGTGACCTCAAAACCATTTGACAACTCGAAATTCCTAATTGTCAATGCTCTATCTGCAAGTTTTCAGAGTATTGAGAATGAAATTGATATTGTTACATTTTTGTCACTATGAAATCTTTTACTTGACGAACATGACCGTGTTAGTACTCTCTATGAAGACAATTATCTAAAATTGTACCCATTTGACAGCAGGAACAACATAAGTGTGATTCTTACTGTTATATGCCAGTTTCCTAGTTGACTAACGGATTCAGAACCTTCAAAACAGCACCAGTACTTAACCATTTCAATATCCCTTGAAAAACCTAACACACTAATCTAGTCTAGATACCGTAATTAAAAATGGAAAGAGAAGGCTGATATGACATCAGGACGTGTTAGAGCTGCCATCCAAAAGAAGAAGGTGATTGCACAAAACGTTTCTGATCAAAACTCTTCAAGGGGTACCAGTTTTCAAGGGATCAAAATTCTGCAAGGGGAGAATCAATTAGTGCCCAATTTGGTAATAAACCCGCAGATCCCGAAGTGGGAACCGCAAGGTCTGAATCCCTATTGAAACATACAAAAATCGACGCAATTTCTGCACATTGTAAGGAAGCAACATCCAAATCCTAATTAGGATTCAAGACCTTCACAGCAGGAGGATACCTCGACGACCTTGTAATCAACAAATGTGTGCTCATAATGCATCACATCCGGGTTTAATTCCGCGACTAGAAGGTCGAGAGCGGCTTTCCAAGTGATCGTGAACATCCGATCCGACTCCGTCCGTTGTGGCGCTTGCTCCATCAGCTTCTCTTCTCCACCCGGCATTCGAATTCGTTGCGAGAATCGTCCAATTTGTTGCCCTACAGATTCCATTTGGGCACTCAATCCTGGTTTGATTCCGTCCAGCGCTCGAATGCCTGCTCACATGGCCGAATTCACTGAGATCTAGGAAAGCACAGTCTGTAACTATGAGAATTTAGTACTCGGCACACAAGTGATGTAGGGTTGCAGAGTGTGTACGAGAATTTTGTATTCAGCGAGCAAGCAAAGCCTGGAGCTGAGATGTGTCAACTGAATTCTATAGACGTACCGTTTTCTCCAATGCTCATGCCTGTGCCGAAGTGTTTGCGTTTCTGGGCGGATTTCTCAAAGACGTGCGCTTCAATGCCTCGATATTGTAACCCAAGTCCTAAGGCCAAGCCTCCCATTCCGCCTCCCACGATCGCAACGTCCACCTCCATTGCCATCTCTCAAAATTGTCCCTACGACCAAGTTTAGGCCTAGCTCTACCTTAGGGTCGCAAATTAACACTGATTCTTGTCAATCAGCTCTCCTTGCATATGTATCTTCAAGTAGACTAATATAACACCGTGGAAATCATCGTTTTGGGTACCGTGTGAATCATTTGCTGAAAAAAATCCAAGAGCACTTCATGCAACACCTTCCCTTCTCACTCAAAATTCCAAGGAAGAACATCTGCAATTCTGACCTACGTAGAAGCTTCCCTTTTCACTCAAAATTCAAAGGATGAACATCTGCAATTCTGTCCTACATGGAAGGATTCTCTGCCATCCATTTTACACGCAGCGTACTTCTAGGGTTAAGATACTGAAAACATTGATAAGATTAAAGGGAATGGAAATTAGATTGCTGGGATGGTGGAGAGCTACCGAACACGGAACGAAAGTGGAGGGGGGCAAACCGGCAAGCAAAACCTGGTTTTCAGAAACATCAGGCTAATCAGGCAATGCGGCAAGATTTTGAGTACCTTCCAAGATTTAGACATGATCTTTTTTGCTTTGACATCTTTTTAGTGAGGCTCTCACATTCACCTCCTCTACAATGTTTTTGTCTCTTGCTATTGAACCTTCTAAGGTGTCAACGCTTCAAATTTGTTTTTTCGTATTTCGACAGAAAGGAATACAGTTGTTCGAGGTAGAGTAAAAAGTCTTTTGCAGAGTCAATGCAGCTTCATGCGAAGTGAAGAAATTCGCTTTTTCTGGAAATCCTGGTATCATCAGTCTACGTGGAGGGAAAAACTTGCCGTTTAATTTGTAACTGTGAGCAATTTAATGTGTGGATTTGTGAATAGAGTCTCGTGTGGATCTGTGGAAAAATTGCAGTGTCGACTTGTGGAGGTCATTGGCAAGACTTATGAAGAAAATTGTGCAGAAAACGTTGTATGTAAATGTAAAAATATGAACCGGAAGATCTTGATGTAATCACGAGTCTCCTGACACAAATGCGCGTAGGTTATAGCGGTCAGGCTTCAACAAAAACATGGTGTATTGCCTACCGAAATTTCTCACATCTGCGTGACTAATATTTCATATTTGTTGTATTGTAGAACCAAATATTCCATTTTCCAACGGTGATCCATTTCCATTTCCATATCATACCGTACCAGTTGCAGGAACTCATCCTGGGCCACTGTAAAATAGCGACATTAGTACAGCCTGAAAGGTATAACATTGACGCCAGGTTTTCAGTGAGCAGGCGTGCCACTCATTGATCAGCATTCCTTCTTCGTTGGGCTTTCACTTGTAGAAACCAAAGCTGAACTTGAATACCTTTTACAAGGGTGTTAACTGTTACGATAGCGAAGGTGCTTCTAAAGAAAGATTTCGTACAGGTGTTCATAAACCTCCATGTGGAATAAGGAGTTCTGACCTTCACTGCTGGATAACCGTAAACATTGCGAAGTTGGTTGTGATGATGATGTGCTATCGGATCTGTAGCCGAATTACTGCCCAGTGAATTCTTATTCTCCAATGATAACCATCCCATGCTTTGAGAGAAGGTCGATTAAGGCAAGATTTTCGCATTAGTAAGATATTGAAGATCACTTGGGAAATACAAATGTTATAAAAACTGGGAAGTTAGAGAAACACAAGCTTGAACGTGTTCGATTAAACATGTCATAGACTGATTGGATGTTGCACCATGGATTGAACCTGCTGCCATCAAGAGACAGTGGCTCACCACCTAAAAATGATGCATGAGTATACCTGTAACTGACGAGAGATCAGCTCATGATGTATCAATAACCTCTGCTTTTCGTACAGGAAACAACATATCATAAACAAAACAAAACAACTCTTAAACCTACGACTAGAATTTAATCAAAGCCATCATACGCAACAAAATCGTCACCACCCGAAGGTGTACTACGATCCGAAAGATGGTATTTTGATGGGATGTAATCATTGGCAACCCTAAAACAAACTTAGACTAAACGAAACCCTAGATGTAAGTAGCATGGTCTGTCCCAAAGAGTAATTGCAGCGACGCTGCTCCCCAGGGCAATGGAATATGCAACCTCGCCTCCTCAAGAGTCTCTTGCACTCACAAGGGAACGGAAGAGACAACTCGAGAACCCGTCTTTCTCTGACGTTCACAAAGGACTCTACGACCACAAGTGCATCACAAGGATGCGAGTAGTCGCTCCATAATGTTGAGGCAACACCCCGCCAAGGATGCTGCCTCCGTCATAAGACAAATAAAGAAACATGTAAAATATAAGCGGTCCACAACGCTGTCAGTTGGTAGTGCATGTTCGTTCAACATGTGAGTTCAGAACAGGTCTATGTTATTTTATCTTCATACAGACTCGCACAACACTTCCACAATACAGTCTACTGTGCGACTTGAAGCCTCAGTCGAAAGATGGTGATAAGTTAGACATCACAGAAATCAGAAGTTTTCGGATATTGTCTTCATCACCGGCTTCAATTCTTAGCACAGCAAACTCCATTGATTGTAAGGTACCCAGAACAATATCAAAAAGACTCATGAAGACAGCTACCTAAACAAATGAAAGCACGAAGAAGGAAGGACATCGGAAATGCGCAGAGACAAATACACACAATCAGCTTCTAGGCAATGAGCAAATAAGTAGTGTGTTGAAAGCGCCCGCCGCACTTATGCGTGCAACGTGGAAACCCTAATTCGAGGCTTGGAGACGATGACCTAATCCTGTGACAGAATTTGAGGGAAGCTTTCCATCATCCATCACATCTACGTGATAAAGTCTTAGGGATTTTTATAGCCAATATTAAGCTTAGATTATATGAATCCAATTTTATACAAAATTGAACTGAATTAACTTACAGTAATTGCTTTTCAAATCTAAAGAAGTAAAACAAAAAAAATTAGGAAATCTCAATAGAATTGAGCATCGGAAAAAGCACTCAACTATTTTATTTTTAGGCATCTACTCAATGAATTGACTTTTAGACAAAATAACACTCATATACTTTATTTTTAGGCACCTATTCAATGGATTTACTTTTAGACTATCATTAATGCTTAGGTTTTAGCAATACAATCAATATAGAGCAAGTGTAACAATCAATTGACAAACATCTCTTTTTCAGGTGCAAATGAACTAAATCTTAATTTAAACAATTATTGTGTTTTCGTTAGAAGAATTTGCTTTTATTTATTTCAAAAAAACTATAGATAAATTTTCTTAGTTTTTATTTATTTTGCACTATAAAAGTCTTAAAACATTAACACATATAAGTTTAGAATCCATCTAAGATGAACAATCCATTGATGAAATATCAATTGGTCAAATGTAATAGGTTCAAGTCTAAGTCAAATTTTCAACCAATTCCAAGGCAAGAATGGGTGATTTGGAATGAAATTGTTTTTAGTTTATAACTATTTGTAGGTAGTCTCAAAGACTGTCAAAAAAATTTGATTAAATATTTTAAAGAAGCATCTAAAAGATTTTCTAGAGAGATCATTGTCAATTTTTTAGAAAACTACATGAGTGAAAAGATAGGGTCCATTTAATTCAAAAGAGGAAAATTTTTATCTAATGTCCATGAAATGCTATATAGTCAAACGAATATAAATTAGGCTATGTAATAACATCATGTAGTAGGAATTATTATTAATAAGCTAGCCTTGACAAAAGGGTTAACTTTGTGCAAATTTTTCATAGTACAATGGATATAGATATATGCAAATAATTTTGTGTGGATGATAAAATGAACACAATCAAAAAAATTCTAAGATGAAGGATAGTTGACTAAAACTGTACTATAGTATTAGTAGTATATACATAAAAAAAATGAAGTGTAAATATAAGACGTTGACAACAAGTGGCAAAAATTGTTACATTGCACATATAGAGTAATTTACCTTAGTGAGTTCAACAAACTGAAAATTGTACAATAGAAGGGTAGAGTCTATAGTACATTTCACTTCAATCTTCAAAGCTATGTGTGTTAAATACACTCATATTGAATGGGATGTTCACATAATAGTTTTAGTAGGGATTTTGAAGTATTTAATAGTAAACTTGTTATTAATCACTAAAGGATAGAGGGTGTTTTGGAAGAGGAGAAGTCCAAAATTGCCAATTTTTTACACATTGTCCAAAATTTTATTTTGGGGGGAATTCTAACTGCACGAAAGTGTATTAAACAAGTAAGGCAATGTATAGAAAAATTTCCGTCTATTTGACCTTGTGGATTAGACAGATTATAATGCTTGAATCAAGAATTTTTTTCTTTTTCATTCTTTTAAAATAGGGTTAGAACTCAACAAACCTCAAGCCCTCTTGGAGTAAAATTTTTGCTTTACAAAAAATTGAGGATTTTGACAATTCATAGTGATATGATATTTTATATAAAAAATTTCAAAAGCAAATATAAAGAGGAACTTATTCTAAATCAACATGCAATGCAAGGAGGTCAAATGCAATAAGGAAATTTTTTATTTGAAATTCAAATGGTGAAAAATTAGAGACAAATTCTTGGAATATGTGAGAAAAATTTCAAGAACTTTGACTTCACAAATTGTAAGATAATAGGGCTTGAAGTTAGAAGAATACATTTTTTCTTGAATCTGCTCCAATATAGCTAACATAGTTTGACTCCTTTTAGAATGTGATTTGAGAACTAAATTTTTTTTGACAATTGTATGTCATAGTTTATTAGTTTCATACATGCCAAATTTCAAAAGTTGATGAGCGTTTTTGCAAAAGATGTTTCAAAGGAGCCCAAATTGTCCAAGTTGCAAAAAAAAGTTTAGGGCAACATAACTTTTGATTCGGGCACTATATTGGAAAAAAAATTGAGTTCCCACTAAGGGGCTATATATTCACACCTTGTTTCAATATTTTTATGAGCATCTAACCAAAATTTACTTCATAGGAACCTACACAGATTTTCAATTGTCTATTCAATAGACACTTCATTTGGCCTTTACAAGTTAAAAATTGTCACTTGGTCAATGACATTTGAATTGATTGTCGTTGAATTTATGGTGTATACTCTATATATGTATGTAGGAGAGGACTAGAGGGAAGGAAAAATTTATGAAGAAGAAGGGGGAAAAATTGGACACTGAAATTTTATATATAAGATAGACCTACTTAAAAAAAACATGAATGAATTTACAAAAGCCATAGGATATTGGAAATATGCCCCTTGTAGATTATTATGTAAAAATACGATCACCTTAAATACAATGATGAAGATAAATAGCCCCACATCAAATACTCTCTTAACTTGAGTGTATACCTTAAATTACAAAGAGTGATTTTTCCATGAAATTTTCTATTATTACCTTATATTATCAAGTGAATATATCATAACCTACTAAATCATACACATCATCACATTTATCAAAAAAATAATCTACAAAATCAAGATTGAATAAAAACAAGATCTTTTCAATATTTGAATTCTAAAGTTGAAAAGAATACAAAAAAAAATCAAAAGGCACATCACCACCAATTTTTTTCAGAATAGATGAAGTTATTCAAAAAGAAAACTTTGTACCTATGAACATGGTTCTCCTTACAAGAGAAATATGTCAATTTCTCTTCATTACCTAAAATAACATGATTCAATCCTCAAAATTTTAGGTCATGTTCTTTTACATTTTGAAAGACAAATAATGTTATACACTTCCACAAGAGCTTTAATTTTGTTTTAGTATAAACTAGAAAATAATTTTCAAAGTTGTATAACAATTTTTTTTTCATATGTCATTAAATAAGGAATGATTCAAAGATGGATTTATAGGACCATTGTATAGATATATAATTTAAAAACAAAGAAAGAATTACTATTCATAGAAACAATAATTGTTCATAGCTTTAGTAAATGCATAACATTACTTATTTAATCATATAGCCAAGGAATATTTGAGGATTATACATCCAAGAAGAATGTTTTGCAATTGTCATGCTAGCTAGAATTGCATGCTAGTTCATCATTATTTATACTTTGTCTAATTATGATTCTAAATGTATGATTGTATGCCTACAATTTATCTTTTGGCTTAATGTAAAAATATGACAATAGGAAGAATATTTGGGCTTTGATGTTGTATTGCAAATTCTATGTAATTAGATATTGTAATATATGCACATTAAATCTTTACACAACCATGGGAGATTCAAAACAAATATCTACAATAGTAAGTTGCAACTTTAAGAAATGTTTCTTGCCTTGTAAATTTTTATCAAGTGTTTGCAAATCTATATTTGTAAGAAACTTCAAGTTATCACAACATGAAGTAGAAATTGTGGAGCTCAACTACAAACTTTTAATGAATTGTGATATTTTTTGTCCATTGGACATCCTTTTAAAAATTGATAAGCATTGTAGAAAGCAAATTGTTTGCAAAAGTTGACATTTAATTCTTTGGACCCACAATATGAAACCTCCATCTATTTGATTTTATGATATTAGTCAAATAAACTAACAATTCTATTCATTATTTCAAACAATTGTTGAAACATTGTAAAGCTTTAACATTGCTAGTACAAAATTTTAATTAATAACATTAAAAATCTTGAATTATCTTAGATAAAAGATATTCATTTCATACCAAAATGAAAAAAAGTGAAATTTAAAATTAATAATACATGCACAAATTGAAAAATGTACACTAACAAAGTAGTGGGGTATTTCTCTCTATAATACCAATTGCAATGATAATCTATTGAAGTTTTTAAAATCAGAGATGTTAAAATTTTCATATATAATTATACACATTTGGGTGTTTAAGAACAATTCAAGAAGTGGTGTAGGAAAATGAAAGTTAGTTGGCAACCTAACACATTATTAACAAAAAGACTTATTAAAAAGCACATAAAACTCAAAATATGTGGCTTCACATTTAAGCATTTTGAAAGGATAGTCAAGATACAAAATAGATGTAGTCTCACTATTCTTTGACTACAATTGTCTTGCTTCACTAAAAGTCATAAATATCTTCAACAAAGAACCTCACAACCATTCAAAACTTGACAAGAAGCTAAGATCTTATATACACCACTATATAAACCAATTCTCATGTAAAGGTCATCATCAGAACGAAAATCTCAAACTTAACTTACAAAAATTCATCTTATTACGTATAATGAACTTAATGACAAGTCTCTTATTCTATATACTATAGAGGATTTTGAATCATGTGACTCCAAGACCAAATTGCAAACTTTAAAGAGTTTGTTGATATTTCACACAATATTATCAACAAATATTGTTGACATTAGTTGTTCCTAATTGAAGGTTGGTTCACCAATATCATTACAGCTCTAGTGCCATGGTAAAAACACCTACAAACACAACCCTAGAAAACCAAAGAATTTTCTAACTTTAGCTAATTTATCTCTTTGTAAAACTCAACCCAAAGTGTGGGTTTGTGTCTATTGAAAACAACATTTTCTACTTCAATTTTTTATTTTGCTGAAAGATAAATGACACATGGAATAGGAAACTAGTAAGGACAGTAATCTTATAGATAAACAACTTCTTATAGACACGTATCTAGTGTGATTTGACATTCCAAAATCAACGATGTAGGCCCAATGGTTTTAACACAAAACTCTTAAGATCTATGCTTTCTCTTAGATATCCCCCCTACATGAATCTACTGTGATGTACCTCAGTCCAGGATTTGACGAGACAACAAAGGATGTGATATTAGAGAAGGTAGCCTCAGAGAAGGTGCTATTAAAGAGGTATGAGCCTATGTACCCATGACGTACATTCCCAACTTCTTACGGTCAAACCTCACTCCGTCTACAATCGCGCTGGTCGCGTGCGAGACGATGCTGCCGACGCTCACATTCACGATCTCGCCGGAGCTTGCAGTTTTGATGGGAATCCGACGCCTTGTGTTCGAGAATCATCTCCCTGGATGGTGAAGATGTGGTAGCATAGTGGAACCCTCATTTTTCTTAGTGAGCATGCGAAGCAAATTTGAACTATTGGTGTTGTGAAGCAACTTTGAACCCTTGCTAGGGTTTGTGGTGGGGGTCTGTTGCAATGGGGCTCTCTCCTCTCGGTTTCCTAGGGCTGTATTTGCTGGTGTCTGCTGCGTTGGTAGGAGCTGAGTCGAATGAGGATCGTGTGGCCGATCTGTTGTATATGCAATCGCAGTCGAAGGATGGCGTGATTCGCTTGGACGAGAACAATTTCCGTCGCTTCATGTCCACTTCCGAGCCTCGCCCTTACGCGCTCATTCTCTTCTTCGATGCCAGTCAGCTGCACACCAACACGGAGCTGAAATTGGTGGAGTTTCGGAAAGAATTCGGGTTAGTGGCTTCGGCGTACCGGAAGCATCATAAAGGGCAAGACTCCGATGGAAAGGTTTTCTTCTGCGATTTGGAGTTTAAGCAAATGCAGGGCGTGTTTCAGCTGTTCAAGGTGCAAGCGCTGCCGCATGTGAGGTTTGTGGCTGCCGGGAGCGGAGGAAGCGAGGCGAGCGTGGAGATGAGCCAGGGTGAGTTCCCTCGCTCCGCCGAAGGACTCGCCTCGTTCGTGACCGCCAAGAGCAAGCAGCCGTGCGGCCCGATCGAGCGGCCGCCGCCTCTCAGCAAAGCGCAAACGTGGGCTCTCGCCATCGTGGTCTTGATTGCTACGCCGTTTGCTGTGAAGATCGCCGCGGCCCCCGAGTCGCCGTTCCGTGACCCGAAGGTTTGGTGTTTCGGAGCCTTGTTGATCTACTTCTTCAGCGTCTCCGGAGGGATGCACAACATCATCCGCAAGATGCCGCTCTTCATGCAGGACCGGAACAACCCGGCCAAGCTGGTGTTCTTCTACCAGGGCTCGGGGATGCAACTGGGAGCCGAGGGCTTTGTGGTGGGGTTTCTGTATACCATTGTGGGACTGTTACTAGCCTTCGTGACTCAATTTGCCCCGCACATTCGGTCCAAGATTGTGCAACGGCTGGTGATGATTGTTGCGATCACTATTAGTTTTGTGGCGGTGAGGAAGGTCATAAGTCTTGATAACTGGAAAACAGGATACTGGATCCATGCCTTCTGGCCTACTCGATGGACTTAGAGTTTTCGCACTCTCTGCACATCTTTTTAGCCCTGGGAGTGGCTGTGCAGTTCTGGCACTTGCTTTATGCTCTTTATGTACAGTAAGTTATGGATTCATACACATCCCATCGCCATTGGACCTTTTTTCTTAATTCTCTGTCGCTGCTTGTTTTGCTGATGGTAGTTTCTTGGAGAGGGTTGGACGCATCGTTCGTCAATGAATCCACGCGTTATTGCACACACATCGAGACGTTTTGGTTTCATGAAGGAACTGCAGGTTTTCTGAACTGGTGGAAGATGGCATATTTTTGTACAGACATGGGCTTCTCGTCAGCATGAGTGCCGTGTTGCTTGTTTGTGTGTATTACAGCTCCCAGAGGTCAAGTATTTGCAGCTAGGTGTTGCTTTTGACCGATGATCAACTGAGTGCTCAATCGGGGTTGCGCACTGCCAAATGTGTGTTGATCCCAGCTGACTGGACGTTCCTGTCGTTAGTGATCACCAGCATATCACATGGTAAGTTTATGCCCCTGCAATGCTCGGCTCTTCTGTTTTCTCAGGTAACTCGTAAACGTTAATTAGTTATTATCACTTCAACGCCCAAATCCTTTTTTGAATTTTCGCATATTTATGCTTGTATCTTTGTAAAAATATAGTATTTTCTTTCAGTTTCATGAAATTGATTGTAGAAAGAGTCTTTGTTTCTTAAGATTCAAGCCTTTGGTTGGTCAACATATCACCCTACTGCACTCTGTTCATCTTCCAAAATATGGGCTTCATGGGCGCTTTGTGATGGTCTTGTAATATGATGGTGAAATTTGGAATGGTTTATAATTATAGTGCAGAAGGCGTGCAATCAGGAGTTCAATCCTACTCTGCATGCTTTTTCATGAGCATGTGATGATTTTGGAGTATAACATCTTACATGAATTAACTTAGTCCAGATGACATGATCACCCTAGTCCCATTGCCAAATACTACTCCAAAATCATGAAGTATTACGGAGTATTTTGTAAGTACTCTAGAACTGGAATACGAAACTTTAAGATCTGAGGCTGCTGACAAGCTCTCCTCTCTAATTGCTCAACTATTGCATAGAATTAATTGCCACAGACATCATACGTCCCAAGCCTGAAATGGATAATTGTGTAAATCAAAAGCCAGGTGTTGTACCACTGTTGCATAACATATTGAGCAGTGAGCCAAGGTGTCCAAGCGTAGTCCTTGGGAAAATCTAAGTTATCAAACTTTTTGGCTCATAACTTACTCAGCTCTTTTCTAGTATTTTCTAGTGAAGACAAATGGAATTGGCATTTGACACAAGTCGTTCCATATTTGGGGGAATTCATGGATTGAATCAGTTATGAATTTTAGAAGTTGAAACACTGGGATCATCAAAAGTCAACACGAGTTTCTTGAAATGAACAGTATTTGTACATTGTTTGTGCAAATGAGAAAGCAGAATGTACAAATAGTGTGCATTTCAAGAGGTGAACGCTTTTAGAGCATGAGTGCTTTATAGACCTCCTGTGTTACTTTCTTGAATTTTTCTAATTCTCCAAACATCAAATTTGCTCATGTAACAAACCTCTTGGTTGCATTTTTAGCCAATGACATGAACGTGATATTCTAGTTTTTCTCTTGGAAACAACTAATCAAGTTGAATATTGTAGTGTAAGCTTTAATTAGTTGTCCTACATTTAGTCAAATTTATTGAAAGATTTTTTCAAGTAATAAAATAGTCTTTCAATGGTATTACATTTAAGACTTCAAAAAATAGGAATCAATATGGATTAGGGGAGGCAACCCATTCCTGATCACTCCCCCATTATGGCAATGTAAGGTGTAGTAATTCCAATCAGGAGGTGATTAACATGATTAATGCTAGCACAATTCCTAGCGGATTTGTGGCACATTATGATTGGCTACAACACTCAATATTGAAACCAACTCTTGTTGGATTTTGCAACCAGTCCCTAGTTAGAAATAGGAAGGTATGTACGACCAACATGAGATGGAACATACTCCTTAGCTAAAAATTCATAGTAATTTTGTTTTGAGAAATAAAAATCTGAAAATTGTAAAAATCTTATGAACTCTATTTCTGCACATGGGAAAATTTCCCATTGGTAAAAACTCCCTTGTAGATATATGTATTTGCTTAAGTGGTCACAAATGGGTTGTCTCTTCTAGATGTACATTCTTTCTTGTCTTTTCAAGAAAAATGATTGAGAAATGATTTGAGATATTAGTATTATAGAAAATAGATCTTTGTTTGTGACGTACGTCGAGATTCTTGAAACCAACACCCTGAAGGGTTGTGCTTGGTGTTGTCAGAAGCCTCAAGGATTGTGTGAGCGTAAAGCAAGTTTTGTTGCATTTTAACTAATTAGACAATAGATATTGAATTTCAAAGTTTTATGAATTAAAAAAATTAAAAAATGGATAATAGAGAGCTATTGGTCTCAAAAGTCAATGAGTTAGAGAATGCTTTGGCAACCACAAGTCCTTTTGCTTCATCTTTATTTTTATATTTTTCTACAATGTGTCGTCAATTATTAGTCTTTAGCTTCGTACTTGATGCATATTTTAGTTTCTATTTGGATATGAGTAGAAGAAAAGTAATAGTAATGAATTTTGACAAATACCAAGGACCATATTTGTCATTACAAACCAATCTATGAATAAAAAATGAGCGATTCCTACCCTCCCACCCATTGAGGAAAAAGAAGTATTTCAAAAATCTAGTAGATCTTGAGGCCATTTAGCTTAATATTGCTTATTGAACCACAAATTGCCAATGTAACTAATCTTCGTAAGATGCTGCGTTTTTGAAGACTAAAAGAAATTGTATAGAAAGTAGTTAAAATGTGCAATTACAACTTGGAGTCAAGAATGGGTATCCACTTAACCTTTTCTACTAGTTGGACAAAAATTGGAAACATGCTAAGTTTTCTCGTGAATTGGAAATAGGTTGGGTTTTATGCAAATTGGTAACAAGATAAGCTTTCCTTGATAATTGTGGTCAAGTGTTGGGGATGCAAAGTAGCATATTATGTCACTCTGGTGGTTACTAGGCTCTTCTATGCACAAACTATGATTCTAGCTTACTATTTCTATTCTTTGCAATTGTGTCCAAGATAATCATAGAGACTTGATAGCTAGCCAGAATTACTTTTGGGGACACAAACAAAATGATTTACTATTCACTATTATGTCCTTCATGTAAGCAAGCATATAGAAAAGTTCTTGTTGTAAATTTATTGGTTGTGTTTATATATTATTTATTCCTTGTGAAAGCGATAACGAGTTGTTAGTAGACTATAGACACCTTGTATATGATAGTTAACCTCATAGCTTGATGTTGGATGTTATGGGTGCAAGTGAGATCTACTACCTCTTGGAGTATTTTTGACAAACTTCAAAAACTTCTACATTACACTCATGTTTTATTTTACAAGTTTAAGTCCTTCTACACTTAACGGAAGAAAATGGTGATATACTTTATGCAAACTTTGGATGTCTTTATTCATATTTTGGATATATATTAGATAGAATTGTGTAAATACTCTTTTGCAAGCAATGACTCATGCATATAGCTTAACTCTTGTTTGAGCAAAAAACTTGTTTATGCCATGTTTGAGACAAAATCTCTCATTCTTAAAATTCAAAATTGATATAGATATAAATTAGGCCTAAATATATTATGATCTAAGTTTTTTACTCAATGTGCATAGACCAAATTAGATTAGTGTATATTTTAAAGATGTTCCCCCCAAAAGGCTTCTACTTTTATTTTATCACTACTCTTGTTTTTATTATAATATTTTTTGACAAACTATTTCCAATACCAAATAAATATTAAAATGAAGAAATAAAATAGAAAATTTGATAGCACATGTGAATTATACATTAGTGCTACAAATTAACTATAGGTATGAAAGGGGATTTAAAGAGGGATTTGCCATCACCTTGTAGTAGTTACAAATGCCAAACAAAATATTGTGTCAACGACATAGGGCATACTAACCCTAACCCCATGAAATTTTAGATTAATATTTGGAAAGATACTTTATGAATATCCCACTTTATCCAATTGATCAAAACTCCAAATTAAAAATCATTTTGCAAGAGACAATCCAAGTAGGGTTCTACAAACATATGCCAAACATAACTCTATCATAGTCTTCCACACAACATGATTATGTTGATTACAATAGGAATAGTGACTCCAACACCATACATGGTATAAGCAAAACTATTTTTACTCAAAAGACATAATAATTGTAGTCTTCCCTAAAGCTTCAGACCTTATTTAAGCATATTCATTCAATGTTTTTAGAAGATTTCAAATAAGAAAATGTGGGGATTCATGTTGACTTTTATCTCCAAAAATATGTTTGTAATTTGAGTTCTCCATTAAAAAGTTATGAACAAAGTTTGTAGAAAAATATGGGAAAATATATTTTTTTTTTTCTCTCTCAACTTTGTTTCACTTTTGAATTTATGAGTCAAATTACAAGTAGATTTTTAGAGCCGAAAAGTCAATATAAATCTCCACATTTTTCAAGTGAATCTTTTTGAAAACAAAAATTAACATGCTTAACCCCTAAGTGCCTAAGCCTTTCTAAGTGTGTTTTGACTATGAAAATAGAGCACAAGCTTATAGTTATCCCCAACCAAATAAAATGTTTTTTTTTCTTCAAAATCTAACTATATGTATGTCTAAAGAGCTTGCTTATTCATGGGCATACCAATTTAGAGAGCAAAATTGCATAGAAGTTGTGAGATTATAACAAGAGAAATGTACATTTTTTATTTTTAGTATGTTGCCTCCCCCACAATGTTTCAAAAATTTGCATATAAGATTTTTTGGGGATTGAAGGTGACATGACAAACTAAAAATTGTGTTAGCACACTAAAATGCACTTCCAAAAACCTTCATTTCAAATGAAGAGCTATCAAACTCATTACATGATTCACCTTGCAATTGTTGAAATGTAATTATTTTTTAATAAGTTGAAATTGCAATTAACTCCAAGTCAACATTTTCATGTTTAAATTTTCAATGGTGAATATCATGAAAACACATTATTCTTTCCATTGGGACCATTTTTCAAAGCAAATGGGTAACAACAATTTTTTAGATCTCAAATCAAGTGAAATTGGCAAGCTTTGCTTAAAGCCAAGATATCAAGTAAAATTTGCAAGCTTTACTCTTCCACTAAGATACATATATGCCTTTGAGGACCTCTCAAAAATCCAGTAAGGGAGTCTGCTCTTAAAGTGACCTTTTAAGGCTTGGTTGGCCTTTTCAATGGTTCTCAGATGCAGGAAATTATGTTTTCTTATTTTTCACTTGAAGAAAAATTGATGTGGAATCTAACCCAAGTGGTTTCATATTTTTTGGAGCATTTTTTAATTACTTATGAATTTCTAAAGAATTTTGTCATAGGTACATATTTATGATCGTAGGCCTTCCAAAACCCACACATGCATAGTCTGAAAAAAGATATGGCTTCACTAGAAACAAGCACTATGGCATGTAAAAAGTAATAGAAAGGGTTTCAAAATGTGACCTTTACTGAACTTAACTCTTAGAGGGCCAAGGCCTATTTTTTGACAAAAATCACTCGAAATTGTCATTTCTTCTTCATTCATTCATTCAAAAAAAAATTTAATTAAAAAATCTAACCGGAGAATCTTGTACTATACTTGTATGAGATCACATGGTAAATTTTTTTTATCAAGTTTGACTATATAGATTGGAAATTATTAGCATTCAAAGTTGTGGGGAGTTTTTTTTGGAATTCAGGTAAACATTTCAGAAATGGACCCACCTTGGCTCTTATTCCATCCACTAGCAAAGTATAATGGAACATTTGACAAATGTTTAACCGCTTTGACATCAGTGACAAAACATTCAATGCTTAACACATATTCATTTTACAACCTCTTAATGTCCATTTCAGACCTTGGCCAGGGACAATCTAAAGAAGAGGGTCAGAATTACAACAAACTACTATATTTTCTTTTTTTCTATGAAAAATAAAAAATTTTAGTAGTTTACCCCCTAAAGGACCAAACAGTATTTTTTGGCAACATAGCAATTTAGGGTAGCTCACTACAAATGGAATTTTTATTTTTTTTCTTTGAAATTTTCACACAATGTGTGCCTAAGGAGTGGCTTTAAGGACCCAAAAAATTCATAACTTTTGAATACATGGTTAAAAAGTTTTTATATGATATGTAGTTTTTATTACTCAACGAGCAGCCCGGGCTGCAAAAAAAACTTCTTTAAAAATCACTTTTTTCTTAAATAAAATTTTAAAATTGGTTTTCTAGATTTTTATATATGTATAAAGCTTTTAATCATTCCATTTTAATTTATGAGATGAAAGTTATGAAGGGTTTTAGTTGTGGGTAGTTTGTGGGTAGTTTGTGGGTAGTAATGGAATCTCTACTCTAAAATAAACTTTGAAGACCTTTATCTAATTCAATTTTCAATATTTTTGGAAAAAATAAAAGCAAGAAGTGTAGATTGTTTATTACAACATTATCACCATTGGTATTGGCATTTTTCAATTCCATTAATAAATTATTAACAATTTAGTATTTTGAATCATTCTCTACTTCTTTCTATTTACTAATTTTTTCCTATATGTTGTACAATTCCAAATGATCTTAAAATTTTCAAGCATGTAGCCAGTTTGCCTTGATGAACAAATTTAAAAAGTTACAACCATTTTGGACATTTTTTCACAATGATATGGTCTTGTGAACTGCATCTGCTTGGATTTTTGTAGGGTGAAAGAAAGGCTTTTTGTCACTTCAAATGCTATTATCTTGCAATCCACATGGTGGAAATTTTTGATATTTTTTCACATCTTCCCAAACCAGCATACTACAAGATCATACAGTTATATTTGTCCAAAAATGTATTTTTTTTCTAAAATTTGGTACTTGTATTAGAATTGGCAGCTTTAGAGTATTTTTGGTGAAAACATAGTCAACTATATTTAGGAGATAACCTTTGAAACTACCCGTAAAAAAATTTAAACCGATCACAGGAATTTAACTGTCCATCCCAAAATGAACCTGAAATTTCAGGTTGACCAAATATGATCGGTTCGGCAGTTAGGGTTTAAATGAAGTCTGAAATTTTGGTAAGCTTACGATTAGTCGATTACTACTTTTTGACACGTCCCATACGAATTATGCCTCCTACCCCACACTTCAATAAAATACTTTCCTTCTCCCTGTCCATCAAACAAATAGTTTATTGAAATTTACAAGTAAACACACTAATAATAATAGAACCATATGTTACATTTAATATATTTTTCTTGATGGCTTGATAACAAGAATTCAACAAGGATTGCAACAATTAGATAGGGATTGCAACAACAACACATTTGAGGCAACAAACATGTGTCATAAAAACCTTATTCCTTGTTAATACCACATCAATACATAGTTGTACATGTGGAAATGCCAAATTAACAAACATACCATGTGGCAAGGCAACCAACTCTTTTTTAATTAAACATAGACATTGAGAGCATAGTTAACCCTTAATCGTCGACATGGATGTTTTGTGTCCAATGGATGACTTCATTATTGATTGTAGAAAAACATAATGCACCTATTGTTTCAAGAATCGAAAAAATTTGTTGACTACCTTGGTCATGGGGGCTGTGTCCTTTAAAGGTTAAGTTAGAGTACGTTGTGCTCTTGTTAAAATGAAAACACTTCAGACCATATAAATGTATTAGTTTCAATAATTGACTCCATTTAGTGTTAAATGGCATTGGAATTTGTGTTTATTTATGTTGTGTCTAGTATGCAATCCATTTGTAGAGCTACGTTTATCTTTTCTAGTTGAAATATAAAATTTTCATGTTCTCTACAAGTATTGTATATTTAATAGAATTTTATTTATTTTAGAATTTGTGACGGAAAAATAAAATTTCTCACAAAAATGGTCTAAAATATATATTGCAAATGTACAATTCAAAGTTATAAATTTGTATTGAAACAATATTGAATAACAATATAAATATATTGTATTTGTATTGATTTTAACCCCTAAAGGTCCTTCCGACCAGCAAGTTGGCATTCACCTTTGTCATTCAAAGTCTATTTTGTCCTTAAATACTTTAATGATGTCCATTTAACTTCAGTTAATAAAATGAAACATATCAATTGAACTTTTAAATCCATTGTAATTTTTTTTAAAGTTGAATACTGAATACATTGTTGCAATTGAAAATTGTACATTTAAAAACCCAATTCCATAATATTATGATTTTTCTTCCAAATTTTTATTTTGCAAATATTTTTGAAATTTACATTTCCAATAACTGTTTTTCATCCCCATTTATGATTCTATTGACAAATTTACATTATTGTTATTGTAATATCATTGCAAATGTTACATTTTGCAATACACATTATACATTAAAACATCACACTCATTTTCCCATCTACAAACATTAATTAATTAGTAGTCACAATAAGTCCTTTTTTCATGTATGAAAAATACCAAAGTTGACTAAATTAATTATAGAAAGGCCAAATTCAACATAACATGGGTAATTTGATTTGACCATCATATCCAAGGGCATTTTGAATGTGAATAAGAAAAAAATCTGGAACATTCGTATGTTTATTTTTTGTTTTCATTTGAACCCTTATAATTTATTTGAAATTTAAAAAAAAAAAATTCAATGTATATACATTTTTGGTTATGTACTTCTATAATTAATTTTTTTACAATATCATTTGAAAATTTTCAGACTTATAGAAAATTTACAATCTTATACAATTTTCTATGGTTAAATTTCAATAAAATACTATGTCTTCTTATTTTTTCTTGATGCAATAGAAAATGGCAGTTTCTTATGCTTTTCTGTGAAATATGGTTGTGGGCTTGTAACTTGTAACTTCAAACCCAATGGATCCAAAAGCATCTCCAATCTCATGCACAAGAATTTCTAAATCTCATGCACAAGTTCTTTCAAAATAATTATTAAAAAAATCTAACCACAAAATATTCATTAGAAGAAAATGAGCTACTACGGAAACCCATATTGCGGAAGCCCACGAGTTCCCACAAGTTCTCAAACTGTATGAATTGGGCCACAGTAGCTCATTGACGTGGCTAGGTGATCATCACGTCAAATAATAATAATAAATATTTTTTTGAAAAACAATTAGATTTTTCATTTTTTTTCAAATTTTCATCATTTTTTTCATTTTTTTCATTTTTTAATAATTTTTTATTAGTTTTAAATTCTGGCCAGCCTAGAGAACTAGCCTAAAACATGCTTCCAAGGCAGTTGAATCCCATCTAATGGTTTATTGAATCATTGCTATCAAATTAGTCTACTCTCCAATTTTCAAATAATTAAATTGTATGAATTTTAAAATATTTCCATTGAAAGTGAAGTTTTTGAAAAATCATTAATTCTTTTATCAAACACAATGACTTTGGGGCCTATATCTCAAATTTTCACAAAGGATAATTTTCCTTTGACTAACCAAATGTAATTTTGTGAAGTTCACAATATGCATACCAATTTTCAAAAAAGTTGGAACACTGGAAGATTTGTTTTGTAGACAATGTCTAGAAGCAATACTCAACTTCAATCTATCATTATATATAAAGCTTCTATACCTTGCTTTTATGATAATTGGATTTTCTATATTCTATTTGCTTCTCTATTTGGTAACAATATAGATGATTTCATGAATTGTTCATCAACTCTTTGGAGACATTTCTATCCCCATCTTCTTGCATATTGCATTCTAATAGTAATCAAAATTGTTTATGAGATTTTCTCTCTGATTCATTATCAACCAACATTTTCATAGAAATATTGTTGAACCACTCTTTCCTATGAAAATATGATGTAGTGTGAAAAAACAATGGGGTCTTCTCACACTTCAAGCATTGACTTGGACATAGTGCCATGGACCTGTATATTTGTAGTATCAATTAGTACAAACAATAAAAGACAATAAGAATTCTTAATTTAATAATCATTTGAATTCAAAAATATAATACAATAGTATGATTTTAGAATTTTTTTGGATTGACATAGTGCTTTGAGATTAATAAAAATACAAACCTCACCACCTGTCAAATGATTGTGATTCATATGCACATCCAATATCTACTTCCAAAATTCAAAGGATAATTTGTTACCTCTTTGATGGAGTCTCTCTAGCATTAGAATTTGATGTCAAGCTTGATTCTCAAATATAAAGATGTAAGACTCATGTTCAAATTCACTTGAAAGTCAACCACAATATGATTTTTTTGTCTCCAAAGTCTATAATTATGAAAAACAAGTAAATAAATCTTTGAATAACTATGGCTACAAATACTTAATTTAGAGAAATTGTAACATAATTCCATTCACAAAAATTTCTAATAAATAAAGAATCAAAACTATCCTTATGGCCATATTTGTTAAAATGAGACAATTTGCAATCTCATATTATCTTTGACTTCACATTTAGATGTGAATAAGTATTTGATATTGAACTTTTTTGATAAATTGAGACTTGAATATGTTAATACATTCACAAACCTTTGATTTTATAAAAGTTGATATGTTCTTAAATTTTTGATTTGTTAGAATAGAGGTCTCAAATAACAGGGCTAAAGTCTCAAAATGTTTAGTTCGTCTTAATTTAACTTAGATTAGAAGAATTTGTTTCAATATATCCATTTCATTGTTTCATTTCTCTATATGCAACAAGAATATTCATCATTTTCTAATGCATTTTCCCACAATGCTTCAATTCCAATTATACTTTACAATATGATCAAGAAGTTTTTTTGGTGCTAATCCAATATTCCATTTTGATTAGGGCTATATGTAAATACTCTTACATCTTTGAGCTATACTCCACTTGTCTCCTCACTGATGTATTGAAGATGCATAGTGCTTCATATAATATACTTAAGTTTGACCAAATTAAAGCTTGATTTTTGCCACCTTGTTAAATGAATTCTAAATGAATCCACAATCCTACAACATATACACAATTCATTAAAATTAAATGGAAATTACATCCTTTATGTTCACTAATCTGAAAATCTATATGCTTACAATACAAAGGCACTTGTAAGTACCTTCTCATGTTATCATCCATTGTTATCAATTTTTATTTGTCAAATCCTTTTGTTTGACAAGTTAATTCATACCAATACAAAAAGTTTACAACAACTTTAGTGGAAAAGTTGGGCAACAATCCCATCATGCAAAACACAAATATCTACAAAAATAAACAATACCATTATGACACCCTCCCCCCCAAAAAAATGATTTCCAAAGATTCTAAAATACATGATGAAATTTTAATGAAAAATTTTCATTCACTTTTGCATGCTCTAAAATAAATAATGAAAATTTAATGAAAATTTTGGATTCTTGATTTTTAGAATTTGAACAATTAATAGAAATTCAAACTTACATAGGAGCACAATATGAACTAATTTGCATGACCATGTGGTGCTCAAAGTAGCAAAGTTCACATTTGACTTAAAATAGTTGCCTTTGTCATTTCCAAGTACTCAAAAATGGAAAAATCATGCCAAATTTTTGACAATTGAAAGCCTTCTATCGAATTCAAAAATTAGATTAATGTCCAATCCTTTCGATATATCTTGCATGATCTCCATTAGTGTCTTAAAAACACCCAAGTCTATTTGGGGTAGCATATCAACATCAACGGCTAGATGAGGATTGTCAAATTCAATGTTGTCTCCAACAAAGTCCCATAGTGCACACACTATTGAGCAACAAATATCAAATAAGTTTATTTTGAAATCACTTATCTTACGCCTCTTAATGAAAAATTAGAAACAAGGTTATGCAAATTAATACAAATTATTCCTTAAAATATTAAAAACATTGGGAAAGACTAGAAATATCCATGAAACAAATGCAACAAAAGTTGATGAGATAAGTATAAAAAAAACTCTGGGAAAAACTGGGTGCTTATATCTATCATAGAAAATATAAAGAGATAGTAGAATGTTATATGTTCCATGTCAAATAGAGAAATGAACACAATTTTCAAACAAAAATGATAGTTGCTACGTCTATGCATTGGTGCAAATCGACTCACCTCCATTGGATGAAGTGAATGCTCTCTAGAAAGAGTTTCTTTAACAAGTACGGACTTTGAGCTATTCTGCAATGAAATTAATTTTGCTTTCTCTTCGTTTGCTTGTAAACACATGCTTAGCATTTATACCCTTTCTAGTTTTTATGTGATTAGTACGCGTCTAGAGATGCATCGATTAGCAGCACTAGTATTCATAATACATTGTCTTACAACATTGATCTTTGTAACATAACTCATAGTAATATGTTTTGTAATACATCATTACATACAATATTCGGCGTATATTGCTCTGGCACAAACCTTGTATGTGGAAATCAAACGGCACGATTCTTGAACTTCCACCAATGTCCGTAGGATGAATTCACTGGAAGTCTTCAGCCAAAATTGATCAATTTCCACTCTCGCTTAAGTTGGAGCCAATGTGAACGCTTGATGAACACCATTTCGCGTCGATATGTGATGCCATCAACATCTCATGAAAGCAGTAGCACAACTAATTCGTTTTTACCAAGTCTCATGACCCCCCAACATACAAACCTCTCAATGATGACAAATTCAATTAGTTCTGCATGACCAGGCTCCACATTCCAAACATTATGAAAACTATTTCTTTTGCACTTTACAAGCTTGCCGTTCTGAAAGAGGGAATAATTCCCTTCGGATGTCGGCCTTCGCACTGAATTCTCTTTGACGAGTAATATAGTAGTGCTGCTCTAGAAGAATAAAATGTTCGAAGCAATGGAAAGTCTGCGGGCGCGCTCTAGGTGTATCCTTTCTAGAGTGACAATAGTCTCATCACCCTTGTCTCGGATCCTTTAGTACGACCGTTGGTCTTGTTGGCAATAGCCTTGGAAAGACTTTGAGTAGCGACAGTTGATTCTACTTGTTTGAGTGAACCACTGCTATCAAGGTAGAAGAAGATCAAGTCCACCGTATCGGCATCTAGCATGGCATGCGAGCTGGCTAAACCTATTTCCTCCACCCATCCAAACCAAGGCCAACTTGGGAAAGGACACGAAGTGATCGTTGCAGCATAAGAGCCTTCTTTGTAAATAGAAACAATGCAATTCATTTGTCTTCTATGCATGATATCCTCCCCACACCAAGTCAGCGCATTGCTCAAGAAAGATGTTGGTAAAGCCTAGAGGAAACGTTGACCAGCATTCGTTTCAAAAGTGTTCAAAAACCCTTTAAACGCATCCAAACCATCGCTCTCATATTTCAGCATTTGTTGTGAATATCGTTGAACCAACTTTCGATAGAGCCTTTCGAAGCTACCCACCTCTGAAGGCCAAGGATGGCGAAAATCCCTCTCAGAAAAACAATGACGATACGCTATTGGAGATTCCATGGTCTCCCATACGCTATCTTCACACCATATGGCTATCTGGCATTTCCGGTATACTTGCTCCTTCGTGAATATCAATGCTCTTCTAGAGAAAATTTGCTCCTAGAAAGTCCAACCTCACATGTACCACATGGATTTCCCTAGATAATAATTAGAAGAGAAGTCGTCTCTTGATGTCATAGGATCAGGTGTCTGTAAAAATGAGATGCCCATGATCATGAAGAGTTTCTGTACGTGACTTTGTGAATTAGGTCTAATACCAGGAAGACCGGCGTTTGCGTTGTCTCCTGAAGCAGCAACAATTGTGACTGACACAAATCTATAGATTGAATCCATTTTAGGTGTAAATTCTTGTTCATCAACTTCATCATCATCTTGAATGATGCAGAGGCTGTCAAACCAAATATACTTCTCTCCTCGACTCTTTGTCACTTCGAAGGCATCGTCAATGGTTGAGGGTATCACCTCTCTCTTCAATGATCCGGCTTGTATGAATTGTGCCTCGGTGGATTTCGTAAGCCGAGAAATTTTATCCTTACCCAAGACATAGCTCAAGGCGGTAAAGCGGAAGCCATCGTCACCACCAATGATATCCCCCTTCTCTTCATGATCAACAACACACCTCTTCACTACATCGATGAGCCGAAGGTGAGGGAGCTATCTTTCATGAGTGAAAATTGAGTTGCAACGTTCACCATGGACAACACAACATGTCTCTTTCCATTTGCAAAAAAGTCTGGTATCTGCAAGTAAAGGCCTGATATGGCCACTATATGCTTGCTCTGGTTGAATTCCCCAATTTGAAGGAGACCCTCCATTGCAGAAGTCTTCGACTTTTGAGGGTTGCTGGCTGCATTCTAGAATTGCAGGCCTTCATACCCATAACCAATGGAAGACCCCAAAACGACTTTCAAGTGAATGAGGTGGATATCAAATGTACTCAATTCATCACCTTGGCCATCCCTTCGGATATCTTCTTGGAAGAAATCTCCAATTGAATATGTAACTTTAATCATCGGAATGTCTTGCTCAAATCCTAGTGTGTACTAAATGTTGAATTTTTCAACAGCAAAATCCCCAATTATTTTATAGAAAAAACAAGCATGTGACTTCTATAGGACTTCCGAAACATTAGATTCCCTAGTATCCAACGTCCTTACCATACCAAGATTTTCTGCGAGGAAGAAAACGGAATCGAAATTGAGAGAATTACATAACTCACATAAAGCTTCTGAATTGGCGGAGGTGCAGACTTTTGATTCATGTTGGCATCCAAACAGACCAGGGTTTGTCCTTCATCTTTTCTGTTCAAATCCATGACTATGGTGTTGAGCAAATTTTCAAGTCTTCCGTAGCCAAACCAAGAGCTAGCCTAGACCAGCTTGAAAGCCCCAATTGCTCTCAAGTGCAATCCTACACACACCAAGGTCAAAATACCTTCACTTTTAGGAGTTTCATGCTTGAATTGGTACAACCACAACTTCTTAGAAAATATGAATATCACCCATCCAAATTCTTCTAAAGACAAAGTTCTTCTAGTACATGATAAATAAGCTTTCAGGTGTCGATGATGTTCTGAAGCTTGGAGTAGCACAAATCGTTCAGGATAACGTATGGTATTGGGTGTAGTAATGGGAAAAGGTTGAAATCTTCTGCCAGTCCAGTTCCACACACTTTGAAAATGAACATTTCAATAATATGTTTTGACCTTTCAAAGTTCATTTCTAGATAATTTGACTCCAACTGTATAGTACCCACCAACAAGTTTACATTCAAATTTTCGAACTATGAGTGCCATTGAAAATGAAGTGCAACTTTGATTAATCATATCTTCCACATTAGACCTCCAAACTTCATGAAACGGCCATCAAAGTGTTGAAAAACAAGTTAACTACATTCTAGGTGTCATTTAGATGCTAATTCAAGCCACTTGTCTAAGAAAAATTGAATTGCATTGTTTGCACTTCAAGTTGTGTTTGTAGCTCCTACATTGTGATGGCAACATCAATGCTTCTTGCACCAACACAATGGAGATTTTTGTCAATTTGAGTTTCATATATGGAGCTCCAACAACCTCTAAATGCAAAACATGTTTGGTTCAAGCAATGTGGTAGCTTATAAATACATTGTGTGTGTTTTGATGAGTAAGTGTATCTCTAAAGACAATATTAGATTGTGTGAGATTGTAGGTGTTGTTGATTGTAAAAAGCAATTTCAGTGGTGGTATAAGGTGTGCTTTAGAACTACGAACACCAACACTAAATTGCATTTGATTGGAAGAATGTAATATGGATAAATGAATCTTCATTTGAAACTAGAAAAAATCAATGCAAGTGAAGGTATGACAACAATCATATAAATGTTCGTCACCAGATATTTTAGCACCATTTTAAAATCCAATTGTTCATCAATGATGATATGGGTGCATTCACCAATTTCAATAAGTGACTCCTTGTTATAATGCCATGTGATAGATGAAGAGGTAGGGACTTTGTTGTTGTTGTCTATGAAACTCGATTGAGTGGCTTTTACCTTCTCCATAATCACCCTATGACATTGGTACTCATAGAAGATGGTGGTCTGGTGCACCATAATAAGGAATTAATTGATTGGAGGCAAGCACATGTCATGAAAAAGCTTTCATGGCCAACAAACCTTCCTAACTTAAACCCCATCGGAAACCTATGAAAGATTGTGAAAGACATTGTTTAAAATGAGGTGCTACCGCAAAACAAAGAAGAATTAGTCAACACCATTCAAAGGATATGGGAAGAGGTGTCTCTAAAGATTATTGAAGTTCTCCTTGCTAGCATGCCTTACGATATGAAGGCCATAATCAAAGCTAATGGTGGTAGCACTAGATGGTAGATAGGTTGTCAAAAAATGCTATATTTATATATAATTTTATAAGACTTTTGTAAATTCTTAAGACATTAGAAAAGTAGACTTCATTATCTTTCTAATACACTTTGTGTTTTGTCATTTGGATCATTTTTGAGCATGTGGTGGCAATTCAAAATTGGAGGTTTGGACTCTATTTCTATACTTTGATTGTTGTGAATGTAAACTTGTTGGTGGGTATTGAACAAGTTTTAGCACATTTGATGTCATGAATGATTGAAAACTCCAAACTCTAAAAAAGATGAATTGAAACACACATTTCCTCAAGCATATCAGCTTTCCATCACCCCACATTCAAGCAAATCAAAAGACATCATAAAAAACGTGTACAACCCCAAATCCCTGCACTTCAACAACTCCCTTCTTTGCAAAAACTACTTGCATCCTGAAACCCGAAAAAACACACAAGCTATCTAAAAGATCTATACCTTAAGATAGGTTGTTTGTTTATTTTGTTTTGTTATGTTTGTTTGTTACGTTGAGATCTCCTGGACCATATGTCTGATGGTTAAGTTCTTGGTACTGGTGAAAAGCCCTTGGTGAGGAGGCATGCACGGGCTTTGTTTCACCACGTTTGGAATGACGGTGTGAAAGTTATGGAATTTCAAAGTTTTTAGGAATAAAAAAATTATAAAAAATACTTTTATTTTTATTTTGACTGTGGCAACAGCACAGGGCACACGAGTAGATATGAAGATAGATCAACCCTTGACCCCAACGAATTGATGATCAGAAATGTACAATGCTTAACATGATGCCAATGCAGAATTACCCCAAATTGGATGCCATTGAAACAACTACAATGAGCTATAGAAATGGCGCAAAGATCTCCGTCCCATGTCGTCGTAGATGAAATGCACTAAAAAACCTCTTTAGGAGCTAGGAAACTGAAAAACTCTGGCATCTCAAAGTAGTAAAGTCAAACTCGCAATACTCCATCCACACTCAAAAACACCCAAGTTCAGACCCAATTGGAATGTTGTTACAAGTTCTATCCCTCAAAATTTTTTTAATACAGATAAACAAAACGAAGGATACAGAACACATCAAACAACAATTAAGAATGCAGTAGATTGCTGATAACGAAAAGAGATTCATAGAAATGCCGACACATTCCCAACCTTACGCGTACTTAGTATGCAATTGTTTCTACCGTAGGTCATCTGTTGAGTCAACAACTCAAAAGCTAACGGCTATCACCAGTATTCATATATTCAAGTGGCTTACAAATTATCTAGTACCTCTATCCTTAGACCATGCTTCTAAGGTTGGTGTTCCATCAAGACTGCTACGCGGGTCAAGGTTGATTTGACCTACATCTCAAAAGTTTTTTCAAACAACGACTTAGCTTAGACATAGTGCACACTTCATTACAAAATTGGATATGAACTTTGCTTACTAAGTTATTGAATTTTACAAATACACTTTCCTTGTGAGGAACAATCACTCACACAAGCTCCAAACTGAATAAGCTTAAGGTTACTTGAGGAAAATCAAGTTATCATTTCATCTCGAGATGCTTCCTCAATAGAAAACAACAATCGAATTGAAGCTCACAACTACTTCTAATTTGCACTTCCTGTAAAGCAAATTTATACATTAAAAAACAAAATGAAATCCATAAAACACAAGGGAGCTTCTTCATGAGCTTGGAACAAGCTACTGTAGGGAATTTTGTAGAGAGAATACTAGTCAACTACTTCTTCTCTTCCACTCCCTCACTGGTAGGTGAAATTTGTCTTCTCTTGCAACAATGATGATATAAAAAGGAAAAAAAAAAAAAAAAAAGAAAATTGAACATGGACTTGAACCTACAAGCCATAGGAGCAAAAGAGTTCTAAGCCCTCACCCAAGCATTTTATTCTTGAAGCTACATTTATGGCTTTAAAGCAATAGAATTAGTTTTCTAAGGAATATTTTGTAATTCAAACCCCAATGCAATTGATAAATTCGCTAAACTGCTATGTAGTCTTCAAAAGAAACATCCCTTCTTTTGAATGAATTCATGCGCATATGGATGAATAAATGAATCATTATCTATATTTTTCATGTTTCATCCATGGCAATGTATATAAAGAGCTTTGAGACTACAATGAGAACTACCAGTCATGCATTGCTGAAAATTACAAAATGAAAGAGTTGCTTGCCTAAGCCATTATTAGCATCGTACTTAATTACACAACGGAGTGTTGAATGACTCATTTTTTTGTCCACACTTTATGGGTAATGTTGGTTAACAATAATTTAGGGAGAGGCTTATACATGGATAGTAAGGGAGACAACTTTCCAACTTCCATAAAACTAATTTTAATATTGGATTTGAATTTTACAGTTGCATTTAGTTGACAACAAGGTGGCAAAAGCTACTCCTACAATGTAGCATCTCCCTGCGCCAACCAATCGCGTCCCGCCACGTGTCCTCCAGCCGACTGAGGCTCAGTCCTCGGCCTGGAGCCTCCGAACCTCAAACCCTAGACTTCCACTCCATCGCTTGCATCTTGCTGTTCCAAACCACAGGAGTCATCTCTCCGGAGCCTTCAGCTTTGAGCATTTGAGCCTTGCGTCCAGTTCTCACCACGGTAATGCTCGGCAGATCGAGCGCAACCGCGAGCGGAGACGCGGTTGGAGCAACGCTGTCGGTGTTGTCGACGAAGCTTCTGCAACAGAGTAAGATGCCCTTTTCGTGTCCATATGGAATTCTGATGCTTCTGTTTTGATTTGAGAACGCAACGCTGTGTTCGGTTTGCGCATGAAGTCCGTAAGGGATCCCGTGATCGTTCCTGAGTTCGTCTTGTGGAGGTCGTGTTTTACCGACATTTTCCCACTTTCCTCGCGAAGGACTATTGGAGCATAGCGGGTGGGAAATGGATGTCGAGATGGTAGTGGCGAATCAGATGGCTTTCAGTTGAGAATACGAAGCCGTGGCACCCGCTGTTGTGGGGCTACCATCGTCTCGAGGGCAGAGACCAGTGAACGCTTTGTTTCCTGCTCTCAGCGTTGAATCGAAGCTTCAATTTAGGATAATTTGTATGGCAGCGTTGTCTTCTTTGACATGATATTTGGCTCAAGTGTATATTACATTGGAGGGGTTTCTCCTTTGACAGATGCGAAGGTGTGGGTTCTAGCATTTTTCAGATTCTGAGTCTTGCGCCTTTCTGTGTTAGGGTATGAAGAGAGAGCTGGTGGTCCATGGCTGCGGCGAAGAGGGGTCTGTCATCTAAGTGCCGAACTCTATTTTGCTTGAATGTTGGACTTGCTGATCTGTTGCTGATGATGACTATCGGTTGATTGCCCAGTCACGTTTTAAAAGCCATGACTGAAGTAAGTAATGGCTAGATTACTACCCTTTGTCTGAGAGCATGTTGTGAAGTTCACAGTTTGAATGGAGAAGTCTTTTGAGTAGCTGTGTTACCGATTGAAGTATATGCTAGAGCTCCTTTGCTTCCCAAATATTCGTTTGTATTTGCGAAGTCTGGGCGCACTGATTAGTTGCCGAGGAATGCATTTGATACAGTGATGCTTTTGATGAACATCGCAGTTGTTTTGATAAGGTTGAAAGTTTGACGCTTCTTGAATAGCCTCTTTGGAATGATACTGGGTAGAAAGAAATGGTTCATAAGCGACGATTTTGGAGCATGGGAACTGGTGGAGTGTGAGAGCTGAATGTTTCATTGCCCGTCTGTTTTGCAGACAAGTCCTAAGGGTCAGCCAGGCACGTAAGGGCAGTTCGGAGAGTGTTGTTCAGCTACCTTGGTGGATGTCTGCTTTGAGGATCAGACGAAGAAACTCTGGCGGTGGGTCTGATGTCCATCTGGTCTAATTAGGATGTCACTCATTTGGTGCTTTAGTATTTGTTGTGGTCTATTCCTTCTTTTTACTCATTTGCTGGATACCTACGACAGTTTCTGTTCACCAACGTTCACCGGTATTGTACTTACAGCTGTGTCTCCCTCTTTAATGACAGGGTCCACATTTCTGTCCGCGACAATGTAGTGGGGGTGTTAGGCGTGAGTACGATGTTGGTGGTCATCTTCATTTCTGGATGGTGAACTTTTTTGCTCTAAGCTGACATTGTAACTGAGATTGTCGAGTGTTTTGTCAGTGCTTTGATATTCTTGTTGGGGATAGCATCCGTTAGGATTGGTAAAAGTGTGCGTCGTTGATATTTGGCTCGCAACAAGCAAGATTCCGTAAGGGGGTCCTACTCAACGCAAGTGTTTAGTTTCATCCATTTGACCAGAAGCCTACTCTGATGGATTTGGTCACTTATTGCATCCCAAGGTTGTAGTATTCAAAAGGAACTTGTCAAATTGTCAAATCTAATAGTGACCATGCCTACTGTAATTCAGTCGAGTTCAGTCTTCATTTTGATGTGGGTCTCTCAGGTTGTTTTAACGGAGTATTTACGGAAGACAAGATCAGCTATCTCGCGTGTCCCAAGTTGTAGGTGACTTGCTTTATGATGTTTTAAATTGCTGTGATTTTGTTGAAGACTTGCTGCATTTTACTTGCAGACGATGATGATGACAAGCAGTCACTGTTTCTGGAGTTCTTGTTACTAAGTGATATGTGGGTGTACTATGAGTATGTGGAGTTTTAAAATTGAGTCGCTCCATTGGGATGAAGTCGGATTTGAAGATTATTATTTTAATCAGTGTGACTGAGTTTTTTGACCCGCTTGTGATGATGAGTGGGGTTTTAGGTTCGCAATGAAGCGAAAGACGATGGACACAGATGTATCGAGCAGTTTTTTTGGTGAAACCTCGCATAGGTAATGTCCTCCTCTTGAGATGGATGAGGGAATGAAATTTGCATCCGTCGGCTGCTGTTCTTAGTGCTTACGACTATTCTTGGACCCTCTTGTTTGTGGAATTGAACAATTTTTTGATATTGCAATTACTTGAATTCATTTAGTACTAAGAGATTTTATTCATGGCACAGGTTTGATGAAGTTGAGGGAAATGAGCTTATCTTGGAACCCAAGCACAAGATATTTTTGAGCCATAGTGGAGCTCAAAAGGATTTTGTGGATCACTTGTGCAAAGCTTTGGAGGATCGATTTTACTACCCTTTCTTTGATAGACGCCATGAGAGCTTACCAAAGGGTGAACGATTCTCAGAGTTGATTGTCCAAGCTGCTCAACGATGTGAAATGTTGATTGTGGTTGTGTCGGATGAGTATTTCATGTCCAAGTGGCCCATGATTGAATTGAGTGCCTTTGTTCAAGCTCATAAGCTACACCATGAGTCAAAGAGTTCTACCAAGGGGCCGAAGATATTCCCCCTATTTTATGGACTATCATTGGATGATTTGAAGAATGCCACCATGCTAAACAAGTGGTTTCAGAAGTGGGAGACTTTAGCAGTGGCTGACCCAAGGAATCGAATTATTGTGGATGATTGGAAGTATGCCTTAGATGTGTTGAGCTCTTTCAATGGCCTCTTGTATGATGCGAATTTGAAGGAGAGTGTGGCTTATGTAGAGAAAATTGTTTCTTGTGTTTGCAAGTCCATTCTTCCAGAGAAGAGGTGGGATGATTCCCATGTGCAAGGAAAATCCAATATTTATCAGGTAATGAATTTTGTTCTAACAATTGTTTTTTTCACTTTGTATGTAGTTTGACTTTGTGGTATGAAAATATAACTTTATGTTTTTTGATTGCAAAGGGATATTAATTGATTTGGTTATTGTTTGGGTGGATTGAATAGGTCATTGATGATAAGATTGAAGGAATTGGTGTTTCCAAAAAATACAAAGTCAAAGTGGTTGGTTTATATGGAGTTGGTGGTATAGGCAAGACCACAACTTGCAAGATCTTGTGCAATGAATTTTGGAGCAAATATGATGGGAGGGTTTGCCATATCGAATTTCCCAATGCACTTCCAAGTGATTCCAAAAAGCTCTTTCAAAAAGTTTTGAGGGACTTGACACCCAAACATGTGGATGTCATTCAATGCTTGGAGGAAGGAGAGGTGAGCTTTTTGTTTTACATGTGTAGTGTGTATATGGAAGTGATTGATGTTATGGAGGCCAACATCATTGAAGAACAACTTTTGATGGTTTGGTAGAGTCTAATTCTTTATTTTCGTTTTTGGCCATGTGCTCTTATTTGTATTACTTGTTTGTTCTTGATGCACTTTTGAGTGGTTGTCCATTTTTGTAGAATGTTATGTTTCATGCAGAATTGTATGATAGAGTGTGAGGATGTAGTTTTACTTTGGAATCTAGAATTCATGTCCTTGAAATCCTTCGGGATGTGTTGATTTTTTGATTCTCATGGATTATGTGGTGAATGTGTTTCTAGTGCAAGGACAAATTGCTCGAAAGTCTATTCAAGGAGAGAACCTTTTTGGCTATTGATAATGTTTTTGACAACCATGAATCAATTGAATTGGCAAAGATGATGTTGGAACTTCCTTATCTTGCTGAAAGTTTGGTGGTTGTGACTGCCTGATCTCGAAGTGTTCTTGGACTTTTGGGGATCAAAGGAGATGCATGTCTTGAGATGCCAGATCTTGGAGAGGCAGATGCCATGAGGTTGTTTTTGCACTATGCAGCTAGTGGCCAACAATTTTTTGAATATGAGAAGCATGACATTATGACTTGTGTCAAAAGGTGTTATTTTTCCAAGGGTGATGGACAAGAACGTCACTATCATCCCTTGGCCTTACGAGCATTGGGATTGCAATTGGGTTGTCATGGAGAGACTCCTTCAATATGGGTGAAGCATTTGCCTCGTGTGTGGAATTTTGATTCATTACCTGGAAAAGTAAACCCTGTTTTTGGTATTTTGAGGAGTGGTTTTGACTTGTTACCAGAAGCAGATCGAACTTTGTTTATGGACTTGGGATTCTTTTTCAGTTGGGCTTCTTTTTGTCAATATGTAAACATGGAATTGTTATACTCCATACATGATGAAGAAGAAATGAGAGATGGGGTATGCCTATCCCTTTCATCTTTTGCATGTTTTAGAGGTGAAGGTTATTGTTTTTCATGTGTATTGGTTTTGACATTCTCCTAAGGATGTAGTATTGCCAGGATTGTTGAAGAGTGTCACTTTTTGATGAGTTTTTTTTCTACTATGATTTATGTTTTCTTTTTTGCAACGTTCTTCCATTCAATATGTTGGGTTGATAGGGGTGTGAAGTGAAGAAGAAGTTCCATCGTAGACCAATTATTTACATTTTTAAGAGATGTTTTGTGGTGTTGTTGGAATGGCAGTTGGAGCGCTTGAAGCAGAAAGGCTTGTTAGAGGATGTGGATTTGAGATCTGGAGAAGTTACCATGCATGATTTGTATTGGGAGTTTGCAAAACTTGAAGCTATAGGATCTTTCAACAATTCAACTAGCTTGAGGGATCGGATGTGGGTGTTTATAGGCAATCGTAATCTAATTGAGCTCAAACGTACACCGAAGGGTGGATGTTGGGACAAGTTGAGAAGGCTTAGTGTTGGTGAATTGTGGTTTCTTGGTATTCATGGAGGACGTGTTGGTCGAATTGGAAGTTTGAAGGGCATAAATTGGAATTACTTTTCCGATGTTGAAGTATTATCGCTTTCGGACGTGGTTTGTGGAGAAAGAGCTTTAAATTTGAAGGGCTTGGTGTGCTTAAGGATGTTGGAACTGTTTACTGTTGAAGGTACTGGTGGAATTGAGGGCCTTGGTGAATTGGAAAACCTTACTCATATTACATGGTACGAACATAGTAGACATCGTCTTCCTAATGTAGATCCTCATTTTGTGGGTGCACTTCCTATGTCCCTAAAGATATTGAGGATTTCAGATATTGATGGGAGTGGAGGAAATGGTATGGTATTGGGGTGGGACTTGTTTACACAATGCCATAATTTGCTCAAACTATATCTCGATGGGGTGCAAGCTTGTTCATTGGATTTGAGCAATTGTTATTCCTTGGAAAGTTTGTCGCTTGTGGATATTTTGAAGTTGAAATTTGTTTCAGGACTTACCACTCATCAATCATCCAACCTTCAATCTCTTGAGGTTAAATCTTGCAAGGATTTGGTTGATATTCTGGGTATAAATCAACTTACTGGCTTGAAGAAATTATGTATAGGGTGTTGTCCAAAGTACCAAGTGGCCATTCCACTTGCGAATTTCAATCCTTGCCAGCTTCAAGAGCTTGTTTTGACTTGGAACCAATGGAGCAAGGGATTGAATCTCCATAGATTCAGCCAATTGGAAGTTCTGGACTTGAGATTTTGTGATGAATTGATATCCTTAGCAGAATTGGGAGATTTGCCTGCATTGCAACGCCTCAATCTTCTTAATTGCAAACAGTTGATGCGGTTGCCTGACTTGAGTAAGTCGAGGAACCTCAAAGAACTCAACCTTACAGGATGTTTTGCCCTCCAGCTTCATGAGAAAGATATTCAGATGCTTTGTGAGCTGCCCTCGTCGGAGCCGGTGACCTTGACATTTGGCTATGGCATTGGGAAACATCGCTTGAGGTTGGACCTTCGTCGAAGGATGGTGCTAGTGCATCAATCAAGCGAGGACTTGGATCCAAGATCATGGGAGCTTTGGGGGGCAGGTGAATGGGTGGAGCGAGATCTGGGCCCACCTCCGATTGGAATCAGACAGTCAGGCCCTTTTTCGATCGGGACGGAATCTGGGATGGATTCAGATTCGATGGAATATGGAACGGATTCAGATTTGATTGGAATCGGAGAGTCAGGCCCTTTGTCGATCGGGACGGAATCTGGGACAAATCCAGGTTTGACGGAGTTGACATTGGGCCCACGTCCGATTGGAATTGGAAAGTCAGGCCGTTTTTCGAAAGGGACAGATTCAGGTTTGACGGAGTCGACGCCAGGCCCACCTCTGATTGAAATCGGACTGTTTGGCCCTTTGTCGATCGGGACGGAATCTGGGACAAATTCAGAGTTGACAGCGTTGACATTGGGCCCACGTCCGATTGGAATTGGAAAGTCAGGCTCTTTTTCGAAAGGGACAGATTCAGGTTTGACGGAGTCGACGCCAGGCCCACCTCTGATTGAAATCGGACTGTTTGGCCCTTTTTCGATCGGGACGGAATCTGGGACAAATTCAGGTTTGACGGAGTTGCTGCTTTTTAGATAGCTACGGAATATGGGACGGATTCTGATTCAACGGAGTAAGGAAATCGTCAATTTCGAAGAGGATGTTGTTTGACCATTTCAAGTTTCTTCGGTTTATTTGGGATTGCCAGTGGCAAAGGGCTGCTGGAATCATGACTGCCGCTCGATCTGAAGCACCATTGTCATGGATAGGCATCGGGACTTCTATTCGGAAGTCTCAGGTATGGATTCCTCTAGTTTCATTATTTTTTGGGGGCGAGATTTTTTTGCTGATATAGTTTATGGGACTCTTCCATTTCCTATGAGTGGCAACATTAGTATGTGTGACCTCCACTGTTGGACTTAGTTTTTCGTAGTTCCTTCCATCTACGCATAGTTTTATCTGTAGGAGATCCTGTGCAGCTTCTGACCAGCAAGGGTTGGCAGATTGAGTTACTTAGGAATTTTCTCGCAACACCGAGTGTGTTCGCATTGATGGACAGTAGAAGAGATCACGTGTGGTAGCGTAGTGGCGCAAGCTGCTAACTTCTGTTGAGTTATGGCGGCACCCATGTTGATATGATTTCCATCTGTAGATTTGAATCACCGTGACCTCTTCTTTCTGAGCACACCTTGGACTGCGCACTTGTGGAAACTATCATGTTTTGCACTGTTGATTCTAGAGGTGGAAGAAGGCCTCATTTGCAAGAATGCATCATTTGATACGCCGATTGTCATCGATCGTTTTTCCTGGGAAGCTGTCAATATACTATAGGCCTCCTTTTATTCTGCGATTAGAGAGGGAAAACTTAGGAAATTTGCACACACAGCAATGCTTTTGGATATGTTAGTGTTGGAAGTTGATCTGACGTGGCTTCAGTTTCCGGACTGGAAAGTGGAAAGCTTGCCGACCGTTGCAGACCTCGAAACTCTTCTGATCTTCACTCTTCTTTACTGCAATCTTCTCTGTTGTTCCCTACAAGTTCTAGTCTCTTTCCCATGTACACTTAGCATTGATATACAGTAAGCTCATCACCGACATTTATTGATAAGCTATAATCTAGAATTCTGAAGTGCATTGTACCTGAAACTGCTATGCATGGCAGGTTGCTTGATAATGATCACACGTAGTCCCTTTGCTAGTTGAAGGGGTGAGCTACATGCCAGACACAGGCCCAACGCCATTCTAAATTGAATCTCCACCACCTTTTAGGGCTAATTTTGACCTTGACGATTGAGCTTGTGCATAGTGGATGCAGAATTTTGGATGGTGATTTATCATATGGTTTTCAACCTTCTCGTAGTTTATGTCGAGATGAATTCTGAAGTTCCTCGGAAGCTCATTCTCGTCCTCGTTGCGAGTGAGTTGCACACCAACATGGAGGTGAAACTAGTGGAGTTTTAGAAAGAATTCGGGTTCCTGGCTTCGGCGTACCGGAAGCATCACAAACGGCAAGACTCCGATGCGAAGGTTTTCTTCTCGTAGGCGATTTGGAGTTCAAGCAAATGGAGGGCGTGTTTCCGATGTTTAAGGTGCAAGTGCTGTTGCATTTGACGTTGTGGCTGCTCGTGCCTCCATTTGCCCCGCACATTCGGTCCACGATTGTGCAACGGCGTGTGATGATTGTAGCGATCTCTGTTAGTTCTGTGGCGGTGAAGAAGGTCCTCGGTCTTGATAAGTGCAAAACGGGATACTGGATCCATGCCTCTTGGCCTTCATGATGGACTTCAAGCTTGTGCACTCTCTGCGCATCCTTTTAGCCCTGGGATTGGCTCAACAGTTCTGGCTCTTGCAGTATGTTCTTTATGTATAGTACAATAAGCTATGGATTCATACGCATCCTATCGCCATTCGACCTTTTTTCTTAATTCTCAGTCGTTGCTTTTGTGTGTGTGTGCTACTTGGACAGGGTTGGACACATTACTCGACAATGAATCCTCGCGTCCTTGCGTATACATCGAGACGTTTTGGTTTCATGGAATTGCAGGGCTTTTGGACTGGTCGCAGACGCCATATTTGTGTACAGACATGGGCTTCTCGTCAGCACGAGTCCTGAATTGCCTTTCTGTTTGTATTAAGAACTCCCGGTGGTCATGTATGTGCAGGCTAGACCGGTTATGATCTCGGAAATTGCAATTAGGGTGACCCAACTCAAACCTTGGCAGGTGTTGAATGGCTCCTTTTCTGAGAAGTGTCCTCACAGTATTGTAAGGATCATCAAGTTGGTGACGTGACATCCTGTGAATCCTCGACAATGGGTTTTCTGGGTCGAGCTTGGCTCTGGAGTGGTGGCGGTTGATTTTTTCTGCAGCGCGTGGTAGCTGGTTGGTTCAAGAGTTGGAGTGCGACCTGGTAAATGGGCATGGTGTGTGCAGCGAAAAAAAACAAGGTGGATGGATTCCCGTACCTCAAAGGCACCTGCGTGCGGTGCTTTGGTGACAAGAGGTTTGCAGGTGTAGTTGGAGATGACGGAGGTGGAGGGGTTTAGGGTTTGGTTTCTTGGGATTATTTGGGTTTGCCAGTGGCTGGGGTTGTTGGAATTGTGGTCGCCGCTAGGTTTGGAACATCGTTGTCAAGGACGAGCGTCGTGAAATGTGCTCGAAAGTCTCAAGTGTGGATTCTTCCAGTTTCATTATTTTTCTAGGTGAGAATCTTTTGCTAATATAGTTGATGGGACTCTTTCATTTCTTGTATGGTGCAACATTAATCTATGTGACCTCCATTGTTGTGCCTCATGTTTGATGGTATCTATCATCTGCATGTAGAGTTTCGTCACTTGGAGATCCCTCTATAATTCTTGGCCTTCATATTTATATCAGGTTGGCAGATTGAGTTTGTCAGGAATAGATTCGCAACCAGAGTATCTTACCACCGAAGGACACTAGTTAGGGTCACTTGAAGTCAGATGGTGATGCATGCAGCGTACTTCCGTTGGGTACTGGCGGAACCCACAGTGATCCGACTACCGTGTCTAGATTTGAATGATCCTATCCTCTTTTTTGTGAGCACACCTTCAATTGTGCACTGGCGGGAATTAAAAATACCTGACGTTCCTGATTCTAGAGGTGGAAGGAGGCATCATCTGCAATAATGCGTGATTTATACTTCATTTGTTCGTGATCGCTTTTCTTGGCTAACTATCTATATACAAATGACTTCCTTTTGTCATGTGCTTGTAGAGGTGGATTTATGTGTCTTCGATGTCTGGGTTGGAAAGCGGAGGGCTTGCCGACTATCGCCGACCTCAGCATTCTTCTCATCTTTGAACTCTCTTTTATTGCGGTCTTCTCCACCGACTCCAATTAGTGGAAGTCTCTTTCCCAACCACTCTTAGCAAGCCGATAAACGATATTGATTCTTATGCTCTAATCTGAAGTGCAATGTCCCTGCATCTGTTGGGACTGGCAAGTTGCTAGATAATGCCAAGAAGTCCCATTGTCAGTTGAAGGGAGTAGTTGCAGTGACAGACCCAGACCATGTCCTAAATTTCCGCTTCTTCTTCCATGTAAGGTATGCACACCGACTTGTCATCACTAATTTCAACTCGGCATAATTACTATTTTTAAACATGTATTTCTCTTTCTGGGCCTTATTGGCAAGTGAAAGAGAATTTCAACGCACTTTAGCATGCATTATTTGGAATCCATATGAAAAAGTCATGAATAGTTGAAGAACTCTCTCTAGTTGTTCCCCAAACCAAGACTAGGCTGTTACAGACTCTCATGATTTTGATTGTGTACAACTAGTGCAAACAATATTTAACTTTTTGTGATGCTTTTTGGTCCAAATGTAGGTGTCCAATTGAGGACTTTGTTGATTATGAGTGCACATACCTTATGCTTCTAATCAATGTCCTCTCTTCTCATGGCAGATCTCTTTGAGTTCTATATCTTATTTGGCCTTGTTGTGTTGTCATTGCAAAAGCAATTAATCGCTTCACCCACGAGCCAATGACTCTACGAGTTGCATTGTTTCCATATTTCGTAGCCAACTAAGCTTGTATTGGATCCATGGAGATGATGGCCATTCATGTTGCAAGATTCTAAGCGATTTTCTTTCGGACATTGGGAGCTGATAGTTAAGCGATTGGTTGTTGTTCCTAGTATTAGATTCATTGTATTTGGCATATCACGGGTTACCTTGCAATTTAAAATTTTTCATTTCTTTGTGCTCTTGTGGGCTTTGTTCTCAAGACCTCCATGTCGAGTCTCACTAATGGATGAATTGTTCTATCTATAGTTGGAAGTCTCCTATGGATGATTTGAGGCACAACATTCTTCAACCCTTTTATGATTACCTTGCTAGTGGTGTTGTGGTGCATATTTCTTGGTGGATTCTAATCTGGCATTTGATAATGAAGCAGACACAAGGTGGTGGCAAAGTTTCTATTGACATCTGCTTGTGAATTTGTTGTGTTGAATGATTCCATGTTGCAAAGCTCCATCTCTAATTTAGACCCTATCACGTAAAAAATAGACCAACAGGGTTATAGTATTCTATACAGATGATTGGGTCCATTTCTTGGGAAAAATGTGTGAATGAATTGTGTTGAATCAATTGATTTGACGAATCACATGAAGTATTGAAAAGGTGGTTGTGATTCTAAAGTTATAATTTCACTACATGTGTAATACTTTTTGGTGTTATATACATCTTTCAATCCAAATCTAAACACCACGATGCTTAAACGAAATTATAGAGAAGATGTAGTTGAAGACCCTATAAGTTTTGCATTGGAGCCTTAGGCACTTCAATAGTTCATTCTACCCTCTCTCACAAATTGTCCATGAATGAGGTCCATGAGAGTGGTAAGATATTTTCCTCCAACACAAGGAAGTAGTTGACTTTGTTCTTGTCCTTGCTTATCCTTTTCTATTCAAGCTTGGAGAACTCATTTATTTGATTGGGGAGTTGTACAAATGGGAACAAAAGATTAGAGTTCACAAAGTGTACAATCAAGCCAATCCTATGTATGGGGTCGCATTGTAATTATTGTACCAAGTGGTATGCCTTCCCCACTAAATAATCAATTAAAGTTGGAAAATGTAAATCTACAAAATCTTAAATCTAGAAAGATGTTTTTTTCGATGTAAAAAAAACTTGTTTTGAATAATCAATATCTCAAAAGTTTTGGCATTAGGTTTTTGAAAGATACTTTGCCAAACCTAACCACCCAATATGGTATTTGTGTTACACAATACACTTGGGGGTGGAAAGTTTCTATTCAACTAATTGTGCACCATGTGAATAGGGTAAATTCCCGGAACTAGAACTAGACCACATCTAGCCTTGTAGACCCAACTCCAAATTCTATCTAATAGACAAAATGCAAAACTCGTTGTTTAAGGTGGAAGCACCCAAGATCATCAATATAAACAATTCAATAGAGCTGGAGGTACCTTTTGCTAGAAAAAATATTTTTGTAGTATTAGCAATTGAAAGTCATGAATTGAAAAAATATTTATATATTTTGCATATGGCATATGTTTTCTACCAATTTTCAAATCTGCAGATATATAGATCATGACTGATAGTGTCACATAGATGGACCTGAAATTGAGAGCTAACAATTTCAATAGTCAACTAATCAAGAGTTTGTAAGGGGACAATTTAATGACATTTTACAAAGACACTTCAATGAAAGCCTAGGGACAATTCTAGAGAACTCTACTATACATTAATGGGAATGGGGATGCTTTGGGGTGGTTTTACCATAGCATAGTTGATAACTTTTAAAATTTTGAAGTCATATTTGGAATCACAAACTTCCAACAAGCTTAACAAAGTCACATAGCACAAAAAAATAATTCTACAATAGAGTGAATTTTTACATTTAGCCCCTCCAAAAATCTTGAAGCTCTTGCAGTAAAAGTGAAATTGATCCTTTCACTAGTCTATCATGGGATAATTCTTAAAAATTGACTCGATTAGTCAACATGTAATCAAATCAAAATAAAAGGGTGTATCACAAATTACATCATTTACATGTATTCAAATAATGTGTGATTACACAATAATAGGATTTTCTACATCCTAAAGGTTGAAATGTCCCCCCCCCCCCTAAAGATGCATTATAGACTATGGAAAAGAAGAATTGAACCACTTGAAGTTTGTAACTTCATTTCATTGTTGTTTTCTTAAAATTATTTGATTGTTGCTTAATATTTGTATCTTGTGGATTTGAATATCTTTTTGCACAAAATATTATATATGTAACATAAATATTCTTCAACTTCTTTTAAGAGTATTATTAGTGAGAATTTAAGTGAAAATTAAATTTAAACAAATTATCATAGTTAATTTTCTACATTTTGGGCTCCTTCCAGAAAAAGTCCTCAAAAGAATGTCAAAGCTAGCTTGATCTTCAATTGAATTTTGGATTATTGATAACTTTCAATGTAATTGCATTATAAAAAATTATTGGTGATAATATGGGGATGTAGAAACATATGGATGCAATTTGTTATTATTAATCCCTAAAGGACCAAGCTATGTTTTTTGGCAACATAGCAATTTTGAGCAACTTTTTATGAAGAAATAACATTGAATTATTTGAATAACTAAAACTAAGTACACACTAGTACAAATAAAATATTGGTAATTAAATATAGACTATTAACTATTGACTATTGGTATTGGCTAATGGAGGATTGCTTATTGGTTACTAGTTACAATTTCCTTTTCAATGTTTGTGATTTACATGAAGAAAGAGACTCCATTCAAAATGAGGTGACAAGGGTAGTCTTTATTACTTATGTCCCTAAAACATAGATAGTTGAACTACTACCAAAGAATTTCACTATTCTCAATGGTCCCTAGGACATTATCATTCTTAAGTGACTTCGTTTTTTTAGACATGGAAGTTGCAATTGCACTTATTAAATCGAATTTCCAAAAATAATTCAAAAATATTCACTAATAGAAATAGAAGCCTAAAACAGGTTAAGTCCACCCCGCCTACACTACTAGGAGTGTGCATTCCTATAAATTACTTTTTGGACAATAATTAGACATTCTTGGGTTAGATAATTTATGTCTAAGTGTCTTGGATACTTATGACTTCTTTGTTTAGTAAGATACTACCTGCACTAAATCTAATTTGGTTTGCACAAGTATATTATTTAAGTGTTCATACATTGAAGCGGAACCCATTGTTTTTCATTGAGGAGATCTAGAGTTGTGTCGCTTCTCACTAAAAATGATCTATTGTTAGTATCCAAATCCAAATCGGCCCCACGATTTGTCCCTTGCGACTTTTTTCACTCACCCCTCTTTTTGTCGCTATTTCAAGGAATGAAAAGCGACAAGTTTCGTAGTAGTGATACTAGAAACATCAACAACACAACATTTTGGAAGTGAAATGCATCCAAGGGTCCGCTAGCAAGTTTTGAATATTTTTTCATAATAGTGAGTGGAGTAGAGACTTAGGCGCAGCTGCAAACTAAATTGACAATTGTTGAATACCAGTACACTTTTATTCTTCAATTCACAACTTAATTAGTGACTTTCATTGTGTATAGAATTGAACTTAACCACAGATTCCATGATTTAGACATTCATTTCAACATGTAATGTTTACTTGGAAATGATTTCCAACTACCAATGATCAACTTATGGTATTGGGAGGTGTCAAAGGTGCTGGTCTTTAGTTGAAAGTGTTGGTCGTATGAGCTTGAGGGTGAAATCATTTGTTGAGAGGTGTGTTGCAAATTTTAGATGAGTGATTGCCTTTTTCCAGTGACCCTTGAGAGCATGATGTACAGTATGTGAGTCCAGGAAAAAGGCCTGCCATACTTCAACGAGGACAATGGAGCCTACAGTCGCACCTTGGCACTTATGCCTCGTCATCTCAGAAGCATGATAGGACACATGACAAATGATTAAATGGTTGGTCACTTTTTATGCTCGGTCTGCAGAGATCTTCCAGTCAAGACTTGCGAGAGTTTCCTACTGAAGAATCCATCTCCTTCTCAAGAGCTTCCATCAACGAAACACGAGTAGTGTCACCAACATTATAAGAATGACCATCTTGCAAGACAAATATGGATCAGCACACATAATATAAGATCTAGAATGATTAAGCTGAAGACCGGTTAAAACGAACTAAGAAAACTGGTTTGCTTAGAGGGAACTTAAAAAGTCAGTCTGTGATGAATTACTGATACTGAAGAACTCTGGTGAGCAGGAAGAAGCGTCACCAAAAGAATTGCTTAGTTTGGAAGGAAGACCTGAGGAAAAGGGCTTTGAACAACTCCCAATGGCTGACTTTATGTGACCCGGCATTTTCTCCCTCTCGAGCGTCAGTAACTGAGCAAGTTGAAAAGGGTAGTCCCAGAGTTGTTCACATCGGCAATCCAGAAATAAAAAGCCTACAGTCATGCTTGAACCATTACGATTGCATTGCCTGCTTTCATGGAAAACACGAAATTGAGGAAGTCAACTTTGTGGGAAGTCGTGCAAACTCAAATCCTGACTCTGCTTGGGATAGCCATACTTGAAAATCAAGTTACTTGAAGTTGTAGTTAGCAAAGTGATGAATTAAGTTATCTGCAGACCAAAGCATTGAAAATTATCTTTCAATCTTCGATGATCTGAATGACATAGTAAGAGATCCCTTGAAAGAAGGGTCACTGTGGCTATTAAGGTTTGAGAAAAGAGATCCACGAATAATATTAGAAATGACCTTGGCTAGAACTTGGCTATCAATATTGCAATAGCTTCAAGAGAAAACGATAGAAGATTGTCCCCTTGCAACTTTACTCAGTCACCAAAGTTCCTACGATTGATACAAATTTTTTCAAAACATTCGGCAACTTTCGTAGCAATTTGGGTGCTCCATGAATATCTTCGACCAAAGGTATGTTATACTTGTATAAACCTCCAAAAGTTGCACGCAACAAACTTAGAAAGCCACTTCAATTGATATAGCCCCAAACGGAAAAAAAAATGATGAAAAAAAGTTATCAGTTAACTATTCCATAATCACAATGGAGGTGCCCTGGCAAGACCTTTTTGAGCAAGAGTGTTCTTGATATCCGAGCAAGCAACAGCCTCTCTATTGCCTTGGACCATAATGTGAATCTAATGCTAATTGGAAATCACGTGTGTCAATTCTAGATAATCGATTGAATGAGTCTTTGAGGATGAGTCTGAGAAGGAGATGTTGAGTTTAGGGTCCTTTCAGTGCTCAATCTAGATTGCATTGTGCAAAATGTGTATTGATCCCACCTGGCTTGTCTTTTGATGTCGCTTGTGATCACCAGTGCATCAAATGGTCAATTTATGCCCCTGCAATGCTTGACTTTTCTCATGTATCTCATAAATATTGATTAACCCCTAAACGTCCAGATTCATTCACAGAATTGATGATTTGAGAAAAATCACTATAAAGTCCTCTTTGGAAGCATATTTTGGAATTGATATACAAATGAAAGTTGTAGATTATGATTTGTAGATTCCATCTATACAGTTAGATTCACCAATTCTATCACCAATATTTTTTTATAAATTTTGAGAGAAAAATTTCAAAATTCCTTCAAAATTCAATTACAAGAAAAATATTATCAAATTTTGAGTAAAATTTGTTGGAATGGCCATGAAATGAGGTTCTCTTCACATGGTGATTTTTTGAAATTTTTGTGTTCTTCCTATCTATGACCTCATTTTCACTAATCCAATTTAGAACTAAAGTCAATGCAGTTTGACCACTTGACATACTTGCACATTTGTAATTTTAGAAAAATCTGAACTCTAGTAATACCAAATCCAACCCTTAGATAGGACAAAAACTTGATAAAGTATCTTCACAAATTATAATAACTTTCATCCAAGTAGTTAGGAGGATGAAACTGGTGTTTCAAATTGTTCATTGTCTAGAAAATGGACGTCGACGCGTTTAGGGGTTAATGGTGATTGAACAAATCCTTCTTTGAACTTTTGCATATTTATGCTTCTATCATTGTACACATGTAGTACTTCCTTTTAATTTCATGAAATTGGTTCTAAGATGGTTGAACACAGAGTATGGAAGCAAGAGACTTGATGGATGAAGAATGTCATGGATAGATGATGTTTTTAATACTCCCACTTCAAACATCCATCCGTTCTGAATGTTTCGAATGTCCTAAATACTACTTCTCTCCCACTCATTCAACAGGGAAAATGGTAATTTCTAGCTGTGTAGTAAAACAACAATGAGCTTCACGTGGTCATACATTGGTAAAACTGTCTGCAATCTAATTAACAGTGTTAATGTACCTTACTGTAAAAGTTTCACATCAATTTTCTTCTTCTTATAATGCTCCCACGTAAGGAATTACTCAGTTGATGTCCACATGCCTCGTCCGATTATGATATTCTGGATTTTTAACTTGATTAGTAGTTGTCTGATTGTCACAGTAGATATTAATCGGTAAACGTTGAGAAACCCCCGCAGAGATTAACAATCTGCACAACCAAAGAGATTCCTTCTCGGCTTCCAATAAAGCAATCAGCTCCGCAGTAGGGTCAAATTTGACACAAAATCCCTATTTGTGACTGCTCCAAGTAACAACTGTCTCGCCAAATAAAAATGCATAAGCACTCCGAGACTTCCGATCACTTGGAATACTTGCATGCTCCGCATCACAAGAGTCAGGGATCTCACTGTTGGCAATCCCTCCTTAGTACAGCAATTCGTAAATTCCACTTGACGGCAGTAACATGCTACTGATTAATTTTTTCCTGCAATTGAGCAATCTTTGTTGTTGCAAAAGCGATGTCAGGTCTCGTTAGGCAGGCAGTATTCATCAAACAACCCACTGACTTGTCTGTGTGGAAACTCAACAGTCATCCAATTGTGAACCTTCAAAGTTTTTTGCATCACTCATTGCTGATGACTGTCAGCTGGTGTAACCACATCCTGAAGTCCGAATTTGGAAACAATATCAGTAATAAATCTTTCTTGATGTTGAGAAATGGATCCATTGAGGCGATTTCTTTCCACCTGATGTCCCACGAAATAATCAAGCTGTCCAGTGGTGACCTGAAACTCAGTCTCTAGACATTGTCGAATCTTCATAATATTCTGAGGATGAAGTGAAAAGATTAACCCATCATCCACGTATATACCAAGATTCTTAGTATTCTGGTAAATACATGAGTCAACACAAATTGGAATGAAGTTAAAACTCTTGTGTAGAGAGTCCAACCTTCTATTGGCTCTGTCCTTTGGATGGAGACTATGGCATCGACTCTCATATTCTGAATTTGAATTTGAATAGTATCTACAACCGCATTCACACTGCACAACATGTGAGGGTTTTGTTGGAGTGGACAAAGCCTCATGGTCACCCTTCTTGTTCCAATGCTTTGTCCTTTGCTTTAACTCTGAAAAGACAGGCCAAACTGTCCATCACTATGTTTGTTGCCATTTTGCAACTAGATATGAATGATAATTTCTATATTTATTTTTCAGAGATTTTCAAATTGGGGGGATGAAGAAGATTTGAAATTACTATGAATTTCTTCAGAGAAAAATGAAGAAAATTCATATCAAATACAAAATATTGTACTTGAAAAATTTGAAATTTTCACCATAGATGTATATTATAGTGTATAACATCATGGCATACAGCATAGGAGTGTCACTCAAAAATTAGAAAATCAAGAAACCATGGTTGTAGGCTAAAAGTTCATATTGCTATAAAATACCAAAATTTACAGATTTTTCAAAATTTCCAATAGAAGTAGAAACTTAACTTGATAAACTTCATTTCATTTGATGGACTCAAATTCAAAAAAACATCATTTTTATGGCTAAAATTCACATCAAGAGAATATAGCAAGAATTGACCAAAATACACTACAAGGGTGATCTGTGGATTAAGCATCTTCTTCTTTAAAAGAATGGGTAGTACTATAATGAGGAAATGTACAATACTATTCTATGAAAACAACCTCAAGTACCTTTCTATTTTTTTAAACTTTTTTTCCTACTTTTTACAAATTAATACATCAAAGTATCTATATTTTGAAATTTAGTACTTTTCAATTCTCCTACTTAGAGACTTTTTCTATGCTTTACCTTCCTAGGGTAGAATCCTCTTAAAGGTGTATACATTGGCTACATTAGTTTTCTAAAGAGTATTTATCTAATTTTTTTTTTCTTGACACAAATGAATATTTATCTAATTTTCAGTACTCTAGAAAATTGAGCATGAATACTGTGGAAACACAACCAAATCAACAAGTGTTTCTTGCTATCACCCAAAGTGGTACACCTTCCCTACTAAGAGCATACCCACTCACTTGAAAATAGAAGACCTTTCAATTGTTCCATCATTATTAGAAATTTCATTTTGGGGGCTTGTTGCTTCTACTTCCCACAAGAACTTCAAAAAATGGTGTCTTAATTGCTCCACAAATTGTTGTTTTTGTAGGGTTCAAAAAACAATGTTGTGAGCATTTTCTACCCAAATTCTCTATGAAAAGCAAGAAAACAAAGTGACATTTTTAAAGCGGAAGTGCTCGTAAGTTCTCCAAGAGAAAATTCATACCACTTATAGAATCTTGCTCATACCACTTAGGGAATTCAACATCTACCTCACTTTGATTCAAAAGCCATCCATTATTTGCATTCAAAATTGAGAAGATAAGCTCTCTATATACAGATGTGGAGTAGGAGATACAACAACCCGTGTGGGATATGGGGGATAAAAGAAGACATTCAAATTCCAAACCACCACCCTAAATCCTAAAACCCTGATGTGTACATTATGTGTAGGATTGATCAAACAATGAATTTGTATTGCGGTCCTATAGTTTTGTTGTGAATATAGTCCTACAGCTATATCCATCTACTTATGCGCCACATTAGGGAACTTTTGTCAAACCCTTGTGCCATGTTATTTGGGCCCACCTTCGAATGGATGATTTAATGTCCAACAAGATTCAATCCTAGGCCATCAAATTACAAACTCGAGGAATTTTTTCAAAAATTCTCCTATTAAATAGAATAATTACTATTTGAAAAAATGAAGGAATATAATTTAAAAAAACAAGGAGAAATGATATTAAACTATTTGTAAAACTAAGGTGAAAACTAGGCACATACTCATGTGGATAAAATTTTGATGGTTAGATATATATATGGACTACTGATTGTTTGTATTGGCTAGTAGATTATTGGTTATTGGATACCAATTGCAATTTATTTTTCAATGCTTGGGGCCTATGTAAAAAGAAAGTCTTTCTCTAAAATGAAGCAAATGAGGCAACAAGGGTAGTGTTTACTACCTATTAGTCTAAAAATGATATAGATAGTTGAACTATTGCCAAAAGACATTCCATTCTCAATATCATCATGATCATCAATATTATTATTAATATTAAGTAACTTATTTTTTTTAAGACATGGAGCTTGAAATTGAAATAAATAATTGAATTCCTAAAGAATTCAAAGAAATTTACTGCATGTTGACCTTAGCCACACTATTAGGTGTGTGCATTTCAATAAATTACTTCTTACTCCTATCTCAAAATAATTTTTTCTTTTTTTTGAAACATATGACCTTCAAGGACCATAGTAAGGATTGACCTGACATAGCCATGGTAAACCATGAACCAATCCTTGTCATGAACAAGTGGAGGAACAAACCTCCTCCCCATGCGTACAAAACTCTCACGGCATGGAGAGCCCCCATGCAAGCAATGTTAGCATAGGTAGTTGAACTAGGGACCTCATAGGTTCCACAAAAGTTCCTTTCACTAGGCCATCATCCAAGGTAGTTTAAACCCTAACTGCCTCCACGACCATATATGATCGATCTGAAATTTCAGGCCCATTTTTGTGTTGGCAATTAAATTCCTATGACCGGTTTAAAAAAAATTTGGGGCAGTTTTGAGGGTTAACTATGGAAAACTTTCATTTTTCATGGAGAAAAGTACATATTCAATTATTGAGAGCTCTTCAAAGGCATATGTGTACTAAAAGTGGAGTGTAAAGCTTGCTAATTTTACTTCATTTCCCGGCTTTATGTAAAGCTTGGCAATTTCACTTGATTTGAGATCTAAGAAATTGTACTTATCCATTTGCTTTAAGAATGGTCCCAATAAAAAGTTTAAAGTCTTTTCATGATTTTGACCATTGAAAATTTCAATAGGCAAGTGTTTATTTGAAGCTATTTGCAATTTCTATTTAAAAACAAAAATTGCATTTCAACAATTGCAAGATGGATTGTGTAATGAGTTTGATGTTTTTTCAGGTGAAATTCAGTTTTTTGGAAGTGCGTTTTAGTGTGCTAACACTTTTTGAAGTTGTTCATGTTACCACCAATCCCAAAAAACATTTATATGCAAATTTTTGAAACATTGTGGACAAATACATCATACTAAAAATAGAAAATGTACATTTCCCTTGGTATAAGATCACAACTCCTAGGAAATTTTGCACTCAAAATTGGTGTGCATACTATTAAACAAGCTCTATTAACATCTATACAGTTAGATTTCCAAAAAAACACAATTTTCTTCATTGAAGATAACTACAAGCCAATGCTCTTTCATCATAGTCAAAACACACTTGGAAAGGCTTAGGCACTTACGGGTGAAGGTCATTTCGGACCTCAAAATAAATTTTTGATTTCTAGTGGAAAACTGTGGGAGTACCACTGATTTATTTTGAGACAGAGGGAATAGATAATAGACATGCATGAGACAAATGTTTTTTCAGTGACTTAGGTGGTACTTGTCAGTTCCTTATTCAGTACAACTTGTAATGAATCTAATGTGGTTTTACGCAAGTGTTTATTTAAGTATTCATACCCAAAAGCACCAGCAACACAATATTTTCAAAGTGAGATGCACCCAAAGGACTCGTACCAAGTTTAAAATAGTTTCTGTGATGAGTAAGTAGAGAGGAGAGGCTTCCGTGAAACTCGAGAAATGTGACACTATTCAAAAGGCAGCTTGGTATGAAGTGCAAAAAGCCATTCCAATTCCCAAAGTACAAGATGAATGTTATCAGTTGGGTTGCAAGACATGATCACCAACAAGAAAATCAAAAATCCACATTCAACAACCAGAAGCACAAGCATCGGAGCCCCTGCCAAAGTAAAACTGCCTGAAGACAGACTTGTAGATACACATCTTAATTTACAAGTGAGGGATAACTGCAGCTGCAGTAGAATAGTATTCCTCGAGCATCATCATCTTTCGAGCAATCTCATACCATGTTGCTGGATGGCCTGAAATTCAGTGTTCTCTTGCATCCCCAAAATTCCACCAGCATAATGTCCTCACACTCCATCCCCTTCTCCTCGATCACTCAATTGAAATTCGAAAAGTTTTTCCCTCAACTTGTTGGAACAGATCATGGTCATTTCAATCTTTTGAAATTGTCACTAGACCAATGAGAAGAGAATTTTGCTAATTGACTTTGTACTGCCAAACAGCGTTCAGGAAGTTTTTGGAGTTTTACCGGCTATTTTCCTTCAATTCCCAAATTCTACCGGTTTTTCAAGTACAGAGTTCGGCTATTTTCACTATTTCTCATTCAAAATCGATTTTGGGGGGTCTTTTCCACCAGTTTTTAGCCGAGGTTCTCAAATTGCAACTGGTTTTTTTACCAGTTCCACCAGCTAACTTTGAACTAGCCGTCGGTTCTTCCCGGACATTGCTGCCAAAGCTCACACTTAAAAATGTACAGAGCCTGTGGTCAAATTGCGTACAGAGAGAGATGCTTCATTTCAAAATTGGATATATAATTTCCGTACAACTGAATCTTTTAGTACTCTTTCCTTGTAAGCAACAATCACTTCACAGGAGCTCCAGACTGAATACCTGAGGCTGAAGTATGTCGTTGAATCTTGAAGCCTCCTCAATGGAAAAGTGCAATTGAATTGGAGCTCAAACGGCATTTGCACATCCCATCAAGCAGATTCTTGTACAAAAAAACGCCACAAAATAACTGAAACACAATTGCTTTCTAAAAATCCCTGCAATATTAATTGAAGCTTACAATTTTGTATGCAAAACTCATCAAGTAAATTTAGGCACAAAAATACAAAACAAATCCCTAAATGGCACAATTTTGGTCAAAAACTCCAACCATTGAAGCACATATTGGCATCAAAAAAACTCGTCTAGCAAATTCATCCACAAAAAACACCAAACAAACCTCTAAACTCCTTTGTTCACAATAACTCCTAACATTAAGGTTTGCAATCATCTTCTCTCTATAGAGGGTTTTGCACCTCCAACCAAGCAAAAGCATGATCCCACCAAATGTTGTTCTTTGCTAACTTGTGCAAAAGAAACTCAACACTAATCACACAAGTTGCTCGGATCGCTCACCCTATCCATGAAGACAAAGAGCATTGAATCAAATAATACTTTGAATTTTGGGGTATCCATGGCATGTTGTTCTCTAGTGGCATTGGATCTCCTCAAAATGCACCCACTTTACCCTAATTGAGAATGAGATGGATCAAAGTAAGTGCTATTTCATAATACTTCCTCTAAATTTTGTAATGTTTGCAGCTCAGCAACCAATACATCCATAGGGGTGCATTTTAGTCTCATTGTGCTCTTGACCCTTCCCACAATTTGCTCCACAATGATGTGCGGACATCTTTGTTACAAACTTGAGACAAGCAAGCTTTGAAGAGAAAAAAAATGTCCGACCACTTCTTCACAAATTTGGGATAAGAGTTTTATGGAGAGACTATTCTCCAGCCACTTCTTCTCTCCTACTCATTTGTAGGTGAATTTTACCTTGTCTTGAAGGATGGCTGATAAAAAAGAAAAAAAAAGCACATTGAAGGACTTCAAACTCTAAACTAAAGGAGCATCTTTAGATTCTCGAAGTACTCACCCAAGGATTTTATTTTGAAGCGACATGTATGGCTCTAAAGTGTGCAATATAATTGGCTTTTTTTGGAATATTTTGTACTTCAAATTTCATTGCAAATTTCATTTCTACCTAGCATGGCCATGTTATGAAAGAATGAAAAAGTTACTTCTTGAGATGAATTTACACTAGAAAAGTGGAAGTTCCTAAAGCAATTACTGATAATTGTTTTACCATCACCCAAAGCATTGAATGTGGCTACTAAGTCAACTTCGTTACCTCAAATCTCATTTATTGGAATTTTTTTGTAACGGGTTGATGTAAGACTATCATGGGTCATGTTCTAGGTGTTTACATTGGGTGCTTTGCCTATCATGGGTTGGTTTTCCTTACATGAACTACCACGCAAGTAATAAGAAATTGCTATCTTACCACATACAAAGCTCATGATTCAATGATTCAAATGCAAATATTGAGCTTTTCAACATTCATAACTCACTCATAACATTATAAGATAAATGGGGCTTGCAAAGAGTCACCAAATTGGAATGGTAGTGATGTCACTTGTTGAAACTTCTTTTTTGAAATTTAAAAAAAAAAAATTCTTTTTCCCCCAAAAAATTAATTAATTGCAATCCGTACTAGCCAACTTGAACTATCCTTTCTTGATTTTTTCTTTGGTTTTTTGGTACAACATCACTACTGATCTTGAGTTTGGGGATCTACATTAGGCTCCATTTTTCTTGTAATGCTATAGAGCTGCTCCTTAGCATGTTTAGTATCAATGCAAGCATTCTAGAGTATTGATTAGATCAGGTGTGTTGTTGATAAGATGTAAGGTTAGGATTGATCCTTGATCGAGTGAATTGTCAAGTGAACTTTTACATTCTCTTATCTCCTTGTTGGTAACCTTTTAAGAAGCCATGAGTGGGGCTATCTAATTTTTTGCGGCCTAAAATGTGGATGCTCTGCCTTTTTTTAAGCCATTTTTTGGCCTTGTTTTTCAACCCCCATGGTGATGCTCTAGGTAACTAATTAAATTCGACAAATAAAAATTCAAAAAAATTTTAAACAAAAAGACTCTTTTTCCCATATAAATGGGGGTGAATTCTTGAATTGGGACTAGTCCATATCTAGCCTTGTGAAACTAACTACAAACTTTATCTATAGGCAAAATACAAAACTAAATATTATTAGTAAAAATGATAACTTTGAAAATTTTGAGTCCATGTTTAGAATCATGGATTCCCAATGAGCTAGGAAAATTCTACAACACAGCTACCACATGAATACATCGATGTGACCTATGACTCTATGAGCGATGAACCTACAACCATTAAAGGTGTTTATACATACATATCTATGATATAAGTACGCGAACTTAAAACCATAGAAGTGTCTACAATATAGGTACCTATATTATAGACATCTATAATCATAGAAGGTGCTTATAATACACACTCCTAGATTCATAGGCTCCTAGATTCTATGCTCACATTTTAGCATTCCCCATAAATTTTGGAAATACAAAATTCACCATTTCATAATAGTGGGTAAATTCTTATATTTATGGCCTCTAAAATTTTTGGAGCTTTTGCACCATGGGTCTAAGAAATGGAAGGAAAGTTGACCCCCTCACAGGTCCATTGTAGGGTAATTGTTAAAATGTGCTCTATTTGGTAGTGATTAGCTTTGCCTTTGGTGACTTATCCATTTTGGTAAATATATGAAATTTTGATGTTTTTCAAATGTAAAAAATTATATTTTCAATACAAGTTGATTTTTTTTTTAAAATTTGATGGAAAAATCAAAATAATCCTAATTTTAAGTACAACATGTAATCAAATCAAAATGAAAGGGTGTTAGTAAAATTGCATCATTTTAATAGACATGTTTTTGAATAATAAGTGAAGTTTTCCACATGAGAAGGCTTCAAAATAAAATGAATTTTGTACACTATAAAGGCCAAAATGTCCCTTCCAAAGGTGATAAATGGAAAAGATGAATTGAACCACTTGAAGTCAATAACTTCGGTTGTTTCATTTTTGAGAAATAATTTGTTAGCTGCCCAACATTTGCACCTAATTGAATTTGGAAATCTGTATGCCCCAAACATTCTATGAATTGTAGAATGTAAGTATGCAATGATTATTTGTTTTTATAGGTATTATAAGTAAGAATTTAAGTGAAAATTAAATTCAAAAAAATTATTCTAGTTCATAGTTTGCATTTTTGAGCTCGTTACAAAAAAATCCTTAAAAAATAATGTGAAACTTTGATCTTCAATAGGATTTTGGATAATTGATGATTTTCAATGTATTTGCATTATAGAAAGTTATTGGTGATAATGTAGGCACATCAAAATATATGGATGCAATTTGTAGTTTTTAATTGACAACATTCATATGTATAAACATTGTTATTTCATTTATCTTTAAGAAACTATTAAAAAAAAATCTGTAGAAATCATCAGATCTTGAAGCATCCTATGCATTTTGGGGTTAAATATAATCTTTTTTAAAATTCAAATAAACCAAAGAAAATGAAAACACACAATCTTGTTCCATTTGGATGTAATGAAGTTGGAATTAACAAAAATCCACTACAACTATACTAAAAATTTACATTTGATTACTACTGTCAACTTTGAATGGATACAATGTCTAGTTGCATAATTAGTGGCTCCACAACATTCAATCCTAGGCCATAAAATTATAGCCTCATTGACTTTTTCCAAAAATTCTCCTATTGACCCCTAATTGGCCAACTGATTGTATATGGTCAATCTGAAATTTTAAGCTTGTTTTGGAATAGGCAGGTAAATTCCTTTCACTAGTTAAAATTATTTTACGAGTAGTTTCCAAGGTTAACTATTGAAAACTTCTATTTTTTATTGGAAAAGGTAAATACTTGATATTTGAGAGGTCCTCAAAGGCATATATGTCACTTAGTGCAAGAGTAAAGCTTGCAAATTTTACTTGATTTCTTGGCTATAGGCAAAGCTTACCAATTTCACTTGATTTGAGATCTAAAAAATTGTACTTATCCATTTGCCTTGAAAATGGTCCAATGGAAAGAGTAAAGTGTTTTCATAATTTTCACCATGAAAATTTGAACATGCAAATGTTCATTTTGAGTAATTTTTTATTCTACTTGTAAAAAAACAATTGCATTTCAACAATAGCAAGGCGGATTGTGTAATGATTTTGATAGCTCTTCATTTAAACTTAAGGTTTTTCAAAGTGCATTTTAGTGTGGTAACACAACTTGTAGTTGGTCATATCACCTCCAATCCCAAAAATCTCTTATAATTATGCAAATTTATGAAACATTGTGGGGAGGGAGAACATATTAAAAATAAAAAAAAGTACATTTGTCTTGTTCTAATCTCACAACTTTGAGGCAATTTTCCTCTCAAAATTGGTGTGCACACGAATATGCAAGCTCTTCAAACATTCATACAGTTAAATTTTGAAAAACAAACAAATTGCTTCATTGGGGATAACTATAACCCCATGCTCTTTTTTCATAGTCAAATTACATTTGAAAAGGCTTGGTCATTTAGGGGTTCAGTAGAATGATTAGTATTGAAAAAAAACTAAGAAATATAATTTAAAAGAGGAAAGGAAAAATGACATTAAACTAATTGAATAACTAAAGTTAAAAACTAGGTACACACTGGTACGAATAAAATGCTGATGAAGTGCAAAAAAGCCAATCCAATTCCCAAAGTACAAGATGAATGTCATCAGTTAAGTTGAGAGACACGATCAGACACCAACAAGAAAACCCAAAATCCACATTCAACAACCAGAAGCACAAACATCAGTGAGAGCCCATGCCAAAGTAAAACTGCACGAAGACAGACTTGCTGTAGATATACATCATTCTTAATTTCCAAGTGAGGGACAGCTGCAGCTGCAGTAGAATAGTATTCCTCAAGCAAACAATTATCTTTGGAGCAATCTCAGACCATGTTGCTGCACAGCCAGAAATTCCATGTTCTCTTGCATCCGTAAAATTCCACCAGCATAGTGTTCTCACACCTCATCCCCTTCTCCTCGATCACTCAATCCAAATTTGAAAAGTTTTTTGCTCAACTTGTTGGAACAGATGGTCATTTCTTTTGAAAGGGTCATCAAACCAGTGAGCACAGAATTTTGCGAGAGGGCTTCGTACTGCCAAAGCTCACGCTGAAAAATGTACAGAGCCTGTGGTCACATTATGTATAGTTTACTGAGAGAGACACTTCATTACAAAACTGAATATGAGTTTTCCTTACAACTGAATCTTCTAGTACTCTTTGCTTGAGAGCAACCATCACTCACAGGAGCTCCGGACTGAATACCTGAGGCTGAAGTATGTCATGGAACCTTGAGGTTTTCTCAATGGAAAAGTGCAATTGAATTGAAGTAACAATGGCATTTGCACATCCCATCAAGCAAATTCTTGTACGAAAAACAAATACACAAAATCCCTGAAACACAATTGCTCTCAAAAAAACCCTGCAATTGAAGCTCACAATCTTGTATGCAAAACTCGTCAAGTAAATTCATGCACAAAAATACAAAACAATTCCTTAAAACACAATTTTTGTCAAAAACTCCAACCATTGAAGCTCATACTAGAGTAATAAAACCTTGCCTAGCACATTCATCCACAAAAACATCAAACAAATCTCTAAAACACATTTGTTCACAAAAACTCTGGCCATTAAGGATTGCAATCACCTTTTCTCCACTCAGAGTTTTGCACCACAGACCAAGCAACTGAAGCATGATCCCACCAAATGTTGCTCTTTGTTAACTTGTGTAGAAGAAACACAAACAATCACACAAGTTGCTTGGATCGCTCACCCTCTCCATGAATACAAAGAGCATTGAAGCAATTGATACTTTGAATTTTGGGGTATTCATGGCATGTTGTTCACTAGTGGTGTTGGGTCTCCTCAAAATGCACCTACTTCACCCTACTTGAGAATGAGATGGATTGAAATCAGCACAACTTTACATCTCTTTCTCTAAATTTTGAAATGTTTGCAGTTCAACAACCAATACGCCACAAGGTTGGATTTTAGTTTCATGGTCTTCCTAACCCTTCCCACAATATGCTCTACAATGATGTGCACACATCATTGTCACGAACTTGGGACAAGCAAGCTTTGCAAAGAAAATATGTCTACCCACTCATTCATAGGTGAATTTTGCCTTGTCTTGAAGCATGGCTAATAAAAAATAAAAATAAAAAACAACAAATTGAAGGACTTCAACATGGGAGCCAAAGGACCATCCTTAGACTATCAAGGCCCTCATCCAAGGATTTTATTTGAAGCTACATTTATGTCTCTAAAGCATTCGATGCAACTTTCTTTTTAGAATATTTTGTCCTTCAAACTTTGTTGCAATTGATAAAATTGCTCAATTGTTGTATAGTCTTCAAAGAAGCATCATTTCATTGGAATGAATGCATGTGCATTTGGATGAATAAATGAATCATCATCTATATTTTCATGTTTTATCTATGACAATGGATGTGAAGAGCTTCAAGACTATAATGAAAACAACACTGTACACTATCTAAAAAGTACTCCCTCTGTCCTATAGTTATCTTCTTTTGGGCCTTAATTTTTTGTCTCCAAATAATCTTTTTGTTTACTTTGTAATGTAATGTTGGAATAGATCAAATTTGGACTTTGATTGCTTTTAGGGTCTAGCAAAGCAACTCCAAGTAGTAGTTCCCTCTCCATCCATGTAATCATCAATCAAAAGACAAATGAAATGATTGGAGGAATCAATCAACGATCGTTGTTTGTTCTTATTTTTTGCATCTCTTTGAGTATTTCGCAATTGCAGGAGATGAAGCTTTGGGAGGCAAAATAGACATCCAAACATAGTCTTGGGCACATACTAAATGCCCATAAAATGAAAACCTCATGCTCAACAACTAAATTTCTAGTGTTACTCTTGGAAAATGCCCCCCAAATTCCACTTTTCAATACTTGAAAACTACATTTTGAGAAGGGTTTTGAAGCTCAAAGTTTCTTGGATGCTAAGAGTATACCAAACTCTATTTAGAATGCAAAACAAGGGTTTAAAATGTTATTTTTAGCCTAAATCTAGAACATGTTGTCCAACACAAAGATCATTTGGAGACAGAGGTAGTACAAAATGAAATGGTTGTTGGCCCATGCCATGATTAGCATTGTACATTAATTGTACTTTATAGAGTATTGATTGACTCATTTTTTTGTTCATACCTTACACCTTGAGTTGACTAGGCATGGTGCAACTTTCTTTAGATGACACAAGAGCTATCCATGTCCTATGTACATGACCTTAGGATATACTTTGGTATAAATATATAAATTGGCGATTCTATATAGAGAAGACAAAATATTTCTTGGAATTGTACATAACAAATGTGCAACATTTGTGAGAAGAAAATGGCGGAATTATTGGCCAGCAATGGTTCAGGAAAAGACTCAAGAATAGCAGCAAAGACAAATTTTCAACTCCTGGAAAACTGATTTTAATATTGGATTTAAACTTTTTGGTTGCATATCCAGTAGTTTGACAGCCAAGGAGACAAACAAGCTACTCACATAGAAGTGAAAGCATCATAAAACTCGATTGCGAAAAGTATTTCGGCTCCTGAAAAATTTGAAAATCGTTTTCCAAATCCTACCACCAACGGAAGCAGGTCTGGCACCCAATCAATCGCGTCCCGCCACGTGTCCTCCCGCCTACTGAGCCTCAGGAGCCGAGCTCAGTCTTTAGGTTGGGGCCTTTGGTCTTGAAACCCTCGATGTCCATACCGTCGCTTGCGCCTTGCCGTTGCAAACTCCAGAAGCCATCTCTCCGGGTTCTTCAGCTTGGAGCAGCCTTGAGCCTTGCATTCGATGCTCGGCAGACCAAGCGCAACCGCGCGCGGAGACTGCATCCCTTTGGAGCAACGCTGTCGGTATCGTCCACGACGCTTCTACAACAGGGTAAGATGCCCTCTTCCTGTCGATCTTTAATTCGGATGCTGCAGTTTTCATTTGAGAACGCAACGCTGTGTTTGTCTTGCGCATGAAGTCCCCAAGGGATCTGGTGATCGTTCCTGAGTTCGTCTTGTGGAGGTCGTGCTTTTGCCGACAATTTCCCTCTTTCCTCGCGAATGGCTATTGGAGCATCGCTGGTGGGAAATGAATGTCGGAAATGAATGCCGAGATGGTAGATAGTGGTCGATCAGATATCCGTCATTTGAGTAGACGAAGCCGTGGCACCCGCTGTCGTGGGACTACCGTCATCTCGAGGGCAGAGCCCAGTGAACGCTTTGTTCTCTGTTCTCAGCGTTGAATCGAAGCTGCAATTTAGGACGATTTGTATGGCAGCATTGTCTTCTTTGACTTGAGATTCGGCTGGAGTGTATGTTACAATGAAGTGATTTTTCCTTGGACAGATGCGATGGTGTCGGTTCTAGCGAATTTCCGAATCTGAGTCGTGTGCCATTCTGCGTTAGGGTTCGAAGAGAGAGCTGGTGGTCCATGGTTGTGGCGAAAAAGGGGTCTGCTATCTAAGTAATGAGCTCTATTCCTTGGCTAGATTGTTGGGGTTGCTGTTCTGTTGCTGCTGCTTACTCTTGGTTGAGTGTCATGTTACGATTCCCCTGTATAAAAGCCAGGGAGGAAGTAACTAATGGCTAAGTCACGAGCCCTCGTCCGAGAGCATGTCGTGAAGTTCAGGACTTGAATGGCCTAGTCTCCTGAGTGGCTGTGTTGCCGATTCGAATATGTGGTCGAGCTCTCCTGCTGTGTATATATTCGTTTGTATTTGCGAACTCTGGGGCACTGATTCGTTGCCAAGGAAAGTATTTGATATAATGAAGTGATGCTTTCGATGAACATCGCAGTTGTGTGGATAGATTTTGACGTCGCTTCCTTAGCCTCTTTGGAATGGTTCTGGGTAGGAAGAAATGGTTCATAAGCTATGATTTTGGAGCCTGCAAACTGGTTGAAGTGCGAGAGCTCAATGTTTCATTGCTTGTCTGTTTTGCAGACAAGTCCTAAGGGGCAGCCAGGCACATAATATCAGTCTGGAGAGCGTTGTTCAGGTGCAACGGCAGATGTCTACTTTGTCGATGGGTTTGATGTCCCTCTGGTATATTTATTTATGATGTCCCTCTTGTGGTGGTTAATATTTGTTTTGGTATATTCTTTTTTGTAAATAAAATTTCTTGGATACTAACGACCGATTCTGGTCACCAACGTTGACTGGAATTATAGTTACAGATATGTGCTTCTCTTCTATGACAGGTCCGACGTTGCTATCCATGACAATGTAGTGGGGGTATTAGGCGTGATTACGACGGTGGTGGTCATCTTCATTTCTGGATGGTGAAATATTTTTTCTCTAAACTTACTTTGCAATTGAGATTGTTGAGTGTTTGTCAGTGCTTTGATATTCTTGATGGGGATAGCGTTTGTTTTGGATTGGTAAAAGTGGGCGTCGTAGATATCTTCCTCTCACTGAGGAAGATGTTGTCAAGGTGGGCCTCCTCAACGCAAGGCTGTGGTTTCATCCATTCAACCAGAAGCTTACTCTGCTGGATTTGGTGGCTAGTTACATCTCTAGGTTGTAGTATTCAAGAGGTCCTTCTCAAGATTCTGATCAAATTTGGAAAATCTTAGAGGAGTCATGCAGACTGTAATTCAATCGAGTTCTGCCTTCATTTTGATGTGGGTTTGTCAGGTTATTTAGCCGGAGTTTCTACAGAAGGCGAATCAGCTTTCTCGCTTGGCCCATGCTGTACGTGCCTTGGCTTCTGATGTTTGAGATTATTGTAACTTTATAGAAGACCTGCGACATTTTACTTGCACAGGATGCTGATGATGATAATAGGCAGTCACTGTGTGAGTAGTTGTTGATACGGAGAAGAATATGCGGGTTTGCTGTGAGTATGTGGAGGTTTTGAATTGAGGCGCTCCATTGGGATGAACTTGGATTTGAAGATTATTATTTTAATCAGTGTGTAGGTGAGTTTTTTGACCCGCATGTGATGATGAGTGGGGTTTTAGGTCTGCAATGAAGCGAAAGACAATGGACCGAGGTGAAACCTCGCACAGGTGACGTACTCCTCTTTTGAGATGCATGACGGAATGAGAATTGCATCCAGTAGTCATGGTTAGTGCTTATGGCTTTTTTGGACCTTCTGGTTGTCAGGATTGATAATTTTTGGATATTCTTGTGAGAGTATTTCTTGGTTTGCTTTTTATTTTGTACATATTTGAAGTATTGGAATTACATGAATTCATTTGGTATTGAGAGATTTTATTCATGACCTAGGTCAAGTGAAGCCGTGGAGAAGGATCCTATCTTGGAACCCAAGCACAAGATATTTTTGAGCCATAGTGGAGCTCAAAAGGATTTTGTGGATCACTTGTGTAAAGCTTTGGAGGATCGAGATCACTACCCTTTCTTTGATAGACGCCATGAGAGCTTATCAAAGGGTCAACAATTTCCAGGATTGATTGTTGAAGCTTCTAAACAATGTGAAATGTTGATTGTGGTTGTGTCTGATGAGTATTTCATGTCCAAGTGGCCCATGATTGAATTGAGTGCCTTTGTTCAAGCTCTTAAAGAACATCTTAAGTCAAAGAGTTCCACCAAGGGGCCAATGATATTACCCCTATTTTATGGCTTATCAGTGGATGATTTGAAGAATGCCACCATGCAAAACAAGTGGTTTAAGGAGTGGGAGACTTTGGCAAAGGCTGACCCGAGGAATCAAATTAATGTGGCTGAATGGAAGTTTGCCTTGCGTGTGTTGAGCTCTTTCAATGGCCTTGAGTATGATAGGGAGAGGAAGGAGAGTGTGGCATATGTAGAGAAGATTGTTTCCTGCGTTTGCAAGTCCATTCCTTTGGAGAAGAGGTGGGATGATTTCCATGTGCAAGGAAAATCCAATATTTGGAAGGTAATGAATTTGGTTCTTTCAATTGCTTTCTTCACTTTTAATGTTGTTTTTCTTTTTTGTGGTTTGAAACTTTACTTGTACGTTTGTTGACTGCACAGGGATATCAATTGATTTGTTTATGTTTTGGGTGGGCTTAATAGGTGATTGGGGAGAAGATTGAAGGAATTGGGGTTTCAAGAAAATACAAACTCAAAGTGGTTGGTTTACGTGGAGTTGGTGGTATTGGCAAGACCACAACTTGCTCGATCTTGTGCAATAAACTTCGGAGCAAGTATGAAGGGAGGGTTTGCCATATTGAACTTCCTAGTGTACTTCCGAGTGATTCGAAAGAGTTCTTTCAAAATGTTTTGCGGGACTTGACAACCAAACATGAGGATGTCATTAATCGTTTGAATGAAGGACAAGTGAGCTTCTTGTTTTACATGTGTAATGTGTTTATGGAAGTGATTGAAGTTATGGAAGTCCAAGTCATTGAAGAACAAATTTTGTTGGTTTGGTGTAGTCTAATTCTTTCTCATCATTTGTGTCTATGTGCTCTTATTTGTAATATTTATTTCATCTTAATGCGCTGTTGAGTGCTTGTTTTGCATTGCTGAACATGATGTTTCATGGAGAGTTGTGTGTGATATTGTGAGGATGCATTTTTAGTTTTGAATCTAGAGTTCATGGCATTGAAATTTTTGGGGATGTGTTCATTTTTTGAGTCTCATGGATTACGTGGTGAATGTGTTTGTAGTGCAAGGACATGTTGCGCAAAAGTCTTTTCAAGCAAAGAACTTTTTTGGCAATTGATAATGTTTCAAACAACTAGAAATCAATTGATTTGGCAATGACAATGTTGGAACTTCCTTATCACAAGGATAGTTTGGTGGTTGTGACTGCTCGGTCTCAAAGTGTTCTTGAACTTTTGAGGATTGATGGAGATACATGTCTTGAGATGCTGGATCTTGGAGAGGCAGATGCTATAAGGTTGTTTTTGCAACATGCAGTTAGTGGCCAACAATATTTTGAAGATAAGGAGAAGCGTGACATCATGACTTGTGTTAGGAGGTGTTATTTCTCCAAGGGTGATGGACAAGGCCATCACTATCATCCCTTGGCCTTGTGAGCATTGGGATTGCAATTGGGTTATCTTGGAAAGACTCCTTCATTATGGGTGAAGCATCTGCCTCGTGTGAGGGATTTTGGTTCTTCAGATCAAGGAAACCCTGTGTTTGATATCTTGAGGAGTGGTTTTGACTTGCTATTAAAAGAGGATCAGACTTTGTTTATGGACGTGGGATTCTTTTTAGTGTTTCAACGTCGACATATCAACACTAAAATGTTGTACTCCATATACATGAAAGATGAAGGACAAATGAGACAAAGGGTATGCCTATCCCTCACATCTTTTGCAAATTGTAGATGTGAAGTTTTTGACTTTCATGAGTAATGGTTTTGACATTTTTCGAAGGATGTAGCTTTCCCAAGATTGTCGTAGAGTTTCACTTTGTAATGAGTGTTTTTTTTCCCATATGGTTTATGTTTGCTTTTTTGCAAAGTTACTTCCATTTAATATGATTGTTTTGACATGTGTGTGAAGTTAGTAAGAAGTGGCATTATAGACCAACTATAGACATTTTTTAGAGTTGTTTTGTATTGTTGGAATGGCAGTTGGAACGCTTGAAGCGAAAAGGCTTGTTGGAGGATGTGGATTTGAGATCTGGGAAAGTTACCATGCATGATTTGTATTGGGAGTTTGCAGAACTTGAGGCAAAAGGATCTTTCAAGGATTCAACCACCTTGAGAAAGCGGATGTGGGTGTTTATATGGAAGGGTGATCTAATTGAGCTCAAATGTATACCAAAGGGTGGATGTTGGGACCAGTTGATACGGCTTAAGATTGGTTCTTTGTGTTGGTCTTATGATGATCAAAGAGGTGTTTGTCCAAAACAAAGTTTGTATGGCATCAATTGGAAATTCTTTTCCAATGTTCAAGTATTACAGGTTTGGAAGGTGGATTGTGGACAAGGAACTTTAAATTTCAAGGGCTTGGTGTGCTTAAGGATTTTGGAACTACATGATGTTGAAGGTATTGATTTAATTGAGGGCTTGGATGAGTTGAAGTACCTTAGCCATATTACATGGGAATCTTACTTTGTTCATGGAACAAATGCTCATTTTGAGGGTAGACTTCCTGTGTCCCTGAAGGAATTGAGGATTGCAAGAGATCATGATGATGGAGATGAATCATGTGATGTGGTATTGGGGTCAGACCTCTTTACACAATGCGACCATTTAACCAAACTATCTCTTGATCATGTGGAAGCTTGTCAATTGGATCTGAGCAATTGTCAATCCTTGGAAAGTTTGTTGCTTTCACGGATTATGAAGGTGCAATTTGTGTCAGGACTCACTGCGCATCAATCATCCAACCTACAATCTCTTGAGGTTAGTTGGTGCGACGATCTGGTTGATATTCCGGGTGTAAATCATCTTATGGGCTTGAAGAAATTCTACATAGAATACTGTCCAAAGTACCAGGAGTCCATTCCACTTGTGGATCTCAATCCTTGCCGGCTTCAAGAGCTTGGGTGGATTGGGAGCAAATTGAGTGAGGGATTGAATCTCTCTGGATTCAACCAATTGGAAGTTTTGGACTTGAGTTTCAGCTGGGATTTGACATCCTTAGCTGAATTGGGAAATTTGCCTGCATTGCAACGCCTCGATCTTTCTGACTGCATCCAGTTGATACAGATACCTAACTTGAGTAAGTTGAGGAGCCTGAGAGAACTCAACCTTACAAGATGTAGAGCCCTCAAGCTACATAAGAATGATATTCAAATGCTTGTTGAGCTGCCCTCGTTGGAGCTGCTCCCCGTTGAACTGAGGCGGAGGTTGGACTTAGGGGTTTTAGAGCTGGAGGTTGGACTTTCGTGAAAGAAAGGTGCCAGTGCATCAATCAAGCATTTTCGGGGCTACAAGTTCATGGGAGCCTTCCAGGACGGGTGAAAGGGAGAAGCGAGAACTGGGCCCACCTCCGATTGAAATCAGTAAATTTCAGAATTAGAAAAGTTCGCTGAATTCGATAGGAACAGAATATGGGATGGATTCAGATTCGATGGAATATGGGACGAATACAGATTCGTCAGAGTTGGTGGAGTTGCTGTCAATTTCAAAGGGGATGTTGTTTGACGATTTCAATTTTCTTCGGCTTATTTCGGATCGCCAACGACAGAGGGCTGCTGGAATCAGGACTGCCGCTTGGTTTGAACCATCGTTGTCAGGGATGGGCATCGTTTCTTGTGTTCAGAAGTCTCAAGTTCGAATTCCTCCTGGTTCATTATTTTCTGGGCGAAATTTTTTTGCTGATATAGTTAATGAGACTCTTCCATTTCGTGTGAGCTGCAACATTAGTGTGTGTGACTTCCACAATTGGACTTAGTTTTTCATAGTTTCTTTCATCTACGTATAGTTTTATCTGTCGGAGATCTTGTACAGCTTTTGTCCAACATATGTAGAACAAGAGTTGGTAGAGTTTGTCCAGAACTTGTTCGCAACTCAAATTGTGTTAGCATTCCTGGATAGTAGTATGGATCACGTGTGGTAGGATAGTGGCACAAGCAACTTACTTCTGTTGAGTAATGGCGGCACCCTTAGTAATGTAATTTCCATTTGTAGATTTGAATCACCGTGCCTCTTTATTCTGAACGCACCTTGGACTGCGCACTGTTGATTTTAGAGGTGGAAGAAGGCCTCTTTTGCAAGAATGCGTCATTTGCTATGTTGATTGTCATTGATCGTCATTCCTGGCAGGTGTCACCATAAAATAGGCTTCCTTTGGAATTTGCACATTCATCAATGCTTTTGGATACGTGGGTGTTGGAAGTTGATCTGATGTGGCTTCGGTGTCTGAACTGGAAGTGGAGAGCTTGCCGACCATCGCCGACCTCGAAACTCTTCTGATCTTCCCTCTCGTCTTTATTGCGGTCTTTTCTGATTCCATGTAGTTCAAGTCTCTTTCACATCCATACTTAGCATTGATAGCAAGCTCATTACGGACATTGATTGATGTGCTATAATCTAGAATTCTGAAGTGCACTGTACCTGAAGCTACTAGGCATGGCAGTTATATTGACAATGATCACACAAAGTCTCTTTGTCAATTGAAGGCGGTAGCTGCAATGCCAAACAAGATCATGTGCCATTCTAAATTGAATCTCCACCACCTTTTACGGATAAGTTTGGACTGGAGGACTGAGCTTGTGCATAGTGGATGCAGAATTTGGGGCGGAGATTTACCACAGGGTTCACAACCTTCTCGTAGGTTATGTCTAGATGAATGTTAATGTTCCTCGGAAGCTCATTCTCGTCTTCGCCGCCAGTGAGCTGCACACCAACACGGAGCTGAAACTGGTGGAGTTTAGGAAAGAATTCGGGTTCGTGGCTTCGGCGTATCGGAAGCAACACAAAGGGCAAGACTCTGATCCGAAGGTTTTCTTCTCACACGTGATTTGGAGTTCAAGCAAATGCAGGGCGTGTTTCCGCTGTTGAAGGTGCAAGTGCTGCTGCATATGACGTTGTGTCTGTTTGTGACTCCATTTGCCCCGCACATTTGGTCCACGATTGTGCAACGGCGTGTGATGATTGTAGCGATCAGTGTTAGTTCTGTGGCGGTGAAGAAGGACCTAAGTCTTGATAACTACAAAAAGGGATACTGGATCCATGCCTGCTGGCCTTCTCGATGGATTTAGAGCTTTTGCACTCTCTGCGCATATTTTTAGCCCCGGAATTGGCTATGCTGTTCTGGCACTTGCTTTGTGCTCCTTATATGTAGTAAGCTGTGGATTCATACGCATCGCATTGCCTGTTGGACCTATTTTCTTTATTCTTTGTCGTGGCTTTTGTGTGTGATGGTAGTTCCTTGGACAGGGTTGGACATATTGTTCAACACTGAATCCTCGCGTTATTGCATACACATTGATCGAAACGTTTTGGTTTCATGGAACTGCAGGTTTTTTGGACTCGTGGCAGACAACATATTTGTTTACAGACATGGGCTTCTCGTGAGCATGAGTCCCGTGTCGCCTGATTGTTTGTATTAAGAACTCCCGGTGGTCATGTATATGTGCAGGCTAGACCGGTTATGATCTGGGCAATTGAAATGACGGTGACCCAACTAAATCGTTGGCAGGTGTTGATTGGCTCTTTTCTGAAAAGTGACCTCAATTAAGTCTTTTCTGAAAGGATCATGAATTAAGTTGGTGACATGATGTGTGAGTCCCAGACAATGGGTTTTCTGGGTCGAGCTTGGCTCTGGAGTGGTGGCGATCGATTTTTTCTGAAGCGCGTGGTAGCTTGCTGGTGCAATAGTTGGAGTTCGTCCTGGTGAATGGGCATGGTGTGTGCAGCGGAAGACAACAAGGTGGATGGATTCCCGTACCTCAAAGGCACCTGTGTGTGGCGCTTTGGTGACAAGAGGTTTGCAGGTGTAGTTGGAGATGAGATGACGGAGGCGGACGGGTTTCGGGTTTGGTTTCTTGGGTTTATTTGCGTTTGCCAGTGGCTGAGGGTTGTTGGAATCGTGTTGCCGCTGGGTTTGGAACATCGTAGTCAAGGTTTAGCGTGGTGAAATGTACTCGAAAGTCTCAAGTGTGGATTCCTCCAGTTTCATTATTTTTTGGGGGGAGATTCTTTTGCTGATATAGTTGATGGGATTCTTTCATTTCTTGTATGGTGCAACATTATTCTGTGTGACCTCCATTGTTGAGCGGAATGTTTGATAGTATCTATCATCTGCGTGTAGAGTTTCGTCACTTGGAGATCCCTTTGTAATTCCTGACCATCACATTTACATAAGAGGTTGGCAGATTGAGTTTGTCAGGAATAGGTTTACAACCAGAGTGTCTTAGCAATGGACACTAGTTAGGGTCACTTCAGGTCAGATGGTGACGCATGCAGCGTACTTCCGTTGGGTACTAGCGGCAGGCATAGTGAATTAGTGATCCCACTGCCATGTCTTTTCTGTGAGCACACCTTCAATGGTGTAGTAGCAGGAATTGCAAATACCTGACGATCCTGATTAATTCTACTGGTGGAAGGAGGCATCAGTTGCAAGTAGGCGTAATTTTATACTTCCTTTGTGAGTGATCATTTTTCCTGGCAAACTGTCATCATAAAATAGGCTTTCTTTTGTCATGTGCTTCCAGAGGCGGATTACGTGTATTGCACAAACACCAATGACGTGGCTTCGGTGTCTGGGTTGGAAAGTGGAGAGCTTGCTGACTATCACCAACCTCAACATTCTTATCATCTTTGTACTCGCCTTTATTGTGGTCTAACTTCTCCGCCGACTTCAAGTAGTTGAAGTCTCTTTCCAAGTGTTTAAGAGTTGATGGTCTTATTAACTCCTGAAGTCCTAAGGGCTTTTTCCATCATAAACCACTCAAAATCGCCATTCACAATATTGTACATATCAAAAAAAATTAAAACTTTTCTTATTTGCATATCCAACCATGAGATCTCGTACTAACTAGTATAACCCTCTAAAAGATGAGATCCATTGTGAAATAGTGAGACATCTTGTATGAACTCAGTTTTTCTTTTCAAACTTATATTTTTATTATGTGACACTGTGAAGTGTCAATCATTGTGAAAATTTTCACTTTGTTTCATGAAATTACAATTGTGATAGTTATGATTTTTGTGACTAGAAGTGAATTTGTCTTTGTAAATATAGCAAAAATAGTCTAATGAATTTGAAAATATTTCAAAAGGTACAACTAGCAATGGAGATTAGTATGAACATTTCTGAATTAGTTGTTTTCTTTTTTACACCCTAAACACCCCTAGCAATGGCCTCTAAGTCAAACTTGACTATTAAGCTCAATTTATCCTATTATATGAATGATATCTAGAATCTTGATATTTTTCACATGTGAAAAAAGGAATTTTATTTTGGCACAAATCTTTTTTTTAATAAGTTTTGATGGAAAATTTTGATAATTATAATGTTTTAGAGTAGAAGGTAGAAAGAAAATTATATCAATTATAATTTATAATACAATAATCTAGGATTTTTACCATAAATGAAGGTTGGATTGAAAAATATAATTTTGTAATTGAAATTTTGAAAAAACACTTCAAAAGAAGAAAATTTGGATAAAAAAACATAATGAGGTGTAATATGGATTTTGACATTTGGAGCTTGCAATTGCAATAATTCTTTTGATTCTTCCATTTTTTCAAAATTTTAAAATAGGATAGAACTAAACCTTGTCAAGCTTCATTTTTAAAATTTGAAACCCCTACCAATAATGGATATTTTGAAAGTAACAATCAAATTTGACCAAGGCACATCCACTTTGGGTCATTTGGGAATGTGTGGACCTTCAAGGGATAAAAATGTGTAGAAGAAACTGCAAAAACTTTGACTCCATAGATTGCAAGATAATTGCATTTGAAGTAAAGAAAACAATTTTTTTTTGGACCATGCTTGACTAGATTTTTTGGTTTTGGATTTTCTTAGCTTGAAATTTTTACACTACTTGATTTTGATTTTCTAATTTTTTATGTTAAATAATTGAGTTTAAAATATAGAAAACAAAATTTTCCTTTTAAAAAAAACATTGTAATATTCACTCAATAAGAAATTGATAGGCAGAAGTAGGTTCAAGATGGGGAATGCTAGTACATGAGCGTGGAGCCTAGAGCCTAGAGCGGGGAGTGGGGAAAAGTGAGCGGGAAGCAAGGATTCAGGTTTTAGAAAATTAAACCTATGACTGTGGTTTTAGGGTACCTAAAATCGTGGATTCAATTTAGGGCACAAATTTAAGATTCAAATTTCAATTATCTGAATGTAACCTATAGCCATGTAATTTGAGGAGATTTCACTTTTAAAGTGGAGAAGTTGGTAGCATCTATTTGTGGATATGAGGTGAGTATAACAATCATAAGAGAGGTTTTACAATTACAAATATAATAATAAAAAAATGACACACACATAGAACAAAAAATTGACTTACAAGTGCATGGGATAGCAAGAGTGGACTAGCCATCTCCGATTCAATGAATTTATAACAATGCCAATGACTAATGCATTATGTAAAGGAACAAACCCTATTTAGATAGTAGAAATCCAATAAAGCCCGTACATTAGAAGTCTAGAGAAGTAGTTATAATCAAGATTGCCCTAAATGTGACCTCAATTCATATATAAATATTTCTATTTAGTTGTAAGCCTTAAAAGTTTGGGAACACTTGGATTAACAGAGATTACTAGACGGGATATCATAATGTGTCCACAAGCTCACCATATCCTTGACAATCATTGATTAGGCCTCTAGAGTAGAGTCGTTCCACGTAACAAGAAGACTACCCACATATAAGTTCAAGATGCACTCGTCAATGTTAGGCACGGACTCTAAGGTTTGAATTGTTAGTGTTAGTCCATGTAGCAAGCTCTCCTAAATAAGGGAGAAATTGGATGAAGTGTCTTTCATATTAGCTACACTTGTTGTAGGTTCTTGCAATGGTGTCTCTACCTCCCTCTTCTCTTGCTATTTGTCAATCTAGGCAACAATCCTCTTTATTGTCCTTGGTCCTCTTCTTGGCCTCCTCCCATAAATCCACCTTCTTCTTGTTGGATATTTCCCATCTCTTGATGGCTTTGCCTTTGGCCTCATCATTCAAATCCACGAATTCATTGAATTCTAGCTCCACGCCCATGTGCAATATCCTTCAAAATCTAGAAGAAATGTTCTTTTTTCTAGTGGAGTGAATCCTTGGTTATACTCGAGGTATGAAAGATAAGCCTAGAGATGTAGAATTGTCTAATACTTTAGCTGCATTGGAGAGAACATACATTTTGGAGAAGATCAATCCAACCAAGTACTAAGAGCCCTAGAAGTTTAAATTGAGGAATAGTGCATGAATGGCTGAACTATTTCAATTTTGTAGAGTCCACCACCAATATCATCCATCTAAACTCACTTGGTAGTTTTTACTTATAATCAATCTGACATCGAAGTTAAAGATACTATATGAAATTGTAAAAAGAGTCTTTGGAAGCATCCATCTCAATGTCCTATAATTTGGTAACCCTAATACTTGAGAACCAAAACAATTGGATTAATTGCACAAAGGGCCCTCCCAAAAGAGGCCTCTCAGTGCCAAGAGGCTCCCTAGTGGGTAGATGTTGCAATTTTTTGTTGTACCCAACTATAGATCACATATGAGATTAGAGTCTCATGTCATCAAATTCCATATAAGATAGAAGTGATCAGAAGGATAATAAAAAATACCATGAGGACCACATTCATATGAAGTGAAAACCTCGAGGAGCATAGATTACCAAGTCTTTTGTGTACTTTCAATTGTTGGTAGGTCATCATTTTTTAAGGACTAAAAAACTCATTGAATTTGTCGAGTTCTATGACCCCATATTTCTAGACACGGTAGAGTGTGTGCACCAATTTGTCCTCACATGAGACGTCTTGGTGTGCCTACCAAAATAAGTTTGCACCTAATTAGATTTCAAGATAATTCTACTAAATTTCAACTTTGAGATATATGATCATTTGCAATACAAAGGACATGTCTTCAAGAAGCTAATGAAGTTTTACTTATTTATGTTGTTCATGGCCTACATCACCACACCAATACAATTATTGGGATTCAAAACAAGTTAATTGAGACATGCCACTCTTTCAATCTTGTAGAGCCACTCAATATGATCCATCCATGCAATGCAATGGTGATTCCCATCACAGACATAGAACTTATGGTCCATCAAATGCTTAAGCATCATTGTGGACTTTAGCTTTATGTTGAAGTTGTCATTCATTGAGTTCCATAGTAGGATCCACTTTTTCTTTTTTTCACTAGTAAAGACGTCTATCTACTCTTGCTCATCTCAAATGGAGATAAAGAAGACACCCTCCTCATAGCTATTAACTAATTGTTGCTCAAGTAATATTAAATCACAAGATAGAATGGGGCAAACCACTAGCATCGATACCAATTGACAAAGCGGAATTTGCATCTTGGAATGATTTGAGGTTGTCATTTGTCAATCTCAAATTGAAGATTGTTGAGACATTGTCCATCTTATGCATCCACCTAATGTCATCCTCCATGGAGTTCCTCTACTCTCGGAGATGCTAATCTTTCTCCTTATCGTGTGTATCCACGGAGGAATCTATTGTTGGATGGAGGTTGAAATCCACCATTGTGGACCCTATGGACTTTGGAGAAGAGTCCACATGGCCATGGTCTTCGATAATCTATAGGATGGCAAGTGGGCATCTATATTTCAAAAAGATTAAATATTAATCTGTTGTTCATCATACAAAGTACTCTAAAGACAAGTTTGGTAATATTTTGATGTCACAAATGAATATAAATATGAAAAAATACTAGAGTTACAAATACGGAGAAAGTTCTCAACATGATCATCAAGCAGTACAAAAATGGATGCAATTGCTTAACAAATAGGTAGGTCTATACAACTCACCGCAAAATCTAAAAATGCCACTATCTTTGTCTAATCTTAATGTCACTTTGGTGTCCTCATGGCCACATGTACATAACTCAGTGGTATCTTACGAGCTATAAACTACACAAACTAACTTGTTATCTTCTATGGAGGTGCAACAAGAATCAGGTGATGGCATGAGACCATCCTTCTCCATTTCAACTATTGTAAGATCGAGCTCATGTATTAAGATGTCCAATCATACCTTCTACACATCAACAAGAACTTTGACTACATCCAACCAAATGGGAGTCTCAACCAGAAGTACATAATCAAGAGGAATAGGCACAAGGTTGCAAGAGGTGGACCCCTCCAACCACCCTCTCGATACCTAGAAGGGGGTTGAAAGGGAGCTCCTCTTGAGATTTTTCCAATTTGAAATTTCAACAATACCATTCTTGAACCCAAAATTAGTTTTCAAATTATGCTTTTATAAAAACACTAGGCACAAAGTTGCAAGAAGTGGACCCCTCCAAACCCCCTCTTGGTACTGAGAGGGGGGTTGAATGGGAGCTCCTCTTGAGATTTTTCCAATTTGAAATTTCAACAATACCATTCTTGAACCCAAAATTAGTTTTCAAATTATGCTTTTATAAAAACACTAGGCACAAAGTTGCAAGAAGTGGACCCCTCCAAACCCCCTCTTGGTACCGAGAGGGGGGTTGAATGGGAGCTCCTATTGAGATTTTTCCAATTTGAAACCTCAAAGGTGCCATTCTTGAAAAAAAAATAGTTTTCAGATTATGCTTTTATAGAAAGACTAGGCACAAAGTTGCAAGAGGTGGACCCCTCCAAACCCCCTCTTAGTACCAAGATGGGGATTTAAGGGGAGCTCTTCTTGAGATTCTTTCAATTTGAAACTTCAAAGGTGCCATTTCTGAACCCAAAATTAGTTTTCAAATTGTACCTTTACAGAAAGACTAGGCACAAAGTTGCAAGAAGTGGACCCCTCCAAACCCCCTCTCGGTACCGAGAGGGGGTTTGGACAAGAGCACCTCTTGAGATTTTTCCAATTATAAACCTCAATGGTGCCATTATTGAAAAAAAAATTAGTTTTGAGATAGTTTTTTGTTGTGAAGAGTAGGCACAAAGTTGCAAGAGGTGGACCCTTGCAAACCCCCTCTCGGTACCGAGAGGGGGTTTTGACAAGAGCACCTCTTGAGATTTTTCCAATTTGAAACCTCAATGGTGCCATGCTTGAAAACAAAAATTAGTTTTTAAATAGTGCTTTTATAGAAAGACCAGGCACAAAGTTGCAAGAGGTAAATACCTCCAAAACCCCTCTCAGTACCAAGAGACCCTTTGGAGGTGCCCACCTCTTGCAACTTCATGCCTAGTCCTCACCAAAAGGAGTTTGATTAGTAGAAGGGATGAAGACATAAACTTTTCATGTTAAGGATTGAGAAGGAGGAGAGGTTGCTTTTATAATGAAATGCATTATGCATCATTACTCGTCGAAGGATATGGGACAATGTGAAGAAGAGAGCTTAACTATGGATGAGTGAGTTCCTACTAATCCTTATTGATATATCCCACATGGGTTGTTTCACCTCCTACCACCTCCTTGTATAAAGCGGTTGTCTTTCTCTCTCTTCCTAAACGAAGTAAAAGGCTCTCATGAAATGGAGAGAGTGCTGAGCTAATTTAACATATGGATTTGAATTTTGAGGATGAAAATTTATTTTGCGCAACCTGATTTGGAGATTTTAATTAATTAATCCAGAACAATGTCCTAACCCTGACCCAAAGGTACGATAGTCTTCTTGTAAAATCACTATCTCAAATCTAATTTTTTTCCAAGAATGGCACCATTGAGGTTTATAATTGGAAAAATCTCAAGAGATGGATCCCTCCAAACCCCCTCTCGGTACCGAGAGGGGGTTTGGAGGGGTCCACCTCTTGCAACTTTGTGCCTAGTCTTTTCAAAAAAGCACTATCCCAAAACTAATTTTTTTTTCAAGAATGGCACCTTTGAGGTTTCAAATTGGAAAAGTCTCAAGAGGTGCTCTTGTCCAAACCCCCTCTCGGTACTGAGAGGGAGTTTGGAGGGGTCCAGTTCTTGTAACTTTGTGCCTAGTCTTTCTAGAAAAGCACTATCTCAAAACTAATTTTTCTTTCAAGAATCGCACCATTGAGGTTTCAAATTGGAAAAGTCTCAAGAGGTGCTCTTATCCAAACCTCTTTTGGGTACCGAGAGGGGCTTCGGAGGGGTCCACCTCTTACAACTTTGTGCCTAGGTTTTTCTATAAAAGTATAATTTAAAAATTAATTTTGGATTCAAGAATGACACTAATGAGGTTTGAAATTGGAAAAATCTCAAGAGGTGCTCTTGTCCAAATCCCCTCTCGGTACCGAGAGGAGGTTTGGAGGGGTCCACCTCTTGAAATTTGTGCCTAGTCTTCTCAACAAAACACTATCTCAAAACTAATTTTTTTTTCAAGAATCGCACCATTGAGGTTTATAATTGGAAAAATCTCAAGAGATTCCCTTGTCCAAATCCCCTCTCGGTACCGAGAGGAGGTTTGGAGGGGTCCACCTCTTGAAATTTGTGCCTAGTCTTCTCAACAAAACACTATCTCAAAACTAATTTTTTTTTCAAGAATCGCACCATTGAGGTTTATAATTGGAAAAATCTCAAGAGGTTCTCTTGTCGAAAACCCCTCTCGGTACTAAGAGGGGGTTTGGAGGGGTCCATGTCTTGCAACTTTGTGCCTAGTCTTCTCAACAAAGCACTATCTCAAAACTAATTTTTTTTTCAAGAATAACACCATTGAGGTTTGAAATTGGAAAAATCTCAAGAGGTGCTCCCCTTTAAACCCTCTCTCGGTACCAAGAGGGGGTTTGGAGGGGTCCACCTCTTGCAACTTTGTGCCTAGGTTTTCTATAAAAGCATAATTTGAAAACTAATTTTGGGTTCAAGAATGGCATTGATGAGGTTTCAAATTTGAAAAATCTCAAGAGGAACTCCCCTCCAATCCATGTCTCAGTATTGGGAGGGGGTTTGGAGCGGTCCACCTTTTTCAACTTTTTGCCTAATCTTCTTGTAAAAGCAGAATTTAAAAACTACTTTTTTTTCAATAATGTCATCAATGAGGTTTTAAATTTTAAATCCCGTAGTAGGAGGTCCCCTGCATATCCTCCTCTCAGCACCGAGAATCCCTTTGAAGATCCTCTTAGGGGATCAATGTGTTAAAAAAATACGGATATAGGTGTGAGCAACTACTATTTTATAGGGGGGGGGGGGGTTGAATTTTTTTTCTCACATGCTATCATTAAATAATTTTCTAATGAAACCTTTGATTCCATACCCTATAGTACATGAAAGATGGTCAATGTCATTTTCGATACCCTATTTTAATCTAAACCCATTTGTAATTTGTAGCCCCCATTTTTTTAATATACCCTATCATTTGTTTGCAAGTATGTTTCTACTCCAACTACTCACTACCCGTCCTTGAGTGGTTAGTATCACATTTCCAATTGTTGATTTGGATAGGATGTTGTGAGCCCTCAAGTTGGCACTTGGAACTCAGGGTTTTCTTTTTTCCGTTTTAGTCAGTATTTTAGCATAATTATATGCAAAAATGCATAAAAAGAGTGTTTGAGAGGTATTTGGTAGAAGTCCCTACTAATACAGTGAGGGGTCATCTTAGAAGTGTAGAGTATATAAAATACTCGAATTTCATACTTCTAAGGCCTAGTTGAGAGTCTGAGAGGTCGGTTAAGTGTTTCCGAGAGAACTAAGGGTTTGAGTGTTAGCCAGTCTTAGTAGTTGTCCATGTTAAACTAAGTCTTACAATGGCATGTGACAAGCTGGCTAAGTCTATTTTAGGTCTAGAGAGTCTAGTATAGGTCACCATCCAATTCGTAAAGAATTTGGATTGGTAAGTTCTTATTTGCAGATAACTTATAGAAGAATTATCCAATCTGCAAATAAAGTGATGGGAGAGCGACCGGAGTATGAAGAAAGGTGCTTTTACTCTAAAAGCATGCCAAGAGCCGACTTTGGAGCCGGTTGTTCCAAGATTCCCCGATACAAGAGTAATTTTCCCCTTGGGCAGAAATTAAAAGGGAATTGCTAATTTTATCTTCCCTATGAATAGTGCAAAGTGAAATGTAATGTTGCACTTTGGTTTTGGAAGTTTCCTAGAAACTACCTAAAAAGTTTCGGAATTTTCCGAAACAATTACAATGACTCCATGGAAAGTCAACTACCTTTGAACATGGTCGTAAATTCCTAGGAATTACCCATGTTGCGGTAAAATCCCACTAAAAATTAGGATAGTGTGTTGTGTGCTAATAAAGAGTTCCACAAAGTTTGAAGACATTCTGACATTCCTAGGTACCAGAATCGGCAACGATAGTGGACTTTTGAAGAATTTACAACTTTACGGCGGGTTGACCAGCGTACCAGGAGATGGCGGTATCCAAATTACATGAATGAGGGGTCTTTTCTTACTCCCACGAACCTTCTAAGTAACCCTAGACAAATAGTTTCCTCAAAAGAAACAAATTCCAAAAGTTAGGGTTTTCACCTTTCTTTGGAGTTACCGTAAGCTGATTTTACACTTACAAAGGGCTAGGAAGAAGGGGTTACGGGGTCCATTTGGCTAATTTGGGTCTTCTAAACACAATGGCGCAATTGTTTTTCAATTTGGAGTTGTTCCCTAGAAGATAGGAGGGGTCCAGCAGTAGGTTTGACTTTTTAGAGTAAGTTGTGGTAATTCAAAGTTAATTTCGCAAATATCTTTTAGAAAATTGAAGATTGGATTTGGGTAAGACCTCTTTTCTTGCGTAACAATCCATCTTTTGTTTAAAGAAAGACAATTTAGAAATACTTTGGGTTAATTAGCAAAATATCTAGGTTAATTAGGGTTATTTTCAAAATATCTTTGGGAAAAGATCTTGGATTTGATTTAGCCAAGATTTATTAGCTAAATGGAGAGGGTTCTAGAGAATTCTTCCATTAAACAAAGATTATTTTGGAATTACATTAGGGTAGTTTAGGAAATATCTCAGGATCAAAAGTAAATGTTTTTCCACCGACAACTTACCGAGGAGGGGCTTGGGGCAAGTATAAAAGGCCCTTCCCTCGAGGTTGTCGGTATCCTCATTTTTATATCTAACCTTTGCTTTTGTGCTACCGGCGTGGTCGGAGCACTGATCCAGGTCGAGATCCGACCTAAGTTTCATTTTAATTCTTGATTTGCACACTTTGAAGGACGAGAAGGTCCCTTCAAAGTGATTTCTATTTGATTTCTTTAAGTTCTTGAGGCTAAGCCTCCATTTCCTTTGAATTGTGAGAGTTTTGGAAGGAATAGACCTCCAAACTCTAATTTCGTTTAAGATTTCTTGAATACTAACAAATTGTGCTCATTACAACAGAATTTGGTATTAATATACTTAAGGCGGTGAAGCTTGACTTTACCAAAAGTTTATTAAACCAACCCCTGCCCAAAATTCGTTGTATAACGAAGATTGGGACTTTAATTGCTAAAGTTCGGTTTAAACGCTGTCATGCATACCTCCTTTAGTGATTAAACTTGGATACTTGAAATTTTTAAAGAATTAATCTTTAAAGTTCGGTTTAAACATTGTCATGTGTACCTCCTTTAAAGATTGACTTTCAAAATACTAAAATTTAATATTTGACACCGTGTATACTTGGGGTTGCCCCCGCACGGCGAAGCTTCGACTTTGAAAGATTTGAAATTAACACTTGGGAAAATTTTCTTAGTGCATGCTTTGGAAAAATGCTCTGCAGGTGTACTAATTAGGAACGTTGGATTTAGTGAGAAAGATTAGAGAAAAGTAGTCAAAATTGCTTAGTAAAATCCTTAGTAGTAGTTAGAGAAAACCAAAATTTAGATTAGTTTCCCTTTAGTTAGAGTCATTAAAATTATCCTAGAAATAGAGTTTAATTAGCTTAGAATACTTAGTTGTTTAGTTTTTCCCTTTTCCCAAAAATCCCAAAAAATTAGAATGTTAGTTTAGAATTTAAGAAGTTCCCAAAATCTCCCCAAAATTGATTAGTGTTAGAGTTAATTAAGTCTGAAAATTAATTTAGTCAAAATTCCGTTTATTAGTGTGGCCATAAAGGAAGAAGAATCAAAGGTGTGATTCAATAACTAATACGGAAGACCAAAACCAGGGGTCTTACCGGCTAACCAGTTGATTTAAACTCATTAGACTGCAGTCCCAGCAAGTTCAGAATCGGGAGAGACTAGGAAGCCGATTCAGCAAAGTGAGAGCAGGACAGTCGGCAGAGGTGAACCAACCACGCCACGCCACGTGTCAGGTGTGACACGGATTAACAACGGGGTCGCGAGGGGAACGACCAACAGAGCGGTGCCACGTGGATCGACAAGCCAGGGTCCGGGGAGCTAAGCTCAACCAGGGTTCAGGGAGACCAGCTCGGACAGGGTTCAGGTAGATGAACTCGACGGGGTCTAGGGAGCTCAGTTCGACAGGAGTCCAGGGAGTTCAATCAAACCAGAACTGCAGCAAAGACTGGCAGAACGACTATTGATCTATAAGGTGAGATTCTAAAACACTCCAAGAATTATTATAACCTAGTTAAAGGTCTAAACAAGGTACCATCAAATCGTCACACTCACACACTTCTTGAGAAACAAAGAACAATGAATCGACATAACAAATGAAAGAGTTGAAGAGTTGAAGAAGGTTAGGAACGAAAGGAAGAAGAAGAAGAAAAGGAATCTAAACAATTAATAAGGTAAGAATCCTTTCGATTTTATTTTGAAATTTTATTGAATTGTTGGTTAGTCATTAATTAGGATTCTTTTAGGAATTAGAAGGCTAGGCTTTGGTTAGGTTTTGTTTTATTAGGCTTAATAAGACAAATAGATAAAGACAAACCGCCAACTAATATCTTTTGAAAGATTAGGAAATTACGAAATAATGAGGATTTATTAGATTTGATTTGATTTAGTGGATTTAAAAGGTTTTGAGGTATTAAAATAATTTCTAATTATTTTAAATACAACCAAAATTAATAAAATCCCATAACCATTAGTAGGAAGAGAAAAATTGAAATTAAAAAACAATATCGAACAAGAATTGATTTCAAATGGCGTGATGAATTAGCGAAATGGAGGATGGAGCGGGATACTACGAAACCATTCACCTCGTGATCCTCGAGGACGGTACGATCGATCACTTCATGGGAAAGGTACGTTAAAATTCTTTATATTTCATTTCTTTTAATTTCAATTTGATTAAAATCTCACTTGACAAAAATAAACCATTGGAAACTTTAAGAAAATTAGAAAAGAAAATTAACATTTAAAATTAAAATTGTTCGTTTAGAATAAAAAAATAACTAATGAATGAAATTTAACTCGTTAGACTTTTAAAACAAATTTCATTCATTAATAATTTTTTAAGAATTTAGTTTTAGTGTTTTACCTTGTTGGAAAGGTAATTTCTGAATTTTCATAAAATCCTAAAAATACTAATTTTAGAATAGAAAATTTAGTTTACGATAGATTGGAAGATAATTAAAAAGAATTTCTAAAGAATCTTTAAGGAATCATTTAAATTAAGAATCAATTGGGGAATCTTTTGAAGATTCCAGAACCTCTTTTCATTTAAAAAATACTTTAATTTTAAGTGAGAAAAGGTTGGATGAAGTTTGATTTCAATTTGGATGAAATCCTTTAATTAGTAGTCAAATTAGGTTTAGTCTTAGAATTAGGTAACTAACATAACTAAAAACTTAACCCTAAAATTTAGATTTATTTCAATTAGTTTTACTATTTTTAATTTGTGGATGAAAGTTGTGATGTAGTTTAGGATCAATATTTCATCCATTCATTTCTTTGATTATGAAAGTTAGAATTTAACTTGCGTTACCATTCTGGAAAGGGCAAATTACATTCTATAAAGTAGGTTAGATTGATGTTAGTTTGGATTTATCTTTTGATTAGTCATTTGATTTAGTTAACCATAGTTTTAAAAGTAGGAGTTAAATGATTTAAGCTCAATTTGGATATTTAAAAACAAAGTGTCCATTGCTTGGAAGGCACGAATTGAACTTAGATTAAAAACACCCTAAGGAAATTGATTTCACAGGCCGTTAGAACCCGTGTGCACGTTTTAACTCAAAGGGTGGAGTTTAAAACACTCACAGATGTCAATAGTGTATTTTGTTTGAATATTTGATTTCTTTTTTTTAAGCTAGAAGTTACTATACATTGATTAATAGGTCTTTGATACACTAAGTAGTGAATTGTTGCATACCTTTGGTCAAGAGATGGTTCTTCAAAACCTTTTTAGATGATGGCATTTGAAGCGAAGGAGATATTTAGCATATATTTTACGTCAATCAATCTTACAATCATCTTGTAGAAAAGTTACTTCCAACTTATCAACAACTAGTAGTCTCTAGATGCCTTTCCTAACTATAGTTAAGATTGAGCTAGGAGTGGAAGTCATTGTTGTTGATAGTGATGACTCTGACAAATCATCACTACTTCACAAGCTCTTCAAGAAAAATTTCTTTTTTCATCCAACGCCCCTAGCATGTCTTTTGTTCCTTGTGCAATCATACTCTGGTAGAGACATCCAAGTACACTGGTAGACATTTCATCATCCTTTTTCTATGGAAACTATATTAGATGAAAGGGTCGAGGAACCTATTCAAGAAGATTGACTATGATTCAATACAAATTCAATAGGTCAATTTTATTCCACTTCTATTCAATGGCGACATCATTTTTGAATTGCCCTTTGAAGTTCTAGTTCCCATTTCTAGGCAAAGCTCTTGAGTGGAATGGAGGAATACTATGATGGACACATCTAGTCAAATACACATATGACTAACATAAAAAATGATGATAAGTTGATGTTTTGATTATTTTCATGTATAGGTCATTTTTGTTGTGAGAACACCACCTACAACCACCTCAATATCTCACTTGAAAGCACCACGTAGTAGTTCTCAACAAGACTGAATGGGATGGATGTTCTCTTGTTCCATTTCAGATCGATTATAATCCTTCTTTTGGTTCAACAATCACATGCATGCAACATAAGCTCTATTTTTCATTCTTGTATTGCAAGTAGCCTAGCCAAAATATATTATGTTATTGGGAAGAAAGATCTAAGGCAAACATGTGTTTACTTCAAAATTCATGCACACCCTGTGAGGCTATGAATTAGGAGACTATTGTGATTTAAAAGAAATGACTCAATCATTAATTTTGGATCAAGTAAAGAGAAATCCATCTACAACCAATTTTTCTATTATCCTAGAGGCAAGTGAAGAAATTCTAGGAAAGATGTTTTTGTGACCTAAAGGAGCCCCAACTACTAAGTTTGGACTAGACAATCTCGTAGAAGTTCTCAAGAAGTTTAAATTTATGAGTTTCCCTAGTACTAGAAATGAAGTCATTGCCTTCAAGTATTTTAAAGGTTTGGAGTCATAGAGAGTGTCACAAAACTTCAGGCATGCAACGATTAGGCTTATATTCAAGAATGATTTACATCACTTTGACAAAGTGAATTTCTCTAAAACAAGAGGAAGAATAAGGTCCACTTCAATAAGTGCAGTTGTAATTCCTTTGGATACAATCTCTAAAAAATCCTTACCTCATGTAAGTAAAGAAGAGCTAGAGTTGCAAATGTCAAGGAACCCAATGAACGCATATCCAACATTGGAAGCCTCTCGAGTGACAAACGTTGAAGAGAGTGCTTGCAATGGATCATAATGGCAAATTAATTGATTGCCAAAGACATCAACTAAGGCTTGCTTTGCCTTACTAGTACTTACGAGGAAGAATTGTGTTACAAAGATTGTGCAAGGCAAAAAAAAACTCTAGCATTAATATACATAGACAACATGGACAATTATAAAAAAAAATAGGATTGAGGGATGCAATTCTTCTTTTGCAATGACAACATTGAATGGTGGGTGAAAGGTTTGAAGAGGACATGGGTTCTTTTCAACCTTGAAGTGCCAAGCATTTGACCAATGAAATTTTGAATTCATCTTATACCTCAAGAGATAATGGATCTTCAAAATGTTAGGTTTTGTCTTCCTCAATGTGTTGAAATCTCCCCCTATAGGCTATTTGAAAACCATGATCTATTAGCTAATGTATCAAGATTCTAAGTTCCACCTTATCCTACAAAGGACTCCAATATAAGGTTTGGCAAAAAAATATGAAGGAATCCTAGCACCCCGACAACTAAACAAGGAAACTATACTTCTACACTTACCTTGAAGGCACTGATTTGTTAAGTAACTTTAATACCACATCTTGAGTTTGAGTGCATCCTAATTCCTAGACCTTGAGTCCTTGACTTACACACCACACCAAACATTGAGTGATAGATGATTTACTATAGGTTCATTTGTTCAATGCACTTGTCCAAATTCAAGGAAATGTTGACAAAGGCACTGAGGAAGAGAGTGCAAAGGGCAAACTACAAGCATTTGTATTTTCATATGTTGCTTTAATGCACAAGTGGATGTTTTTATTCATCCCCCAAGCTTCAACTTTAATGAAGTGAAAGAGATTCTTGGGAGTGGCATCTTGAGGCGCATTACAAATTTGTAGTTCATCATAATTCGCGACTATATGTGCTAGGTTAGTAGAGAGGTAAACACGAAAGAACTTTTTGTATTTTGATTCATTTATTGAATGTAGTGAAACTAAAAAGGCTACCATTTCATTTCAGCTATCATTGGTTACATACACACACATACACACAAATATATATATATATATATATATATATATATATATATATATATATATATATATATATTTGAAAGTTTCAGTGCATTTCTTCTTCATTTTGGGATGATTTCTTTAGAGATTGACTACAATGCATGCATACCCTAAAATGATCAAATGTACATACTAACTATGCCAAAGTTTTTGTTGAAGGAATGAAATCCTAGGAATCCTATACACATTCTGGAATTTGAAAATTTCTATAGATTTAAAAGTAATTTCAATCCAAATTCAAGTTTTGGATTTTTGGGGAAAATATGGTTATCATTTCGTTTCCATTAATTGCTTGCATAGTTGCATTCATAAATATATTTTAGAATAGACCACCAAAAGACTAGATTCAAGTTTTTTCTAGCCCTTATTTCACACAATTTGATATCCACGGTTATAGAGTCAAGGTTCTATATCCACGCTTATAGGTCTTGGGTCGGCAATTATAGATCTATGTCCACGATTTTTAATCCACGATTATAGGTTTATGTCTGTGATAATAGATCCATGGTTATAGGATCCTAATTCTCTAATTGAAAAAATTCAAAATATTTTCAAATCTTCCATACAATATTGTCACTTTTCTACACAAAAAATTTAATTTTGCAAAAACTTTGTTTCTATGCTCAAATTTCCATGCTCTATGCTCCCCGCTCCCGCTCTATGCTTGTATACTAGCTTCGCTCGATTCAAGATTGAAAGGAAAACTAAAACATTAAATCACTCTAAGTGGGATTGAAACACAATAATCCTAACATTGAGATTGTTCTAGCAAGAAAACTTTACCCTTTCTAACAAATTTTTTTGGAAAAATTTCAAAATCTTATTCAAAAACAACTTTTATAAGTTAGTTTTTCAAAAAGACGCATTGATTGCACAAAAAACAAGGTTGTCCACAACTTTCTCCTTACAAGTCCAAATAGAATGAATCAAAGCTTCGAATGTAGAAAAAAAATACCATCTTTTAAAAAAAAATTAAGAATTATAGAATTCCATTTTTATTGATTTTGTTTGAATTGCCCTTTCAAATACTTTTTGGACTAAGGGTGGAAAAACTTTTTCTCCCAAGCACCATTTGAAATAAAAAGTATTGTCCCAAAATTCTAATATCATTTCCTATCTTCAAAAAGAAATTCAAAAAGTCATGTCAAAGAATGAGGTCACACAAGCCTACCCAAATCCCAACAGTCTTCCTCATGGACTTTGGGACTTTAGAGGTTAAAACATCAATTATCACAATTTAAAGAAATAGATTTGGATAGAATTTTTAAATGCAAAAGCCAAAAATTTATCATGTTTTGCAAATGCTTATTCACTCAAAGACAATCGTATTGCATCATTGTGGACACCTATAGAAGCATGAATGAAAGAAATTATTTTTGGACAATCTCAAACACATCTCATCACTTGCATTCAATTTTGAAGACAATTAGTAGGTGCACAAACCATTTATTATTCTAAAGTTTATTTTTAGATGAATGGGCATTTAATCCAAAAGGTGTCAACAAGCATGGACTTTCATAATTCATATAGTTATTGCTTTGTTGTGTATTAGAACAAAAGAAACCTTGTATGATCTATTGTATCCATTAACCATGTCAAATTTTCACATAACCATAATTCAGTTTCTTCAAAATGAAAGATTTAAATCAATAGCAAAATAGAACTTCTTAGTACCAATCTTAAAAACCATATGCCATTCATATATATTCATTCAAAGCATTAACATCAAATCTTTATCTAAACATCAATATGATAAATTATAAAGTGAGCATAATTTTAAATTGTCCTGTATATTATGTTTTCAAGAAAGCAAGGTAAAACTTGCACGAGAAGTATGACAATTTATAGATACATCAAAATACAACTATATATATACATTTGGCAAACACAATCTACTTTTGCAATATAATCAAAACATAACATGTTCAACAACTACAATAAAAGAAAATCACAATGGATCTAAATTCATAGCAAGAAAATTTAATAAAAGAGCTAGGTCTAAGAGTGCTATTCATGTAATAACTATTGATCAATAGCATTCTACTTCTATGTCAATTTTTCTTGAAATTATGAAAGAATTAAATCATGCTTACTATAGCACTATTAACATGTCCTATTCTCATTCTTGGAGATTTCAATGTAGATATATGTAAGAAAAAAGCAAAGACAAGAATTCTCAGCATCTTATTCAAATCAAGTCTAAACACCACTTTAATCAAGAACTATCATCACCTATTAGTAAACCAAATTGATTAATAGATCAATTGCATCTAGACAAACATCCCAAGACAAGCTACAAAATATGGTGTTACGGATGCATATTGGTGAGATTATTACAAACCAATATGTTGTTGGAGAACTACGCAAAGATTAAATTCCAAATATCAACTACTAGGAAAATTTAGTAAATTTTCTTTGGAAGGAAATTTTGTTGGACCTTGGAAGGTATTTCTTCATGTGTTTCCGATGGAAAGATAGGTTGGAGAGGTGTGTTTTATAGTGAAATCCATGTCCATCATGAACCCTCAAAGAATATGGGATAATTTGAAGATAAAAGCTTAACTGCTCATTGTCCAAAATTAAAAATTGTGTTTGAGGTAAAATTTCAGACCCCATTTAGGCATAGTAGAATAACTTTTTTCAAGAAATTTTGAACTAAAAATTTTGGTAAATTAAGGTAAATTTCACCTCCAAAAATCCATTTGAAGTTCCAATCCTCCAATCAAAAGTTATGGGCAAAATTCAAGATAGGTGTTGGAAGGGAATTTTTTTTTACTTTTTCAAACATCTTCTTTTATTTTTGTCCATAACTTTTGATTGGAGGATTGAAACTTCAAGTGAATTTTTGGAGGTAAAATTTAATTTGATTTCTCAACTTTTTCTAGTTCAAGGTATTTTGGAAGAAGTCATTCTACTATGCCTAAATGAGGTCTAAAATTCTACTTCACCACAAGTTCTACTTTTGACTTAACTATGAGCGTTTGAACTCCTAGTAGTTCTCATTTACATATTCCACATGGTTTGTTCTACCTTCTACCACCCCATGTGTATATAATGAACTTCTACTCTAAAATGGCAATCAAAAAATAAACTCAGAATGCCAATCACTAATGCTATGCAAAGCTGATTTTGAAACATATTAATTCTAATTGAATTACAGTTAAAGTTTTGATTTTCTAATTTCCAATTAATGGAATTATTGAGCACTGTTCCTCTAGTTGGCGTGTGGTCTTGGCTAGTCTGCCATGGGGCTGCTCTAAGAGCATCCCCATGCCAACATGCTAGACAAGCTCAACACGATGGTTGGGCACTCCCGGACTAATATTCTTCCCCACGGCAAGCGTGCCACATCAAAAAAAATGACCAACCATGTTCAAATCTGAAGAGGGCACTATCAACTGGACATTTACCACACACATCCAATAAACAGACAACAACTATTAACATTTACCAAACACTAACTGCACAATTTCACTACCAATTCTATTGTGATGGGAATAGAATTTTGTATCACCGCCAAATGACCACACATTGTGCCATGAAGGGTTGCAAGGAATTTTTAACTAGATTTGAGCTTCATCACCCTCACATTGCAATAAAACTTGTACAAATAAATATTTTTGCATTCTAATTTTCAAAGACATTCAATAATCACACCAATTTCAAAACATGCAAGTCTCTATATTTAAATAGAGAAGAATTTGAATTTTATTAGTCCAATTGGCAAGTTTACTCTAGGGTCTTTGGGTTATATAAAAAATATATATAATAATTAACCACATTGGCTGGGAGGGCAAATACTTGGCCCAACAAGTAGAAATCTAGGCGGAAACTCAAAATAGCTAGCACTGCAGTGCCAAGGGTCATTGTCCACAAGCCCCGCAACAGTTTACACATGAACACGATAGCTTTGTGCACTTCGTCACTTCTACAGGCACTCACTACGATCACTTGGAGGAAGGTGCTCAATTTGGAGTTAGGTGCTTGGGTTCTTGTGCACACGATGTGCATGAGTTCCTGTGCACTGTAGTGGTTTTCTTTGCTCCTTCGACCTTTCACGTTTAGGTGTTCTAACTGAGTTTCGGGATTGTAGACAGCTCTTGAGAAATTCATGAATTATGAGATTTGGGGAGCTACTTAGTTGTTGGGAGTGGTGTTGAAGGTTTTGAGTTGTTTCTAATGTGGGCAATTGTAATAGGTTATGAGTATTGGACCTTTAGAAAGACTACGCAACTACGATGATGACAGGGTATGGTTCACTCATGGCTTCCTCCATTTTGACTTAGTTTTCTTATATTATTCATAATGACACAAGGCATTTGTGGGATTTTTTAAGTATATGGCCGATTTTATAGGGTTTGTAGCAAGTTTCATCCCTTATTGTGGCAAATTTTTGTCAGTAAGTTTTGATGTATTCCATAATTGAATAGGAAGACAAAGCTAGAATTTGTGTTCACTTGGAAGAACAAACATGTATGAATTGGGTCTTGTAATGCTATTAGTTATTAACTTACTATCTTGTGTAGTTTTTTTACACCTAGGCATGTGCAGATTTTAAAGTCTCAATGGAATGTTCTTCTTGGTCTCAGTGCTATCTTCTTGTATTGGAATGTACTTGAACAAATTTCATGTTCTAATGACATGTCCACTTGAAAGTTCAACTTGCAAATTCTTCTTAGTCATTATACTCGTGTTGGAAACTGATACAATACTTGTGTTGTCTCATGCAAGCTTTTCTTCTGGATTGCAAAGATGCAACAATAAGTACTTTCTTGATGCAAGTTCTATAATGTTGGAAGGAAGTCCTTCAACTTGATGCATTCTAAATAATGTTTCTATGGACAGGAAGGAAACAAAAGTGCCTACAACTCTTAATTTGCAATATGGGTAGTTTTTTTTTTTATCTTCCATTATGTCCTTAACATTGCAAAAATATATTTGTGCAACTCATATTGTTAAGTTCATGACTAATTTAAATTTTCATTAACATTTCAATAATATATTTATAAAGCACATATTGTTATGTTGATGACTCCTAATTTAAATTTTCAATTGGTGATGCAAGGGAATTACAAGGTAATCTAAGAAAATTGTGTTTGTCGACTATGGTGAAGGTGTGGGATTTGAAATAGGAGTTACTCTATTAGAGCAATTGTTTCCACTCATTTATGTACTTGTGTTTTAGTTTGATATTATTTTAGAGCAATTGTAGGTAGTAGAGTACAATAGTTTGGTTGAATCATAGTGTTTGTAGAAATTGCATTGTAGTGTAGAGTAGTGTTTGTATATTTTTTGCATTTGCAAATGTCCATTCTTGAAGATTACATGTATAAATGTGAAATTGTAATTTGTATGAATCTTTTATTGAAATGTACATTGTTTGAATCAAAAATTGTATCATTTTGTGTCTTTTGTAATTTGAATTGTGCACAATTGCCATTTAATAACAACATTAGCCTAATAAAAAAATTGTACACTTGCAATATTGCAACAATATAGTTGTTGAACAATATTATCATAAAAACATGTATATTTCAATATTGAAAATCAACTACTCTTGTACACCAATTTTGCAAATGTAAAATACTGAAATAGCTTACAAAAATTATACTCTCAATATTGAATTATAGAAATTTTGCAATATTGAATCATAATGTTGTCACTAGCATTATAGTATTGTTTAGAAAGCTACTTATTAATATTCATTTAGTAGACTTGCAATATTGCAATCATACCACTACTTTTCAATACTGATTCAATATTGTATCAATACTCTATTATTAAACGTCTACGACAATACTGAAATTGATCGGCAATAATACTGTTCAGAGTAGGGATTTTTTCCCGATGTACTTTTTATCAATACTCCCACTTCAAACATCCATCCATTCAGAATGTTTTGAATGTCCTACATACTACCAGTACTTCTCCCACTCCTTCAATAGGCAGAATGGTGATTCATAACTATGTCAAAGAAATGGAAATGAGCTTGATGTGGTAATGCATTGGTAAAAACATCTGCAATCTGATTATCATTGTTATTGTACAAGTTTCATATCAATTTGCTTATTCTCATAATGCTCTCACACAAAGAAATACTCAATGTCTACATGCTTCTTCCAATTATGATATTCTGGACTTTTAACCTAGTGTATAGTTGCACAAGCTGTTGATATTAACCAGTAAACATTGAGAAATCCCAAGAGAGTTCAACGATCTGCACAATAAAAGAGATACATACCTTCAGAGCGTCTCCACGGGTGCCCTCTAAAAGGGACACACCAAAGCAACAGTGCCATATGTCAAAGTTGAAGAAGGGGCCAGCGGCTTACCAAGCCCCCACTAATTCACGTTACAAAAAGTATTAATAGTTAGAAGCTCCCGTTCCCGAAGGTGCAATAATAATGAATAACATTATTTATTGGGAATTTCAGTGACTGACCCCTGTGAAATGTTGAAAATGTATGAGTAAACACGTTGCCCACTCCTTTGCCCACTTGACTCCCACCTCAAGATGTCATTGGAATTTGGGCTCTACCAACTTACTGTGGCACAAGTCAATACTTGACAACATTGTAGGTGCTAGTGTCTGGCTCAAAATGTAGCGAGGCCTGTGTTGAATATCGACATAGACTGCAACTAGTGGGACACTTATAACTTCCCAAGCACACCAAACAATTTGTAGGGGTAGTATGGCGTGCCCTCATGGTGATGCTCTTAGGGCTTCCAAGAAAACAATCAACTCCACTAATAGCAGTCAAATTTGACACATAATTCCGATTTGTGATTGCTCCAAGTAACAACTGTCTTGCCAAATAAAAATGCGAGATGTTAAATCGTGCCTATGAAAGTGGGCCTAGCTGATGTGGTTGGAAACTGACCCGGGCGTGAGTCGTAGGACCTCGACTGTACAAGACCTCAACTGTGCAAGACCACGACCCCGCAGGACTCCGACCTTGACGAAAGTTAAGAGGAGGAGGATGACCACCCACGTCCTTCTTAGTTGTATATATCCCGGATTGTTTGTTTTCCTTCCTACCACCCTAAATGTATATAAAGAGGTGTCTTCTCAAATCAAAACACAAACCATTAATGACTTTTGAAGAAAGTGAAGAAAATGTGATGTCACGTTAGTGTGGGCCCATTTAAAATGGATGGTTTAACATCTTGTGAGTAAAGATAATATCCTAAGAATTTTTTCAAGTTTGACTAAAACATGAGTTTTGGGCACAATTCAAACAATTTTTTTTGAAGTTCAGCCCATGTCCATCTCCTAACTTTGTACTTCAAGATAATTTCATTGCTCTAAGGGTCTTGTACAAAATGGACACTTTAACTATTTTGGGGTTATCAAAAATTTCATTTGGAAAAGAACTGAATTTTATGTCTTTTTTGAACTTCAAAAAAAAAAGTTTGAATTGTGCCCAAAACTCATGTTTTAGTCAAACTTGAAAAAATTCTTAGGATATTATCTTTACTCACAAGATGTTAAACCATCCATTTTAAATGGGCCCACACTAACGTGGCATCACATTTTCTTCACTTTCTTCAAAAGTCATTAATGGTTTGTGTTTTGATTTGAGAAGACACCTCTTTATATACATTTGGGGTGGTAGGAAGGAAAACAAACAATGTGGAATATATACAACTAAGAAGGATGTGGGTAGTCGTCCTCCTCCTCTTAACTTTTGTCGAGGTCACTGTCCTGGAGGGTTGTGGTCCTGTGACCCACGCCTGCACCCGATGTCACAAAGATTTGTGAACGTGTTTGGAATAGCACCGGGCCTTTGTTGTGGTAATGCTTGCATATAAGTAAGATACCCTAAGCACCCTAGAGATTCATAAATCTACCCTCAAACCCCCTTTTCCCCAAATCCTTACCCTATGCTTCCTTCAAAACCCTAGAAACTGTCATACCTAACTTTGATCTACTACACAATATGGACAGTAGCTTCAAACATTTTGAAACTTTGCGACAATGTAGATCAACTATCCAAAAGATCACATACCAAGTTTCAACTTAATCCAAGATATTGTCCAACTTTGGTGGACATTTTACTACTACTGACTTTCTAACCCTTCACTGCTTTTATACCCCGGTTGTTTTTTATGCATAACTCATAGATCTAGAGTCTCTTCAAGCGAAAACTTTGATGCAAAGGAGTAGATAAGATAAAGAAAGTACCCTCAAATCAATACTTTACTTCAAATAAGTCTTTAACAACAAACAACTCTCCATCCTCAAGTCCACCCCTCCCCTCTTACCACTCAAAACAAGAAAATAAAGACCAGAGAGGGAGCAAGGGACCAACCCTTGCCTTAAGTACCCTCCACTAACCCCGACAGCTAGCCGCCGGCTAACCCTAACCCTAACCCCACTACCCTAGTGACAACTATTAATAAACCGGTTATCAACTGACAATTAAACGGTCAACAATAACAACTTCCTAACACTCCAACACCTCTCAATACACAATACTAACAACAATCAACTTATAACACTAATAATACTAAAGATGCCCAACACTAACAACATTATTGAAACTAATGAAGATGTCAACTTCAAATACTAGACGGCCCACATAACGACACCGGGTCAGTTTCCAGCCACATCAACTAGGCCCACTTTCGTGGGCATGATTTCATGTCTCACAATAAAAATGCATCAAAACCACTCCAAGATTTCCGATCACTCAGATCACTTGTATACTCGGCATCACAAGACTCAGGGATCTTATTGTTGGCAATCCCGTCTTTGTACAACAATCCAGAACTTTGTATGTTTTACGCACAGTAAAATTTGCTTCATGACAGTAGCATGCAACTGATTAGTTTTTTCCTGCAAGTGAGCAATCTTACTTGTTGCCAGGTCTTGTGAGGCAAGCGGCATTCATCAAACACCCCTACCAGTGCTTGTCTATATGGAAAATCAACAATCATCCAATTGTGAACCTTCAAAGTTTTTGCATCACTCATTGCTGATGATTGTCAGCTGGTGGAACTATAGTAAACTTCCCGATGACCGCACAGATAAAATTCAAATCCTTCTCCACATAAATATAGAGAATTATATATTTTGAAATTGTGTCTGATTATGAAATGTCATGTTAAGATTCACCTTCAAAAAACACAAAATGCAAAAAGATTTCTTCCTACAACTTTTATTGCAATCTAAAGGCAATGAAGCTAAAATCTAGTTAAAAAGTCCTTGCATCCCTTCACCACACACAGTGTACGGTCATTGGGTGGCAATACAAAATTTTGTTCCCATCACAATTGAATTAGTAGTTGCATCATGCAATTAGTGTTCTGCAAATGACAACAGTTGTTGTGTGGTTTTGGGATGTGTGCAATCAATGGCAAGTTTACTCTACTGGATTGGCACCCTATAAGTCCAAAATTTGGTAACAATATTAGTAATAAATCTTTCTTGATGTAGAGAAATTGGAATGAAATTAAAACTCTTGAATGAGCTATTTTTGGGGAGAACTAGTGGCTAGTTCAAAGTTAGTTGATGAAATTAGGAGAAAAAACAAATGAAATTTGAAAACATAGGCAAATGAACGATGAAGAAATCTATAAAATTTTCTATTTTGAGTAAAAAACATAGAAAACAATTTCACTCTATAGTACTTGAAAAAACAATTCAATTTGGAAACTAACGAAAAATATTTAATAAAACTCAAAAAACTTCTTAAACATTGCTCTTGAGTACAAAATCAAACTTTTTATTTACATTGCCTTGCACTTCACTTTAACCTTGGAAGGATGGGCTAAAGACCAATGATTTCAAGCCTCATTGTCCATCACTATGTTTATTGCCATTTTGCAACTAAATATGAATGAAAACTTCATATTTATTTTCCAGAGATGGAATCATATGTCTACTACACGTCATATAATTTTCGAATTTTTTGGGAAAAATTGAAATTACAATGAATTTCTTAAGAGACAAATGAAGAAAATTCACATCAAATACAAAATATATTCAAAAATCTGAAATTTTCATCATAGATGCATATTATAGTGCAGAAAATCATGATAAAAACCAAATTCACTTTATCACTCTATAATTAGGAAATTAAAAAAACCATGGTTATAGGCCCAATTTTCATATTGCTATAAAACATGGAAATTTGCAAATTTTCCAAATTCTCCAATAGAGGCCGGAAGAAACTTATTTTGATAAGCTTCATTTCATTTAGTGGACTCAATATAAAAAACATCATTTTTATGGCTAAAATTCACATCAAGAGAAAATAGCAAGAAATAGACAAAATATATAGTAATACCTACAAAGGTGATTTGTAGATGAAACATCTTCTTCTATAGAAAAATGAGTAATGCCATAATAAGGGAATTTACAAATACTAAATACAATTTTCTAAAAACATACTCAATTTCCTTTTTAATTTTTCAATTTCTTTTTCTACTTTTTACATATCAAAACACAAAAGTATCTATTTTTGAGATTTAGGACATTTTTTTTAAACAAATGTAAATCCATTGCAAAACAACAATTACACAACAACCAAGCCTAGAGGTTGGACAAATAGGAAGAGAACAAATGAAAGAGATAACTATTGAAAACAACAAGGAAAAGGCCATGTCTATTCCAGATGAATTTAGCACTTTTTCAATTCTACTACTTAGAGAATTTTTTCCATGCTTTATCTTCCTTGGGTATGATCTTTTTAAAAGTGTTTTTCTCGGTTAGTCATATTCTTTTAGTTTCTTCAAATTATATTTTTATTTTTCAAGTTTCAAAAAAACTAAGCATTAGTATTATGAAAACGCAACAAATTTAATAAGTGTTTCTTGCAATCATCCCAAGTGGTATGCCTTCACGACTAAGAGCATGCCCATTGGGCTTGAAAAACTTGCCCTACTAGCCCCTCAAGGTGGATGACCTCTCCCCATGTGCCTTCCCGAAAACCGCAAGCACTTGTATGTTAAGCCTTCTACTAGGCTTGCAAATGGAATAAGGTGGGAGCACCCTTAACCAATTAACCATCAATATAAGCAATTTAGCATAGTTGGAGGCATCTTTTCCTAAGAATTATATATTTGTAGTATTAGTGAGTGAAAATCATGAATACTAAAAAAATAGATTTTTTGGATGTCGTATGAATTTTCTATCAATTTTTAGAGAATTGTGTAGAACATTGAATGTGTCACGTAGGTGGACCCAAATCTAAACTCTGCAAAAATCAATTGTTAGGGAATCACAGTTAAGTATGAGTCCTTTACAAGTGTCAACCAATTAGAATTAAACATACAGAAGATACATTAACTAAAGTCTAGGGACACATTTGGTGATATCTAGGGAACAAGGATGGGATTTGGGACACTAATGGGTGTTTCTACTTTGTGGTAGAACCACTCATTACCAACCACTCAAGCATTCTATATATGGTATGGAGCAATAAGAGGCTATGTAAATTTTCTACCCTGTAGAAAGATAGAAATAATGGGAATTGCAATTTTCTGGGTAATTTTCTATCTGGAATTGATATTACTATGAATTATGGAAGTCAAAAGTTGATATGGAGCCATTGCCAACACATAGAGTCTTGCATAATTACTCATTTAGAGACTACTTTGGCTCTCAAAATCAAGCATATGTGTCATGATATTGATAGTTAGAAGATGGTCAAAAACCAAGAACTCTTGGTTTAAAAATCAATTATAGTCTCTATTGAATTTTCCAGTATCTAAGGTAGATCAACCTATTACCACCCTGATTTGCAATCTCAGTATATTAGGACCAATTCTAGGAGGTGCACATCTTTTACAGCAGTGTGTATACATGTTTCACGAATCAAACCCAAGTGGAATTATAATTTTCCAATTGAAATTGCAATTTCTATGAATTTTTTAAATGGTCTACTTTGAAATTATAAAACTACCACTAGACTAGAGTCATAAACGTCCTATCCTAAACCTATAGCTGCCATTTCATGTACCTATTAGCACTTGAGTATCCACCAATCAAGGATTGACACGTTACCCAAGTTGAAATTGATGCACTAAAATTGTCATAAAAGCAAATGGATTTGGGTGGATTTTATGGGGGAGATGGGGCCAAAGATAGTATGGTGGTTGTAGGAAGTTGGTGGAAATGGGTTGGTCTACTTTGTATATTGGTCATGTTGCTTGGTTGGTAATGGGTGGTTCTACTAAGGTAGTAGGGTTATAAATTGCTCATCTAAAGGCTAGTCTACCTTTTTCATGTATTTATTTTCATGGGAATATTTTTAGTTTATTTTTCAGACAAAGAGAAATAGAAATAGAATGGAACACAAGTGGTTTCATATTTTTTGAATCATTATTGAATTAGTTATGAATTTCCAAACATTTGTGTTATAGGCCCCTATTTATGACACTAGGTCGTCCATAAATTGTTCACTTGAATTTATAAAGAAAATTGGGGAAAGCAAGGACAATGATTGACTCTTGCAATGAATTATACTTTTTTTCTTGATCCATTCAAATGACTATAGAGGTTGATTTCAGGACCATCTCATGTCCATTTCAAAGCTAAAATAGGGACAATTCTAAATGCCCAAGCAGAGTTCAAGCCTCCTACCTTATATGGCAAAAATGAAACTACTTTGTTGAATTCCCGAATTCTTGGGATAGACTTCTCATCTTCTTGTTGCAATTGCTAAGGTAGGAGGCTCTGAAATGGAGATGGCATTTAGAAGCGACCATAGAAGCGGCCCATGTATAAAGTATGTGGTTGTTGAGATGGACACCATTTTTTGAGGTAGGAAAATGTGACTACAAGTGCCTGATTTTAGGACAATGAACAATGCTTTTGGACTATTATTATGTGTGATTCACTAATCATGAATGCATCATTTAATTGTGAACACAAAATTCAAGATGACAATAAGAAAGAAATGATAGATATATATTTCAAGGTACAAATTTCTCTTGCTCGATTTAAGGACACTCTATTCCCATATTATGGAATTTTCCTAAACATAGTAAGCACCCACTTCATCTATTTCTGGATAGATCTGCTCTTTTCAAAGGCACATGATAATTCATTATTACTAAGTCTAGGAACATTAATAACAACCTACAGACTTTTCACTTTGGAAAATCATATCTAATTGATTCTAATTTGCCACACATCTGGGTTTTTCCTTAGATGTGTCATTCTTGAGCCTTCTACCCTAGTGGGGAATAAATAATTATGTACTTGCCATAGCATTGGAGGGCTACAGTTGCCTTCATTCAAATGAATGCAGATCCCAAGCTTTTCAACATTCAAGTGTCATAATTGCAAAATTACTCAATATCACATACAAGGGAGGCAACCCATTTCCAACTACTTAAGTGGTTACACCTATCAAAAGGGTGAGTTTCTTTGGGGGGGGGGGCAAATTTTCTAGTGTGCAAAAGTAGAGTGAAGAACAGAAGGTTTCCAAAATTTTCTAGATTTTTATTTCTCAAAATATAATTACCATGAATTTTTGGGCGGAAGATTTTCTTCCTCCCACTCTAGTCATGTGGACCTTCTTGTTTCCAACAAGGGCTAGTTGCAAAATCTACCCAAGGGTTGAGAATGTTGTAAATTAATCACAATGTGCCACAAGTGCATAGGGAACTATGTTGTAATTAATCATTGTCATCTCACTAGAAGAAAATGAAGGGTTCTTCGACTACATTGTGCAACTATTTTTTTTGGTTGTATAGGACACTTCCAACTAGTTTGTGACTAGTGATATTCTGGAGACTTGTAGTTGTAGTGGACACCCTAAAATCTAAGAATAAGGTGTAGCAATTGCAAAAGTCATGCCTTGTATGCAACTTGTTTGTGACTTGCAGATTTGTAGATTTAAAAAATATTCATCTCAATGATTTGTAGATTTAAGAATTTCATATCTACCTTCTTTCTAAATTTTCAAATTTTAGAACTACATTTTTTTTAGATTTTCAAATTTCTAGAATTTTAAATGTTTTTCTTGTTTCTATAGATTGTAGAAATCTATACTCTATAGAAATATACAAATCAAACAAATCTAAAAATTGTAGAAATCTTAGAATTATATCAACAAAATCCATTGCATTAGTCTTCAACAACTTGCAAGTCTTATATGTCCAACCTAATGGTACTCTTTACAATTGATATGGGACCAGTGATATAAGACAAATGGGAATGGACTTTGAAAGCAACTAGGAAACAACTAAGAAACAACTAGTGTATAACTTCATAGCGACTAAGAAATAACTAGCTTCAATATTAGAAAATTCAATTTTTTTGTTGATTTGGTTGCATTCATTTGGTTCACTTTTCTATTGATTTCTATCCTAATCAATAAATTACTCTCCAAATCAATAGAAAAGTGAATCAAATCAATGGAAAAGTTGAATTTTCTAGTACTATAGGAAACAACTAAGAAACAACTAGTGTACAACTAGAAAGCAACTAGGAAATAAACAAAATGAAACTAGGAAACAACTATGCTCATTTTACACTTACAATCTTTTCCTAGTTGTTTCCTAGTTTTTTTTTGCAACTACAAATTGACTACTTTGCAACTAAAACAATGTATCAATGTTATACAACAATGATAGAAAACAATTACATTCGATTTGGTGCTAGTAGAGAGGATGACAATCGCAAGATAGTTGTATAGGACACTAGTTGTATAGTGGCCGGTTGTGCCAAACAAGTTTTTCTTCTAGTGTCTCCTCTTGTGTGGAAAGAGAGCAATCTATATTGCTAGAAGGGGGTAGTGATTAGGAATGGATTGTCTCCCACAACTTATGATGATGCTTTTTGCATGATATTATAATGCACAAAATGAGAGTTCTTTGCATTTAGTTGCACATGCAATTACTATAATAAGGTAAGCTAGCCTATGACAAGCAAAATGACTCGTTTGCCTTGTTGACATTACTGAAATTTTCTAATTTTTTTCCCATAGAAAGACAAACATGAGAAACAAAGAGAGCAATTGATTTTTTTTTGACAAAATATGAATATTTTATGAATTTTTTACAAGTGTTGCCCAAATAGCTCCAAAAAATCTCTAGACTACCCCCAAACCAACAAAAAGTGTACCCATAATGGTCATTTGACCACCTAAAGTAGCTACAATATTTTCTAGTATGGCCATGTTATAAAAGAATTAAAAAGTTACTTCTTGAGATGAATTTACACTAAAAAGGTAGAAGTTCCTAAAGCAATTACTAATAACTCCTTCACCATCACCCAAGGCATTGAATGTGGCCACTAAGTCAACTACATTACCTCAAATCTTGTTTATTGAAAAAATTCAATTATGGGTTGATGTAAGAATATCATGGGTCATGTTCTAGGTGTTTGCATTGGGTGGTTTGCCTATCATGGGTTGGTTTTCCTTACATAAACTACCACACAAGTAATAAGAATTTGCTATGTTACCACCTACAAAGCTCATGATTCAATGATTCAAATGCAAATATTGAGCTTTTCAACATTCATCACTCACTCATAACATTATAAGATAAATGGGGCTTGCAAAGAGCCACCAAATAAGAACCGTAGTGCTGTCACTTGCTGAATTTTTTTTTACATTTACAAAAAGAAAATATTTTTTTCCACAAAAAATAAAAAATTTAACTATTTAATAATTGCAATCCCTACTGGCCAAAATTTGACCAACTAGAATTGTCCTTTCTTGATTCTTACTTTGTTTTTTGGTGCAAAATTACTAGAGTTTGGGGGCTTGCTTTAGGCTCCATTTTTCTTGTAATGCTACAAAGCTGCTCTTCAGCATGTTTAGTATCAATGCAAGTATTGTTGAGTGCTAGTTAGATCAAGTGAGTTCAATTGTTGATTAGAGGCAAGGTTAGGATTGATCCTTGTCAAGTGAATTTTTACATCCTCTTATTGTCCTTGTTGGTAACCTTTTAAGAAGCCAAGAGTGGGGCTATCCACTTTTTTGTGGCCTAAAAAATGGATGCTTTGCCCTTTTTTAAGCCATTTTTTGGCCTTGTTTTTCAAGCCCCATGGTGATGCTCTAGGTAACTAATTAAATTTGACAAATGAAAATTCAAAAAACAATTTGAACAAAAAGATTCTTTTTCCCATATCAATGGGGTAAATTCTTGAATTGGAACTAGTCCATATCTAGCCTTGTGAAACTAACTCCAAACTTTATCTGTAAGCAAAATACAAAACTAAATATTATTAGCAAAAGTAATAACTTTGAAAATTTTGAATCCATGTTTAGAATCATGGACTCCCAATGAGCTAGGAAAACTCTACAACACCATTACCACATGAACACATAGATGTGACCCATGACTTTGTGAGCCATGAACCTAGAACCATTAAAGGTGAGCCTACAACCATTAAAGGTGTTTATACATACATATCTATGACATAGGTACACATACTTAAAACCATAGAAATGTCTACAATATAGGTACCTATATTATAGACAGCTATAATCATAAAAGGTGCTTATAATATAGACTCCTAGATTCTATGCTCACATTCTAGCACTCCCCATAAATTTCGGAAATACAAAATTCACCATTTCATAATAGTGGGCAAATTCTTACATTTATCGCCTCTAAAATTTTTAGAGCTTTTGTACCATGGGTCCAAGAAATAGAGGGAAAGTTGACCCCTCATTGGTCCAATGTAGGGTAATTGTTAAAATTGGCTCTATTTGGTATTGATTAGTTTTGTCTTTGGTGACTTATCCATTGTGATAAATATATGAAATTTTGATATTTTTCGCATGTAAAAAATTCTATTTTCAATACAAGTTGATTTTTTCAAAAAATTTGATGGAAAAATTCAAATAATCCTAATTTTAAGTACAACATGCAATCAAATGAAAATGAAAAAGTGTTAGTAAAATTGCATCATTTTAACAGACAGGTATTTGAATAATGTGTGAAGTTTTCCACATGAGAAGGCTACAAAACAAAATGAATTTTGTACACTATGAAGGCCAGAATGTCCCTTCTAGAGGCAATGAATGGAAAAGATGAATTGAACTATTTGAAGTCTATTACTTCAGTCGTTTCATTTTTGAGAAATAATTTGTTAGTTGCCCAACATTTGTACCTTATTGAATTTGGAAATCCATATACACAAAACATTCTATGAATTGTAGAATGTAAGTATGCAATGATTATTTGTTTTTATATGTATTATAAGTAAGAATTTAAGTGAAAATTAAATTGGAAAAATTATTCTAGTTCATAGTTTGCATTTTTGAGCTCGTTAAAAAGAAATCCTTAAAAAATAATGTCAAACCTTGATCTTCAATAGAATTTTGGATAATTGATAATTTTCAATGTATTTGCATTATAGAAAATAATTGGTGATAATATAGGCACATCAAAATATGCAATCTGTAGTTTTTAATTGACAACATTCAATATGTATGAACATTGTTATTTCATTTATCTTTTAGGAACCATACACAACAAATCTTCATAAATCATCAAATTTTGAAGCATCCCATGCATTTAGGGGTAAATATAATTCTTTTATAAATTCAAAAAAATAAAAACAAACAAAAAACACGTAATCTTTTGCCATTTAGATACAATGAAGTTTGAATTAACAAAAATCCACTACAGCTATACTAAAAATTTACATTTGATTATTATCATCACATTTGAATGGATACAATGTCCAATTGCATAATTAGTAGCTCTACAATATTTAATCCTAGGCCATCAAATTACAGACTCATTGACTTTTTCCAAAAATTCTCCTATTAACTCCTAATTGGCCAACTGATTGTATATGGTCAATCTGAAATTTTAGGGCTTGTTTTGGAATAGGTAGTTAAATTCCTTCGATTAGTTTAAAAAATTTTATAAGTAGTTTCCAAGGTTAATTATTGAGAACTTCTATTTTTCACTGAAAAAGGTAAATACTTGATATTTGAGAGGTCCTCAAAAGCATATATGTCACTTAGTGGAAGAGTAAAGCTTGCGAATTTAACTTGATTTCTTGGCTTTAGGCAAAGCTTGCCAATTTCACTTTATTTGAGATCTAAAAAATTGTACTTATCCATTTGCCTTGAAAATGGTCCCAATGGAAGGTGTAAAGTGTTTTCATGATTTTCACCATGAAAATTTGAACATGCAAATGTTGATTTCGAGTTATTTGTGATTTCTACTTGTAAAAACAAATTGTATTTCAACAATTGCAAGGTGGATTGTGTAATGATTTTGATAGCTCTTCATTTGAACTTAAGGTTTTTCAAAGTGCATTTTAGTGTGCTAACACAACTTGTAGTTGGTCATATCACCTCCAATCCCAAAAATCTCTTATAATTATACAAATTTATGAAACATTGTCGGGAGGGAGAACATATTCAAAATAAAAAACGTACATTTGTCTTGTTCTAATCTCACAATTTCTAGGCAATTATGCACTCAAAATTGGTGTGCACACTAATACGCAAACTCTTTAAGCATCCATACGGTTAGATTTTGAAAAACAAACAAATTGCTTCATTGGGGATAACTATAAGCCCATGCTCTTTTTTCATAGTCAAAACACATTTGAAAAGGCTTGAGCATTTAGGGTTTTAGTAGATTGATTACTATTTAGAAAAAACTAAAAAAATATAATTTAAAAGAGGAAAGGAAAAATGACATTAAACTAATTGAATAACTAAAGTTAAAAACTAGGTACACACTGGTACGAATAAAATGCTGATGAAGTGCAAAAAAGCCAATCCAATTCCCAAAGTACAAGATGAATGTCATCAGTTAAGTTGAGAGACACGATCAGACACCAACAAGAAAACCCAAAATCCACATTCAACAACCAGAAGCACAAACATCAGTGAGAGCCCATGTCAAAGTAAAACTGCCCGAAGACAGACTTGCTGTAGATATACATCATTCTTAATTTCCAAGTGAGGGAAAGCTGCAGCTGCAGTAGAATAGTATTCCTCAAGCAAACAATCATCTTTGGAGCAATCTCAGACCATGTTGCTGCACAGCCAGAAATTCAGTGTTCTCTTGCATCCATAAAATTCCACCAGCATAGTGTTCTCACACTCCATCCCCTTCTCCTCGATCACTCAATCCAAATTGGAAAAGTTTTTTGCTCAACTTGTTGGAACAGATGGTCTTTTCTTTTGAAAGGATCATCAAACCAGTGAGCACAGAATTCTGCGAGAGGGCTTCGTACTGCCAAAGCTCACGCTGAAAATGTACGGAGCTCGTGGTTGCATTGCATATAGAGAGACACTTCATTCCAAAATTGGATATTTACTTTCCTTACAACTGAATCTTTTAGTACCCTTTCCTTGTGAGCAACCATCACTCACAGGAGCTCTGGACTGAATACCTGAGGTTGAAGTATGTCATTGAATCTGGAGGCTTCCTCAATGGAAAAGTGCAATTGAATTGAAGCTAACAATGGCATTGGCACATCCCATCAAGCAAATTCTTGTACAGAAAATAAAAATACAAAATAACTAAAGTACAATTGCTTTCCAAAAATCCCTGCTATATTAATTGAAGCTCACAATTTTGTATGCAAAACTCATCAAGTAAATTCAAGCACAAAAATACATAACAAATCCCTAAATGGCACAATTTTTGTCAAAAATGGCAACCATTGAAGCTTATAAGGTAGTCTGCTCTTATTGCCACCATCTTCTTCAATCAGCACAGTAGGCCCCTCTAAAATGGACAATCAATGGTTCTAAAATGGACTGCGACAAATGTTAGAGCATAATTAAGATTTGTCAAGTATTGATTCATACTTTGCCAATGGATGGAATAAGAGTCATAGAGAGTCCATTTCAAAGCCAAGGTGTGTCCACTGAATTTTTCTGAATGAAAATTGATTGTCCAATTGCCTTCTTACAAATGTTTAAAGAATTTAGGGTCCGTTTAATTTTAGTAATGGTTGCATTTAAGAACCTTGTGTATTACTTTTAAAAAGTTGTAGTGCTTGTTTTTGGTCAAGCCATATCTTTTTTCAGACTGCATGTGTGTGGGTTTTGCAAGGCCTATGATCATAAATTGGTGCCTACCACAAAAAAATTTGAAAATTCATAAATAATTCAAAAATGCTCCAAAAAATATGAAACCACTTGGGTTAGATTCTACATCAATTTTCTTCAAGTGAAAAATAAGGAAAAATAATTTTGTGCATCTAAGAACCAACGAAAAAGCCAACCAGCCCCTAAATAATCGTTGTAAGAGCAAACTACCTATTGGCGTAATAAAACCTTGCCTAGCAAATTCATCCACAAATAACACCAAACAACCTCTAAAACACATTTGTCATAATAACTCATGCCATAAATTTTGCAATCACCTTCTTTCCGTTGAGGGATTTGGACCACAGCCCAAGCAAAAGCATGACCCCACAAAATGTTGCTCTTTGTTAAGTTGCGCAAAAGAAACTCACCACTAATCACACAAGTAGTTTGGATAGCTTGCTCTCTCTATGAATACAAAGAGCATTGAATCAAATGATACCTCAAATTTTGGGGTATCCATTGCATGTTGTTCACTAGTGGCGTTGGATCTCCTCAAATTTACCTACTTCATCCTACTTGAGAATGAGATGGATCAAAATAATTGTAGCTTTACATCTCTAAATTTTGAAGTGTTTGTAGCTTTGCTACCAATACATCCGTAGAGTTGGATTTTACACTACAAGATAAAAGTGTGTTTTAAGTATAGTCCTAGTAGTATAGTCTTTCAAATAATGACCTGTAAGGAATCTTTTAAGTAAAATTTTGGAGACTTGTTGGAGGATGTGGATTTGAGATCTAGAAAAGTTACCATGCATGATTTGTATTGTGTTTTTTTTTCCTCTTCAAGGTGGGTACTAGTAAAGTCATGACACATGTTCCAAAGTATTGAACAAAAAAATAGGAAGTAATGAGCGGGAAAGTAATTTTTGAATGATCAGGATTAAAAGAGTTTAGAGACTGGCTATGGGTCTAGAGTACTTTTTGGCTCCCAAAATTCATAGTAGTTTCAATTCAAGGAATAAAATTACCAAATTTTTGGCAATCCCCATCATTTCTATCTTTGCACCTCCTGAAATTTTTGCTTTGCCTTGCACTAAGTTACTCCAGATTGTCTCCAATTGCTTATTTGATCAGTACGTTATGGGTGGCTCTACTATAGAAGCAGAGGCAAAACAAAAAATTTCTTAACTTCAGGAGATTGTACCACCTAGGATGCCCAAGCCTCATCATGTTTGATGATGATCAAATTTTTGTTGTACTGTACAATAACTTACTGTATGCTAAGTTTGTATACTAAGTTAGAATAACTAAGCTTGATTACTGAGGCCCAAGGTTGAAAGCTTCACTTCCCACACTAACATAATCCGAATCATCATCCATAGTCTTGGCAGTATCTTACACACTAGGAAAAAATTACATGTTCACTTGGATAAAATGCCTTAACAATTTTAGTTTTTGTTATTAAAAATGCAGCTCAATCCAGATTGTTGTGTATTTCTAAGAATCATTTGATGTATATGGGGTTTGATTAGAATTCAGCAAACTGCATTTACACAGTTTTGGATGCCTGTAACTTTGTATAATTTCTGGCCCTTCACCCAATGTCCATTTTCACTTGCCTCACTGAATATTATTTATAGGCTTACACTTCCTTGACTTCTAGTTATTATGGTATAGTTTTTATGTCTATTCCATTAAATATTTGGATTATGTTTTGAAATCATTTTAGGTCACATGTCAATTTTGGACAGTTCTAGCTCTGAGGGTCGAAATTTATATATATATATATATATATATACAAGCAATTGATGAAATGTTTTAAATACTATATTAAGAAAAATGGAAAATAAGAGTGACAAACATCATGGTGTAATTGCCCTATAATCCTTGAGCTAACACCAATACAAATTCAATAGGAACAATTTGAAAGTGGGGTGTTTTGAGTTTTAACCTCTAAAGTTCCTAGACTATGTTTACACCAAATACACTCCAAAACTGCCATTTCTAGTACAAGTACCAAATTTTAGAGATAAATAAATTTTAGGCACATACAACCATAGGATCTTGTAGCATGCTGGTTTGAGAAGGAATGGAAAAAATTTCAGAAATTTCCACTATGTGGATTGCAAGATATTAGCATTTGAATTTATAACAATCTTTTTTTTGGCCCTATGAAAAATAGGATAGTTGTACTTCTCAAGGTCACATTTATATGAAAAAATGTCCATGTTGGTAGTGCTTCTTTGGGTTCTTCCTTCAAGGCAAGTTGGCTATATGCTTGAAAATTTCAAATCATTTGGAATTGTACATCATATAGGAAAAAAATGGTAGGTAGAAAAAAAAATAGAGAATGATTCAAAATACTAAATTATAAAGAATTTTGTTATAGAATTAAAAAAATGCCAATCCCAAAGGTTGTGTTGTTGCAATAAACAATCTACATCCTAAGATTTTATTTTATTTTATTTCTCTAAATATTGAAAATTGAGTTAAATAAACAACTTTCAAAGTATATTTTAGAGTAGAGAGCATGATGTACACTTGTACAGTATGTGAGTCCAGGGAAAAAGGCCTGTCGTACTTCAACAAGGACAGTGGAGCATACAGTCGCACTGTGACATAATTATGACAAATGTTTAAATGGTCACTTTACATGCTCAGTCTGCAGAGATCTTCCAGCCAAGACTTGCCAGAGTTTCCTACAACTGAAGAATCCATCTCCTTCTCAAGAGCCTCCGTCAACTAAACACGAATAGTGTCACCAAAACCATCCTGGCTGCAACAAATAAGTTATGTATGAGCACATCATGTAAAACATACCTAGAATGATTAACCCCTGTGCGTCAGAGGGGGCATTTTTCAGAAGCTCAGATTCTGGATTCTCAGAAAACTCTGTTGATCAAACCTTAAACTCTTGAAATCCGCACTGTGGATCCTCTTGAAAATTGCTGATTTGCACGCATCACTGAGTTGGCTGCAAATTGGAACTGTGAAAACTTCCATAACCAAGTATCGTTGAAGTTATTCCATTTACTCCCGAAAGTACAGGATAGCTACTCACTTTTGCTGTCCAATCTGTGACACACAAGGGTTAAGCTGAAGACTGGTTAAGACAAACTAAGAAACCTGTCTCGCTTGTAGGGAGCTTAAAAAGTCTGTCTGAGGAATTGCTGGAACTGAATTAGAACTCTGGTAAGCATGAAGAAGCATCACTATAAGAATTACTTTGGAAGGAAGACCTGCGGAAAAGGGCTTTGAACAACGCCCAGTTTCTGACTTCATACAACCTGGCATTTTCTCCCTCTCAAGCCTCAGTAACAGCAAGTTGGAAAGGATAGTGCCAGTTGTTCACATCGGCAATCCAGGAACAAAAAGCCTACTAAATGCTTGAACCATTACAATTGCATCGCTTGCTTTCATGGAAAACATGAAATGCTTGAAAGAATGCACTAAGGTAGTCTGCTCTTATTGCCACCATCTTCTTCAAACAGCGCAGTAGGCCCCTCTGAAATGGACAGGTAGTGGTTCTAAAATGGACTGCCACAAAATTTAAAGCATAATTAAGATTTGTTAGGAGATGATTCATACTTTGCCAATGCATGGAATAAGAGTCAGAGAGGGTCCATTTCAAAGTCAGGGTATGTCCACTTACTTTTTCTAAATGAAAATTGATTGCCCAATTGCCTTCTTACAAATGTTAAAAGAATTTAGGGTCCGTTTAAGTTTAGTAATGGTTGCATTTAAGAACCTTGTGTATTACTTTTTGAATGTTGCAATGCTTGTTTTTGGTCAAGCCATATCTTTTTTCAGACTGTGTGTGTGGTTTTTGCAAGGCCTATGATTACAAATAGGTGCCTACCATAGAATTCTTTGAAAATTCATAAGTAATTCAAAAATGCTCCGAAAAATATGAAACCACTTGGGTTAGATTCCACATCAATTTTTCTTCAAATGAAAAATAAGGAAAAATAATTTTGTGCATCTAAGAACCATCGAAAAGGCCAGCCAACCCTTAAATGGTTGCTTTAAGAGCATACTACCATACTTTTGAATTATAGTAAACTTGCCAATCACCACACAGATAAAATTCAAATCCTTCTCCACATAAATATAGAGGATTTCATGTTTTGAAATTTGGCATGATTATTAAATGTCTTGTTCAGATTCACCTACAAAAAACAAAATGCAAAATGATTTCTTCCTACAAATTTTATTGTGATCTAAAAGTGATCAAGCTAAAATTTAGTTAAAATTTATTTGCACCCCTTCACTCCACAATGTGCATTCATTGATTGTGGTGATACAAAATTTTGTTCCCATCGCAATTGAATTAGCAGTTGCATCTTGCGGTTAGTGATCGATAAATGGCAATGGTTGTTGTGTGGTTTTTGGATGTGTGCGGTCAATGGTTGGTTTACTCTAGGTATTGCTATAATTGGGACTCATGAACTTTCATATGTACAAATGAAAATATATGTAGAAGTTTTTGTTGACTTTGATGGCTTGTTAAGTAACTTTCTTGGGGTATGGCAATCTAATTTCACTATTTAGTGTACATGCTTGAACCATTACAACCAAATTGCTTGCTTTCATTGAAAAGATGAAATTTAGGTAGTCAACTTTGCGGGAAGTTGTGCAAACTCAAAATTTGACTCCACCTAGGAAAACTAAACATGAAAATCAACTGACTTGAAGTTAAAGTTAGCAATGTGATGAAATATTCAATTTTATGCAAATCAATGCATTGTAAATTATCTTTCAATTGCCAATGATGTGAATGAAATTGGAAGAGATCACTAGAATGAAAGATCATTGCATTTGTTATGGTTTGAGAAAGGAAATCCATGATTAACTTCCAAAGTCACAAGAATTCCCTCAGGGGACTCTTGTAGGTTTGGGCAGGTATCTATGATCTCAATTTTTGGCTTGATTTCTTGAATTTTTTTGTGAATATTAATTGCCTATTTGTATATAATCAAATCCGACTCACAATTGACAAATTACAATATTTTTTAAAATTGCAAGTTCACCATTGCAGAAGAGTGCAACAAATGTTGATTCATACCCAAGGTAATCACTAGTGGGTGACTATTGGACGAGAAGCACAGGGCCATAGAGTATGTTTGGCTTAAATCAATTAAAAAAAATTGCTAATTTTTTTGCTAAGATAGCCAAATGTACAAATTAATGGAAATATGGTTTGTTGAAAATCTAGAAAATCCATTAAGCTAGTGAAATATCAATTCGCCATTTCACCATCTATCATCAAGAAGTTTTTTGATGGCAAAAGGAAGGAATTACTTCATTGGCATTTTGTGAGAATGAAGGTAGAAAGGTCATTTTTGTAATGAAATTCATTGTTCATCATGAATCCTCAAAGGGTATGGCATAATTTCAAGATGAGGGCTTAAAATGTTCATTATCAAAACATAGGTCCTAAAATTGCATTTGAAGTAGAATTTTAGACCAGATTTAGGCAAAGTAAGATAACTTTTCCAAATAACTTTGAATTAAGAAAAGTTGGAAAATCAAACTAAATTTTACTTTCAGAAATCTTTTTACGATTTTGAGCTCCTTCCCCAAAGATATGGACAATATTCAAAGAAGATGTTTGAAAATGTCATAGAAAATGTCACTTCCAACCCCTTTGTGAACTTTGTCCATAACTTTTGAGTGGAGTCTTAAAATCTCAAACGATTCTTTGCACATGAAAGTTAGCTTGATCATCTACATGAATTTAGGTCAACATTTTTAAAAAAATGTTATTCTACTATACTTGAATGAGGTATGAAATTCTACTTTGAACCCAATTCTTGCTTTTGACTTGACTATGGGAAGTTCAACTCTTACTAATCCTATTTACATATCCCTCATGGTTGTTTTCCCTCCTACCACCCTACTCATATAAATAGATTGTCTTTTCATTTCTCTAAACGCAAGAAGTGGCTTTCAAAGCTATGTGAGATATTCGTGCATAAGGTGAGTAGTTAGAAAATCTAGGTTAAGTAAACAATAACATGCTCAATTATATGGATTCTGAAATACCCATTTATATGGGACGAAGATATTGTAGGTTAGTTGTTGAATTTTTTTGGAATTTGATTCCAAATTTTTTGAAATTATATTTTAAAGTGCTAAATTTTTTTTAGGTTATAATTAAATATTCAGTTCCAAAGTGTTGAATTTGCTGTCTAAAGGTATGTGCACACTTGGGTTTATGAAGCACCAGGTGTTAAAAGATAAAATTGCATGAAATAAAAGATGGGTCAAATTTTGAGGAATGGGAATGATATGCCTGAATTCCAAATGAGGACAGAAGTGGTAGACCACAATATGTACCATCACATTCACACTTGATGTTGGTGAATAGTTAACCCCTAAAGGACCAAACGATGTTTTTTTGGCAATACAGCGATTTCGGGCAGCTCACTATGGATGGAATTTTTATTTTTTGAAATTTTCACACAACATGTGCCCGAGGAGTAGCTTTAAGACCCAACAATTTTCATAACTTTTGAATACATGGTTAAAAAGTTATTGTATGATATGTTGTTTTCATTGCTCGGCGGGCAGCCCGGGCAACAAAAAAAACTTCTTTAAAAATCACTTTTTTTTAAAATAAAAATTTGAAATTTATTTTCCTGATTTATATATACATGGAAAGCTTTGAATCATTCCATTTGGATTTATGAGATGAAAGTTATGAAGAGTTTTAGTTGTGGGTAGTTTGTGGGTAGTAATGGAATTTCTACTCTAAAATAAACTTTGAAGACCTTTATTTAACTCAATTTTTCATATTTTTGGAAAAAAATAAAAACGTGAGGTGTAGATTGTTTATTACAACAATTTAACCATTGGGATTGGCATTTTTCAATTCCATAAATAAATTATTAACAATTTAGTATTTTGAATCATTCTCTACTTCTTTCAACTTACTAATTTTTTCTTATATGTTGTACAATCCAAATGATCTAAAATTTTTCAAGCATGTAGCCAACGTGACTTGAAGAATGAATCCAAAGAGTTACAACCATTTTGGACATTTTTTCCTAATGATCTAACCTTGTGAAGTGCAGTTGCCCGGATTTTTGCAGGGCAAAAAAATGGCTTTTTGCCACTTCAAATGCTAATATCTTGCAATCCAAACAATGGAAATTTCTGAATTTTTTTCACATATTCCCAAACCAGTGTACTACAAGATCCTATGATTACATTTATCCAAAAATGGATTTTTTCTAAAATTTGGTACTTGTACTAGAGATGACAATTTTGGAGCGTTTTTGGTGAAAACATAGTCAAATACATTTAGGGGTTAACACCACAACCACGTCACATATAACCGGAGGACTGCAAAGAGCAAGGTGTCACACCTGATGGGTGTGCTTAGGCTGGTATAGGCCCACAAATTAGGAGGATGTCTTTTCGTGCAAGCTTGTTGTAGTCTTTCTCTTCGTTGTTGCTTCCTTCTGGCGCTCAAGGTTTTTCAAAAATTGAAAGAGTTTGCTTCGCAATTCCATATTCTCTTGTGGCTTACAGGTACTCGTATTCCTTTCACAATTTTGGCGTATTTGTTGCTAGAGACTATGAACTGGAGACCATGACCATTCCTGTGCATTGTAGGAATCCATGAACTTTAGTAACTCCAAATATGCAGGATACAATATGCAGGAAAGAAAAACAACATTCTGCATGAACAATGTCATTGCAATCGCAAGACTCTGACCTGATCTTAGAAAACAATGCTAGAATGTTAGATTATCGCTGTAGACGACACTAAACGAATACAACCTCTTCAGAGACAGATCAATTCGATGAAGACACAGGGATTGAAGAAACTGACAAGGATTCCATGAAAACATCGTTACTTCTGTACATGAAGGTGAGATACGTTTTGCTGTCAGCACATAATTGCATGCATGGAAGTATAGAAGCTGTGAAATTCAAGGGAATTTAAAGCCATTTATTTTAAAGCTCAATTTTGCTTCTTTTTTCTTGACACAGATGAAATGGAATTTCATTGCAAGAGAAAAAATACGTACCGGCCAGCCACAAGTGGCCTGACTGGGGACAGGACTCAGTGAACACAAACAACATGACGGACCGAAGACAAACAGATGCTACACAGCACAGCACGAAAAGCGGCCACAGGGCTCAATTTTGCTTTTGATCTATAGTCACACTTTGTTAATCACCCATCATGAGGCACATTAAGTAACACCACTTCAGAATCTCTGAAATCTTCGTTTTCCCTTATTTCAATCTTACATAATATTTCAAAGCTACGCCGATAGTATTGAAACAAGGTCCTGCTATCTTCCACTAACCACTGCTCTTTTCATGTACCAGGTGGCCCTCCAGCTAGGATCAGCAGTCCCTGAACGTGCCAAGTCTAAACACACAAACTTTTAAAAGTCAAATAACGCCCTCTATCCACTGCCTTAAGTCCAGGTGTGTACATACCTTAAGAACAGTAATTCAGTGACATCAAGCAATGGGCTATGCTATCTGAATATGCCCGCTAATTCAATGATGGAGAATGGTAGGAGCCAGCTGTGTTCAATTTGGGAAGAGTACATACCGGGAACATATTGGGAACATTTAGGGACTCCTTATAGAAATACTATCCACTATATTGGGCTTTGAGGATTCTCCATTCCCCACTAGAAGCTTATAGAAATTTGAGATTTTGTCTTTTTTCCAATTTTTATATTTTTGGCTTCTCAAGTAAGAATATATCTTGGAATCCGTTTTGGGGATTACTGGATTTTGAAAGTATATTGTAGGAAAATGTATTCAAAAATTGCACAATGTATTGTCAATCCTCAAGACATTGTTGCATTGTAGGATTTTATTTGACTTACATTGCCTTGAAAATTGGTGTAGATATGACTAACATAATTTTGAACATTTTAGAACTTTAATGTCAAGTCCATAGTGTAAAAGAATTCACAAGTGGCAATCAAAGTCATCTGAAATTCTCTAGTAGGGTCAAAAATTTGCACTTTAAATGCAAATATTTTTCAATTTGTACAAGATTCAACCTTCCCAAATTTTTTACCACATCATTTTGTACAAGTGTAGTACGAGTTCCTATGATTTGATTTTTCCAAAATGCATCTTATAAATTTTGGGGGGTAACATAGTAAAAATGGCAATTTTGAATGGATTTCGAGGAAGAAAATGCCTTAGGATTGTAGGGGTTAACCTTAAAAACCTTGAGGCATGATTTCAAGCCATCTTTTTACCAACATTATGTTTCACTACTAGCTTGATGCTTGGAAAATTTTGAGATCAATCTAAGTTTTAGTTAAAAACTAAGTTATGACTAAAAGGACTTTTCTTTTTATTACAATGAATTTTGGACAACCATGATGGATATATTCAATTGGGTTGAAATGTTTTGTACGTACTCTCAACAAACTTGTTAACATAATCTCAAAAATTGAAAGTCATACAAGCATATGGTTTTGACTTACAAGCCTTCGAATTGGGGATTTGTAAGTATTTGAATATTGCCCAAAGAAAGAAAGCCCAATTTCAAAGGCTTGTAAGTTGGAACCATGTGCTTGTATGCCCTTCAACTTTGGGGATTATTTAACCTTTAAAGCAATGTGATGTTTTTCGGTCCAAGATTGCTTCATAATACTCAAATCCAAAGTAAGGCTAAAATCTTCACCTATATTTGATCCTTGTCGTGTAACTAATTGTGTACATTTGAGCATGATGGTACAATTACTTCGCCAAAATTTAGTAAAATACAGAGATCATATCCGTTTCTTCAAACTTTGGTCATATGACGCTTCACATTGAACTCTTCCTAGATTATATTTTTGTTACTTAAGGGGGTGTTTTTTAATATGAAAGATGATGTGTGTATGGATGTTCCCTACATACCTATGCTCTTGAATTTAAAAAATTCATCATCCATTGTTTTCAATAAAATATTACGTAAAACCATGAAAACCAACTTTAGAAATTCCCCCCAAATGGAATTTTGCTTTTTTGAAATGGAAACTTGGTATGCTTGAATGGGATTGTGTAAGAATAGTCATATGTGTTAATTATGCACGACAAAATATGTCAATTTTATTCAATATTATGCAAGATTCTTTGAATGGCTCAAATAGGTTGCTTATTAGATTATTGTACCCCACTGTACAAAGTCACTTGTGGATATTCAATACATTTCTTTACAAGGGAAAGTTGCAGTAATACACCTCAAGAAACAATCATCATTTGAGCAATCAGTTAGAGTTTGTTGCATACTTAGCCAAAAATTCAATGTTCTTTCACATCTAAAAATTCCACCAATGTAATGTCCTGGCTTGCACTCCTTCACCTTTTCCTCTCTCAATCCAATTTCCCAAAGATCTCCCCTCAACTTGTCGGTACAGGTGATCAGAAGGGCTATGAGATGAAAAAATTTCCTGGCATTCTATATGAAAACCTTGTCAAGCAAATTCATGAACAAAAAACACCAAACAAACCATTAAAACACATTTGTTCTTACGAGTTACTTTCTAGTACCCTTGAGGTTTGCAATCACTTGAGTTCTCCTCCCTTTAGGGTTTGGACAATTATGTGCACATAATCACACGAAGTGTTGTTCTTTGTCAACTTGCATTGAAGAAATGTGCCTTTTAACTTTACACAATCCGCTTAGATTGCCTGCCATGTCGATGAAAATGAAGAGCATTGCAGCAAGCTATACGTCAAATTTTGGGATATCCACCACATCTTGTTTGCTACTAGAATTGGCTCTAGTTCCTTGTTATAGCCACAACCAAAATTCTCTCCAAAGTGGCATTCTACAATTGGCTATGAGCAAGTAAATTATAAGTCGTAGTTTGTGTCATTTGTGACATTCTCAACCCTGAATTACATAATGAGGCTGCTCGGGATGATTGCTTAGGAAAATTGACAAGGCAACAATTAACTGACAAAATGTGATTGTTTGTAAACCACTATATTGCATGTGGAGTGATTTTACAAGGTGTTTTTGGAGAGCAAAGAATTACTTTCCATTAGAATTGATTTATTGCAACGAAATTCCATGTGAATAGAATCTAATGCATTTAGTCCAACATACACAATGACTACATTCCTCAAGTATCACCAAATGGAGCAAAACTAATGGAGTTGTCTAATTAAAATAGAAGTGGCCATGTTTCCTTGGCCTCCAAAAGTTTGAAATACTATTTGGATTACCACTATGTAGTTCTAATTTAGTTGACTACACCTTTGATGGACATTGTAATTCTAGAAGTGATTTTGGTGCAACAAGAAATCCTTGCCATGCCAAAGTTTGAATGATGACAAATGCAATTTTCACTTCATTAGTGCCCTAATGAGCAAGGCCAAGAAGTGGGGTCATGAAAAGAGAAGAAATCATTTGTTGATTCTGAACAATATTCTTTGCATGAACTCCATGTCTAGCTTGCACTGTAGAATGCACCATGTTCTGATCAAAACAAATTTGAGAACTTTGTGATCCAACACTTGTTGAATCTATGCCATTCTAATTTTATTCAATGCCAATGACATATTTTTCAAGGTGGACATTTTCATTCAATCCATGTTTGATTATCGAAAGCAATAGTGGTTTACTTGAGATGATCACTTCAATTGACTTGGTCACATTTTCTCTCAATTAAGTTGATTGGTACAACAATTCTTACATTGATCAATTGTGCAATAATTCCCATGTTGATTGACAAATCTTACATGTTAACTAGTAGGGTTTTTTTTAATACTACAATCCTCATGTTGAATTTGACGAAATTCACATGTCAATCAATAGGGCTTTAAAATTAGGAAGACCAATGTTGAGACAAGGAACCAAATTTTGAGAATGAATTGGCTGATTTTGAACACAAATGAGATGTCAATGATGCACTGATCATAGCAGTACAAATATTACTCATAAGAGAGGTGCCTCGATTGGCTCTTAGTGATGTTGGATCGACTCACACCAATACCAAATTGAATCTAATAAAAATGGATTGGCTCTCGATAACAAGAGATTGGCTTTGAGCTACACTAGATTGGGATATAACAACAGTCAATTGATTCTTATCTAGTAAGGGATCATCATAAGTTGTACTTTTTTCAAGACATGCAAGAACTACGATCAATAGATTGCCCTATAGAATGAGAACCTTCATTTTGACAAGTAGTGATGGGCATTGATGGCAGAAGATTAAATTCACCTAATTATCCTTGAAAGAATCCATTAATCCCTCGTCGCCCTAAGTCCAAACATGTGTAAAAGCATCCTTGCTTTTCAAGTGTTGTACGTCTAAATTTTAGTGAAGTATGAAATCTCAAACGTACAATCTTGTAGTGTGCATGTTGTAGATGGTGTGAAACAAATTTGGGGTCATTTGTCCATATAGATTGAATGATTATAATGTTTTAGTGCTAAAAAAAGATGCTGAAATTTTCTTAAAAACACATTTGGAGGTGAAATTCAATAACTGAACCTTCTAATGCAAAAACTTTTAACTTCAAAGTGATTCAAAACCAAAAGAAATACACTTTGATGGAAAAAAATTTCATTCAATTGACTCATTGTGTCTGCAAAATTGTTTTGAAATGTCAAAAAACAATGAAAAAAGTAGCAAAAAATCACATCTATGGCTGAACCTCCCTCTACTAAAATGCTTCTCAGTCACTCATTACCTCTTGGATTGATATGAAATTCTAACCACACAAACTAGACTAGTATGTAAAACTTTTCCAACAAAAATGATTGAAAACAGACCATGTATGAAGAAGTTATAAGCCACGGAAGTTCACTATAATGCAAAAATGTCTACATTTTGAACTTCGAATTGCTCCCAAACATTCAAAACAACTTGGATTGACATGAAATTTTTACCACAACAACTAGGCCTCAAGAGGGAAATTTTTTTTTAATTGAAAACAAATATTTTATGAAAAAATTACAAGCCCCCTAAGTTGCAGCCGTCAAAATGCAATGTTGTGAACTCAAATTAAACCTGTGAACTTCGAAGGGCTCTCAAAAACTCAGCATATCTTGGATTGATCTAAATATTTTACCAGTAAAACTAGACTGATATGCGCAACTTTTCCAACAAGTTTTATTGAATTCCGACATTAGATGCAAAAGTAACAGCACTTTGAATTTGACTGCCAGACAATGGGAGGACACTTTTCGTCCCCTTTGGTGATGAGGGGTTAATACTGAAGAAATAAGCTCATCAACATCAAGATCTTTTATAGACACCAGCCAGGCCCCATGGACAATAACTTATGTTGGTAATGGAAAATTCAAGAGAGAGATGATTGATAATTAACCATTAGTTTCTTGGTTTCTAGCCATCATTGTTATGACACATGCGCTTCGTTTTGAGAGCCAAATTGGTCTTTAGATGAACAATGATGGAAGAATCTACATGTTTGAGATGGGTGCAAACCAACTTGTGCCTTCTAAAATTCATAACAATTTGAATTTAAAGAAAAAAATTATGAAAATTTGGCAACACCCATCATTTCTATCTCTCTACAAGGCAAAAAATTAACATTGCCTTCTACTACTTCAGATCATGTACAAAATCCCATCTTAGAGCTATTGATGATTGAGTTTTTCTCTTAATCTTGAACCCACTTCTACTTAACATTTTTTTAAAGAATGAAACTCCAGAATTAAAATTTTTTCCTAGACTATCAACTCAATTTTTCAACACAAAATTTTTTAAATTCCAATTTTTTTGTGTAAAATTTTTCAACAAAAGGTGGTCAAAGTCATTTGAAATTGCAAACAAGTATTCAAAAAAAAAATTCCAACTTTGAATGCTAATATCTCTCTATACATAAGGACAAACTTCATGAAATTTTTATCACTTGGTCTAAAACAAGAAAACTATAAGATCCTACAATTAGATTTTAAGAAAAATATTTTTTCGTTTTTTTAGGTGAATGCAACAAAAACGGTAGTTTTCACTGGTTTTGATAGAAAAATGGCCTTGGTCCTTTAGGGGTTAATAGCTCCATAGGATTCAAATTGGGACCAACAAATTATAAACTCATCAACTTATTGCAAACATAATTATTCCTACTAAAAAGAGTGATCACAACTTTAAAAACAAAACAATGTAGCATTAAAGTTAAAACTCAAGAAGTCATTGATTAACAAAACTAAGAACTGAGTAAGTAAAAATCAACTAATTGTAACACCTTTTATTCTATGACACCTAAAAATGGCCTTGAATTGAAAACTTTTATGACTCAAAACTACCACAACTTTTCAAAAGCAACTAATGAGAGGTGAGTTTTTTGAAACAATCAATGAAAGTCGAGACATGTCATCCTTCAAGGGTGTCCATTCAAGGTGAATCTAAGATTACATAAAGGCTATCATATATTCTCAACTGAAAAAATTTGTAAAATATTACTAGAGGGTCAAAAAATTATGAAACTACTTGGATTGCATTTTCCATGAGTAAGGTGATAATTTCATCAATTTTTTTCTTTATCATTCACCCTTTTAAGTTGTGGGACTAAAACTTGGTATTGCTTTCAGGTGCCTTTTTTTTACAAAGCTTGCTTGCTCCAAGAGGTAAACTTTGCTCATTTTGTGAATACGCTTGCATACCCAGTGTCTCCTGTTGCCCAACTTGCGAAGTCCCGTTCAAGTCCCACTTGTACTCATTTGCCCTCATAAGTCTCAAGGCTCCCTGGTGATACTCAGATACCTTGATCTGATGTTGTGGCAAGGATCTCATATATGAAAGCTTGTTGAAAATTAAAACTTTGTACATCGGCTTTTAACCCCTAAATGCATCGACATTCATTTTCTGGACGATGAATAGATTGGAACTCCAGTTTCATCCTCCTAACTACTTGGATGAAAGTTATTTTAGTTTGTGAAGATATGTTATCAACTATTTATCCTATCTAAGGGTTGGATTTGGTGTTACTAGAATACATGTTTTTCTAAAATTACAAATGTACAAGGATTTCAAGTGGTCAAATGGCATTGACTTTACTTCAGAACTAGATTAGCCAAAATGAGGTAATAGATAGGAAGAATACAAAAATTTCAAAAAATCACCATGTGAAGAGAACCTCATTTCAAATTCATTCTAACAGATTTCACTTAAAAAATGATAATATTTTATTTGCAATCAAATTTTGAAGGAATTTTGGAATTTCTCTTTCAAAATTTATAAAAAAAAATATTGGAAATAGCACTAGTGAATCTAATCATATATATGGAATCTACAAATCGAAATCTACAACTTTTATTTGTATGTCAATTCCAAAATGTGCTTCCAAATAGTACTTTATACTGATTTTTCTGAAATCATCAATTTTGGAGATGAATCTAGACCTTTAGGGGTTCATAGTTGAAATTACAATACACAATTTCCACAACATGTTCTCTATATAATAATAATAATGTTGGTGTAAAGGCCTTGAGGATATGGATAGGCTAACGAGCAACTCCCCTTGTTTCCTCTTTTTGAAGGTAGAGTCTAGTTCCCTATAAGGCATGCTATTGTTATTACTTGAATCATTGAGCTAAATTTCTACACATGTTACTTCAATTACTATAGCCCTTTACAAACAATGTTAATACACACTAATTCTCATATTTTCCAAATTTATGAGGCACACTAATATGGTAGTTTATATTATTCTAGATAACTATTCATCCAATTTTCATTAATTTTATCTACTTTCATCCAAGAATTTGCACTCTTTAGGAAAAATTCATCAAAAATTATCTATTCTATAGTAGTGCAAGGAGGGAGGGGGTGCACTATTCAAATTGTTAATTGTACTAATTGAATCAATTGCATAATAACTTTGACATGAATTTGACCAATTCCAATAATGAGAATGTTCTACTAATCAAGAAGTATATTATGTTTATGTTTTTATTTGAATTTTTCTTGCACTTAAGTTCAAAATATATCTTGAGGTTTAAAAATGTCTATTCAATGACAGTATTACATAAAAATATTACAATCACTTATAGTAGCTTTGGCCATTTATACTTTTGAGGTCTTTGAACTCCCAATACTATTACTATTATTGTTATTTTTATTATTATTATTTTAAAATTCAAAACTTTATTTGAAAAGAACAAACTACCATCCACTTGAACACATTTATTTAAGCAAGTTTTCACAAGATTGAATAATTTCTCATTCATTATGATAAATACATCATTCTAGTATTTTCAAAGAACAAAAATTCATCACTTTTGAAGAAATTCAGGATTTTCTTATTTAATATTGATAAATTGACAAGATGGACCTCCGCAAAAGGTAATGCATGATGGATCAGGGATTTAAAACCACTACACTTTGTAATTTGTTTTTTTTTCCTATTATTTTTTTTTCCTTCCTCTATCCTAAACATTAGTATAATTTATCTTTTAGAAAATGAAATGAAATATAACATTAGAGAATTGAAGATGAAGAGATGAAGTACAAAGTGGATATCTTCAAGAAATATGTAGTGTCTTTAAGGGAGTTGTTTACATTTGTAAGGCCTCCTATCAAACTTGAATTCCTTTCAAGGACTCTACATCTTCTATTAAAAGGTTCATTCATTATATCATCCTTCAAATTTTTCCATGCATTCTCATGGTGATATAGATCAATAATATGTAGATGAAATGGAAAACAATCATTTTTTCTCCATTATTATTTTTCACTCATTGCACTAAAAATGGAAATTTTACGATGATTTTAGAACCTTTAGTTCAATTTCAAGTGTAAATTCATGTGATTTTTTTTTTCATTTCTTTACTTTTCTTTTCAGCTTGATTTAGAAAAGTGAATTTTGTGTTGACTGCTGAAATTTTGATGCTTCCAAAAAATGATTTATCCAAAAAATTTGAAATATTGCTCATGTAGTTGCTACTTGGGGGATATCTTCTAAATGTAAGATTTTTGTGTATGTTGGACATCTTCATTATCTTTGAAAATTGGCAAGCAAGTAAGTAACATAAGTACGTACCAACCAATGATCCAAGTTTTCAAAATTGGATATTCCTTCTTTTTGTACAAAGTGGAGTCAAATTGTCGTGACCTGATTGGGTAGGGCCCTAAATTTTTGTTTTCTTCTAAATTCAAATGTTATAATCTTGCAATCTATGTGGTCAAATGGTTTGAACTTTTTCCACAAATTTCTAGAGTACTCTAGTACAAATTTGTATGAAATAGAAACTTGAAAAATGTTTGAATATTTTTGATATGTTCAATGCACTAGAAAGGTTAGCACTAGTTTGTTACACTTTTATATATAAAACAATCGAAGAACTTTAGGGGCTGAGAATCACATTAGCATCCAATAAAGGACAAGAATAATCCCCCTTTAGTTAGGAATAACAAGGGGAAGCTATATGTTTTTGTTGAGACCTCTTCAAAAATATTTTTATTTTTCAAGGTGAGTTGACAAAAACTACATTTACAATATCCCTTCATTTATTGTTTTTTTGCCAAAAAAACAATTGTGAATTTGATAAATATATTTGCAATGCCCTAAGGGGTTCCATACAGTTCAATAAACCTTACTCACTATTAATGACTGAAAACTTTAGATTGCATTCAGTCTGTTGGAATTATATCCCTCAAAATAAGGACTTTTAGCCTTTCTGTACAGCGTGTCATTTTGAGGAAGAGGGCCAGTGAGATGATCAACTTGATCAGTTCATGTGCAATCCCTGCAATGTGTGACTGACCACGTTCCTGCATTGCTGAAACTTCAGTGTTCTCTTGCATCTGAAAAATTCCACCAACACAGCAGCAGAGTTAATCGTAAAGTGTGTGCAATGAGGGAGCAGGAGCCATAGTTTGACAACAACACAAGACAAAACTCCTTGAAGCACCCAAATTGGGATCTGATTAAGATTGGGGCTGTGTGTCTTTTGTACTATTCTTAGTTAAACCTTCCTCTCACACCCTTGGTACAAACTGGGGTTCACTTTACAATTAACTTAACTCTAAAATAAGTCCTCGCACTTCTTCCCTTTTCCCTCACTCAATCCAAAAACTCAAAAGATTTTCCCTCAACTTCAGTTGTTGTAAGCCTACTGTACTGTACAGATGGTCTTTTCTTCTGAAAGGGTCACCAGACAAATGAGCAGAGAATTTTGTCAATCCACTCTGTAACTTACTCCCAAAGTACCAACTTAAAAATGTACAGAGCCTGTCTTCACATTGGATGTAACTTAGAGAGACGCTTCATTACAAAATTGGATATGAACTTTCCTTACTAAGTTATTGAATTTTACAAATACACTTTCCTTGTGAGAAACAATCTCTCACATGAGCTCCGAACTGAATATGTCATTTGATCTCGAGATGCCTCCTTGATAGAAAACTACAATCAAATTGAAGCTCACAACTGACGGTGTTTGCACATCCTGTCAAGCAAATTCATACATTAAAAAACAAAAAGAAATCCCTAAACCACAAGGGAGCTTCTTCATGAGCTTGGGACAAGTACAGTAGGGAACTTGGCAGAGAGAATACTGTCCAACTACTTCTTCTCTTTCACTCACTCATTGACAGGCAAAATATGTCTTTTCTTGCAACATGGATGACATAAAAAATAAAAATAAAAAAGAGGAAAATTGAACATGGACTTAGACCTACAAGCCAAAGGAGCAAAAGAGTTCTAAGCCCTCACCCATGGATTTTATTATGAAGCTACATTTATGGCTTTAAAGTAATAGAATTCGTTTTCTAAGGAATATTTTGTAACTCAAATCCTGATGCAATTGATAAATTTGCTAAATTGCTACATAGTGTTTAAAGAAACATCCTTTTCTTTGAGTGAATACATGTGCACTTGGATGAATCATTGCTATCAAATTAGTCTACTCTCCAATTTTCAAATAATTAAATTGTATGGATTTTAAAATATTTCCATTGAAAGTGAAGTTTTTGAAAAATCATTAATTCTTTTATCAAACACAACGACTTTGGGGCCTATATCTCAAATTTCACAAAGGACAATTTTCCTTTGACTAACCAAATGCAATTTTGTGAAGTTCACAATATGCATACCAATTTTCAAAAAAGTTGGAACACTGGAAGGTTTGTTTTGTAGACAATGTCTAGAAGCAATACTCAACTTCAATCTATCATTATATATAAAGCTTCTATACCTTGCTTTTATGATAATTGGATTTTCTATATTCTATTTGCTTCTCTATTTGGTAACAATATAGATGATTTCATGAATTGTTCATCAACTCTTTGGAGACATTTCTATCCCCATCTTCTTGCATATTGCATTTTAATAGTAATCAAAATTGTTTATGAGATTTTCTCTCTAATTCATTATCAACCACCATTTTCATAGAAATATTGTTGAACCACTCTTTCCTATGAGAATATGATGTAGGGTGAAAAAACATTGGGTCTTCTCACACCTCAAGCATTGACTTGGACATAGTGCCACAAACCTATATATTTGTAGTATCAATTAGTACAAACAATAAAAGACAATAAGAATTCTTAATTTAATAATCATTTGAATTCAAAAATATGATACAATAGTATGATTTTAGAATTTTTTTGGATTGACATAGTGCTTTGAGATTAATAAAAATACAAACCTCACCACCCGTCAAATGATTGTGATTCATATGCGCATCCAATATCTGCTTCCAAAATTCAAAGGATAATTTGTTACCTCTTTGATGGAGTCTCTCTAGCATTAGAGTTTGATGTCAAGTTTGATTCTCTAATATAAAGATGTAAGACTCATGTTCAAATTCACTTGAAAGTCAAACACAATATGATTTTTTTGTCTCCAAAGTCTATAATTATGAAAAACAAGTAAATAAATCTTTGAATAACTATGGCTACAAATACTTAATTTAGAGAAATTATAACATAATTCCATTCACAAAAAATTCACTAGTAGAAAATCAGTGACCAAATCAACAAAACATCAACAAATTTTTGTTGAAGTGGGTACTGTATCGTCCATTTTTACAGTTTTTTGTTGATTTTGGCACAAGTTAACAAATTGGTCACAAAACTTTGTTGATTTGAGTAGTGAAGGTCCAAATCAACAAAAAAATCAACACTTTTTTGTTCACTTTAGTGTGAAAGTGTTAAATAAGTCTTCTTAAGGCTTAGGCATTAGAATTAAATCATTGTGCTTGCAATTCTATATGTAATGAAATTTTATTTTTTAACTTATTCATTCAAAATTTGGTGTTTTTTGAAATCATCAGAATTTAGAGGCCATTTAGGCATAGTAAAAATACTTCTTTCAAAAAACTTCCAACTAATAAAATTTGGGAAATTAAGTTAAATTTAACCTCCAAAAATCCGTTTGCAATTTTGAGTTTTTAATCAAAAGTTATGTACAAAATTCAGAGAGGTGTTGGAATTGACATTTTCTTTGACATTTTCAAACATCCTCTCTGATTATTGTCCATAACTTTTGATTAAAAGCTCAAAATCGCAAACAGATTTTTGGAGATGAAATTTAACTTGGTTTACCTACTTTTTTTAGTTTTATGTTTTCTAAAAAAAGTATTTTTACTATGACTAAATGACCTTTGAAGTCTACTAAATTTAGAGCCAAATGAAAAACACTAGCGAAAACTAAATAAATCCAACCGGAACCCATGAACGGACATGAAAATATAACCATGGTGTGCTGGTAAAGGCCCTACCTCTACAAGCAAGGGGTGCAAGGTTCAAACCCCATTGGCACCCCTTGGCTAGTTGGTGGCTTGTGGCCTAGGTGACAGGGTTGTAGAGTAGATGAGGTGGCTTTTGTGGTGATGTGTCAATTGCCACGTGTCAATTTAGTGATGAGGTGGCACTTGCCATGTGTCATTTTGTGTATGGTTGGATTTTATTTAAAATAAAGTTTTTTCTTCATTATTCAAGTGACCAAATTAACAAAAAAATCAACACTTTTTTGTTAACAACTACCCAAATCAACACGTCCAAATTAACAAAAAAAATCAACACTTTTGTGTTGAATTTTTGTTAATTTGGTCACTGAATTTTCTACTAGTGATTCTAATAAATGAAGAATCAAAACTATCCTTATGGCTATATTTGTTAAAATGAAACAATTTGCAATCTCAGGGCCACTTCACACTACGGCACAAGGTCAAGAGTCCGTCGATTTCAGCCAATGGGATTGCAAAAACCCAAGAGTTCGGCCTCTCGAGCCTTCACACAAGGAGGCACAACCCAAAGTCCGTTGCCCACTTGTCTACCTACATGGCAACCAAATGCCTACATGGCGACAGACTCTCGATTAGAGTTTGGGTCTCCATTTCTGGCCGGCCCAAACTCTAATCGAGAGTCTGCCAAGTTTTTTTCAAAATCTGACAAAATCTTAGCCATTAGATTGGATTGTTTTTGCAGAAATAGGTAGGATGCCCTCCCTTGTTTATTTTTTTATTTTTTTTATTTGTGTCCCCATTGGGGCTTGAAAAAATTGTCACATGGGTGACAATTTATTGAAAATTTCAGAAATTGGATGGATTAGAAGTAGAAAAAATGGAATAGGTTTGGACTTTGGGCTTGGACTTTGGCCTTTGGAGGCTTCACACTATGGCCGACCGAAGGCTCCAATTCCTAGTTTTTTTGGCCTATTTATTGCTCATTTCCTTGGACTCTCACCAAAGTTTGGCCACTCAATCCCACAGCCTCTCGACTTGGACGGCCATAGTGTGAAGAGGCCCTCATATTATCTTTGACTTCACATTTAGATGAGAATAAGTGTTTGATATTGAATTTTTTTGGTAAATTGAGACTTAAGTATGTTAATACATTCACAAACCTTTGATTTTATAAAGGTTGATATGTTCCTAAATTTTTGATTTGTTAGAATAGAGGTCTCAAATAACATGGCTAAAGTCTCAAAATGTTTAGTTTATCTCAATTTAACTTAGATTAGAAGAATTTGTTTCAATACATCCATTTCAATGTTTCATTTCTCTATATGCAACAAGAATATTCATCATTCTCTAATGCATTTTCCCACGATGCTTCAATTCCAATTATACTTTACAATATGATCAAGAATTCTTTTTTGGTGCTAATCCAATATTCCATTTTGATTAGGGCTATATGTAAATACACTTACATATTTGAGCTATACTCCACTTGTCTCCTCACCAATGTATTGAAGATGCATAGTGCTTTATATTATATACTTAAGTTTGACCAAATTAAAGCTTCATTTTTGCACCTTGTTCAATGAATTCTAAATGAATCCACAATCCTACAACATATACACAATTCATTAAAATTAAAAGGAAATTACATCCTTTATGTTCACTAATCTAAAAATCTATATGCTTAAAATACAAATGCACTTGTAAATACCTTCTCATATTATCATCCATTGTTATCAATTTTTATTCTTCAAATCCTTTTGTTTGACAAGTTAATTCATACCAATACAAAAAATTTACAACAACTTCAGTGGAAAAGTTGGACAACAATCCCATCATGCAAAACACAAATACCTACAAAAATAAACAATACCATTATGCCCCCCTTCCAAAAAAAAATGACTTCCAAAGATTCTAAAATACATGATGAAATTTTAATGAAAATTTTTCATTCACTTTTGCATTCTCTAAAATAAATAATAAAAATTTAATGAAAATTTTGGATTCTTGATTTTCAGAATTTGAACAATTAATAGAAATTCAAACTTACATAGGAGCACAATATGAACTAATTTGCATGACCATGTGGTGCTCAAAGTAGCAAAGTTTGCATTTGACTTAAAATAGTTGTCTTTGTCATTTCCAAGTACTCGAAAATGGAAAAATCATGCCAAATTTTTGACAATTGAAAGCCTTCTATCGAATTCAAAAATTAGATTAATGTCCAATCCTTTCGATATATCTTGCATGATCTCCATTAGTGTTTTAAAAACACCCAAGTCTACTTAGTGTAGCATATCAACATTAATGACTAGATGAGGATTGTCAAATTCAATGTTGGCTCCAATAAAGTCCCATAGTGCACACTATTGAGCAACAAATATCAAATAAGTTTATTTTGAAATCACTTATCTTATGCCTCTTAATGAAAAATTAGAAACAAGGTTATGCAAATTAATACAAATTATTCTTTAAAATATTAAAAACATTGGGAAAGACTAGAAATATCCATGAAACAAATGCAACAAAAGTTGATGAGAGAAGTATAAAAAAAACTCTAAGAAAAACCGGGAGAAAAACTAGGTGCTTATATCTATAACAGAAAATATAAAGAGATAGTAGAATGTTATATGTTCTATGTCAAATAGAGAAATGAACACAATTTTCAAACAAAAATGATAGTTGCTACGTCTATGAATTGGTGCAGATTGACTCACCTCCACTGGATGAAGTGAATGCTCTCTAGAAAGAGTTTCTTTAACAAGTGTGCACTTTGAGCTATTCTACAATGAAATTAGTTCTGCTTTCTCTTTGTTTGCTTGTAAACACATGCTTAGCATTTATACCCTTTGTAGTTTTTATGTGATCAGTACGCGTCTAGAGATGCATCGATTAGCAGCACTAGTATTCATAATACATTGTCTTGCAAAATTGATCTTTGTAGCATAATTCATAGTAATGTGTTTTGTAATACATCATTACATGCAGTATTCGGTGTATATTGCTCAGTCTGGCACAAACCTTGTATGTGGAAATCAAACGGCATGGTTCTTGAACTTCCACCAGTGTCAGTAGGAAGAATTCACTGAAAGTCTTCAGCCAAGATTGATCAATTTCCACTCTCGCTCAAGCTGGAGCCAATGTGAACGCTTGATGAACACCATTTCGCGCCGATATGCGATGCCATCGACATCCCATGAAAGCAGCAGCACAGCTAACTCGTTTTTACCAGGTCTCATGACCCCCCAACTTACAAACCTCCCAATGACGACAAGTTCAATTAGTTCTGCATGACCAGGCTCCACATTCCAAATATTATGAAAACTATTTCCATGGCACTTTACAAGCTTGCCGTTCTGAAAGAGGGAATAATTCCCTTCGGATGCCGGCCTTCGCTCTGAATTCTGTTTGACGAGCAATACAGCAGAGCTGCTCCAGAAGAATAAAATGTTCGAAGCGATGGAAAGTCTGTGGGCGCGCTCTGGGCGTATCCTCTCGAGAGTGACAATAGTCTCATCACCCTTGTCTCTGATCCTTTGACGAGTGGTACGACCGTTGGTCTTGGTGGCAATAGCCTTGGAAAGACTTTGAGTAGCGACAGTCGATTCTACTTGTCTGAGTGAGCCACTGCTATCAAGATAGAAGAAGATCAAGTCCACCGTGTCGGTATCTAGTATGGCGTGTGAGCTGGCTAAACCTATTTCCCCCACCCATCCAACCCAAGACCAGCTTGGAAAAGGACACGAAGTGATCGTTGCAGCACAGGAGCCTTCTTCGTAAAGAGAAACGGTGCAATTCACCTGTCTTCTCTGCATTGTCTCCTCCCCAAGACCAGACCAAATCTCCATCCCAGACCAAGTCAGCGCATTGCTCAGGAAAGATGTTGGCAAAGCCCAGAGGAAACGCTGATCATTATTCGTTTCAAAAGCGTTCAAAAACCCTTTAAACGCATCCAAACCATCGCTCTCATGTGTCAGCATTCGCTGTGAGTATTGCTGAACCAGCTTTCGATAGAGCCTTTCGAAGCTACCCACGTCTGAAGGCCAAGGATGGCGAAAATCCCTCTCATTAAAACAGTGATGATACACTATTGGAGATTCCACGGTCTCCCATACGCTATCTTCACACCATGTGGCTGTCTGGCATTCCCAGTATACTTGCTCCTTCGTGAATATCAATACTCTTCTAGAGAAAATCCGCTCCTGGAAAGTCCAACCTCGCATGTACCACATGGATTTCCCTAGATAAGAATCAGAAGAGAAATCGCCTCTTGACGTCACAGGATCAAGTGTCTGTAATAATGAGACACCCTTGATCATGAAGGGTATCTGTACGTGAGTTCGTGAAATAGGTCTAATACCAGGAAGACCAGCATTTGCGTTGTCTCCTGAAGCAGCAACAATTGTGACTGACGCAAATCTATAGATAGAATCCATTTGAGATATAAATTCTTGTTTATCAGCTTCATCATCTTGAAGGATGCAGAGGCTGTCAACCCAAATATACTTCTCTCCTAGACTCTTTGTCACTTCGAAGGCGTCGTCAATGGTTGAGGGTATAAACTCTCTTCAACGATCCGGCTTGTCTGAATTGCGCCTCGGTGGATTTCGTAAGCCGAGAAATTTTATCCTTACCCCAGACATAGCTCAAGGCGGTATAGCTGAAGCCATCCTCATCACCTACAATATCTCCCTTCTCCTCACGATCAACAACACACCTCTTCACTACATCGATGAGCCGAAGGCGAGGGAGCCGTCTCCCATGAGTGAGAATTGAGTTGCAACGTTCGCCATGGACAGCACAACAAGTCTCTTTCCATTTGCGAAAAAGTCTAGTATCTGCAAGTAAGGGCCTGATACGGCCACTGTATGCTTGCTCTGGTCGAATTCCCCAATTTGAAGGAGGCCCTCCATTGCAAAAGTCTTCGACTTTTGAGGGCTGCTGGCTGCATCTCTGGAATTGCAGGCCTTCATACCCATAACTGATGGAGACCCCCAAGAAAACTTTCAAGCGAACGCGGTGGATATCAAATGTGCGCAATTGATCATCCCCGCCATCCCTCCGCATATTCTCTTCGAAGAAATCTCCAATCGAATATGTAACTTCAATCATCGGAACGTCCCGCTCAAATCCTGGTGTATACTGAATGTTAAATTTTTCAACGGCGAAATCCCCAATCATTTTGCAGAAAAAACAAGCCTGTGACTTCTGTAGGACTTCCGAAACATTAGATTCCCTAGTATCCCACGGCCTGTCCATGCGGTCAGGATTTTCTGCGAGGGAGAAAACGTAATCGAAATCGAGAGAATTACATAACTCGCATAAAGCTTCTGAATTGGTAGGTGCAGACTCTTGATTCACGTTGGCATCCAAAGAGACCAGGGTTCGTCCTTCATCTCTTTCGTTCGAATCCATGACCGTGGTGTTGAGCAAGTTTTCAAGTCTTCCGCAGCCAAACCAGGAGCTGGCCTAGACCAGCCTGAAAGCCCCGATTGCTCTTAAGTGCAATCCCCCACACACGAAGGTCGATATACCTTCACTTTTAGGAGTTTCATGTTTGAGTTGGTACCATCACGACTTCATAGAAAATATGAATATCACCAATCCAAATTCTTCTATAGAGACAATGTTCTTCCAGTACATGATAGATAAGCTTACAGGTGTCGATGACGTTCTGAAGCTTGGAGTAGCACACATCGTTCACGATAATGTATGATATTGGGTGCACTAACGGGAAAGGGCTGAAATCTTCTGCCAGTCCAGTTCCACACACTTTGAAAATGAACATTTCAATAATATATGTTGACCTTTCAAAGTTTATTTCCAGATAATCTTGACTCCGACTGTACAAGGTTTAGCACATTTGATGTCAACAATGTCCGAAAACTCCACCGATCCCCAAACTCCCAAAACCTTAAGAAAAATGAACTCAAACGCACATTTCCTCAAGCATATCAGGCACGCTTTCCGTCACCCCACAACGCTGCAAATTAAAAAACAGCATAAAAACGTGCACAACCCCCAAGCCCCTACCCTTCAATAACTCCCTTCTCTGCACAGACCATGTGCATCCCCAAATCCGAAAAAACACACGAGCTATCTAAAAGATAGAAATGAAGACAGATCAACCCTAAACCCCAACAAATTGATGGTCAGAAACGTACAACGCTTAACATGATGCCGATGCAGAATTACCCCAAATGGAATGCCACTGAAACTCTCCACCAAAACGGCTACAATCAGCTACAGAAATTGCGCGACGATCTCAGTCCCATGTCGTCGAAGATAAAATGCACCGAAAACCCTCATCAGGAGCTTGGAAACTGAAAACCCTGGCATCTCAAAGCAGTATAGTCAAACTCGCAATACCCCATCCACACTCAAAACCACCCAAGTTCAGCCCCAATTGGAATGCTGTCACAAGTTCTATCCCTCAAAATTTTTCAGTATGGATAAACAAAACGAAGGGTACAGAACACATCGAACAACAATTAAGGATGCAGTAGATCGCTGATATCGAAAAGAGATTCGTAGGAATGGCGACACATTTCCAACCTTGCACGTACTTAGTACGTACTGTAGGTCATCTTTTGAGTCAACAACTCGAAAGCTAACGGCTGTCACTAACATTCATTCAAGTGGCTTACAAAGTATCCAGTACCTGTGTCGATCCTTAGACGTTGCTTCTAAGGTTGGTGTTCCATCAAGACTGCTACACGGGTCACAGTTGATCTGACCTCCATCTCAAAAGTGTTCTTCAAACGGCGACTTAGCTTAGACATGTTGCACACTAGGGGCGGCACGGAAGCAAACATGCAGTATGAATTGAAACGGTTCCTGTGTGTAGAGAATCGAGGGCCTTTAGAAATTCGGCACCGACAAAAGACCATAGCCGGCCGTCCACCAGCAAATGGCAATGTTTCGAAGTGAGAGGCTGAGAGGGCCAAGGAGCCTTATTTGCACAAACGTGGAGGACAAAAAATAATCTATTTTTAGATTTTCCTCATATTGAACATGTCCGCCTATTGTAGGAATAGATCACAAAAATTTCAACTTTAAATCATTCATTTTGGGTATTCTTCATTCCACAAAAATATTAAACTTGAAAGTAAGTGTGAGAAATTAGGAAATTGACTTTAACCCCTGGAGGACCAAGTGGTCATTTTTTTGTCAAAAAACACTCAAAACTATCATTTCTATGGGAAAAAGTAAAAACCTTGGAAAATTGATTTTTTGCACATCTACCGTAGGATCTTACACTTGACAAGTACAAGAATGTGTGGAATAAATTCCAGAAATTTTTTACCACACATATTGCAAGATATTTGCATTTAAAGTGAAGAAAATAAGTCTTTTTTGCACCTTGCCTCATTAGATTATTTGACTTTGAACCTTCTTAAATTAAATTTTTTGCACTTCTAACAAAATTTTGAGGTTTATATCTTTATGGTGGAAAATTGAGTTGAGAGTCTAAGAAAAATAAATAAATTTTAACTTAATTTTCATTCTTGAGAAAATTATTAAATAGAAGTAGGTACAAGATAGAAGAAAATTATAAGTTATTAATATCTCTAAAATGGAATTGAAACACACTAATTCCAATGGTAAGATTGTTCTAGAAAATTAACTATACCATGTGGACCTTTCTTTTGAATTATGAAAATTGAGTTAAAAAATGAATACAACACCTTATTTTCTTAAAAAATTGTTATAATTGCTTGAAAAAGAAGATGCTCCGTAACTTTCACATCACTTATCCAAATGGAATGAATCAAAGATTTCTATGTAAACAAAAATGTAATCAATGAGAAAGAAGAATAAAGAAAATTTAAAAGGAAATTTTTTTGTGAACTTTTTTTGTTGCTTGGTCTTCTCTATTCTGAGCTTATTTGGCATGACTTTTGCTCCCAAGCAAAAATTGAAATAAATATATATTCTTACAAAGCTAATTAGCTTTTGTCTTAAAAATGATCTTAAAAAAATCATGACAAAAATTGAGACAATAGGTACATGCCAAAAATCTAATTTGTCTCAAAAAAGAAACTATGGTCCTTTAAGGGTTAAAATATGATTATCTTTCTAGAAAAGGGATACAATTATGATAGAAACATCCATCTTTAGTTAAAAAAATTCAAGTTCATTGGGGGTATATATGCTTCAAAAGCTACACTGGATCACAAGTCTATCACACTACATGTGACATAATTAAACACCGGTCTTTCTTACAAACACCCCTATTCACAATATTGTCTAATTTGGATTAATAGAAGACTTGAAAATAAAAAATAGAATAAAAAATATCTACACTAATTCTTGTCATTAGCTTAGAATAAAGACATTGCCCAACAACATAATTACCCCGCTAAAGGACCATTGTCCCCTTGAAGGACAAAATGGATTTCAAGCAGGTTCCTATGACCTCAAATTTTAGTGAATTTTTTTGAAACTTTCTCATCAAATAGAAAAACTTCTTTACTTCATGGGCACATAATTTTTATTTCAATCAGTGACCGGGAGCAAAAGTTATACCACAAAAGCGCAAATTTTCATTTGACGTGTAGAAAAATAAATCCACAAAAACTTGAATTTTTGTTTTCTCATAGTTTATATTTTTGTCTACATCTAAAGTTTTGATTCATTTCATTTGGATTAGTGACGTGAAAATTATGAACAATCTTTTTTTTCAAGCAATATGAGCATCTTCTTGAAATACAACTTGTAGGATTCATTTTTGAATGCAATTTTTACAATTTTTCAGAAAAAAATGTTTGACAAGGTTAAATTTGCTTGCTAAAACAATCTCACTATTGGAATTATTGTGTTTCAATCCCATCTTAGAGCTATTAACGATTCAATTTTTCTCCTAATTTTGAACCTACTTCTACTTAACAATTTTTTACAGAATGAAAATCAAGAATTTCTTTTTTGAATTTTTTTCCTAGACTATCAACTCAATTCTTCAACACAAAATTTTTTTAATTCCAAGTTTATAGTCCAAAAATTTTCAACAAAAGGCAATCAAAGTCATCTAAATATGTAGGCAAGTGTTCAAATTTTTTTTCCAACTTTGAATGCTAATATCTCTCTATACATACGGTCAAACTTCATGAAATTTTTACCACTTGGTCTCAAATAGGGAAATTACAAGATCCTACAATTGGATTCTAAGAAAGATATTTTTTGGTTTTCTTAGGTGAATGCAACAGAAATAGAAGTTTTGACTAGTTTTGATAGAAAGATGGCTTTGGTCCTTTAGGGGTTAATAGCCACATAGGGTTCAAATTGGGACCATCAAATTATAGACTCATCAACTTATCACAAATATAATTACTCCTAATGAAAGGAGTGATTACAACTTGAAGAAACAAAACAATCTAGAGATAAAGTTAAAACTAGAGAAGTTATTGAATAACAAAACTAAGAAACTAAACAAGGGAAAATCACCTAATTGCAACACCTTTTATTGTATGACACCTAAAAATGGCCTTGAATTGAAAACTTCTATGACTTAAAACCACAACAACTTTTCAAAAGCAACTAATGAGAGGTGAAGAGTTTTTTGAAACAATCAATGAAAGTTGAGACATGTCATCCTTCAAGGGTGTCCATTCAAGGTGAATCTAAGATTACAAAAAGGCTATCATATACTCTCAACTTTGAAAATTTGCAAACTTACTCACTGTTAATGACTGAAAACTTTAGATTGCTTTCAGTCTGTTGGAATTATATCCCTCAAAACAAGGACTTTTAGCCTTTGCATACAGCGTGTCATTTTGAGAAAGAGGGCCAGTGAGATGATCAACTTGATCAGTTCATGTGCAATCACTGCAATGTGTGAGACCACGTTCCTGCATTGCTGAAACTTCAGTGTTCTCTTGCATCTGAAAAATTCCACCAACACAGCAGCAGAGTTAATCGTAAAGTGTGTGCCATGAGGGAGCAGGAGCCAGAGTTTGACAACAACGCAAGACAAAACTCCTTGAAGAACCCCAATTGGGATCTGATTAAGATTGGGGCTGTGTGTCTTTTGTACTATTCTTAGTTAACCTTCCTCTCACACCCTTGGTACAAACTGGGGTTCACTTTACAATTAACTCTATCTTAAAGTCCTTACACTTCTTCCCTTTTCCCTCACTCAATCCAAAAATTCAAAAGACTTTACCTTGTTGGTACTGTAAGTTACTGTACAGATGGTCATTTCTTCTGAAAGGGTCACCAGACAAATGAGCAGAGAATTTCGTCAATCCACTCTGTAACTTACTCCCAAAGTAGAAACTTAAAAATGTTCGGAGCCTGTCATCACATTGGATATAACTTAGAGAGACACTTCATAACAAAATTGGATATGAACTTTCCTTACTAAGTTATTGAATTTTACAACGACACTTTCCTTGTGAGAAACAATCACTCACACGAGCTCCAAACTGAATAAGCTTAAGTACGTCATTTGATCTCAAGATGCTTCCTTGATAGAAAACTACAATCCAATTGAAGCTTGCAACTAGGTTAACAGCGTTTGCACATCCTATCAAACAAATTCATACATTAAAAAACAAAAAGAAAATTTTAAAACACAAGGGAGTTTCTTCATGAGCTTGGGATAAGCTATAGAAGGGAACTTTGCAGAGAGAATACTGTCCAACTAACTTCTTCTCTTCCACTCACTCACTGGTAGGCGAAATTTGTCTTCTCTTGCAACATGGACGATATAAAAAGAAAAAAAAAGAAAGAAGAAAAGAGGAAAATTGAACATGGACTTAAACCTCCAAGCCAAAGGAGCAAAAGAGTTCTTAGCCCTCACCAAAGGATTTTATTTTGAAGCCACACTTATGGTTTTAAAGGAATAGAATTAGTTTTCTAAAGAATTCTTCATAGTTCAAACCCCAATGCAATTGACAAATTTGCTATAATAACTATGCAATCCCTTGAAAATAGGAGCAACTCACACATTATTCTAGCCATTTTCAAGAAATCCAAGATTTGTTTCGTGACAGAGGGAGTATCAATTAAAGGTGATTGCAATAAACACCAATACTATTTTCAATTAGACATTGCATATTGATCTTTTTTTGGCTATAACTTTTGCATTCTAGCTCCAAATGACTCAAAATTTGTAGGCAAGTTACTAATGACTATTATAAACCTTGCCTAACTTTCCAGAATTAAAAAAAATTTACTAGCCAAAAATAGCCCCCAATTTTATGTTACACTTGCCAATTTTGGGTTTTTTTGAACAAAGGAGTACCCCAACGAACGAATTTGGAGCTGAAATTTGGAGGGGATGGTCTTGTGGTATACTTTTAGCTACTACTCAAAGGATTTCTAAAAACAGTTCATTATATGTCATATAGAAGTTCACAAAATGAGACTCTTTCTACTTGTATTTTGAAACATGAAAAACATTAATTTTGTGTTTTTTTTGGTGAATGATTGTCTAGAGAAAGTTGTTACAATGTCCAATTTTTCATTTATTTTATTTTCTATCCTAATTTTTACAAATCAAAACATCAAAGTATGTATTTTCTTGAGATTTGGCACTTTTTTAGTTCTCCTACTTAGAGAATTTTTTTATGATTTTCCTTTGGTGGTTACCTTCATCTTGTAGATGTATACATTCGCCATATTTTTTTATGAATTAATTTTTTTTTCTAATTTTAAAGTACTCTCGAAAAACCCCGCAATGAGTACCTTAAAATGCAACAAATTTGGCAGGTGTTTCTTGCAATCACGTTTAGGTAGCCAGACAAGATCACCAACAAGAAAACCAAAAATCCGAATTCAACAACCAGAAGCGCAAACATCGGAGCCCATGCCAAAGTAAAACTGCACGAAGACAGACCTGCTGTAGATACACATCTTTACAAGGTAGGGAAAGTTAGACAAATGAGCAGAGAATTTGCAAATCGACTTGGGACTGCCAAAGCTCACGCTTAAAATTGTATGGAGCCTGTGGGCACATTAAGTATACTGACAAACTGGATATGAGTTTTCCTTACAACTGAATCTTTTAATTCTCTTTCCTTGTGAGCAACCATCACTCACAGGAGCTCCAGACTGAAGATCTGAGGTTGAAGTATGTCATTGAACCTTGACGCCTCCTCAATGGAAAAGTGCAATTGAATTGAAGCTAATAATGACATTTGCAGATCCCATCAAGCAAATTCTTGTACAAAAAAACAAATACATAACATCCCTAAAACACAAGGGCTCTCTCTAAAAATCCCTGGAATTGAAGTTTACAATTCTATATGCAAAACTCATCAAGTAAATTCATGCAAAAAATACATAACAAAGCCCTCAAATATAGTTTCTCCCTACAATTCCAACCATTGAAGCTCACATTGGCCTTCTAAAACCTTGTGTAGCAAATTCATTCACAAAAAACACCAAAGAAACCTCTAAAACTCATTCACTCACGATAACTTTTACCAACAAGGTTTGCATTTTCCTTCTCTCCATTGAGGGGTTTGCACCACAGACCAAGCAAAAACATGATCCTACCAAATGTTGCTCTTTGTTAACTTGTGCAGAAGAAACACACCATCAATCATAAAAGTTGCTTGGATCGCTCATACTCTCCATAAATACAAAAAGCATTGAAGCAAATGATACTTTAAATTTTTGGATATCTATTAGTGTTTATTTATCCACTCATGATAAACAATTTTCACAATAAGTTCTTTTTGTTTTGTCTTAATTTATTTACTAATGGGTGTCTAAGCATTGTCCATTGAGCCTTCCAAGTAATGGACTCTTTCCTAAAATCCTAAATTCAAAGAAATCATTTGAAATGACCCTATTTGCAAAGATTAGTCCTTAAACAACATAGAGTCTTTCTACTAAAATTGTCTTAATTTGCCAACTTTGAAATTAAGAAAATTTAGATTATTTAGTAACTTATCTCATTCTGTGAGTTATTTTGAATGTTGTTGTATAGATTCTCAAGTTCTTCTTCATTTGCCATTTTACGCTCACCGCTTGAAAAATTGATTTTAAATACAAGTTGGTAGAATATCATTATATAAGATATTTCTTTTCTTTCTCACTATTTCAATTTACTAATTCTATTTTATAAGTTGATTTGGAAGGATATTGTTTTGATAAGATTTTCACTACTTTCAAAGCAAATATCTAATCTATCCTATTTCAATGGTTCTAATTGCTTCTCTAAGATTTCCTTGATTTTTAACTAATTTGCATTTAAACTCAAACTTTTATACTCCTTCTTCATTCTATCATTCAACTTGAATTTGTAAACTCTAATGTTTTTTTAGTGCAATTGCTACAAGTTTTAGGAGAGAAAGAGTGGTGAGACTAGTGTTTCTTATTACTTCTTACCAAACTATGATGATTTTTTTTTCAACCTATGGCTAAACTATTATAATTCTATTCTAAACTTTGTTTTGTTTTGTTCTTCTTCTATCTTCTCTCTCTTTCTGTTCTTTTTAAGTTTAGTCTATTTTATTTCCTATCCTAGTCTAAAACTATTAAATTTTATTTAAAAAAAAACTATTTTGTGGAGAGAGGAGGTGATTAAACCTTCCGCTAGTTATTGCAATGGCCTATTTTCTACAGTAGTCAGGGCTCCTTTACACCTCGAGGGGTCCCCAACAGAGGTGGGGCTCTTAGCTAAGGGCTTCACCTATAGCCAGAGCTCCGCTTAATAGGCCAGGGATTGATTACCTAGTCTTGGTCTTCAAATTGGTCCTTTTTTTTTATACTAACTTAGTGAACTTTCTAACAATTCTTATTTTTGAGGAATTTTTCTAAGACTCTAAGGTTCAAAATTTTGTCGTGCTTTGAAAATTTTGACAAAATACTATAGAACTTTTAAAATTTGAGATCAAAGCTCCGCTGTGTTTTGTAATGTTTCTAAAATTCTAAGTACAAAATATTATAGCTTTGTCGTGTTTCTAAAAACCCACTAAATTTCTATCAATTCCTATATATCAAAGTCAAAGCTTCGTTGTAAAATGCTAAGCACGGGGAATAACTCAAAGGTTTGACAAAGAAAAATTAAAACTGGGATGAAATTAAGAGTGTCAGTACAACACCATCTACCACATAAGTATTGGTATAACAACTATCCCCGAGATGTGTTAGTACAAAAAATTAGTACAAAAAATCATAACCATAACAACCTAATTTTTTTTCTTAAGTGACATCGCTAGTCATAAGGAAAGAATCCTTTAGGATTAGTACAAAATACTCAAGTCCTTAAGGACTTAAAAGAACAACGAATATACCAAAACAAGAGTTAGTGTAACCAAACTATGACCAAATTTTTGCCAAAAACTTTAAAAACAAGTATAAAGACAACAAATAAGACTTGAAGAGACCCCTATGTCCTTCTCGGCTCACAAAATAGCAACAAAAGGAACTTAAAATGCTCTAAAAACACCACGTTTACAACTTTTGCTCAAAAATGGCCAAAAATTTATGTTTAATGGATCAATGTGTTTACAAAGTCAAAAAAATGGCTAGAAGAGGTGATTTGAGAGAAGAATGAGTACCCTTATATACTCTTTCAAGTGCACCTACCTCCTCTCATTTCAACATAGTAAACTTATCAATTAAGATTTTCATCCTAATTTATCAATTTTGACTTTCTACGTTTGTTCATTTTCTAACTTTTGGATATTAACTCCAAATCATAAATGGATTGCGCCATTGACTTTAGAAGGCCATTTTTAGTTCAAGTACCCCATCCCGTTTTCTAATTTCAAAATTTCAACGAAACCTAGTGCCATCTTAATACCCCAAATGGTTAAAAATCCAAATTTAGGAGTTTGATTTTTTTGAGAAAAGTAACTAGTCTAGGCTCTTAAGTAGATATGGAGAGTAAGAAAAGACCTATCTTTGACTTCATTCCGCTTCCGTATGCTCCTGATTCATTGGTCAAGTCCATCGTAATCTTTAAATTTTGCCAATTATTAAGGAATTTTGCTAGATCAAGTCCTTCTAACTATTGGAATGTCTTGAAACTTTTTGGAGTGTCTTATTAACATAAAAGAAGTTACTCTAATTTTTGTGAGATTTTAACGCTACTTGGTAATTTTTATGAAGTTCTTGTTGGAGGTTAAAACGGTTGATCGATCGGAAAGGCATCTTTTGAGCATCATAAAATTTCGAAACTTTTTGTAGAACCTCTCATGGAATCCCTCAAAAGATGTATGAGAACATCTTTGGACTCTACACAATTGTCAAAGGTGAATAAAATCCCACGCCATCCTTTAATTATTGGATTTTAGGGAATCTTTTACACATAGAGGAATCTTCAAAAAGGGACTTCACCATTGAATTTTGAGTATGATTTCAATCCTCGAACATCATCTTTTGGCCGTAGATTCCCTCTATTGGTTCATTGTGAGTTTCTCCAACTTACAAGTTAATAATTGGGTTTTCTACAAAAAGTGGGAATTTGAATGGGAATTTGAAACCTACCCATGGATCTAGGCTCTAGGATTCTCACCAAGTTTTCTTAGACCAATTGAATCCTTTTACTATCACATGCATAGTTGGTTGAGCCATTTGGGCAATTCTACTAAAAGTTGGTAAATTCTACAATTTTGTGGTATCTAACCTATTTATAAGTGGGATTTGAATCTAATAGTAAAAAAAAATCAAAATATGACCAAATAATATATTAGCATGTAATACACTTATTTTGGTTTTACACTCTTTTTTGAACTTTTTGTATTTATTTTCACACTTATTTTTGCACAAAAACTCAAAAAAAGATAAGTGAGTCCTTAGTGACAAAATAGGGGCTCATAGTATCCATTGCTTGTTGCTCACTAGTGGTGTTGGATCTTCTCAAATACACCTATTTCATCCTATTTGAAAATGAGATGGATCAAAATGAGCACACTTTTACATCTCTTTCTCTAAACTTTGAAATATTTGTAGCTTGACATTCAATACACCACAAGATTGGATTTTAGTCTCGTGGTATTCCCAACCCTTCCCACAATTTGCTCTACAATGATGTGTACACATCTTTGTCACAAACTTGGGACAAGCAAGCTTTGCAAAGAGAATATTGTCTATCCACTCATTTATAGGGGAATTTTACCTTGTCTTGAAGTAGGGATGATAAAATATAAAAATAAAAAACAACAAATTTAAGGACTTCAAGGTAGGAGCCAAAGGATGATCTTTAGACTATTTAGGCCCTCATCCAAGGATTTTATTTTGAAGCTACATTTATGGCTCTAAATTAAGCGTTCAATACAAATGTTTTCTTTTAACATTTTATACAAGTTCAAATTTAATTGCAATTGCTAAAATTGCTCAATTGTTGTATAGTCTTCAAAGAAGCATTATTTCATTGGAATGAATGCATGTGCATTTGGATGAATAAATGAATCATCATCTATATTTCCATATTTTATCTATGATAATGGATGTAAAGAGTTTCATAAATACAATGAAAACAACATTGTACATTGTCTAACAAGTACTCCCACCGTCCCATAATTATCTTCATGTGGGCCTTAATTTTTTTTTGTCCCCAAATAATCTTCTTGTTGCACTTTGTAATGTTGGAATAGGTCAAATTTGGCCTTCAATTGCTTAGAGGGTCTAGCAAAAGAACTCTAAGTGGTAGTTCCCTCTCCATCCATGCAATCATCCATCAAAAGACAAGTGAAATGATTGGATGAATCAATCAACATTGTTCATTCTTATTTTTTGCATCTTTTTGACTATTTTCCAATTGAAGGTGCTGAAGCTTTGGGAGGTGAAATAGAGGTCCAAACATAGTCTTGAGCACATCCTAAATATCCATAAAATGAAAACCTCTCACTCAACAATTAAATGTCTAGTGGTACTCTTTGAAAATGCCCCCAGAATTCCACTTTTCAATACTCCAAAACTACATTTTGAAAAGGACTTTGAGGTTCAAAGTTTCTTGGATGCTAAGAATGCACCAAATTCTACTAAGAATGGAAAATAAGGCTTAAAAATGTTATTTTTAGCCTTAATCCAAATTTTTTTGTCCAATAGAAAGATCATTTGGGGATAGAGGTAGCACAAAACAAAATGGTTGTTGGCGCATGCCATGACTAGCATTGTACATTAATACTCTACAAAGTATTGACTAACTTTTTTTTTTGTCCACACGTTACACCTTGAGTTGACTAGGCACTGAGCAACTTTCTTTAGTTGGCATAGGAGCTATCCATGCCCTATGTATATGACCTTAGGATATACTTTGGTATAAATATATAAATTGGTGATACTATGCAGAAAAGACAAAATATTTCATGGAATTCTACATACAAATGTGCAACATTTGTGAGAAGAGAATGGTGAAATTGTTGGCTAGCAATAGTTTAGGAAAAGGCTCAAGAATAGCAACAAAGACAAATTTTCAACTTCCAGAAAATTGATTTTAATATTGGATTTGAACTTTTTGGTTGCATTTATAGTAGTTTGATAACAAGGTAGCCAACAAGCTTCTAATATAGAAGTGAAAGCATCGTAAAACTCGATTGGTAAAAGTATGTCAGCTTCTGAAAAATTTGAAAATTGTTTTCCAAATCCTACCACCAACGGAAGCAAGTCTGGCACTCAATCAATCGCGTCCCGCCACGTGTCCTCCCGCCGACTGAGCGTCAGGAGCCCAGCTTAGTCTTTAGCTTGGAGCCTTCGCACTTCAAATCCTCGATGTCCACACCGTCGCTTGCGCCTTGCCGTTCCAAACCCCAGAAGCCATCTCTCCGGAGCCTTCAGCTTGGAGCAGCCTTGAGCCTGTCATTCGATGCTCGGCAGACCAAGCGCAGTCGCGCGCGGAGACTACATCCCTTTGAAGCAACGCTGTCGGTATCGTCCACGGTGCTTCTGTAACAGGGTGAGATGCCCACTTCCTATCGATCTGGAATTCTATTTCTGCTGTTTTGATTTGAGAACGCAACGCTGAGTTCGGTTAGCGCATGAAGTCCGGTCAGGGATCCGGTGATCGCTCCTGAGTTCGTCTTGTGGAGGTCGTGTTTTTACCGACAATTTCCCACTTTCCTCGCGAACGGCTATTGGAGCATAGCTGGTGGGAAATGAATGTAGGAAATGAATGCCGAGATGGTAGTGCTGGATCAGATGTCCGTCATCTGAGTAGACGAAGCCGTGGCACCCGCTGTTGGGGAGTACCGTCATCTCGAGGGCAGAGCCCATTGAAGGCTTTGTTCCCTGTTCTCAGCGTTGAATCGAAGCTGCAATTTAGGATGATTTGTATGGCAGCGTTGTCTTCTTTGACTTCAGATTTGGCTCGAGTGTATGTTACAATGAAGTGATTTCTCCTTGGACAGATGCGATGGTGTCGGTTCTAGCGTGTTACCGAATCTGCGTCGTGTGCCATTCTGTGTTAGGGTTCGTAGAGAGAGCTGGTGGTCCATGGCTGTGGCGAAAAAGGGGTCTGTCATCTAAGTGATGAGCTCTAGTCCTTTGCTAGAATGTTGGGCTTGCTATTTTGTTACTGCTACTTACTCTTGGTTGAGTGTCGTGTTACGATTGCCCTGTATAGAAGCCAAGAATGAAGTAAATAATGGCGAAGTCATGAGCCCTCGTCTGAGAGCATGTCGTGAAGTTCAGGGCTTGAATGGCCCAGTCTCCTGAGTGGCTGTGTTGCCGATTCGAATATGTGGTCTAGCTCTCCTGCTGCGTATATATTGGTTTGTATTTGCGAACTCTGGGGCACTGATTCGTTGCCTAGGAAAGCATTTGATATGAAGAAGTGATGATTTCAATGAACATCGCAGTTGTGTTGATAAATTTTGACGTCGCTTGGTTAGCCTCTCCGGAATGGTCCTGGGTAGGAAGAAATGTTTCATAAGGTATGATTTTGGAGCATGGGAACTCGGTGAAGTGCGTGAGCTCAATGTTTCATTGCCCGTCTGTTTTGCAGAGAAGTCCGAAGGGGCAGCCAGGCACATAACGTCAGTTTGGAGAGCATTGTTCAAGTGCAATGGTGGATGTCTGCTTTGGGGATCAGATGAAGAGACTCTAGCTGTGGGTTTGATGTCCCTCTCGTGTATTTATGATGTCCCTCTTGTGGTGGTTTATATTTGTTTTGGTATATTCTTTTTTGTTAATAAAATTTCTTCGGTACTTACGACAGTTTCAGTTCACCAACGTTGACTGGAATTATAGTTATAGATATGTCCTTCTCTTCTATGACAGGGCCGGCATTGGTGTCCATGACAATGTACTGCGGGTGTTAGTCGTGAGTACGACGGTGGTGGTCATCTTCATTTCTGGATGGTGAAATATTTTTTCTCTGAACTTACTTTGTAATTGAGATTGTTGAGTGTTTGTCAGTGCTTTGATATGATGGGGATAGCATTTGTTTTGGATTGGTAAAAGTGTGCGTCGTAGATATCTTGCTCTCACCAAGCAAGATGTTGTCAAGGTGGGCCTCCTGGACGCAAGGTTGTGGTTTCACCCATTCAACCAGAAGCCTCCTCTGCTGGATTTGGTGACTAGTTACATCTCTAGGTTGTAGTATTCAAGAGGACCTTTTCAAGATTTTGATCAAATTTGGAAAATCTTGGAGGAACCATGCAGATTGTAATACAATCGTGTTCTGCCTTCATTTTGATGTGGGTTTTTCAGGTTGTTGTACCGGAGTTTCTACAGAAGACGGATCAGCTTTCTCGCTTGGCCCATGCTGTACGTGACTTGCCTTATGATGTTTGAGATCACTGTAATTTTGTTGAAGACCTCCTACATTTTACTTGCAAAGATGCTGCTGCTGATGTTAGGCAGTCACTGTTTGAGGAGTTGTTTATACGGAGAATGACATGCGGGTGTAATGTGAGTATGTGGAGGTTTTGAATTGAGGCGCTTCATTGGGATGAAGTTGGATTTCAAGAATATTATTTTGATCAGTGTTTAGCTGAGTTTTTTGACCCGCATGGGATGATGTGGGGTTTTAGGTCAAGAATGAAGCGAAAGACAATGGACCCAGATGGATCGAGAAGTTGTTTAGGTGAAACCTTGCAGAGGTGACGTACTCCTCTTCTTCTTGAGATGGATGAGGGAATGAGAATTGCATCCCCTAGTCGTTGTTAGTGCTTATGACTTTTTTTGGACCCTCTTGTTGTCAAGATTGACAATTTTTGGATATTCTTGTGAGAGTATTTCTTGGTTTGCTTTTTGTGTTGTATGTATTTGAACTATTGCGATTACATGAATTCTTTTGGTATTGAGAGATTTTATTCATGACCCAGGTCAAGTGAAGCCATGGGGAAGGATCCTATCTTGGAACCCAATCAAAAGATATTTTTGAGCCATAGTGGAGCTCAAAAGGATTTTGTGGATCACTTGTATAAAGCTTTGAAGGATTGGTTTCACAATCCTTTCTTTGATAGATGCCATGAGAGCTTACCAAAGGGCAAACGATTCCCAGAGTTGATTGTTCAAGTTGTTGAACAATGTGAAATGTTGATTGTGGTTGTGTCGGATGAGTATTTCATGTCCAAGTGGCCCATGATTGAATTGAGTGCTTTTGTTCAAGCTCATAAGCTACACCATGATTCTAAGAGTTCCACCAAGGGGCCAATGATATTACCCCTATTTTATGGCCTATCAGTGGATGATTTGAAGAATGCCACCACGCAAAACAAGTGGTTTCAGAAGTGGGAGACTTTGGCAAAGGCTGACCTGAGGGATCAAATTATTGTGGATGATTGGAAGTATGCCTTGGATGTGTTGAGCTCTTTCCATGGCCTCTCGTATGATGCGAATTTGAAGGAGAGTGTGGCTTATGTAGAGCGGATTGTTTCTTGTGTTTGCAAGTCCATTCCCCCGGAGAAGAGGTGGGATGATTACCATGTCCAAGGAAAATCCAAAATTTGTGAGGTAATGAATTTGGTTCAAACAATTGTTTTTCCACTTTCTATGTAGTTTGTCTTTGTGGTATGAAAATATGTCTTCATATTCAATGTAAATGGACATTAATGGATTGTATTATTGTTTGGGTGGGCTTAATAGGTCATTGGTGAGAAGATTCAAGGAATTAGGGTTTGTGGACAATACAAAGTCAAAGTGGTTGGTTTATATGGAGTTGGTGGTATTGGCAAGACTATGACTTGTAAGATCTTGTGTAACGAACTTTTGAGCAAGTATGAAGGGAGGGTTTGCCATATTGAATTTCCTAGTGAACTTCCAAGTGATTCCAAAGAGTTCTTCCAAAATGGTTTGCGGAACTTGACAACCAAACATGTGGATGTTAATCAATGCTTGGAGGAAGGACAGGTGAGTTTTTTGTTTTAGATGTTTAATGTGTATATGGAAGTGATTGATTTTATGGAAGCCAACATCATCGAAGAACAAGTTTTGATGGTTTGGTAGAGTCTAATTCTTTATCATCATTTGTGTCGATGTGCTCTTATTTGTAATACTTGTTTCTTATTGATGCGCTTTTGAGTGCTTGTGATGCATTATTGAACATGATGTTTAATGTGGAATTGTATGAGAGATTGTGAGGATGCATTTTTACTTTGGAATTTAGAGTTCATGGGATTGAAATCTTTGGGGATGTTTTTTTTTTAATTTTCTTGGATTATGTGGTGAATGTGTTTGTAGTGCAAGGAGAAGTTGCGCAAAAGTCTTTTCGAGCAAAGAACTTTTTTGGCAATTGATAATGTTTCAGACAGCTATGAATCAATTGATTTGGCAAAGACAATATTGGGACTTCCTTATCACGAAGAGAGTTTGGTGGTTGTGACTACCCGGTCTCAAAAGGTTTTTAGGCTTTTGGGGATTGATGGAGATGCATGTCTTGATATGCCGGATCTTGGAGAGGCAGATGCTGTGAGGTTGTTTTTGCAGCATGCAGCTGGTGGCCAAGAGTTTGCTAAAGATGAGGAGAAGCGTGACATCATGACTTGTGTTAGGAGGTGTTACTTCTCCAAGGGTGGTGGACAAGATTGTCACTTTCATCCCTTGGCCTTGCGAGCGTTGGGATTGCAATTGGGTTGTTGTGGAAGGGATCCTTCATTGTGGGTGGAGCATTTGCCTCGTGTGAGGAATTTCAATTCTTTATTTGGAAAAAACCCTGTTTTTGGTATTTTGAGGAGTGGTTTTGACCAACTATCAGAAGATGATCAAACTTTGTTCATGGACGTGGGATTCTTTTTATCGTGGAATTCTTTAACTAGACATGTGGACATTGAGTTGTTGTACTCTATACACAAGCAAGATGAAGAAATGAGAGAAGGGGTATGCCTATCCCTCTCGTCTTTTACAAGTTCTAGATGTGAAGTTTTTGATTTGCATGACTAATGGTTTTGACATTCTTCCAAGGATGTAGTTTTTCCAAGATTGTCGAAGGGTGTCACTCTTCAATGAGTTTTTTTTCCCTAATGATTTATGTTCGCTTCTTTGCAAAGTTACTTCCATTCAATATGATGGTTTTGATGTGTGTGAAGTGAGTAAGAAGTTGCATCATAGACCCAATTTATACATTTTGAAGTGTTGTTTTGTGGTGTTGTTGGAATGGCAGTTGGAGCGTTTGAAGAAAAGAGGCTTGTTGGAGGATGTGGATTTGAGATCTGGAAGAGTTACCATGCATGATTTGTATTGGGAGTTTGCAAAACTTGAAGCTGAAGGATTTTTCAACAATTCAACCAACTTGAGGGAGCGGATGTGGTTGTATATTGAGAATGGTGATCTAGCAAAGCTCAAACGTAAACCAGATCATGGATGTCAGTACAAGTTGAGACGGCTTATTGTTCATTTACTTTGTTTGTGCTATTATGGTGGAAAAAAATGTGATTGTCCAAGTGGTAGATTGGAGGGCATCAACTGGGATTACTTTTCCAATGTTGAGGTATTAGAGCTTTTTAGGGTGGTTTGTGGACGAGGATCCTTAAATTTGAAGGGCTTGGTGAGCTTAAGGATTTTGGAACTATTTGGTGTCAAAGGAATTGATGGAATCGAGGGCCTAGGTGAATTGGAAGCCCTTACTCATATTTCATGGGAGTTTAACTTTTCAAATGCTCTTCCTAGTACAAAGGCTCATTTGGTGGGTGGACTTCCTATTTCCCTAAAGGAATTGAGGATTGGAAGTATTGATGAGGTTGAAGCAAGTGGTGTGGTATTGGGATCGGACCTGTTTATACAGTGCCACAATTTACTCAAACTATGTCTCAATGGGGTGGAAGCTTGTTCATTGGACTTGAGTAATTGCAAGTCCTTGGAAAGTTTGTCGCTTTCGGATTTTTTGAAGTTGCAATCCGTGTCAGGACTTACCCCTTGTCAATCATCCAACCTACAATCTCTTGAGGTTAAATCTTGCAAGGATTTGGTTGATATTCCGGGTATAAATCATCTTATTGGCTTGAAGAAATTATGTATAGAGAATTGCCCAAAGTATCAGGAGTCCATTTTGCTCGCAAATTTCATTCCTTGCCACCTTCAAAAGCTTGAGTGGACCTGGAGCCAATTGAGCAAGGGGTTGAATCTCCATAGATTCAACCAATTGGAAGTTCTGGACTTGAGTTGGAGTAAGGAATTGACATCCTTAGCAAAATTGGGAGATTTGCCTGCATTGCAATGCCTCAATCTTCATGAATGCACACATTTGATGCAGTTGCCTGACTTGTGTAAGTCTAGTAACCTCAAAGAACTCATCCTTACGAGATGTTATGCCCTCAAGCTTCATGAGAAAGACATTCAAATGCTTTGCGAGCTGCCCTTGTTGGAGCCTTTGCCGTTTACATTATGGTATGGGCCCAACTGTCAGATGAGGTTGGACCTTCGTGGAAGGAAGGTCCTAGTGCATCAATCAAGAAATTTCCCGGATACAATATCATGGGAGCTTTGGAGGGCAGGTGAATGGGAGGAGCGAGATTTGGGCCCACCTCCGATTGGAATCGGAAAGTCAGGCCCTTTTTCGATCGAGACGGAATCAGGTTTGACGGAGTTGACATTGGGCCCACGTCCGATTGGAATTGGAAAGTCAGGCCCTTTTTCGAAAGGGACAGATTCAGGTTTGACGGAGTCGACGCCAGGCCCACCTCTGATTGAAATCGGACTGTTTGGCCCTTTTTCGATCGGGACGGAATCTGGGACAAATTCAGGTTTGACGGAGTTGCTGCTTTTTAGATAGTTACGGAATATGGGACGGATTCTGATTCAACGGAGTAAGGAGGCCGTCAATTTCGAAGAGGATGTTGTTTGACCATTTCAAGTTTCTTGGGCCTATTTGGGATTGCCAGTGGCAGAGGGCTGCTGGAATCATGACTGCCGCTTGGTTTGAAGCATAGTTGCCAAAGATGGGCATCGTGACTTGTGCTGAGAAGTCTCAAGTGTGAATTCCTCCTGGTTCATTATTTTTTGGGGCGAGATTTTTTTGCAGATACAGTTGATGAGACTCTTCCATTTCGTATGACCTGCAACATTAGTATGTGTGACTTCCACTGTTGGACTTAGTTTTTCTGTAGTTTCTTTCATCTACGTATAGTTTTATCTGTCGGAGATCCTGTGCAGTTTCTGACCATCGTATTTAGAACAAGGGTTGGCAGATGGAGTTTGCCCGGAATTTGTTCTCCACTCAGATTGTGTTAGCACTGCCGGACAGTAGTATGGATCACGTGTGGTACGATAGTGGCGCAAGCAGCTTACTTATGTTGAGTTATGGCGGCACCCTTAGTGATGTGATTTCCATCTATAGATTTGAATCACCGTGCCTCTGTTTTCTGAGCTCACCTTGGACTGCGCACTTGTGGAAACTATGATGTTTTTCACTGTTGATTTTAGAGGTGGAAGAAGGCCTCATTTGCAAGAATGTGTCATTTGCTACGTCGTTTGTCAATGATCGTTTTTTCTGGCAGGTGCCATTATAAAATACGCTTCCTTTGGAATTTGCACATACACCAGTGCTTTTGGATAAGGGTGTATTTGGATGTTGATCTGACGTGGCTTCGGTGTCCGGAAAGTGGAGAGCTTGCCGACCATCGCCGACCTCGAAACTCTTCTGATCTTCCCTCTCGTCTTGATTGCGGTCTTCCTCTCTGATATGAAGTAGTTCAAGTCTCTTTCCCATCCATTCTTAGCATTGATAGCAAGCTCATTACCTACATTGATTGATATGCTATAATCTGGAATTCTGAGGTGCACTGTACCTGAAGCTGCTAGGCATGGCTGTTATCTTGGTAATGATCACACTCAGTCCCTTCGTCAGTTGAAGGGGCTAGCTGCCATACCAGGCCATGTGCCATTCTACATTAAATCTCCACCACCTTTTGGGTCTAATTCTGGACTTGAGGATTGAGATTGTGCGTAGTGCATGCAGAATTTGGGTTGGAAATTGATCTCGGGGTTCACAACCTTCTCTTAGGTTATGCCCACAAGATTTTTGAAGTGATGCACAGCTTCCTTGGAAGCTCATTCTCGGGTCAGTTGCACACCTACACGAACGGACGAAGCTGAAACTGGTGGAGTTTAGGAAAGAATTCGAGTTCGTGGCTTCCGTGTATCGGAAGCAACACAAAGAGCAAGACTCTGATCCGAAGGTTTTCTTCTCACACGTGCTTTGGAGTTCAAGCAAATGCATTGCGTGTTTCCGCTGTTGAAGGTGCAAGCGCTTCCGCATGTGAGGTTTGTGTCTGTTCGTGACTCACTTTGCCCCCACACATTCGGTCCACAATTGTGCAACGGTGTGTGATGATTGTAGCGATCACTGTTAGTTATGTGGCGGTGAGGAAGGCCCAAGGACTTGATAACCGGAAAACGGGATAGTGGATCCGTGCCTTCTGGTCACTCTATGGACTTCGAGTTTTCGCAATCTGTGCGCATCTGTTTAGTCCTGGGAGTGGCTGTGCAGTTCTGGCACTTGCTTGTGCTCTTTACGTGCAGTAAGTTGTGGATTCATAACGTATCCCATCGCCATCGGACCTTTTTTCTTACTTCTCTTTCGCTATTTTTTGTGGTTGATGGTAGTTGCTTGGAGAGGGTTGGATGCATTGTTTCGCAGTGCATCCTCGCGTTATTGCATACACATCGAGACGTTATGGTTTCATGGTTATGGTGTGGAACTGCAGGTTTTCTGGGCTGGTGGTAGACATTAGCTTGTGCAGAGTCATTAGCTACTAGTCAGCACGAGTGCCCGGTGTTGCTTGCTTGTGGGTATTGCAGCTCCCAAAGGTCATGTATGTGCAGACTAGGTGGTGCTTCTGGCAGATGATAAGCTGAGTGCTCAAATTTGGGTTGCACACTACAAAACGCGGGTTGACTTTGATGTCGCTAGTGATCACCAGCGCTTCAAGTGGTAAGTTCATGCCCCTGCAATGCTCGGCTCTTCTATTTTCACAGCCAACATGCAAACATTGATTATTGGTTAAACCTGCAATGCTCTAATCCTTTCTTAATTTTTTTTGGCATATTTATGCTTCTGTCAACTATCTTTTGTACAAGTATAGTATTTCCTTCCGTTTCATAAATTGGTTGTAGAAAGAGTTTTTGTTTTTTAAGATTCAAGCATTTGGTTGCAGAAAACATCACCCATTCAAGCACTATGTTCATCATCCCACATATGGACTTCAGGGCGCTTTGTGAGGGTTGTGTGCTGCTTTGATGTTCACAGTTTTGGGTCTTGAAATTTAGCCCTTAAAGGACAAAGCCCCTATGACCAAAGTATTCAGCAAAACTGCTCCAATTATTGGACCAATAGGCGCATTCTGTTTTTCTACAGTCAGCAATGAAGTCATCCATCGGACACAAAATGTCTGCTTCGACGTTTAAGGGTTAATGTACAACTTCCAAATTTACTTGCCAGTGATGGAGGACGAAATTTGCATTAAACGAGGGTTCAGGAGGTCATGCGTTTCCTAATCACATTCCTTGTATACTATGAGAATTTATCATGCTTTGGACCACTTCCACATATCATGTTGTAAACACAAGTACAAGGAGCTTATTTGTCCCTTGCATTGGTCACTAGAGAGGGTTTAGGTCCAGTTTACACCGGATCCAAAGGGGAGGGGGTAAATAGTTTTGAACGTTTAGATTGGTTAAAATCAAGAAGTCCTTAAAAAACAAGTTTGTACCATGAAATGAAAGGTTGTGAGTCTCGATGAAGGTCCAATGACTCAAAGTACAACTTTTTCCTACATGGTAGAAAGGTCCTCAAGTTTTGAGCCCCCAAAATTCTATTTAGACCCTCTTTTAAGAGGGGGGATTGATTGAAACTCCATGGGTGGGTCTTCTTTGAAAAGTGATGTGTTCTAAGTTTTTTTAAGTTTTTTAATACATTAATTGTTAAATTTTTTTTAATTCATTAAGAAAAATCTAATGTTTTTAGCCATTTCACACCTTAATGGTTTGCACCAATCCAAAGGTCATGACCTTCAAAGGAGGGAACTTCTCATTGGAAAATTAGGGGATTTAAAGAGGGAGATTTCTTAATTTTTTGGCTTCCTTGTCTCTAGTGTAAACTAGTACTTAGTGTATCTAGTTTGTTCTAGCTTGGACTTTCTTATTATTGATTGCCATCTAATGGTGAAATTGGAAATGGAATGTTGGAATTGGAATAGAAATAGAAACATGAAGTCAAATTTTAGATGGCTTGTAATTACCTAATAGAATATCAAGAATACAATTCTACTATATATGCTATTTCATAAGCTTGTGATGATACTTGATTATAATATCTCACATGAATTAGTCCAAATGACATAATCAATTATCTACTTCCAGTGCCAAATATTAAAGTTCAACGTAGGAGGTCAATAAAGTGCTTGGGCTCTAAAAGTGTTCTATAATGCAGGGGTACATTTTGTTCTCTCAATACACTAGCAATGTGCAAATAATATACATTTTATCCCTTAAAGGACGAACAAGTGACCGTGGAAATCATAGCTTTTGGAACTGAGTGACATCATCTACTTAAAAAAATTAATAAATACACATTGGAGGTAGAAGTACTATGGAAGATCTTCCCTTTCCGCACAAAATTCAAAGGATGAATAGTTGCAATTCTATCCTAAATAGAGAGATTCGTTGTCATTCATTGGCCCCAAAATGGCCGTGTCGACATTTATGGGTTAAGTGAAGTGGGCAATTTCAGTGACCAATATGTTTCAACTTGAAAAATTCATAACTAATTCCACAAAGCTCAAAAAATTATGAAACGACTTAGATTAGATGCCATTTGCATTTTTTTTAAAGGATTCTTTTTATTTTTTAAAATATTTCAAGAAGTCTAACTTGCCCAAATCTTATTATTAGCTTTGAAATAGGTGCTTTATGGACCTCCTATCTTAGTGCTTTATAAGAGGAACACAATTCTTCAAGATCTAAAGTTGCCAACAAGCTCTCGTCTCAAATTTCTCAAACTCTTGTCCAAAATGAATGACCATAGACATTATACATGCCTTGCTTGAAAAGGATAAATGCATAAATTCATAGGCACGTGTTATGTGCCCTTGTTGGTATGATGTTTTATAAACGGAGATTACCTAATTTATATCTTTGTTTAAGTCTTTAATATCTTATCATCAATCTTTATAATTTATGATTGCAAAAACTAAGTCTATGAGTTTGACAACCAAATTCAAATGACAATGTAATGAAAATGAGTGATCAAACTTAAAAACTTTGAAAACAAAAATTGTAGAATATGAATTGATATGCAATACCATAATGAATAAAGGATGATTTCAATTACAACAAATTAAACAAAAACACTCTTAGCACAGTACATACATAGACTCAATTTTAATACTACACCTCATAGGCCACTTAAAAATGTGTCCATTGTCCTTTGTAGCCAAAATAGTTGCAATTCGATTGGGCATGTTGGCATACAATCTCTTATAATGGAAAAGAAACTCTCTTGCAGTTGCTCTTATAATTCAAGGATATTACTAAGAGGAATAGTAAAAGAGTGTCATTGCCGTTTGAGTGAAGTCCATATATGTCCAATGGAATTTATATTAGAGGATTGTGCAAGCCATTCTAAAATGAAAAATAGTTGCTTTCCAAACCTTTCTTGAACAACCTTTGTTGTATGCATGCCAACATTGTTTGTTGGAAAATGACTTGTTCAAGATTGAAGCCAAATCTACACAACATTATATACAAATCTTCTTGTAATATTGCAAGATAACCTCTAGCATGCAAAAACCCTTGTATATAGAGTATCAACCATGCTTAATAGTTTGTTTCATTGTATGTATAGAAATGTTTCCTTGTCATCTATCCAACACCACATCCTCCTATCAAAGTTAAAATGATTTATTTTTATTTCATAACTAAATACCACCCACTCCTAGTCATTTATTGTTCAATCTTTGTAGGTTTCAGTGAAACAAAATCTCTCTTGCATGTTCTTCTAACTCAAAGCAAGCTTGGGAATCTTTATAAAAGTAGACAATCCTTCTTCTCTCAATGCATTTCTCAATGAATTCTCACACATCTCAAACCATGTCTCTCATCTAAGCACTCTTATTCTTTCTATTGTAGTTTCTAAACTACCAATAGCAATTGGCCATGAAGCAAACGACCTCTCCCTTATTGTAAAGATCTTAGGATGACCTCCATTAGACAATTATAGGTTGGGAGAAAGTCACTTTTTCACTTTATTAATTGTAGATTGTAAGAAACCCACAATTTGTGCCATCTCTCTATTGTTCTTGCACTTATCCATTAGGACTACAATGTTGAGTTCTTTTTCTTGAAAAATTGGCCTCATCTTTCCTTGTAACCTCTACATAATTATAAGAAGTGCTAAACACAATCTTTAAGAAACGCTCTAAAAAAAATGACAAAATTTCACTAAAAATCAACAAAGTTTGAGTCACCAAAGGATGTAGCAAAGCATGTTGTAAAAATTGAGTCTGTGGAGTTGTTTGACTTCTTTTTTCCTTGAAACCCTATAATAGTTGATAATGTCTATCATGATGTCATCTTCAAGTTAACTCATTCTTCTCTTCTTGTAAAATTATTTAATTATATATTCAATCATCCCCAATATCGCTTTGAACTTAAAAAAAAGGCTATAAGACATCACTACAAGACATCATTGCAATGATTGTATGTTCTATTGCAAAAAGTCCTACATCAAAGTGTCCACGTACTCTCAATGAAGTTTGTAATGAATGAAAATGGACCTTATCTTGCCCCTTGACATCTACGAGCCGAATATAATGCAATGACCCATGTAGGTAAAGAAGGTAAGACATATAATTCTATTGTTTTTGAAAGCATATGTGGAATGTGAACTCTCATCAAAGACCTTCTTGAAGGAAAATTGATTTTAAGATCACACTAAAGCACAAGCCTAAGTAGCCATAGATGACACATTGATGAAGAGATGCATCTTTTTGCAATGAGTATTACATCAAAAAAGGTAAATAATACATTTTCATATCATTGTTGTTAATATTTAATATCACTCTTTTGATAGGGTACTATGTTATCAAAAAGATAATTATACTAGTCACATCAAAACTCTTGCACACTTCTTATACTTTTGCCAAGAAGTTGTAGTGCCTTCTTTTGCAACTGAGACCTCTTGTTGTACTTTGAGAAGTCTTCTAGATGAATCATCTCCACGTTTTCTTCATTGTAGTTAACTTGTGAATGGAGATGTATCAAATTACACTTTTTATTGAATTGATTGTGTAGTCTTATTAGAATGTGAGTTGGAATTTATCAAAATTGGATGACAAACAATACATTGTATGTGTTTTAGCTTTGATGAATCGATTTGATCGATCTCCAATTGAGTCTTCATCTACAAGTTGGTAGAATGCCCACGCAATATTGTTTTGGTGGATGGGAATGTACTTTTGTTGAATCTTATGCAATGACATAGAAAGTGATCACCGTGACATATTGGTTTCTTTAGCTAAGTTGTTGACGAGATCCCAGATGGAGAAAGTGCATTGATATTGGTCCTTGCAATTGGATTTTCTTAAATGGAATCACCTTCAATGAAGTAATCTTCATGATCATGAACTTGTTTATTGTCAATATGCATAAATTCTTAGTCTACAAATATTCCTATTCTTTAAGTTTAGTGACCAATGGCTCTTACAAGTAGATTGATTTCATACTAGACTCATAGCCTTAACAAGGCAAAATTCTTGAAGCATTGACCAATTGATATAGTCAAATCAAATAGCCTCAAATAAAAGCTCACCTGAAGCTAGATATTGAAACAATAAAGATTTATGTATATTGTAAGCTACAATCACTCCATGCATTGATTAAAGGTAGTAGTGAAGAAACTTTGGAAATTTTAAAGTAATAATCACTCTAAACAATTAATTGCACCAAAATAATAAGTTGTAGTAAGGTCATATTTGTTAGAATGAGACAATTTGTAGTCTCATATTATGCTTGACTCTACATTTAGATGATAAGAAGTGTTCAATATTGAGAGAATTTAGTAAATTGACACTTTAACATATTAATACACTTATAAACCTTTGATTCTTTAAAGGTTGATTTGTTCATAAATCTTTGATTCAATAGAATGGAGGTCTCCAATAATAGGATTGAATTCTCAAAATGTGCATTTTGTCTCAATTTAACAAATATGGACATAGCACATAGAATCAAAGCTCAAAGTTGTGTGCAAAAGATTCAAATTTTCATGCTCTTCTTCCAATTTAGAACGTCATGTGTGCATTCAAATGCTTAGAGTGGCAAAATAAATTGTTGTTTTTTCCAATACTTCTCCCACTTCTACAATTCCAAATAGACTTCATGAAATTGCAACAATTGCATTTAGAAGCACTACTTGGAGATTCAAATGTGATGTACCACCAACCTCCTTGATGGACTCCTTGATGCAGCAAGGCGCCCCCTCTAGCCAGCTATGAGAGGCCTTGTCGCCTCTCTCTTTGCTGTGTTTGGTGGCAAGTTTCCCTTCTAGTTGTCAGTTTGGTTTTGTCAATCTTGTTCTAGTTGTGTGGTCCCAATCCTCCTAGCTAGGCCACTTGTGGCTAGTGGGCATTTTATTTTTGGCCTTTGCAATGAAATTCCATTCCATTTGTTTCTAAAAAAACAAAAAAACCCGTCATGTACTAGTACATAGACAAATTACCATTAATGATACTCTTACTACTTCTTCATTTTGTTGATGGTACTAAGGTAGAATTGAAACATCCATTAGCATCTCTATTTCCATTCCTGTACCCTAGACTACAATTAAATGTGTCCCTAGGCTTTGGTTAATGTCTCCTCTAATTGTTTCTCTAATTTAGTGATGCATTTGAAGGACACATAATTTAACGATGATTTGCTGACAATTGATTTTTGCATATTTTAGTTTAGGGTCCACCAATGTGATAGTTCCAATGGTCCAAGGGGTGGTTACTTTGAAAAATCATAGAATTTTCATAGCACACCCGAAGAATCTATTTTTTTTTAATATTCATGATTTTCACTTGCTACTACTACAAAAATATTATTTTTATTAAAATTCCTCCAACTATGTTGAAATGCTTATATTGATGGTTTTGGGTGTTTCTACCTCAATATGCACTTCAATTAAGGAAACTGAAACCTCCAAGGTAGGGTACCACTAACTTAACCCATGTGTGTCACAAGAGACTTTTTTGGATGCTGAGAAAATAGAATGTGTGTAATACCAAGTTCATCAAGTATTATAATCTCAAAATTTGCATGGTGGATTCTCTTATAAATTGCAGATTTGTACACACCTGTAAGTTGGCTTCAAATCTCAACTGTGAAAACTTCAATAACCAAGTAGTTCTCAGAATATTTTGGATTTTCTAGATCCATCAAAAAAAACTCCTCACTTATGCTATTCTCTTTGGGGTTAACCATAGTACATTAGTACTTCACAAGAGTTACTTCACAAGAGTGTTATTGCTGTGCAAGAAGATATACTGCTTTTGAGCACCATATCACAGAATTCATATGAGACGGGTCTGGGGTGTCGATACCATTACTGAGAACCGACACGATACTTGGGTCACACCGATACCTTCCCCCAACACCGACACGTGCCGGTGCTTGAATCGTCTGGCGTTTGCTAACGTACGCCTAACTTCTTACGAATAACTTAACTTACCCCTCTTTGACTGCAAAAGATCACTGAAAGCAGCTAGTCATGCCACGTGTCGGACCCCCACTCCACCTCCTCACTGGCACTCCACCCAGCTCCTCCTTGCAACTGGACTTTCAATTCAGAAATATGAATTGTAAGAGTTGCTGTCGGACAGAGCCAATCTCCCTTCTTGCAACCCCATTTCACTGCAATCACACTGGCTTTCTTTTCCTTAGTTAGAAGTTTAGGATCTCGCTACAAAACTTCCGAGTTTGTGGCGTTTGTTTTCATTTCCGGACCTTCGCCTTCTTTGCATCAAATCTTCCAATCTTTGCATCGGATCTCTCAGGTAACAATTTCTCTTCATGAGCTCCTTTCTGTTGCCAGGTCTTGTCCCCCGAGTCGTACTCACAATTTGATCAATGCCGTGCGTAATTTCATTCTCAGGGTTCACTCCAACTCTTGATTATGGCCTTTTCTGAGATGACATACTACGAGATTCTGCACTCTTGCCGCGGTGTAGTATAGTTTCAAGTAATCAAGCTATAGCACAGTGAAATTTGTTGGGTCTCAGAGGGTTGTGGATTGAAGAGGTTTGGGTTAGAATGTAGATTCGGGACCTCCACTGCAGTATCCACAAGCACCCTTCGATTTCTCCTGTTCAAGATGTCTGTTTTACGGCCATCTTGCTGTGGAGATTCTCGATTATTCATCTGTCTCGGAGGTTCGAGTGTAATGATATTTGGGTTCCCTCACATCAGGTGCCACAGCCACTGAGCGTGTGTTTGCTTGGTTTCTGTTTAGGTCACGCTGTTGAATTGGTTGAGCTATGGAGGACAAGAGCAAGATGGAGAGATTGGTGTCCGACACGGAGCGCAGCATTCACGAGAAGAAGGACGTGGTGTCGCAGAAGATCGAGCAGGAGAATGAGAGTTTGGAGACTCCAGACGGGGAGAAGCCTCCCCCCGGAGGAGGATTGCCTCCCACGGAGGCTCTCAAGCGTTTCTTCGACCGGATTCCTCTCTTCTCCGTCCCTGGAATCGGTAATGCAGGAGGTGAGCTTCTTCACTCTTGCCTGCCATTTACTTCTCCTTCCTGCCGAAATTACAACAAAAAAACACGAGCCAACCCATTAGCCGTGCCCAATTGCGCACATCCATGGGGTTTCTGCTTATTTTAGGTCACCAGAGTTGGAACCCTAAAACACGAAGCTAGTGGAGTCCTAAATGTGAGGCGGGGAAGGATCCCGAATCCCCTGAAGGACCCTAAACCCAAATTCGGACTCAAGCAGTTTTGAGGAGGTCATAGAGGGACCTTTGGGCTGACTTTTCAGTACATTTTTACAAACCTCTGAAGGTTTCATTTTTTGACTAGCATTTGCAATGTTTTTCTCCGATTCTGTTGATTTAAAGTTTGACCCCATCAGGATCCTATTATTTTCACAATATGATCGATGTGATTGAGCATCTTAACCCGTAAATCATTGATCATTTAGGGGATAAATTTTGGTTGAACTTTCACTCCTGTTTGGAATCAGGTATCGAGTCTTCTGTATAATACATACTAATCCTAAGTGGTCTATATATCAGTGGTGGAGCTCACCATGACGGATACTATAAGTGATGCTATTGAGAAGCTATACGTCGAGGAAGTGCTCGGTGCTCCTGTTCGGGATTCTCAGAAATCTCACGACGTGCCGTTGAGGGATCGATACGTGGGTCTTCTTGATTTTGCCAGCCTTGTCCTTTGGACCCTTGAGGTATAATTCTGTTCCAAATTCAAGTTTTTGTCAGTTCCACTTTTTCCTGCTAGGAACTCATCTGTTCTTGTTAGTTTTCACATACTCTTGTTAAGCCCTAAAGGACCAAGGACTCATGGTCTGCAAATGACTAATTTGACTGACATTATTATAAAGAATTATAGTGGAGACAGAACCAAATTTTATATCTCCTGGACTATGTAAGAACAGTACATATTTGGTCCAAAATTAATAAAATTGAACAGAAGGAAGTCCTTATATTACCTACTCGAAGCTGCTTACTAGAAAACATGAGACCTAGTTTGGCCCTCTTGCTCCTTTAAGGGTTAGGTTTCCTTGGACTGTCTAGGCTGTGATATTTGAGCATCACAATGTTCTTACCTCGTCTCCTGTGCCTTGACGCAATATTCATTAAATTGGCATTTTTCCAACTGCCAGAAATGGGATGCACATGTGGCTATTCTCTACAGTACTAGGACAGTTCTCGATTCAGGGTTTCCTATTAACAGAAATTCGCCGATTTAATGTAAATTCCTTGTGTTATTGTTTAAAATTTTCCGGTTTGATGTAGATTCCCTTGTTTTTGTGATTGTTTTAGTTCCTTTTTTTTTAAACAGATTTTTGTTTCTACTTTACTTGATGTGAAGGAATTCGAGGGAGCAGAAGCAGAGGCAAAGCTTTCCGGCATGGTATTAAGCCCCACCGACGCACCTCAGAATGCTACCGCGTCAGTGGAGGCAAGAAACCCGAGTCGGGCAGAGGAGCATGTAGCACAGGCGCAGGTGCAATTAGCAAGAATGGCGCAGGGGAAATCAAGCCCTGCAACCCCTGAGAGTACAGGCACCTCTCAAAGACGACGACCTAGCCGTGAAGGTTTCTTTGGTCTTTTGGATAAACTCACCAACGTGAATTCTACACAAGTAATCACTTACGCTTGCCTTGTTGGGAAGTAGGACTCCTCCCCGAATTGAATGAGTTTTCTGGAGTTGCAATCATCGGTATAAAACAATGTAAAGGATACTAAAACTGCTAGGGACCTTATCCTGTCTCCTGTGCTAGCAATGTTTATTCATACACGAGGTCATTCGGCTGGTCTTCAATTAGCAAGTGGTTTAGGTATGCCCTGGCTAAGTGCCTATGGCATGCCTACGGCCACTTCTCTTTGCTTGAAAATGCGGTTAACTACTCCCCCATAATAGTGGTCTATAGCCACTTTTGAATGATTTCATGCATGGTGATAAATATTTGGTCTCAACAACCTTCGGTTCTTGTAACCAAAGTGATCTCTAAACAGATCTATACATCTCCAAGAATAGACACCCTGCCCAATATGTCAGAATGATTAATAGTATCCTCTACCGTGTGATGTGCAGGTGAGTGCAATGGCAAGGTCATTTCGGTGGGGTCCCTTTTTACCGGTGCGCTCAGAAGATTCGCTTCTTCATGTCTTGCTTCTGCTTTCCAAACATCGACTGAAAGCTGTTCCAGTGGTAGATACTGAGTCCTCTAAGAGCGTCAGAGGCTTCATCACCCAGGTATTATCCAATTTTCCTTGCGTTTCCTATCCCAGGTTTCATATTGAGAGCACAAGCTGATGATTGAACTTCTGAATTTTTCACAAATTTCTGAACCTGTATTTTCTCTGTGCCTCCAAGGCAGTCCTGTGAGTGCTTGTTCATGGAAAGACATTAGTCAGGGGTTCTATTTTTATTTTATAACCCTTCAGTACCTAGATGGTCAAAAGTGGCCACTTTCATATCTGTAGAAGTTGAAATGAAATCATCTAGGAAGCTTCAAAACAAGCAAAAAAAATGTATCATTAGAAAGAAAAAACTTTGCCCTACATTTTGACCAGTCGAACTATTTTTTGGAGGTTATTGTTATTGATAAGGAGCTTCCGGAGTGGGCTTCCTTTTTTTATTCATTCAATAAGGAGTTTCATGGTATGGGTGGTAATTCATAGAAACTAATAAAGGAAGTACTGATCAATGTTGTGAAAACAGTCCAGTTCATAGTCTCTTTATTTCTTGTTTTTTCTGCTTCTCCAAGGTTGACAAACACAATAGCGTCTCTTTGTTGTGCGCAGGATGTTGCAGTACAGATGTTGCTTCAGTGTGAGGGGTTGCACTGGTTTGAGACGATTGCTGACACTAAACTTAGTAACGCAGGGTGAGACTTTTGCTTGCGGAATCTACACACCCACTGTGACATGGAAGATCAAAAGGGTGTCATGAGAGATGTTATGCTCTTGTGAAGATGTAAAGGACCAAGGATTCTTGGTTTGAAAACGATTGATTTGATTGATGAAATTGTGAAAAATGTTGTTTAGATGGGTCAAATTTTTATCGCTCGAACTAGTGAAGAAAATTGCACGTGTTGAACAGAGGAAAGTCCCCAATCAGAATTTCTTATAAAAAAATTTGGACTCTTGATATCAACAGCAGAGTTGATGAGAGGTGCCGTATAATTTCTTCATTCTAACCAGTCCTCAAGGAGAGAAGTATGTTCTGATTCAGTTCGTATTTTGTTTTTCAGTTTCGAAACGGAGCATAATGCGGGACAAATGGTTTTTGTATATGGGGACGACACCCTTATGAAGGCATTGCGAGCCATGTGGAAATATCGAATCAGTGGTATACCCATCCTGGACCGATCTTCCCACCGCCTCATTGGAAACATTCGCTATAGTGATGTGCGAATCATATTGGATAAGCCACGAGTGTTCCTGCGCCGCAAGTTCGTTTCTACCCTCACACTTATCCCCCAGTTGACTGTTTACTGTTTTTTCCTCACATGAATAGGCTACTTATTATGATAACCATATTGCTAGTTCATCTCTAGTTTCTTCTTTCATTTACTTTTTAATCAAGAAACAATGCTGAGTAAGGCTAAACTGTTTTCAGGAACTTTTAGACAGTCAAGAAGATAATATTCTCTGAGATCATGAAAATGTCTCACTATGACCGTACCCTTGATTCATAGGAAGGCCTTTGAATGGTCACTGTTACGATATGAAGACCACGCTATGTATTATGGGGACGATTCTCTGTATAATGTTCTCTTAAAGTTCCCGAAATACTCTAATTTCTCTGGAACTTTGTCCAGGACTCATGTATTTCATTGATCTGATGAAATGCACCCGAAATTATTCTGTTCATGAAATTGATTGAATGTGTCTGGCAGTGAAATGAGCACTCAGGATTTCATGAGGGAAGACGAGGGGGATAGCTTGTCCCCGCAGAGAACTACACACCAAGGAGATTTTGGCACTGCCATCTCTGCAGCGGCACTGAGTCTGGCCGACATCCAGACCCCAGCAATGCATGCTCCTGTGACCTTCAACTCCAGCGAGACCATGAAAGAAGCAATGCAGAAGCTTTTCAGAGCGCGGAGTGACAGAGGCTTCATTGTGGACGCGGAAGGCCAGGTGACGGGCGTCGTCACGTTACGTGACATTCTCATGAATTTCGCTCCTCCTATTGCTGAAGCAGTCCCCATGGGTGGCTTCTTTGACAGTGCGTTGCAACAGACTGGTGCATTTATGGGTCCAGGATCTGTTGTTACTGTCAACCCCAGCTGAAAATGAAGCAGCCTCAAGTGTTGAGAGTGAATTTCTCTACACCCTAACCTCTTCAACAGTGATACCTGGGATCCCAACGAAATGACTAAGATGTAGATTGAATTTGTGAGAATAGTGAGACAGTCAATCCTAGTGTGACAAGCGTGTAGGTTATTCCAGAATGTTGTTTTAGAAAATATTGTACGAAAGAGATCCGAGTGTAAATAGAATGTGATCCTAATTGTCGTTGAGCTCTGGACGTCCCAACCCACCCCGGGGCCTTTCAAAGGTGTGAAAATGCTACTCATCAAGTTCAGTACCTGGTTGTGCAACGGCGGGATAGGATATTGAGTTCCAGAACAGATGCTATATAGGATACCTAATCGGCACATCCTTACCAATTCTCCTCAATATTGTCTTTATTTTTGAGTAACTGATGGTAGCTTTGGCTGCAGAATGTGCAGATCATCGTAGAGCAGTGTTGGCTGTCCACCCTTTTTAGTATAGCTGTGTTGTAGAATGAACTCAATATGTAAATGGAGCTGTGCCAAAGAAAGAAGATGTCAAATTAGAACATCTTGGATACCTTGATTCTTCCTTGAATTAGTTGTTGGGCCTTAGGTCTTCACAGCTCCTTTCAAGAATGTTATGTGTAGAGAGTGATTCTGCAAGTACAAATTTTCTGACATCGTGATTGCAAAATTGCTATGGAGATTTGGTCTTAGTAGCCCGTTGGCTCATGTTCAGAGACTCTAATGTAACGCTTTCTGATGATGTTTCAAGGTGAAATTTGTGTTGCAACTGTCAATTTTAGGGCTCGTTGTGCCATTTGGGGTGTCAAGAGTGTGAGCTTCCTCTGCAATGTGAGACAATTCCTTGAAAACTTTTTGCAGTGGGTAGTATCTGTGTGACTAGCTTTGGGGGCTCTGAATTGCGTAGGGCCAAAATGGAAAACAGCAGTGAAATCTTGCGTTAGAATTTGAGAGCTCTGGCATCTTCTGTTTATTATGCAAATTGATGAAGGTCTGTAAGTTCCATCTTGAGAATCTAAGGGGGCTTAAAGTGATGGGCTGAAATAGCAGAAGAAAGTGTCAGCAATATAGTTTGTCCTATGTTTCATGTGGAGGAGGACAAAATGTGAAATTTGCAAAGAAATGGACTATTGTACCCAGTGGCCAGGGTTGGCACTAATAATCATTTAAAGTTGACAAATGTGATTCAACAAAAGCTTTAAAATAAAAAGATTTGTTATTGTTTTCATCCCTTTTTTTTCTTTTAAAACAATGTTCAAAAAAGTTCAACATCTATTTTTAAAAATGTTTCTTGTTGACCCTGACCACAGGGTAGTGTACTCCGTGAAAAATGGAGTCTTGAAGAAGTGGTTTTGAGAAAGGAATACATCTTTTGTGAATTTCACATCTTTCAGTCTTCCACCTCTATGTTGGTTGAAAATCTAGAGCAACAAATTTGAATCAATTGACTCCATTAAAAAATCTACTTTTTAGTGAATTTATGTTGACAACCTTGAGTTCCCTTCGTCTTTCAAACTTTTCTAGAAACTCCTTTGTGGTATTGGAGAGGTTCAAAACCCTATTGCCTAAAATGTTATGTTGGTTTACAAAATAAGAAGTAGAAAGGTTTATAAAGTGGAAACTAAAGCTAAAAAAAATAAGTAACATAAAAATTTTTAAAGTCCAAAAAAGAGAGCTTGTCTCAATTATCCATTGTTGTAATCTAATGACCTAAAGATTAGTCTTACATTTTGATCAAATTTTGTGCATCTTTTGTTTACATTAGCATTGATTGAATATGTTTCTTCAAGTATTTAGAATTCCTACTTTGATTTTTATTTTCAAATTTCTTCTAGTAAATTCATTAGCAAAATTAAATTTGATCTACCAAGGCCATGACATTAGTGTGTAAATTTATGGCATTTTAGTGTCATGGAGGCATTCAAGCATCAACAAAATAACTATTAATAATGTATAAATCAATTCAAATGATGTGATGTTATTTTTATATTATTTTTATAAAATTATGATAATTCTTCAAGTTAAATCTTGACATTTGAATAATTTGAATCTAGCATTGGTTCAATTTCTATTTAGCAACAATAACAAGTCTTTGAATCTATAAAGATATAATGTAATTCATCATCATCTCAAGTATAGATGCTAAGACAATCATGTGCATGAATATGTTACAAATCATATATCTTTGTTTCATAGTAACAAATGCCAAAAAGAATTCAAGCTCATATGGCAATCTCCAACACAAAGGCACATATTTACATTCTTCAATGAACCAATTGTAGACATGTCAAAATAAGGATAGTTTTAGAGACTATTGTAATTCCAACTTCAAAATTCAATCATAATGAATTCTCAAGAATCCAAAACACATGAAACAACTTGCAGTAGATGCAGCTTCTACTTTTTCTATTAAGAATTTAAGAAAAAAAAATTTAATTTAAGAGTTGAACACTTCCAAAATTGAAAACACTCTTAAATTGCTTGCTATACACACATCCAAACTTATCCTTTGACTTATCCTGTGACTTTGTCATATGCAAGGTAGATAAAAAAAAGTACCCAATTATTGATTTGCAACTATGTAGAGTTTGATTTCTTGAAATATTTTTTTAGTAAATTTTCCTAAAAAGATAAATGGATTTGACATCTAAAACAAGTCATTTCATATTTTTTGAACCTCAATGGAATTAGTTACAAATTTTGAAGTTGAAATCAACAAAGCTCTAAAAACACTACCCCTGTAATATGTTAATCAATAACAAATTGATGATTGCAATTGGTACATTGAAGAAAGCAATATGTGCCACGGCGTTAGAGACGCTTCTAGATCTTCATACCTAGCGCAAGGCTTCCTCCCGTGCCTCACGTGGCGGCTAGAGCCAATAAAACCCATATTGATTGTAGCCGGACAATAAGACTAGTATATATACTGAAGCTCACCCCATTCAAATGTCTCTTCGGAGACATCTGATAAAATTGGAACGATACAGAGAAGATTAGCATGGCCCCTGCGCAAGGATGACACGCACAAATCGAGAAATGGTCCAAATTTTTTCCGTCTTCCCCGCACTCACCTTGGTCACTCTGTCACCTTCCTCCGAGAATGTTTTGGCAATTTCAATTGTGCTCAATCCTATGTGAAGCTGCAGACTCAAACCCTAACACCAAGCACAGATAGATCACACAAGCTCTCAGGCTCTCACTGTGAAATTGAGCAATTGTCGAAAGAGGGCTTGATCGAATTGGGAGAGTCTTTCTTCGAGGGTTTGTTTTCTGTGAAGCGGAACATCCTCGAAGAATTTAGAAGGCAGGAGATATTTTTGAGCCATGGCTATGGCGTCTCCTGCTGCGAGGAGGTTCCCAGTGAAGTCCAAGCAGATTGTCGCCACCATCCAGGTCGGTCCTGGAAGTTTTGGGATTCTTGCGATTGGAGTCTCTGTGTGTTGAGCTGATGCTTGGGTGTGCATGTAACTGAACGCGAAACGCGAATCTCAGACGTGGCGTTCTGGTTTATTTTGCTTCGAAGGAAACTGTTGTTTATTTTGTTTCAAAGGAAACTGTAGGAAATTGAAGGAAATTTTAGGGTTCCGTATTTGTATGAGGAAGAGGTTTCTTTCTTTTGTCATTAGTGACTATGCAGGAACTTCCTAGGGCTTGGTGCTGCTGCTATTGCAGATTTCTTCCTGTACTGATGGGCTTTGGTTTGTTTCGTAGGGTGTGAAGACGAATGTGGTGCAGTGCAGTTACGACGATCACATTATGGTCAGTTGAGTCGAATCGGCTTGCTGCGAGATTGCCTATTCGAACTATTTGTTAGCCCTAATTTTCAGCACTTAGGAATATTTGTTTTCGAAATTATTAGTACTGTTTCCAATACCACAGAAATCCTTGTTTAGTCGTATGATGGAAGACGTAGAATGATATCTGGCGTGGTATTTGGTTGCAGATAATTGTAACTCAAATTGGGAAGATGGGTACCTTCCTCCACGCAAGGTACATACTTCTGCCTATATCATAAATTTCGAAATATGTATTTAAACATTGGGCAACTCCAAGTCACGAAACGTTGGGAGCTAATAGTTACTGTATCACTTATGCGCTTCTCTACCTGTTGTGATGAGATTATTGTTTTGTGGTAAGGTAGAGAATACTGTTTGAGATCAAATTTCAATTTCTATGTAAGAGGCACGTTGTAACCATTGTTAGTGACTAGACAACCCCATTTCCATTCCAAAGATCAGTGACCATAGACATTCAGCCATCAGTTGCGAATAAGTCCAATCAAGTGCATGAACAGATGAGTTGTTGTTTGTAACAGGGGGTTAGTATTGAAGAGGTGGTCAGGTCCCTAAGAATTACAGTGTCCTTTACCTGGTTGGGATCCTAAATACTGTAGATGTACTACGTAGACGTTTCACTTATCTTCTAGTAGTATTAGGATGATAGTACTGTGTGTTTTTAGAGCACTAGGTCAAATTTTGTTTAAGCAACCACTTTATCGTGCAGGAAAGAGGAGGGATATGGCATGGCACCGACTTTTAATATCAGTATCCTTATGGGCAAGCGCGATGAGGTACTCCATTAAACGATACGCTTCTCAAAACCGCGTCCACTACTGGACTACATTGAACCTCTATGTGTCCGTCTTGACATCATATTCTCGCCACGATTTAATTAGTGTGAATTTATTTTCTGCAGCCATTGTTAACGGCCTGCGCTCGTCAACTTATTGAGCAGATTAGGTATTTTCTTCTGAGAGTTCCCTGCATACCCTTTTTTTTTTCAATTTCGTGATCTTTTGGTTCGTTGTGGTTATTTGGAATCAGAAAACTGGAGTTTAGAGCAACACTGTCCGATGTTATGTCACATCCTGGGCTTTGTGGTTCACTGGATGACAGTCTTTTGTGTTTTGGTGCAGTAAAACTGGCTCTTCTAGGCCGTTGATACTTTCATTGGGTCTCAGTGATCATTCTGCAGTAAGTATTAAATAAAACCTGATTCCAACCAGTTCTCACCTTGTTAGTTTCCATATCAGGGTTGTTTCTATTCGAGGTGGATGTCTTGCTTCGCTAAGTTTAGAAACTCAAAAGTTGAATTTTAGGTTATTAGATATCAGTTCTTCAATTTCAGCATGTGACTTGCCCTTGTTCTTTTCAAATCCTGCAGGGAACACTGAAGGAAGTGATTAAAGTGGTGGTTGAAAACAAGATCTGGTAGGGTTAGCATTGGCTCTTATTGGGTCCTATTCTAGAAATCTAGGTGCAAATCTATTTTTGAGATTGCAAAGAAACGTATTCAGTGGGTCGAGGTTGTAAATTTTCCATAGAATTAGATATGTGTCTCTGAATTTTAACACCGTTCAACAAGGGAATCGTCAGTCGGCAGCTCCAACAATCGTTTTTGGAAGCGTGCCGCTTCATGTTTAACTTCAAAGTTCGAGGCTGCGAGCTTCCTTGAAGTGTCCATGTAAGCTGCTTACGGTGTAGGTTCCCTGGCAATTCCCCTTAGTTTACTATTGATTTAGTCTTCTGACGAAGAGGTGGGTTAGATTTCCAAATCGTTGAACGGAAGTTTTGAGGTTGCGGAACAATGTGCTCTCAGAGCAATTATGATTTTTATTATCAATATTTGGTTTCAATTTCAATAGTAACTTGCATAATTTTTGGCATGATGATTTCATTGCAACTTGCACATATTTCTGTTCATATATGGGTCTTGCGGAAGTAAAACTTTAACCTAGAGATACACATGGGGTCACAAAATATGCACTTAAATTTCAAAGAACTCGTTGAAATTCATCCTTCATCTGATCTTCAATCACGAAATTATCTCACCACTGAAACCTACGACGTCTAAACCCTAAGTGGGCAAACTAAAAAGCATAATATCAATTACAAAAATCATAATAAATGATAGTAACTCCTCACAAATATCTATGCCATGGATTGCTCTATAGTACATGAAGTGGACTGTTCAAACATTCAGCATCCACTTGGTGGATAGCTTTGAGCATTTAGAGGTTAATGCACGACACACTGACCTCCCGTCACAGTCGAGAAACAGGAAAACCGGTAGGATCTTGCACCTTCCGCGAATTAGCCTCTTTCCAGGTGAGCGTGTCAAAGGCAGAAACAAAGCACAACCCTTGATTCGACATAGCTACATACAGTAGGAGCTTCCGGAAATCTTGAGAGAATGGTGCAAATCCCCATGAACTCTCGGAAGAGAAGAAAACACAACTTTCAATTGCTAAGGCCCAAATTCGACAAGCACTGTCATCTGATCCGAGGCCACAAACGCACCATCCAGATCCGTACTTGGCTTATAAGCTTCAGGTGGTATCTGTGCAGAGTCACAAGAATACATAAAGTCAATTGATGAGCTTCTTTGTGATGAACATAGATGGAGCTACTTGTCGAAGATAAATAACTGATAGCAGGGCGAGGCTAGTCCAGTGGTGAGGCATTGACTCCTAAGCTCCCAAATGGTCAAAACTGAATTGGCCGCTATCATGTCTATAGAGTTGAAATATATGATTTGGAAAACTTCAAGGTAACAGAATATATTAACAAATCTGCGAGGTCATGCTTAACACACATGTCTAAAAGCCTCTAAATAATCAGGTAGTGCAGAAAACAATACCAGTGAAGCAAAGTAGGCTTAAGAGCTGAAACGGCAGAGCATGCTAGTCGCTGCAGAGCGAAATAATTCCAATATCACGGAATACTGATAACAGTTCCAGCTGATTGCAGAAGGATCTTTGATCCGGCACCCGCTCGCCTGCTTGGGATCGGACCCCTCTGGTAGGCGGAATTCCAAGGGCCGCCATCTCTAGCGTAGTAATCCATGGGATATGGCCCAATCTCCAATTCTTCTACTGCAGGTTCATCAACAAGTTTTGATTCTTCCTCACAATCAGATTTGACATCTTCATGTAAGAGTTCTTTTCTGTTGGATGTTCCATTAGGTGTTCCTGTGTCTGCAACAGTCACGTTTCTAGTCTTTGACAAGCGTCTATTCTGTGGCTGAATACCTGCTACCCACCCCTTTGCAACCCACCATGGCTTCACATACCCCAGTGCAACTTCCACTTCATAAGGAGTCAACAGAGGCCCAGGAAACGCTTCCCCCCAGTCGATTGACAGCCTAGGACAAGCAATTTGCACCCACACATCGATCGACTTATTGAAAAGCGCAAGCTTCGCAGGAGAGAGCTCTGAAACTAGAAAAGTGATGAACTGAATTCCTCGGGCCTCCAGTCGCTTCTCCAGATGCTTCAAAATCTGAGGGTTGCCTTGCCGACCAAGGGTTCCCAATACCACACCCCATCTCTTGCTCAACTGCGCTTCTTCTATGGCTTGGCGTCGCGCTTCTCGCATTCCTTTCTGGTCATATTCCTCGTGTGTCAGTACTCGCGAGTAAGGATCATACCGGAATGCTTTCACGCTAGGGTTTGCGATCATAAAAGACTCCAGATGAAACCGCCCGTCCGACACAAAGATGATCACGTCCACTGTTCCGTCTGGCAAAGCGGGTGACGTGCACCCTAAGACTTCACCGGGTGAAAGTGGCTTCGCTTGCGGAATCAAAACATGCGGGAAGTCGTGCACGAGCTCTGATTTCGCAGCTTGAATCGCAGTTGAGAATTGGATTGTTCCGGCCACAGCCAGTTTCGTCCCCACCTCGAAGTTGTGCTTCACGGCTCCAACTAGATGAGCGACGTCGATCTGGATGTCGACGAAGACGTACAAGCACGGGATTTGGGAGACGTCCACGGGGACAAGACAACTGTGTCCGTAGTGAACCAAAAACTCGGCTCCAAGTGCCGTGGCGGAGTAATCGTCCACACAGCACGCGCCGTAAGTCACGTCCCCGAGCACAAAACAATCCTCCACACCTGCAAACTGCTCTAAGATGTCGCAGATTGTGAGCGAATACAGAAGCAGACCCTCGGGAAACTGTAAGGCGACTTTCTTTGCCCCCGCTTGCTTCACACGCCACACTGTCTTCGGAATTTCCAGATTGTAGTTGGATGGTAACACCGCCATGGCGGCTTTTAAATCCGCATTATTCAAAATGCTGTCTGGTATCTGTTGCCGCACGTACCTCCGCGGCGCCCCCGACGTCTTGGTGATCGCCTGCGCTTCCATGATCAGAAAACTCCTCTAAAACCCCAAACCCTAAACCCTGAAACCCTGAACCTCAGAGCCAAATTTTCAAGAGAGGACTAAGTCTTCAAACAATTTCTGAAACTAATGAATTACTAGCTTCAAAGTCAAAATCGGGCGAAGACCGCTTGCCGTGATTGAGAGCAAACGAAACCTAAACCCTAATTTCAAAGCAAAGAAACTGTGATATCCGCCCCCTTCGATGGCAGCAATCGTTCTCCTTCGGCCTAGTTCTCGTTCATGTAATCGAGGCGTTGCAATTGAAACTCGTGAAGATGTCCTCAACGATTTCGTGGTTGCAAATTGCAAAGCAATTCGAGAAGCTCAAGGACTCCGGTGTGAATGAGAGGGATCGATTGAAACCCTAACTTAGAGCTCGTCACAGAGGAAGGCACAACATTGTGGTGGTTTATCCACGAAATTAGTGTCACCGGTGACAGTATAAGAGCATCCTCAGTCCAGCCGGTATAAGGTAAAACGGTCCATTGTGGTCAGAATTTGGAGTCTGCCCTCATGCCATTGCTGAATTTCTTTTTTAAATTCCCACGTAAAGACAAGTGTGAGAAATAGTGAGAGCAATTGGAATTCTATTTTTCAAACAAAGTATAAATTTGTTATGAATTTTTGAAGCCTTATGCCCAAAAGAGTCAATAGGCTACCTAATAACCAAAAAAAATTGTATCAAATATGCTCATTTTAATCACCTAAAACAGTCACAATAATTTCTAATGTGGAAGGCCTTAAAAAATCACTTTCTACAATGATTTATACTCAAAAAGTAGTGTGCTCCTAATGAAGTCACTAATCACTCCAAGGATGTCAGATTAGACATTGATTATAGCTTGAAAAAATGTCACAATGGGATACTTTACCTTATTGGGCCTCCAAATGTATTTCTAACTTTCAACTTGTATATAATTAGAACTTGAAATTATTATCATTGGAAGCACATCCAAAAGTACTTTGAATAGGCATAAGAAAATTCATATTCAAAACATTGGACAATCACTTCAAAAGCAATCTAAAAGTCAAGGCCGTAACAAATCATGCTTATGAAAACAAAATTTGGCCAATTGCACTTCAAATTAATTGTAATATAATAAAATAAATCAATATACTAAAAATTGCTTCACAATTTACATCTTCATCAAGACTTATTATTTTATTTTGAGACTTTATTCGTTTATTTTGTTGATGAGGGATTCAAAGCAGTGTTTTTTTTTCCGGCGATTTGTCGTCAATTTGCACCACAATATTAGGCCCTGCACCAAGCCTATAGAACATAAATAGTAAAATTTTGGATGAAATTGCCAAAAAACTTCAAATGGAAAAAAAATCTTGGATGAAATCGCCAGATTGTGGATGAAAATAGAATTATGGATATGTGATATGTGCTAATGTGATATTTTTTATTCAATATGTGGATGAATGTTGAAATTTGGAGCACCACTATAACATCTAATATCGCCACTTTAGAACTTCACAAAAAATGAAAAAAAAAACCTTGATTCAAAGAGGGATTTTTTAGAAAGGAATTATGGAGAGATTATTATTCTTGCCTTCAAGGTAGACATTCCTTTTAAAATATTGGAAGCTTTTGAGTTCATAGGGGGGTTAATGAGGGACTATTATCCAAGGATGATTAATTTTGGTACCCTATGATTTTCAAAATCGCTTCAATTTTGGGGCATGCTATGGGTAAATCTAATTAGAATAGTAGCCGTATGCAACATATCCTATGTTGGTGAGAAGTATCAGTATTAGCTAAATGTCACAACATTTCTCAAAATAAATCAACCTTTACAATCTTTGCATACAAGTCAAATTTCTATATAGAAATCAAAACGAAAATTGGAACCCCCTTCATTCATAAGTATAGCAATAAATACATCACAATCACAAAAGAAAAAAAAATCAAACACCAATTTTGTAAACTATAAAAACATTGTCATACAACAAACCAGACATTAATTCCCCCCCCCCCCAAATATAAAATATCAACATATTGTGTCCCACATCTTAAACTTCTCCATCAAGGCCATGCGTATGAAAAGCCAAATAGCTTAAAATAGAGCAAGCAAACTTCACGCCCTCCTCCTTTCCTTGCAAAAACTTCTAAAACTATTCAAAGCAAATGCTTTACTCAATGTGCATTGTAATGTTAATTTACTATAGGTTCAAAAATAAACCTACTAAATAGTGATACCTTTGATTCATAGTTCAATTCTATGTATTTCTAGTGTTTTTAAAAGTATTCATGATTACTAAGTCCCTCATACTAATTATATCTTTTTTCCTATATAAACATTACCCTATATAACAAGCAAGCAACAGAAAATTTTTACTTTGCCCAAATAAAAGTAACCCTATATTTGTCCTCACGGAGGTGCATAATCTCTCCAAGGATTATTCCCCAGGTTGGTGGCGTGGCTTTGTTTCCTCTTTGCAAAACCAACGGCCTCGGAGCATTCTCAGTGGCCTCCCTTCCACCCTTTCTATAATTTTCTACCGCACATACACCCCTTTTCCAAATCAATTCTCATCAATTGTTCAACGCTCTCACATTGCTTTGAATCCCAAGTTCGATTAAGCGATTGAGAATTTGAGAATGTTGTCTTGTGAATGCAACCTCAAGAGGAGAATTGTTGGAGGCTGAACTATGGCTAGGTTGCTGCATATCAAATCATGAGAGAATGTAACTTACTGTCCAACTATCTGATTTCTTCAAACTTGATTTGCAGCATTAGCCGATTTAGTGTCGTTAGCCATGACGCTTTTGGAGAGCCCGGGAGTAAGATTCCTGTCAAATGGCATTGGCATTGGACCTGTCGATGTGATGCAACCATCCTGGTTTTCCATGTGACGGTCACCACATCACACTAAGGTAAGAGACCTTATTTGTTACACAAATAGTGTACATTCCAAATTTTCAGATGTGCTCCGTTGATAGACAGTGGATACACAGTGGCACAACTAGGGTCTCTTACCAAATAAGGCAGCAAAGTTCAAAGCAATCGAAATGTTCGGTCTAGCACCGCAGAATAAATCTACCACCTCTGTGACCAGTTTACAGGATACATGAATTCTGTAAGGATGCAAACCGAAAGGAGGCCTCCGAGGAAGCCATGTTTTTAAGGTGTGATCAAAATCTGACCACACGCAAAATTATGCGTACACAAATGGAGTGCCTACTTTTACATACAAATTTTACATCGGAATCGGATGCTTTCAACCTTTATGCGTATTTGATTTCCTAAAAAATGCTTACGGAAAGAAACTCTTGGACCTAAAGAGGTAACAAAGTTGAAACTTGCGGGCTACATGCTTTGCCTGGAAGATAACATCTTTTTGCTGATGGAGCGCAGCACATGAAGCGAGTACCCCTCTTGCATGCGCCTCTGTTTCCTGCGCTTGGCTTTTACCCACGCCGGGACCTCGGGCACGAACCAAGCGAGCCCAAACCTGGCAGCCAGCAAAGCGTGTTCCAGCACCAGCACTCCTGCAAGGCCCGGGTCCATCCGCCATTCTCCCTCTTTGTCGAACATGAGCAACAACAGCAGGCAGTTGCTCACTATGGCTGCACCGCTCAAGTACTGCACATTGCATTTCCACCACTGATACAGTCAAGTCACCTTCCCTGGATTCAAGTTTTCTAATGTAAGTAAGATAATGATATTTGGTGGCAAAAAACTCGCAAGAAGGTAGGACCGAATCTCAGGTCAGCGAAGGACGACCAACCTGAAAGATGTGCAGCCACGCCCCGATGGAACCCACTATATGAGGAACAGGCCGCTTCATCATCTCCAAAAGCTTAAAAGAATCTGATCGAATCTCCACCAAATTGTTCTGCATGAAGCCAACGCTGAGGTTTTCAGACAATGTCTTCCACAATGACAACAAAGGAAATGCTCATCTCTCTTTTGATTCTTGAGTTCTTGAGCCGCTCAAAATAAAGCAGATGTAGGAAAACGATCAAATATAGGGCAGACGGTGCAGCGCACTTACGAGGAGGGCCAGGACAGCCACCAAGGGGAAAAACGAAGCAAACATGACCACAATACCAAACTGCAATGCCAGCTCCAGGTAATCTGCGCACGAGTATGTTCACAAGTCCATCAAAAATTAGCAGAAATATAGAGATTCCTCGTCTGAACCTTCAATCCCTTGCTCCTTGAAACAGGGTCAGCAACTGGGTACGTAAGAATCAATGCAACACAGCAATAATAAACCATGAATCGACAAATGATAGTCAGAGAATTGAAAAGCATGGTCTTAAAACACAATCCTGAATGACCTACCATCAAACAATCCTTCATGCTGATTATCAGCAATATTGGTGATATACCGAGGTTTAAAGAATTCCTTCTCCACTCTCGAATTAGAATAATCGGAAACTTTTCCTCCCATTGCTTCCTCCCGTTTCCTACCCGAACTGCAAGAAGTTAGCATTCCAGAGCATCAGAAGGCGCTACCATATGCTTTCAGCAAGCAAAGAACTTAATCTCATGAACTAAGACTGCTCTTTTTGTAATGAGTGACTTACTTGTATGTTCTACTGGCATAAAGGTATGAGATATATGGAACCAGACTCTCCATCACATTATTAATCACCTGCAAATAAAACATCCAACACCTCTCATTTTAGGATTCCTTCGTAACTCATAATGTGAACAAACAACAAGGTAACCTACCTAAATGCAGCAATTCAAAATCTTGCATTGATTTTGAGAACTTACACCATCTAAGCATTAAAATTCGAGCCGAGTTTAGATCATCTACCAATATAATTTTGAACCCTTATAACTTTTGCATCTGGTATCCAAGTAATGCATTCTTTAGTGCGTTGGAATACTCCTTGATTTTCTACCAAGAATAGTTATAAATCTGACCATTCTCCAAATATCAGCCATGCCAGCACTTAAAGCGTCACAATGAGGTGTGGCTACCTTACATTGACTGACAGAAAAGAAGACGAGAATGCAAACCTGTGCCACCAACATGCGATCAATGAGAGTCTGACGGAGAAGCTTGAAATCTTGTAGGACGAATGCGTGGTAGAATACTCCAATGTAAGATTGTACGAAGTAAATCCAGAATACCTGGACACGCTCCGTAGGAGATCTTGTTAGTAGTTAGTACCCTTGGATGATGAGAAGAGGTACTTTCAAGTTTCAGAAACAAAAACAAATTGACATTGTATCTGATAAATACCTGATAGTATTCTGATAGGTGCGAGTACCTTATATATGAGGCTATCAGCTGCGGCTTCAGAGCTGACATGGGCTTGTGCATTATTCAGTCGAACAGCCAACTTACCACCAATCACTTTGAATTTTTGTATGCAGTAGAGGTAGCAACTGATTGAGAATAACCTGTTTACACAAAGCAAAAGTATTTGGTACTATAAGAGGAGGTCTTGGATCACTAAACAATCTCTAATGAATGGAAAACAAGAAGGAAAACTACAAGCTATGCGTGGAGATAGCTTAGAGTCTTGGTTAATTAGATTACTTGAAAAAGACCAAAGGGCTAAACCACTGTTAGTGCACAATAAGCCTAGTAAAACCTAAATATTCTATAGTAAGTTGAAAGACACTAAGGCAGTATAATTATCTCAGTGGGTGAATATGCAACAACTGCATATCGCTCGTCTAAGGTTGGTGGCACGTTAAAACCCCAGTTTAATACATTTGTTTCATTACATTTCAACACGGAAGAGTTACATACTTGGCAATTGTGCTGGTGGACTTCTGACTAAAAGCTGCATATAGAAGCTCAAAGGGGATCTGGAAAACCATCACGGCAAGAAACACAACAGCAATGTTGCGCACAATCATAAGCCGGTCTGTCCATTCCTCTTTGTTGAGAGCCCGTCTAGCGGAGGAATCAATGCCAACCCCTCTGCCAGAGACTAGGCCCTCTGGAGCTTGTGCATGCTGCTCAATCAGCGGTTCCTCTTCGCCGTTGTCCCATGGCATCCTGGCATTCATTTCATCCTCCTCCAGTCTTAATTCCCATCTGCAATTGAAAAAAATTAATATTAAAATTAGAAAAGTTCGTCGTTAGCACTTGAGAGATGCCGCACCACACCTGCACTGAACTGCAAAGTGTTGTCAAAGGATTGTTCAATAGAAAATCAAAGACGTAATTGAGAGATGTCCTTTCCAGAAATGGATTTGATTTGCAAATACCGTTCTAGAATAGATAAGTTCCTGCGCTTCCAAAATTGGAGGAATAATGCTGCCCAACTCACCATAGTCACGGCTGATAGTGGTGGTATCACCGGACTCCATTTTCTGTGAGCAGGCATTCACAAGGGCATGTTAGTGAGCCACCTGGGGTCAAAAGAATACACTATTTACTTGCTTTCTTGATAAAAACTCAAATACTTCCGTAGACCTCAAAAGAAAAGTTGTGCTAGCTTCCATGATTCTTTCCAAATAGTATGAAAGTATGCAACAATAAAAGTGCTAAAGATCAAGCAATGCTGTCACTTACCCAAGGTCAACGAGGAAGTAGAGGGTGCCAGTAACAGCAGGAAATATCAACCAGTTTGTATACATTTCAAGGAAGGCGAAATAGAGAGCAATCTGTGAAAACAGAACAGAGAGTTTTTATTTATTAACATTCTAAACCTCACATGTTCCTTAACTCACAGCTTAGGAGAATATTGAGAACAGATACTGTAAAGCTACTGCTTGTTCCATTTCAGAATACTGAAAGAAACTGTAGAATTAGGGGAGGCAACCCATTCCTGATCACCGCCCCATCTGTCAGCGTAAGGTGAAGTAATTTTGATCAGGAGGTGATTAATAATGATTAATGTTGGCACAGTTCCCAGGGCAGTTGTGGCGCATTATGATTGGCTACAAGACTCTCAATATTGCAATCAACCCTTGGTTGGAAATAGGAAGGTATATATGACCAATATGGGTGGAACAGAATCTTCAGCTAAAAAAACCATAGTAATTATGTTTTGAGAAATAAAAATCTGAAAAATTATGGAAATCTTATGAACTCTATTGGTCAGAAATGGGTTGCCTCCCCTAAGACCATTCCTTTGAAGAGAGAACACCAGATGCAATAGATGAGCTTCACCTTGGGTCCAAAGTATGAATAGATTGCATCCAAAGGCTGAGATGTTCCTCCAAACCAGTTTAAGGACCATTCATGAAGCAGATCCTTTCGCGTATGCTCATCTGCACAAATAGAAAAACTTCCCTAACTTAGACCCTAAAGCCCTGAGAATTCATGGTTATAAAACGATAAAATTGATATCACTACAATCAGTGAAGAACATAGTGTGTACAGAACAAAACATAAATTAAATTGGACTCAAGGAAGCAAACTTGACAATGAAGACCTACTTTTGTAACTCAATATGCAGAAATCGTACCATGTGATGGAAAAATGTCAACAACAAGACCAGCTTCTTCGAGGGAAGACATTATTGGAACACCTGGCGCAAGAGCAACGGAGGCAATCCTGCCAGATGAATTGGAAAATTCGAATTGCACCTCCACAGTTGCTTCAAATTTCTACGAGCATTGGTCAGTTATACCCACTTTAGCTTGTGATTTATAAGCTGCAGGAAACACAACAGCAAACCTGAAGGCTACCAACAACGATTCACACAGAAATCACATCGCTCAATACAAGATCGCATAATGCCGCGTTTAATAGTTGAAGCAAGCGTGTCAAAGAATTATTTGGTCGACAGAGGGTTATAACCATGATTCTGCGTTCCATGTAAGCTTTTGATAAACCAAAACGTACACTCTCGAACATTCCCGATTCAAGAGTAAAATTGAAAATAATGTCCTGTAACTTCCTCGAGACCCTCGGCTCCCCCAAAGCATATAGTACATTGATCACTCTCATTTAGTTCAAAGAAGATGCTCCTTGAAATTAAACGTTACACAAGTTAAGTCTTAGGGGCAAAGAAGGTCATATCTGGCCTCACAATTTTCTTAGGAGTTTTGAGCAATTATATATGTATAAGTAGTTACTTATTTGAAACAACACATCCAATGTTCTTCACTCAATCTAATGATATAAAGATCCTCCCCATTTAAACTATACTTTCCACAATATGATCAATCAAAATGGTCATTTTAAAATCATGTATCCTTTGTCCTAAAAGGGGCAACAATTTCTATGAGTCAATCTACAAATTGTGGAAGGGTGACAATACCAGGCTATGGATGATATAATGAAGGAGGTAGTAGCGCTCTGTCCAGCTGAACAGCGCCTGGTCGTGTGGTTGCCTCATGAAAGAGTCCCGAAGCTCCCAGTCGAACACAGTCTGTAAACCTGATTTAACAGACACCCCAATAATTCACTGTAACAGTCAACATACGCAGATCCTATCAAAGAGCTTGAAGTTGAATTGAGGGCTTTTCTATTATCTCCCACGTGACTAGACCCCAATTCATAAAGGTTCCATGACAACGAAAGTTGCAAACGTACCCAAGTTTGTTAGTTTCTTCAGTTGTAGAGTCTCTGCTGCTCGACCTATGACCTTGTCAGTTGCAGCAACCTGGAATAATGAAGCAAAGTTAAACAATGAGCTACTTGCCCTCCCAACTGAGAGAGCCTAATGAATAAGGAGAAGTTAATCAAATCACACCTCACAGAGGCTTAAACTTCTCTTTCTGACTCTCATTTCAATTACGCTATTCACCGACATGCCGACCCAAGGAATATTAAAGCAACAACCAAAAAAACTCCAGATTTTGAAAATCTACAGCAAGATCACCAGAAAATGGAATCCTCTCATCCTCATAAAATTTTCAATTCCGTTTTCCATTGCCTTAAATTGCGTTTAAAGACAGAGCAAAGATTCCACATGCTCTTAGGTTGTGAGCAGCCCCACAAAGATTGACAAACATGAAAAACTCTCCAGCAAAAATGAGCAAAAGTGAGGTTAAATACAACTGCTGCAAGTGGGAGTTTACGCACCTTGATGAACACCTTGTGGTCCCTGCCTTCCAGGACTTGCACCTTCAAGCCAGCTGCCTCGAAAGACTCCAACAAAAAGAGCACCGCGTCTCCACTTGAACCCTCACTTGCACTCAAATGGCTCCTGTCTCGCACCACCGAGCACACCACAACGGCCTCGTACTTGAAAATTGACTCCTCGGAAAAAATTGCTGGGCCCTTAGAAGCCATACTCCTCCCCGCCCCTTCCATTCTCAGATCTCGGGTTCCAATTCTTTAATCTGTTGGTCGCCCAACCTCTCCAGCTTTCAAAAGATGGCGGATCAATTACAACTGAGCTTCAAGGCGAACGAAAGCACTCACTTTCTGCCTAGAAGCTCAATTTTGCAACTCCAAAAATTCCAAATGTATTTGGAAAAACTCAGGGAAACTGAAGCGTTCTAAGATCGCCATTTGATTTTTCTAGGGTTTAAGGTTCCAAATAAAATTTTCAAGCAGTCGCGAAAATAGTGAACATGATCCAAAGCCAATTTTCAAACTAGCGCCACCATCAAGGACCGGGCTCCGACGAGCCAAAAAAAGATTCTTCATCCGGCGATGGTGACCAGCGAGTGATGAGTCCGAAAGAATCCTGAAAGGCTGCGGAATCCAAGTCGGTGTGGTCCACTGCGCCACGTGGTGAGTCACAAATGCGCCTCCTGTCCCGTCCGAGAAAGGCCGTTGCGCACGCAACGCTAATATTAGCGACTTTCGCAACATTTTGATGGCCCACACAGAAATTGAACCAATTCGACACAATTCGAAATATTCGATACAATTCGTGCACTACCCTAAACCCTGTAATCTCGGAGGCGATGGATGCTCTACAGTAAAAGTACTCAGTACGAAAGCTTCGTCGACGAGGCAGGCGGAAGGACCAAGTCTGTGACCCCTCTGAAATACTGGATCATTCTAAATATCGAAGCTGCTCCATGCTACACCTGGCGCCCAATTCCACACTCGACACACTTGGCAGCACAGGAGGAAGCGATGCCAACTTGCAAACTTATCAGCCAGTGCACACGCAGGTTCGCAAGAATTCGCAATGTTTCGTATAAAATCAATATTGTGTACGCACTTCGTTGCACAGAGTCCACCATTATTGTGAAGATTTTCGGTTCTGAGAGTATCTTAGAAAACATTTGTTGTCGAGCGTTGCAAATTGTGATTTGAGCGTTTGTTTGAGTCCATATCGGGTGATCTTGTTTGTGTGACAAAATTGTGTTGAATTGAGAGAATTGCGAGGAGTATGGAATCGCAGGGCTATGATTCTCAGGCGGCTCCAGGCAACGCCTCCACGACGCATCCGGAGCTTCACCCGACCAACCCCAATACGACCACCCCGGCTGCACACGAGAAGAAGGGCGTGGCGGAGAAAGTGAAGGAGCTGCTGGGAGGCCATGGTCACAAGACGACGGACGCGAACCATCAGCAAGGGGGAGTTTACGGCGACGCGACCCCGACGACCGGGAACGCTCAGTCGACGCGAGTGGGATGCTTGGACAAGATCAAAGCCAAGGCAGGAATTGGCCATGGCTTGGCGCCCGAGCAGGCCCGAGCTCACGGAACGAGCGATCCGAACGCCAGCCCGGATTTCAACGGCGGAACAAATGTGCAATCCAGCGCTGCCGTGCACGGCGGGTGGCCGCACCCCACCAACCCTCGCCACATGGAGAACAATGACGGGCAAAATCCGAATCAGGCTCCTACAGCGGGCGGCTATGGCGTGCAAAACCCAAACCAGACTACAACGGCGACTGGCCATGGCGTGGGAAACCCTGACCAGGCTCCTATAGCGGCCGGAAATGGCGTTCAAAACCCGAACCAGGCTACAACAGGGGGTGACTATGGCGTAGGAAACCCGAACCACGATACGACAGCGACTGGCGATGGCGTGCAAAACCCTATCCAGACTCCTGCGACAAGTGGTAATAACTATCCGCAGCCGACGAATCCAACCGGAGTGACGAACGCGCAAGGCGGAGCTGTCCTGGGCGACCATCATGGAAACGCACACCAAGGTCCTCGTGATGATACTGTGAAGAAGGAAGGGTTCGTGTCGAAGATCATGGACAAGCTGCACAGCCCCAAGGGAAAGCCTGCGCATGCGCATGACAGCACCACGCCGAACCCATATTAAGCTCCTCTTTCTCTTCATGATTTTCTCTTCGACCATTTCTTCTCTTCAGTAACACAAATCTCGACACAGAACTCTTCAGCTTGGAGGTGAATCTTTCGGCAAGGGCTCCTTTCATTTTGAATTTGTAGAAATAGCCTTGGAGCGTGACAAAGAAGATCTATGCGCTCATACCTTTCGAATGCATTCTGTTACATGTCGTTTGGAGTTGTGAGGGGTGTCCAAATTGCACTACAAGCTTATGCTGAGAGGCTGTTGCGAATATGAGAATAGAAGGTAAGGGTGGGATTAGCAACTGGTTGATGTTGCTGTTGTAGAGTAGAAAAAGGTGGGAGTAAAGTTCTTTTGTATATTGCAGAAATTTTCGTGGGAGTTTTGAAAGAGTAGTTGTTGGAGCAGCAGATCGAGAGTATTTGGCGGAGTGGTTGATTTTGTCGAGTTTCTGGTTGTGAAGTGTTTGCAACCATTTGTACACATGACAAGGCTTGTATACATGACAATTGTTGACTGTAAATTCTAACATCATGTTCACTGTTTTGAGTGCGTAAATGATTATGTTTTGAATGTGGATATCTTACTGTTTTGAATGTGGGTGTCGTTTTGTGTTGTTGGAGCAATAGATCGCTGTATATCTTCACTGTTTTGAGTGTGTATTTCGTTATGCTTTGAATGTGTTTATCGTTTTGAGATGGTGGAGCAGAGGATCTCGTATTTTTGACCGAGTGGTGCAAATTGTCAAGTTTCTGATTGTGAAGTCGTTACAGCCATTTGTGCAAGGCTTGTATTCATGGCACTTGTTTACTGTAAATTCTAACATCATGTTCACGATTTTGAGTGTATATTTTATTGTGTTTTGAAGGTGCATATCTTTACATTTTGAGTGTGCAATTCGTTTTGTGTTGTTGGAGAGTTTTCGATCGTGGTCACTTTGCTCTTTTGATACATCCACGTTGTATGCGTTAGACATGAGTGTCAGCGATCCATTTGGGGGTCCAACCAGATCGCTCATCTGGCAATCAAGTACAGCATACACTCGTCAATGTAAGGATTTTTTTAACTATATTCATCATTTGGACTACAGGATTTACTTTATTCTGAAAAATATGATGATTTCATGCAGAATATTCACAGAAGACGTTGTTCTCACCGTACAAAGTTGATATTTTGCATTACATTGTATAGAACTATGACAGTGATGATCATTGTACAGTGCAGTTGGCTTCAACTATAACAAGGTACGCTACAAGAAGCATTGTTAGCAATGTAACTTAGTATCAACTCCTTTTAGGAGTAAGCTAAGAGCATCCTCAGTCCACATGCACTTCATGAAGGCATGGCAACAACAAGTCCTACATGGGTCCGAAAAAACTTGCCCCAATGCTAACAGCTCCTCCCATGTTACCTTCGCGGGCACGGCAATGGCAAGTCCTATGTGGGTCCAAAAAAACTTGCCACGATGCTAACAACTCCTCCCTTGTTATCCTAAATCTAAACTCTTATTAGGCAAATATTCAACAAAGAGACTAAATATTCACTTAACCTAATTTGTCACCAAAACAAGGATGTTTATGGGAGTAATTAAGGCTTGTGGTTAATGTTGTTAATCCAACATGCAACCAAGTACCAACTTCAAACTCTCGCACCAATTTACTTTTGTAACTTACAAAGGCTAGTTTTTCCAACTTTGAAATATTCTACATAAAACTCCACTATAGAGTAGCATTCCATGCTTCATATTTGATAATGTCAATATTTTCTTGAAAGGAATTTCAAACACCTCGAACCAAGTTACTAAGGTAGACCCCCCTCCTCCATTCTATTTTCCTCTCAATTACATCATCCTAATTTTGGCCCCAATTCCATCTAAAAAAATATCCAAATCCTGTTCATTTTTTGTCAAAATCATTGCAACAATGCCAACAAGGGGTAACATGTTAGTCCTTTATTGGGGAATACTTAATTACCATTGGATATGTGGAAAGACAATTATGGGTTGCTTACATGACATTTGTGAATCCACTTCATGAGCAAAGTTTTGTTATTTTCGGGTAAACTACTTCAAAAATTCATATAAATTTAAATAGGAAAATTATAATTCCACTTAGGTTTAATTTGATTTGTGAAACATGTGCACACCTCTAACAAATATGTGCTTCTCTTGGAGTTGACCCCAAGATATTCAAACTGCGAATCATGATGGTTGAGGTTCCAAAAAGGCTTGGATTCTTCAAATCTAAATCTTATGTGTTTGACTTAGTATATCCTCTCTTATCCCAAGGTACAGACTATTAAACACAAAAATGAATATACAGTACATGTAATTTCTACCAACCACAATGCCTCAGTCTCAACTCTCATGGTCTCACCGAGGCACCAGCATTACAGAATCAATCATTAATATATAATAGTGAGAGATAATGGACAATTTTATTTTTTTATTTTTTTGAAACAAATGAAAAAGACTTTCATTGCAAAGAGATAAAAGGACAATTCAAACATATACTTACCGTCCTTCAAATCAATCACTATCCAAAGTCAGTTCCTTGTACAAATATCCTTTAGTTACCAGTACAACACTGGTTCAGAACTTCAGTTAAACAGTCCTTTCAATAACCAGTACTAACAGCAGTACACCATGCAGTGTACTCTTGGTGAGATATTAAGAGCAACCCCACAGCAACACGCCACAACTGACCTGTAAAGGTTCTGTACCATGCTCTCTGTCTCCAGGGTTTGGCCCTCGGCTTTTCCGCCGTTTCTTCTTGGTCTCTTCTTGGAATACATTAAAAAAAAAAAAAAAAAAAGTTGTACCATTGATCTTCTATGATAGAGGAATGTTCTCCATTGATTTGCTTGAACGTGTCCTTATGGGGCTGCTCTAAGATGACTTGCTAGTTACTGCAGTGCTTGTTGTTGTAATGTTGTTGCATAGACAACAAGCAACTACACTATGATTGGCTTTGTCCCTATGGCTAGTATTGGCACAGTTTTTTTGAGTAAGGTACCTACGCAAACTTCCTCACATGTAGCTTTGATCATTCTTGAAGTTTAATCTTCAAAATTCCACTACATTGAATTGAATTTTATAATTTTATACTTTTTTTTATAAATATTTAAAATGACATAAAATAATCATGTATATAAAAAAAACACTATACATGAGAATAAAACTTCATTGCATGTGCAACAATAGAATCAATATTTTTACTTGAAATATATAATAGATGTAGAAAAAAATCCCACTAGCTAAATTTACAATCAAGGACAAGATGAGATGAGATTGAGGTCATGTACAAGGCCACGAGTTCCTAGGCAACAAGGAATGTGGGAACTTTGCTACATCAACAATGTGACATAGTCAAGAGATGATGTCTACATCAGAGAATATTATTTAATTATTTTTTGTTAAAAAAATACTATTTAAAAAAATTATATATAATTTTTTTTAAATATTTTTTATTGTTTTCATTCATTTATTTAATATTCTTATAGTTGTGCATTGGTTCACAATGAAGGGAACAATCCTAAAATAGCCCTTTAGAGGACTTCAATCTCATTCTAATGCTAAAATTCTAAAATATCAAAAATTAAACCCTAAAGCAATTTGATGTTTTTAGGCCCAAAATTGCTTCATTGTATTGAAGAAACCTTACTAGTTGCAAGTTCATGATGCTTGGATTTCACAAGGAATTATTTTCAACTCTTCCCAAATGGTTAGGTTTCATCTTTCAAAAATTTTACACAAAAACTTGTAGATCTTACAATTTATTTCTCTCCACAATATATTGAAGAAATAAGTTGGAGACACATATAAAAAATTTTAACCAAAAATATTTCATATTCATGCTTGAAAAAAATAGTGAGTAGAAAGAAGTAGAAAATGATATAAAATAGTAAATTTTTAAGAATTTAGTTATAGAATTGAAAAATGTCAATCCCAATGGTTGTAAACTTGTAATGTTGTACTAAAAATCTATATCCAATGATTTTTTTTTAAATTGAGTTAAAAAAAGACTTCAAAGTTTCTTTTAGAATAGAGATTCCATAACTACCCTCAAACTAAATCTCCTCATAAATTTCATGTAGTCAATTAAAATGGAATGATTAAAAACTCTCCACATATATATAAATCTAGGAAACCAAGTTCTCTCTCTATTTTTTTAAAGTAAATTTTTTGAGCTATCCAAGAAGCAACAAAAACTATATACCATACAATAACTTTTTAACCATGTAGTCAAAAGTTATGACAATTTTTGTACCTTAAAGCTATTCTTGGACCAAATATTGTATAAAAATTTCAAAGAAAGAAAATGAAAATTCCATTTGTAGTGAGATGCCCAAAATATCTATGTTGCCCAAAAAAACACCGTTTGGTCCTTTAGGTGTTAAGTAACGATTTATAGCCTAAAAGGTCACTGTGATGCACTTGATTGTATAATCTTGTCTTTAGTGCCTTTTCCACTACCAAATTTGATAATGTAAATAATTTCATATTAGAAAAATTGAAATAGGACAAGTGATGAATTTGAAATTACAATTAAATTTAAGAATATAGGAGTTAACATAGGAAATGGTGAGAGGATAAAATCAATGAATGTGCCAAAGCCTCCATTAACACTTGAAGCCCCTTACCTTTGTCCAATTTAATTTTTTTTTATAATTATCAAAGTCAATGAAATCAAAATTTGATATCAACTCAAGATGTTACAAAAACTATGGGATAATTTGCACTTATATCAACAATCATATCTAAATATGTATCTGTATATATGCTTGTTGGTGTTCCTATTGTTTGACAAATTAACATGCAATAAGTTGCATTGACCCTTAGAGGACACACTCTATAACCATGGAAAGAACTTGAAAATTCATTGCTTACATGGTCTACTTTCTATACATTTGAGTAGAATTTTTTTAAATAGATGCAATCTTCTAGAAATTCTAAAATTTTCAGATTTTTTTGTGAAATTTGGAAATTATAGTGAATTTTTAAAAGAAAAAATGTAGAAAATTCGTATCAAATACAAACTCATATGCTTAACAAATCTAATTAGTTTGGCATTGGCATATATTATAGAGTAAAACATTATTATTTATGAATTATTATCTAAATTATTTTTAAAAAGTTTTAAGTACCATGTAAATCATTTGCTTAAAATACCTAACAGTACCCATTGAATTGAAGGTCAAACTATTGTGCAAGATCTCCTCTTTTGACACAAAATTTCAATGACGAACATATGCACTTTTGTCTTTAATTTTATAGAATTATTCTTTGTCATCTATCAAATGCTTTTAGGCTATAGTGTCATTACAAGCTATTAATAGAGGTATATACTTTTAGAGTCACTTGACTATCTTCTAAGGGAGCTGACCCCTTTCTGACCACTTAAGTAGATACACATACTGCAAGGGAGGTTTCAATGGTGGGGAAATTTTTCCCATGAGTAGAAATAGAGTTCATAAGGTTTCCATAATTTTTCAGATTTTTTTTCCTCAAAAAACAATTACTACAAATTTTTAAGCTAAAGATTTAGTTCTACCCACATTGGCCATACAGACCTTCCTCTTTTCGACCAAGGGTTGGTTGCAAAATCCAAGAAGGGTTGGGTCTAAATTTGAGAGTCTTGTAGCCAATTATAATGCACCACAAACTGCCCGGGAATTGTGCCAACATTAATTGTTGCTAATCACCTGCTGATTGAAATTACTCCACCCTACGTAGCCAGACGGGGTCTATGATTAGTAAGGGGTCGGCTCCCTTAGCGGCATATTATAAAATCTAAAATGAACATACCTTTCATTTACATCAACCATAAAAACATGGTTGGCATTAGGAAAAATATGAGCCCTCTAAAGGGCTGTGAGTCTTGAATAGTAGGAAACTTTGGCTAGAAAAAAAAATTAAAAAATTTGGCCACCAAATTGCAAAGCATAGTTAGCACGAGATAGTTCAATTAAGGAATTTAAAAAATAATTAAAACATTAATATTAAAATAAATGAAAAAAAATAAAATTGTGAGATCTAATGTGGCATTAATGTGACCACATTAGACTACTATTATTATTTTAATTGTTATATTATTTATTTATTTATTTTTGTGTCACTATTTATCATTGATGATGAATAGTGACTGTAGTTCATCAAAGGGGTTGTGAGTTTTTTTGAGAGGAACCTCTCAAAGGGAAGCAACCCCTTTAAAGGCTCAAATTATTCCTAACGAGTTTTCCCTTTCTTTCTTTTAACCTTATAATGATAGTTTGGTTACAATGGAAATCATCCTTTCTGGTATAATGTGAATCATTTGTTTAAAATCCCAAGAGCACTCATTGGAAGTCAAACTACTATGCTAGACCCTCCCATTTTGTACAAAATTCAAAGAATAAACACATGCACTTATGTCCTACATAGAACAACTCTTAGTCATCCATTAGACACTTAAGGGAGAAGCATTAAAAACCAATAGTGTATCCAATTGTGACAATTTCTAAACATGGTGTTAGTAGTAGTATATATTATTTTTCTAAAATTACATATGTGGAAGTATGCCTAGTCGTTGACCAAGCCAAAATTGCATTGACTCTAGTTCAAAACTAGATTTTAGAAACACAAAAAATTAAAATTAAATCACCATGTCAAGAGAACCTTAAATCAAATCCATTCTGACAAAAATGATCATATTTTGCTTATAATCAAATTTAAAAGGAATTTAGAAATTTTCATTTCAAAATTTATAAAAAAAATATCGATGATAGCATTGGTGAATCTATCCATATGGATGGAATCTACAACTTTTATTTGTCTACCACTTCCAAAATATTCTTCCAAATAATACTTTATAATGGTTTTTTTTTCTAATCATCGATTTTGAAGAAGACTCTAGATGTTTAGGGGTTAACCGTGAAAGGGCGTGAAGGACTAAAAAGTGTCCAATGGATGCACCTAGGGGGGTGTATTTCATCCTTCTTGCAATAAAGGTACCACCTTTATTTGTGTCCCAAAAAAAAAGTGTCCAATGGATCACTTACTATATTCTTATAGGGGAGACAATCCATTCTTGATCACTGCCCCATTCCGCCAATATAAAGTGGAGTAATTTTGATTAGGAGGTGATTATAATGATTAATGCTGGCACTATTCCCGGTGCAGTTGTGGTGCATTATGATTGGCTACAAGACTCTTAATATTGCAACCAACCTTCTGTTGGAAATAAGAAAGTATATATGACCAATATGGGTGGAGCAGAATCTTCAGCCAAAAAACTTATAGTAATTATGTTTTGAGAAATAAAAATCTGAAAAATTATGAAAATCTTATGAACTGTGTTTTTACACATGGGAAAATTTCCCACTATTGAAATCTCCCTACAAATACGTGTATATGCTTAAGTGGTCAGAAATGGGTTGCCTCCCCTATAAACTAAAAGTAAGTGCCCATATTCATTAGATCAATGAAATATATTTTATGGTTGATGGATAAGTTAGAGTGACAGGGCTGGTAGTTATTAAGGATGCTCTGAAATGGAGCAAGTATTTAGAATCGCCCCCTAGAGAAGGGATTGAAATCGTGCAGATAGTTCTGAAAATGGACAAGTTTTTTGTGAAGTGAAGAAATTTGATTCAAAGTGAGTGGTTTCAAAACAGTGAGTAGTCCATCGGGAGTAGCATAATGTGTGATTCATGACTCATTAATGAACTTCAATTGACAAGACAAAAATTTCAGATTATAATAAGCAACAACAATAAAATATAATTAAAAGTAGGGAAGGCAATAAAAGAAAATGAAGACTGAATCTTTTTTTGCTTACCACATGCCTTGCTCCATTTTTGACACTCTCTATGTGCATTCACATGCTTTCATGAACACCCACAACTCCTTTCTAATCGGCTTTAACTTAGTATTGTCTTATTTTGTTCTAAGACACTTTTTAATTGATGATTACAATAGTGTATGCACATTACTAGCACCCTACATCAGTTTGCCTTCAAAAAATCGTATTTTTTTCTGTTAGAGTAAAAAAATTACGAAAAAAATTGCCTTGCATCGGTCTTTCTTTTCTCTATCTACCCAAAATTATTTTCAAATGTTTTAGCAGTGTACCCTGAGCTGCAGATCTGTTTTTCTCCTTAGATGGTTGATTTTTGAACCTGTTACTATAAGTTAACTTAGCACGAGCACCTTCAGTTCAGAGAGAACCTTCAATTCTATTATGGTAGAACCACCCATTACTAGCCAGAACCCATGGTTAATACATAGGTAAGGGGAAATTCAACAGAGAGGTGACTGACAAGTAACCATTAAGTTTTCAGTTTCTCACCATCTTGTAGCCATCACTGTAATGACACATCTGCTTTGTTTTGAGAGCCCAATTAGTCTTTAGATGAACAGTGATGGAAGAACCTATATATTGGGGATGGGAGCAGGCCAACTTGTCACTTCTAAAATTCATAACAATTTTAATTTAAGAAAAAAAATTATGAAACTTTGACAATGCCCATGATTTCTCTCTGTCCACAGGGCTGTAAATTAAAATTGCCTTCTACAGCTCCGGAGCATGCACAGATTCCTTAAGTGGTTGGTCATGGGCGGTTCTACTATAGTAAGTAAGTACCAAGTAAGTTACCTTCCTGCTTTCCCTCATTCATCACTTCCTTCTAATCGTGGATGAATGTGGCCGGCGGTTCATTAGTACAAAGTTCAGTTTGTCTGTACACTTTATCATCAAAAAAATTTATCCATCCTTGGCAGAGTCATCTTCGTCCTCTCGGCGCCCTTGCTGTTTGCTCTGGAGCATTTGCCGAGACCTCACTCAAGCTCAGATAGCTTGCTCACTGCAGTTCTCCTTAATTTCAAAATCTCGTTTAGTTTCACAAACTTTTGTTAGTGTGTCAATTTGGTCGATTGGAAGACATTAGTGAAGCTCCCGTCACATTCCAACTTTCCAATCCGAAGTGCTCACTCTCCATAGCCAGTTAGTTGGAATTTCCAAGCCCAGGTTACACAGTCATACCATGGGCTGCAGTGATTACCGAGAATGCATTCACAATTCTACTTACGAGTTGAAATTTCCTAGAGGGTCGACCAGGTTCATTAGCTTCGTGTTTTGCCTCTCGGGGGTGGTCGCGGCCATGGCCGCCTCGGAGAAAGTGTTGTAGTTCTTCAGAGAATTAGTGGTTGTACTAGGGTTGTGGAGTTAGTTCATCGTAAGTTGTCCGAGCGAAAAATTATCGTTAGTCAGGCAGAGACTGATTTGGATTTCAGGTTAGTGTTCTGATCGGGAGGATGCCGGATCCGAGCGCCTTTGACCGGGGTGAGATGCTCGAGCTTTGGGCGAATCCATCGTAAGTTGTTGTCTTTCTGGATGCATGCTTTTTCAGGATTGTTGCTTGCGTTGTAAGGGATTGAGGAGTGGTGTTCGTGTTTGTAAGTGGTCTTGCCGTCCTATTTTTATATTTGTGAGTGAGTGGTTCTTAGAAACTTTGCAGCTTAGTGAAGCATTCACTTGAATATTCTTTTACTTTGTTTATTGTTTGCCACATTCGATGCCGTGGTGTACACTTCGCTATGGATTTTTCCCTTTCTGATCGATTTATAAAAACGAGCTGCTTCGTAGTTGTGGATGAGTGGTTCTTTAGAATCTGTGAAGCTAAGCGAAGCAATCCCTTGAATTTTCGTTTCCGTATCCATTGTTTGCCACATTCGATGCCGTGGTGCACAGTACACTTCGTTCTGGATTTTTACCTTTTTGAGGAGCGGTTTCTTAGTTGTGGATGCGTGGTTCTTTAGAATTGTGGAACTTAGCGAAGCATTCTCTGGATTAATGTTTGCGTGCCCACTTTTTCCACATTTGATGCCTTCTTGTTGTCTCTTCGGTCTGGAGTATTGCCTGTTTGATCGATGTTTGTTTTAACAAGCTGTTTTTCTTTTCTTTTCGTAGCAAGGGGAAGGGAGGAATTGTCGATTCTCCTAATTACAAAGGTCTCAGCGTAGAAATTCGCCCTTCGAGATGGAAAAAAAAAATTTGGATTGGCAAGCTCAAAACTCGCGAACGTGCGCAGTACGTCGCAGATGCCGTATATCACTACGTCGGAATGCCACCGTACCACTTGAAGAGTGGCGTTATGACGTTGCCAGCCATCACATGTATGGGGACTGTGATTGGCATCCCTGTGGTGCTTTCATCCCGGGAGGCGTGCGCCAGTTACGTCAGTGCAATTGCTAAGGGCGAGGAGTTTAAAGACCAGCGAGACGATTTCATTTTAAAAGTGAAACACGTGATCATGGATCCTGATTTTCCCGTTCTGGCTCCTCCCCAAACGGAGTTGGTCGTACCTGATGACGATGATACCAATCGGGAAGACGACGAGTTCGTAGACGATGAAGATGCTGCGAAGGCACTCCAAATGTCCGTGCACTCAGGCTCGAGTGGTGTGAATGTAGCGGTGGTTCAAACGCATGTTGCAGGACCGGATTCTGTTGGTGGTTCTGAACCCGTGCAAGCATATCTTCCAAGCTTTGGTATCGACTCGAATGGCTCTGAGCACATTCTGCGCAGTGAGGGGCTAACCATGAAAGCGATCGTTTTCAGTATGGACGATTGTCCGACCACCAGTTCTGAAGGTAAGCATTGTTATCTATTCGTAGTTCGTCATGGTCCTCTTGGATATTTCAAGGTCCGAAGACACGCCTTCTCTTTTGATGTGAGGTATGCCTTACAGAATTTTGACATGTGTGGGCGGGGATAATTTGTGGTTTTAGACACAGTGGAAGCCTCTTGTTCTGTTCATTATAGATGTGCTTCAGTAACTTGGCGAATTTGTATCCAGAGGCTTGCTTCAGGTTTTCCAAATGATTGATCCTTTGTGAGTGATATTCTCGGTTGTAACCAGTGATTTCGTAGTGAATGTTGATTGATTTTTCACCTGAGCGTGTTCCCTTTCGAAGTTTATCGCGTTAATGACTCGGTCGTGGGGGTTGCTGAAGTTTTAAGAGTATTTTTTTTCTATAATTCTGTTACATTTGGATGATAATAACATAACTGTGTGGAATGCAGATGAAAAGATCTGGATAGAGTCAATTGAAGAGCTCGACAAGTTGCCTGCTGTACGAGCCTCCACTCCTAGTTTTGCATCTAATGAGGGTGAAGTTTGCCGAGATGGGTATGATGAGACTTTACCAATTTTTGATATTCCACCAATCGTGAGGCCTTGTGCTTCGACTTCATCGAAATTTTTCGGTAATCCAGTGGAGCGTGCTGTGCCTGCTCGCACTGCTCTTGGTAGCTCATCAGAGTTTGCTATGAACGCCAAGAGACAGAAAATTGGAGGTTGAAGCTGACTCAACCGAACCGAATATATGCCTTGGAATAGGAGGGATCAAAGATTTTTGGGTAGGGTGGGAGAGGTGATTGACTGATTGAAGTGGTGACTAAATTGTAACAACGCGGTTCAAGGTACCTGAGTTTGAGTAAAATTTCTTGCGAAACAGAAGTCTGTGGAAGTACTGTACATAAGCAAATCAGGGTTCTTGATTTGGACAACTTGATCTCTCAGGCTTGCAGTTGAGAATTGGTGGCTGATTCCAGCTCGAGAATGCTGGTAATCATCTGCGCGTTGTACTGTTATTAAAATATGATGCAGTACTAGCACAGATAGCCCTGTCTGTCTTGCAAGATACACTTCTAGCTGAGTGAAATTTTCTAGTGAGCATCTAGAATGTGAGGAATAGAGTGTTCAGCATGGCACTCTTAGTGTTTCCGAGTATCCTCGGTGGAGTTGAAGTGAATTAGGTTTCTGGAAAGGTTGTGGCCAAGGTACCCAGCCATTGTTGAGGTTGAACTGTATATTAACGGTATTTAGAAGTTTTTTGCAACTTCTTTTGTTGCTATTTGTATTTGGTTAATGTAATGCAACTTCAACAACCATGCTATTACTCAAGCCTCGGGGGTAATTTTTTGTTTCCGAGTTTAGAATGCCGGTTGTATGCCTATGACATGATAGGCAGATCACCATTGAAGGTGATGACTGTCAGATCTCCTTTGTGAAGGTGAGCAACATTTCTTGTGAAAGGGTCCATATAAGCATCTTAGAAGGCCTTTGGACATTTCATGAATTTAATTATGAATTTTCAAAATGCTAACTATAGGTGTACCTAAAATTGGCTCTAGGTTTTCATGTTTAACCTTTAAAGGAAGGATTGGTGACCACGAAAATCATTCATTTTGGAATTGTGTGACATCATCTACTTTAAAAAACCCAAAAATACTCATTGAAAGTCAAACTAATGTAGGTCTCCCCTTTCCACACAAAATTTCAAGGATGAATAGTTGCACTTCTATCCCACATAGAAAGATACCCTGTCATCCATCGGACACTAAATATGTATGTTGACATTTATGGGTTAAACTAGGCAAAAATTTGTAAGGCTCACTAAGGTAAGGGTTGCAATAAGGTATAGATACCTTATGTATCTAGGGTTGTAACTTTGTTCTCTTGATTGTGTTTTCAAAAAATTCCATTGTTTTTTGGTGGAGTAGAAGTTTGACTTGTCTTACATAAATTTTGGCATATTATATTGGAGTTCATATGTCATGGTGACTTGGGGGCAATTCTTATTTATTTTGTGATTCTTGTAGATGTTCTACTACATTGTCACAATTGTTTTGAATGAGATAGAGGAAAATCATTTACTTCACTTTAAACATTTTAACACTTGGCAAGTGTAATGACTAGAAGTGTGCAAAGATTGTTGGATACAAGAACCAAATCTCATGAGATAATAATTTTAGCACTATTTTTGAAATTATAATACAATTTTAAAGTTGGAGTTCCTAGACCACTAGTATGAGTGACATTGAATAGCCCCCATCTTCATTTGAGGATCAGTGGCATTCTTCCAAGTCATATGTTCATCCCTTTACCAATAATCCTACTGGGTGTATAATACATAAATTTTAGTCCCTAAGGGTTTGGTGTCTGCTACCTTAGCTCCTTAATAGATAAGTTTTTTGTATACAAAGGTTTGAAGTCCAACTTTTCATGCTATCCATGATTTACATTGTGATTAATTGGCTAGAAACAATTTGAAGTGGAATGTTATTCTAATGCTTGCCTTCTTTGTGCTTTCCTTAGATTTCTTTAAAAATCATCTAAATCATCTCAAAGGATGATGCACACAACATTCTTGAGAACCTCCATCACCATTCTTGAGAATCTCCATCAATACTCTTGAGAATCTCCATGAACATCTTTGTAAATAGAACTTAGAATTTTTTTGCATAGATTCTTGAGAACCTACAAATTGCAGCTCTTACAAACACACCTCCAATTCTCTTCATATGTAGTGCCAATACCAGTAAAATCAAATAGCCTACTTTGGACATACAACTTTGGGCAAGTCCGTTTTTTTAGTCTTTTGTAATTTTCATTTAAAACCACGTTGAGATTCACCGAAAATGTATGCTTAGCCTTTAATCAATGCAAGGCCTTTTGTTGTTTGTATAGAACAAACTCTAGGAAGGATCCTTTCCAAAGACAAAATTTTCTTTTTTTGCTTATATTCACAAGCACTAGAGGCCTATGTATGATTTTGTTGTGACTAGAATTGAGTACAAGCAATATAATGCACAAGTTTAACCCTTGAATGCTGTGTTGGTGATTGTGGAAATGAGCCATTTTGGAACCATGTGACATAATCTACTTTATAAAAATAAAAAATACTTATTGGGAGTCAAACTATTGTTGAAGATCTCCCCTTTCCACCCCTAATTCCGAGGATGAATAGTTGCAATTTTGTCCTATAGAGGAGAGTTCCTTGATGTTCATCATACAAAAAATGTCCATTGCATCGTTTAGGGGTTAATATATTGCTCATTTATTGGCTTTGTCCTTTGAACAAAAACTATGCATTAACTTTCTAGTTTCTGAATTTATGTTTCTAAATCCTATCTATTACCCCATTCACATTGCACAACACAATTTGGGTTTGGTTGAAATAGATAGAGCCTGGCAGTGACACTATTCTTATTCATTCCAAATGATCATCATAGGGCTCATGCAATTTACATGTTCAGCGAAGGCAACTAAGCTTAGTAAGTAGTAATTTGGCTTAATTTCAATTTGTTTTGTGAAAAATTATAAATGTAATCATTTTTGTTACAAAAATAGAAAATAAATAAATAAAAATAGAAAATAAATTCAAATTATTTGAAATTTTTTTTGAGAGGTATAAGTAGAAAAATTGGAGATAAGTGTGAAATTTTTTAATTAGTTATTTTATTTTTTACACCCAAAACAGCTACAAGAAAAACTTGAAGTCAAATTCGGCTATCAATCCAAATTTATCCTTTTCTTTCAAATCTTTATAAAATTTTGATATTTTTTCTAATAAAAAATTATATTATATATATTAAAAATTGATGGAAAAATCAAATATTGTGATTTCCTTAAGTTAATTTTGGGAATAAAATTATATCATTCAATTACAATATATATTAGAATAGTCTTGGAATTTTTATCATAAATGAGGTTTCAAATGGAAATCTTAATTTTTTAATTCAAAATTTAAAATACATTTTAAGAAAAGAAAATATGAATGAAAAATACACCATATTGTGTTCTTTTGGATTCTAACACATGGAACTTGCAATTGCAATAATTCTTTCACTCTTTGGATTTTCTTAGAATTTTCAGATGAAGTGGAAAGAGATATTTTCAAGCTTCACTTTCTTAGTTTAAATTAGATAACCAAAATGTTTATACTGAAAATTACAATCAAGGTTGACCAAGATGCATCCACTTTTTAAATGTGTGGCCCTTTAGAGTTTAACCCTAAAGCACTCTATCGTCTCCAAAGTGAATGACGAACAAATTGAAACTAATGTTTCTTTTCATTACTCATATTGGATGAAAGTTATCCTAATTTGTGGAGATACTTCATCAAGTTGTTGTCCTATATAATGGTTAGATTTGTTGTTATGTATATTATTTTTCTAAAATTACAAATGTGGAAGTATGTCAAGTGGTTGACCAATCCAAAATTGCAGTAGTTCAAAATTGGGTTTGCCAAAACGAGGTCATAGATTTGAAGAATACAAAAATTTCAAAAAATCACCATGTCAAGAGAACCTCATTTCAAATCCATTCTAACAAATTGTACTAAAAAAATGATAATGTTTTTGTTTGTAATCAAATCTAGAAGGAATTTTGAAACATTTCTTTCAAAATTTATTAAAAAATATTGATGATGGCTTTGGTGAATCTAACCATATGGATGGAATCTAAAACTCACAGTCTACTACTTTTATGTGTATACCAATTCCAAAATATGCTTCCCAATAGCAGTTTATAATGATTTTTCTCATATTGTCAATCATGGAGAAGACTCTAAAACTCTCGGGGTTATTGGTGCAATTTCGAACATTTGAATTTCAAAGTTTTATGTTAAATTGAAATGCATTAATTCATCATAGTGATTGGGCAATTGTCAACTACATGAAAAGAAATAAAATAGTCCCTCTCAGTGTTTCTGAAAAAGACCCGAGCTTCCTTTGTATTTTATAAAGGAAATTTGGGTATTTTTTAGAAACAGAGGTAGTATCAATTTGGTCAAAATCAGATACTAGATCATCTTTACATTCCAATAAAAACACAACTCAGAGTACTATAGTAGAATCGCCCATTACCAGCCATAACCCATGGTCAATACGTAGGCTATGGGAAATTCAATAGAGAGATGACTGACAGATAACCATTAAATTTTCAGTTTCCAACCCTCTTGTAGCCATTACTGTAATGACAGATATGCTTCAATTTGAGAGCCCAATTAGTCTCTAGATGAGCAATGATGGAAGAATCTATATATTGGGGATGGAAGCAGGCCAACTTTAGGCTTCTAAAATTCATAACAATTTGAATTTAAGGAATAAAATTACGAAACTTTGGCAATGCCCATGATTTCTATATGTCCACAGGGTTGTAAATTAAAATTGCCTTCTACAATTCCGGACCATGCACAGATTCCTTGAGTGGTTGGTCATGGGCAGTTCTACTATAGTACAATAGTAGTACTTTGAGCCTCTCTCCCATAATACCCTTCTCAAGATTCAACCAACAAGACTTGATCTTCACCAGTGTGAACTAACACAACAAATGGTGAAATTTGAAATTTAGTAGGTATAGTAAACTTGGCAATCACTACACATACAAAATTCAAATCCTTCTCCACATACATATAGATACTTGCATGTTTTGAAATTTGGCGTGATTGTTAAATGTCATGTTAAGATTCACTTTCAAAAAATAGAATGCAAAAAATTTCTTCCTATAAATTTTATTGCAATCTAAAGGCAATGGAGCTAAAATCTAGTTAAAAATTCCTTGCACCCCTTCACGGCATAGTGTGGTCATTGAGTAGTGATACAAAATTTTGTTCCCATGATAATTGAATTGGTAGTTGCATCGTGCGGTTAGTGTACAATAAATGACAATAGTTGTTGTATGTTTTTTGGATGTGTGCAGTAATTAAAATGGCAAGTTTACTTTATGTAATTTTTGTGATACAAGATGAAAATGTCCAAAAAAACAAACCATGTTTAGTTTTTTAATCTCACTCTAAGAGGAGTTAAAGTCTGTTGGCCTTGTCAAGCAAGGTCAGAAAAAAAACACTTTTTCTTCAACATTGAATAGGGGTATTAAGGAGACCACAAAATTAAAAGGGATTGATTGTGGAAAATCGTAGATGTTTGAAACATGATGTACATCCCCGGACACTTCAATAACTATTGATGTACAATAAAGGTAGATATTTATATGGTGTAAAATGTTGATTAATTAGTATGGGTCCCCTTAATACCCCTATTCAATGTAGTTTTCAAACATTTTTAATCTTTTGATCCATGTGGTGGTGAAAATTTCTGAAATTTTTTCCACACATTCCCATAGTAGTCTAGTACAAATTTGTATGGTTGAATTTTTTACTAAATTTTTTTTTCTCCTTGCCTTGAAAAGTGACAAAATGTGTCTTAGTCCTTTATGGGTTAAAGTATTTAGCAATTTTTTTGGTTTGTGCAATATCAACTTCCACTTTCTACATTTTTTAAAGATGAAAACAAAAGATTCAATGAAAGGTTCAATTTTTTTCCATGTAATTTGATCCTCTTTTCTTCTATATTGATTGGATTGCACGAGATATGTTATATACATGTGTTTTCCTAAAAGTGTTGAAATACCTACACAAAACAAGGGAAGATATGTAATTTTAAAATCACCTTATATCATCAAAATATATGACAAAATTACACCTATTGTAATAAGCATGTAATGTCACAACCGGCGGTCACCCTTGTCACAACTCTGGTTACAAAATCCATCACGTTTTCATCTCCGAGAAATACTTTCATTTGATGTTCACAATGAAAACTTAGAGTCGACAAGTGAGCGTGAGCACAACAATTCATTGCAATTTAAAGTTGCAAGTATTATACAGACACTAACATATTAAAAAAAAAATAGATGTTCCGGCTTCAAAACCATTAGAAGGGATTTGAGGCTTCCGAAGTGCCATTTTAGCTTTAGTTCCCATCCCTACTCTCTTCGAAAATTCCACAAGTTCCCACTTCTTGGATTTTTCGTGGAAAGTTCAAGAGAGCGTTGCACAAGCATTGATGATTGGTGGGCTGACAGCTTTGGTTGGCCATGTTGTTACTAAGCCACCAATTATTTATGCTTGACTACTTCAAAATAATATTAATCAATAATCAATTTTCCATTAAAAGAAATTGAACCCATTGGGCAAGCACAATACAAAGTTTCAAGCACCTCTCAATGTGAGTTTTCAACGAGGCAAATACAATCTCTTTATACTAATGGAGTAGTAGTAGGTGAAACAATCCATGTGGGATATATAAATTAGGATTAGTCAAACCTCAACCGTTAATAGTTAACTCAAAATAATGCAGAAATTTTGTTCAAAGTGAAATTTCAGACCTCAATTAGGCATAGTAGAATATCTTTTTTCAAGAAACTTTGAACTGAAGAAAATTGTTTAATCAATGTAAGTTTCATCTCCAAAAACCCGTTTGTGATTTAGATCCTCCAATCAAAAGTTATGGCCAAAATTCAAAAAGAAGTTGGAAGGACTTTTTTTTGACAATTTGAAACATCTTCTTTGAACTTTGTCCCTAAAATTTTTTTAGAGGTTCAAAATCACAAACGGGCTTTTGGAGATGAAAGTTAAATTTTATTGACCAACTTTACTTTGTTCAAAGATTTTTGAAAAAAGTTATTATACATGTCTAAAGGAGGTTTGGAATTGTATTTTAAACAAAATTCCTATGTTTTGACAATGAGCGGTCAAACTCTCATCTTCAAACTATCCCATAGCCTTTGAGGATTCATGATGGGCAATGCATTTTACTATAAAACCTACCTCTCCATCCTTCACTCTCACAAAATCTCATTGACATCAATCTTTCATTAGACCTTAACAAACATTTTGACAGTAGATGGTCAAATGATAGGCATTTTAGGGAACCATCTCAATGGATTGTTGATGGATTTTTTGGATTTTATTTTATTTTGAAGTTATTTCACTGACGTTGCTATCCGCGTGCAATAAAGTCCTTGTCCAATGTGGCAAGGTCTCAACTACATTGAATTTGTTCCCATAACAACTTCTAACAAAGGCGGGGTCATTGGAACGTCTTGGGAACTCACAGGCTTCTAATGCCCTCAAATCCCCTCTAATGCCAAAAAAATAGTGATCATCTCTGCAAACATTGATATTATAATCTTTTGCCCTTGAAATTGATGTAAATGTGGTATGTATTCCACTTCTTTGACTTCTTCTAAATGCTCCGTAATCCCTTGGAACATTTCTAATCTAGAATTTTGGATAATTTAGAAACAAGTTTGTTATTTCAATCAAGCACTTCGGGATTTTTGTGAACATACTTGATTAACAAAAGTGATTAGTTCAAAGAGTACATTAATAAGTATAAAAACAGAACCTAATATTATATATTATATTTGAATTCATAAAATAAATAAATAAACCAAAAAATTAAAAAAATACTTACAATCTTGTTTTGTATTAAGCCAATGCTAGTGATGGCAAGTGATGGGTTGGACTTTCTTTGCACTTACCATGTTTGCAACTAAGTATATTGTTGGTAGCAAGAAATGTTCTTTTTTTAATTGTAGATGTAGAGCATGAGCATCTTTGAAAGCCTCCCTTTCGAAAAAGAAGATGGTATTTTCACTCTCTTACTCAACTATTTTTGTAGAAACTATAAGATTTTAAAATTCCTTTATTCTTAGATCTCAATCATAATTCCTTCTAAATTACTACTATATTGTTAAAACCTCTTCTTCAAAACTCGCATTTTAGGTTCTATTGTTGAAAAATCCCCAAGATATGATATCAAACATGTAGCAATTTTTCAATTTTGGAACCTTTAACATCACTTCCAATTTTACTCCCAAATTTTAAGTGAATACAAATTTAACACTAACAATGATTCTCAATGATTGTTCTTATGAGAAAGTAATTGATAATGACAATTGTCACCTCTAACACTTTCATATAAGGAATAATTTGTTCAATACACTATTTGGGATATATTTTTAATCAATTAAAATAAATTGTCACTCAACAGACTTCTTTGAATAAGAACATTATACAACAAATATGATGAGTGGATGAAGTCGAGGCATAAAGTAATGAAATTGTATATCGAAGAATGTTCAAGAGACCATTTTTACATATTTACATCAACATTGTATGATAACAAAATGATTCAGGTCAAACTTCAATGCAATAATGAATATAAACAAATACATTTGTGAATTTACATACCTCTGTAGGGAAGATTACATAGCCTACCCCTAAAAGACCAAACGATGTCTTTTGGTAACATATAGCATAGCAATTTTGGATAGCTCACTGCAAATGAATTCTTTTTTTCTTTGAAATTTTCACACAACATGTGTCCAAGGAGTAGTTTTAAGGCCCAACAACTTTCATAACTTTTAACTACATGGTTAAGAAGTTATTGTATAATATGTAGTTTCTTTCCCAATTTAGGCAACCTGGGCAAATAAAAAAATATTTTGAATCATTCTCTACTTCTTTCTACTTACTATTTTTTTTTCCTATATGTTGTACAATTCTAAATGATTTGAATTTTTTCAAGCATGTATCTAACTTGCCTTAAAGAAGGAATCCAAAGAAGAACTACCATTTCAGATATTTTTTCATACAAATGTGACCTTTTGAAGTATAACTGCCCAATTTTTTGCAAGATAAAAAAAAATATTTTTTTTTCAACTCAAATGCTACAACTCTTGCAATGTATATGGTGAAAATTTCTGAAATTTTTCCCACATATTCTCAAACCAATGTACTACATGATCCTATGGTTATATGTGTCTAGATATGTGTTGTTGTTTTTTCCAAAAATTGGTACTTCTACTAGAAATGGTAGATTTGGAGCGTTTTTGGTGAAAACATAGTCAAAAACCTTTAGGGGTTAAAGGTGAGAATAATCATCAATTACTTTCTAAACATGATCATTCAAAATTGCTCTTAATATTCATTTTTTTCTTCACTTAAAATTTGAAAATAAATTTAGAAGCGTTGTTAATGCAATGTTAAAAATTTGTGATTCATTTGGAAACTTTACACACAATTTTCCACTACTAATAATTCAAATCTGGAAATTGTATGGTTAGCCTAATTAGGATTATCATGATCTTCATTGCAAGGCATGACCATGCCACCTTGGTGAACAAGGGTGACCTTGAGGGTGATTTTTCAAGCCTTATTAAAGACTAGGTGAGATAAATGAGGAGTCCCAAGCAGACAAGGCACTATAGCGTTTTGGTTGGGACGAAGAGAGTAGCATGACATACTTGCTTAGATAGCTCATGAAAGTACGTGTCCATAGGTCCAAAAAACACAAGGATACAAGTTGTGAGTAAAAAATTATGGCTCTTTTGAGTTAGCAATGATTTGATCACGAATCCAAGTGGAAGATGTGGGAATGAAGGTTCCAGGAGTAATTCTTTGTCCAAATAGGAGATGCCACATATTTTTGGAAAGCTATAAAGATAAGGATTATAGAATTCTAGATTTTACAAAGAGTGTAGCTATGATCTAAAAGTTATGGGCAAACAAAGAGGGTAGAATCCTAGAGAACTATACTTCCTCGAGGACTTAGGACATTAAAGGTCTATAATTTACTCAATATTTGTTGCATTTGAGAAAGTAAGTAGTCTATGGTAATTCACAGAAAAAAAATATTAATAAAATGTTCTTACACTTTGGATTTAGAGTTCCAAGCTAAAGTTATTTTAATGGGAAGATTAGAAGTCCCTGAGAGCTCACCTTTGAGGTTGAGGTATGGCAATTAGGTACCTTCTCAAGGAGGAAGTGTATCTAAAATGTTTTGATAACCTATCAAAAGAGGGATTTGCCGAATTTTGTATAAAGTATTATAGTGAGGGGTGGTCTCTTGCCTCACTCCCGAATGATGTTTTGGTGAGCTAAAGTAGTCATAGATGGTGAGGTTGGTAATGGAGCCTTACAACCACCTTCATGACATTGTGAAGTGCTTTTAGATACTCCTTGATACCGTTTGGATGGTTTCCCACTCTACTCTAGGCTATGATGTTGAGTCCCAACTAATGAGTCCCTAAGTGGGTACCAAAGTGAAGTTACTTGGGCCTAGTAGGGAATTGGGTATCATTGAAAGGTGGGTAGCATTGGTGGTGAGTGGTGCCACCACTAAGCACTTGAACATCAATGGAAGGTTTGCCTCATATTATCAAATGACATGCCCCATGTCTTACAAGAGTTAAGTGATGGGAATCAAGGAGAATAGGAAGCTTTAGACTAGTGTTGGAATTTTATGCTATAGGTGCATGGCATGTCCAATGTTAGGAGATTCTCATCCTTAGTGTCACTAGAAGTGAAGTGTCACTAAGGCACATTGGTGAGCTTAAAGAGGTAAGTGTCATGAAAGGACACAACAAGGATGGTAAAGAAAATTAAATTTTGATAGCATTCACCTCTGAGTTGTGCATGAAGATCAATAAATTCCTTAAAACGATACCCTGAACAAAGTATAGCATTAGAAGGGATTCGGCTATTGTGGAAGACCGTGAGTTCCTACAAGTTCTTAGACAATAGGAACTCGGCCACAATAGCTAGTTTATGTGGCTAGGCGAAACCATATCAAATAATAATAATATTTTTTTCAATTTTTCAATTTTTTTAAATATTATTATTTTAAAAATTATTTAAAAAAAAATTGTGCTAGCCTTGGTTTGTTCCTAGCATGGGGGACCAACTTGAAACAATCTTCCAGGGTAGTTGGAACTTTTCTAATGGTCTTCCTTAAGGATTCTATGACTGCATCAAGTACATGAACAGACACTAATACTTAACCCCTAAAGGTTTGAGGCACATTTTGGGCAGATATTGTCAAAAATTGCCACTTTTTAGAGCAACTAGAAATAAATGAAAAAAAAAGTTTTTTTTTCAAAATTCAACCTTACAAATTTGTACTAGACTTTTGGGAACATGTGGAAAAAAATTTAGAAACTTTGAACACACGGATTGAAAGATTATAACATTTGAAGTTAGGTGAAAAAGTTTTTTTCTAACCTTGCCTAACAAGGCTTGCAAAATTTAACTCCTTCTAGAATGAGATTCTTACACTAAATATGGTTATTTTTTTTTGACATTTGCATCTTATATCATGTAAGCTACACACCCACCAAATTTCAAAATCATAGGAACAATTTTGCACATATTGCCTGAGTTGCCCCAAAAGCTTAGGGCAACATAACTTTTGATCCGGGCACCCGATTAGAAAAGAACTTAGATTTTTTAGAAGGGGGTACATAGTTACACATTATGTCCAAATTTCATGAACATCCAATCTAAAATGACTTCATGGGAACCTACCTGAGATGTCTTGCATACATTGAATGGACACTTGGTCCCTTAAGGGTTATAAACCAAGAACACAAAGATATAGCTATGTAGGGTACACTTGATTGAAAAGAATGAAAAAGTAACTCACCCAATTGATATTGTTTGTGTTGTTGTGAAATTCTCAATTCCATTGATTCTCAATCTAATAATGTTTTTTTCATTTCATCTAAAACAAACACTCTACCTACATGTTAATTGCTAAAAATGACACTCAATAAAATAAGAGTATACTTATGTGCATCAACAAGAAAGAAAATGGATGAAGAATGTACTAGTGTGAGTTATTTTCTCCAACTGAAGGCAATCTTCATGTAGTTTGCTCTCTTGTTTTCTTGATCCAATTTGCTCTTTCAACCCCATGAGAGGAGATTTCAAGCCCATAGAAGGTTGTTTTAGGCATGTTTCTTTTATTATTCTTGATGCAGTGAGGGAATGACTAGCTGTTGTCGAGATTTTTTTTAATTAAAAAAAAAGTTTAGAAATTAGAAAAAAATTTAAGAAAAAAATTTTCATTTAAAAAAAAATGACTTGGCCAAACTTCAGCCACATCGAACTACTACTACAGTGCAATTCCCACGTTCCTTGCAATTCGAGAACTCATAGCCCTCCTTAGGCCTAAAATCTCTCCTAATGAAATTGATCAAACTATTGAGCTAGATCTTGAAGGCCAGAAACACTTAGTACTATGAAGAAAATTAAGTAAGCATGAATTGAAAATACCAAAAACAGTTTGTTACATTCCCAAGCCAATGATCAAAATGTACAAATCACCTTAATAAATTGCCCAAACCAATAAAATAGCACAATACATGCTTATAATCTTATACCATCTACATTGATTTGATCCAATAGTCATATTTCTATCCTATGACACAACATTATTAACCAACATTTGGGGGTCATTTTTGCTTCCACAAAAAGTGGGAGCCCTAATGTTGCAACTATCCAACCAACCAATGACTCTTTGCAACTTCCGAGCCAACCAATAATACTCTGCAGATTAAAATAAATTAGCTCCTAGGGATCCATGGAGGGATTATCCCAATGTCTATGGGGGAATAGTTTATGTTGGTTAAAGGTGTTGTGGAGTCAATAGACTGTAATCCTTACTACCTTAGGGTGAACAAATCAAATTGTTTCAATTACTCTATACAATTGGTATTTTGCATATATATCTTGAGATGATACGTTCTCTTCCAAAGTGAATTCTAATCTCCATGGTGATTCCTTCCATTCAAATATGAAGATTATTTTGCAAATTGAAATGTCCCAAATTGCCTTTGTCTATTTGAAGAATTAACCTAGTAGGACAAGCCTATGACCATATATTCAAACCTTGAAGTTCTTCTCTTTGTATGCTCCCATTCTACAAACTATTTGTCAACAAAAAAAATGTTGGATTTGATTTTCAAAGATGGTTATAAATTACAATCTCATTCATCCAAACTAATTCTTGACCTTTAGAAAAACCCACTCTTTTTGTTTGACGAATTTGATGAAATTGAGATAAATAGTATATCCATCCATACTTTTTAGTTAGATTACTTGTTTGCTTGTTTTTTTTGCTATGTCGAGATCTCTTGGATTGTATGTTCCTTAGTCATGTTCTTACTATCATCAAAAAGCCCTCAATGAGGAGGGGTGCATGGGCTTTGTTTTCTAGCATTTGGACCTATGGTGTGAAAGATATTTAATTTCTAAGTTTTTGTAAATTAAAAAAATTAGAAAATTATTTTTACTTTTATTTTGGTTGTGGCAATGGCACGTGGCACACTAGTATTTATAAAGATATAAGCAAAAATACACCCAAAAATATCAAGAATGAATTCAGGTTCTAGAGGGGTACCTTGTACTTGCCACAAATTCAAAACCCTGTCACTGACCAACCGACGGAGGCAGCCCACACTGGCGCGGACAGATTGCAGGGGTAGATCCCGGACAAACCAATCGGAATAATCCACGTGGACACGGTAAACCGGCCAGGTCAGGTAAGCTTACCGCAAACCGTACCAGCAAGTTAGAGCATTAAATAATTCTTGGACGCGCTCCAGTCGCGTCCGTCGCGTCCGCCGTGTCGTCGTTGCCATCGTCGCCTCCTCGTCACGTGCTCGTCGCTTCCGATCTCTCCCGCCATCTCGGTTCGTTTCCTCTCGTCACTTCTCGTCTCGGCCCCGACGGATCCCTCGCGCTCCTCGAATCCCCGCAACACAGTGTGCTCCGCGCGCCTCACTTACCAGCGACGCCTCTGCAGTGAGTCCTTTCAGTTCGCTTCAGCGCAGCCGCGTCGGAGTCCACTCACACACACTCGCACGCAAACAGCACACGAGGCGTAATAAGTTAGTGGACCCGCTCGATCATCCCACTCGTGAGTGCATGCCATGCGTGACGGCGATGGCGATGGCCATGGTGGTGGTGCAGCAGCCGCAGCAGCAGCAGGGGCGCCTTGGTACGTGCCCAGGATTGAAGTGATTGATTCCAGTGCACTGCTGCCCAGGACGCGTCCAGCTGCAGTGCACCACGCCCGGGAGTGAGGGGTGGGGCCAGGCCAGGCTAGCTAAGTTAATTAGCTGGGGTGGGGTAGGGGTGGACTGAGGGTCGATCAAGGGGCGATAGAGTACGTTTCTAGCCAGATTGGGGGCATTGCATGTGAGGTAGCCAATGAGGAAGACGACGCGGAAGCCAAAGTGGTGTTGTCTCGACGCTAATTCTCCAGGTAATAACCAAGGGCTTCTTCCTCTTTGGGTTCAAATGCGTTTGGATGGGCTCTGAGTCTCTGAGAGATAGAGAGAGGGAGAGACGAATACCTGCTGCGCGTTTGATCCTTGTGTGATCATTTCTGGGGTTGAAATTTGTTTTGTTGTCATTACCTGTCGACGCTTATTAGCCTCCGTTTGCAATTAATTTCGGTAGAGAATCACGAAAGGAAGCTTCGGAAAATGAGTTCTACCCAATCGCTGAATTGATTTATCTCTGCGCTCGCTGCCTCTGCATATTCCGAAACCCACTTCACTCCGAATTAATGGTTTATTGGTGGGTACCCAAGACCACGGAGGTGCTTACTCCTCGACTGACTGAGAGTAGAGTAGAACAGAATGTGGGGCTCCAGCAGATGGAAAGAGCTCTTACTAGGAGGTGCTTCACGAATGCACAATAAGTAGTGCGAAAGGAATGCGTGGGCCGCTGATCGTAATCTCAGATACTCTCCGGGGCGGGGCGTCACAGTTCAATTCTTGGGCTCAAAATGGGCACGATTTGAAAAGGGTCCGGTGCAGTGAGACGCAATTCTGGAACTCAGAGCCAGATTCGTCACCGATTTGTGACCCGATTGGGTTGAAATCGACGAAAGGTCCGGTAGCTGCAGTGAGGGATCTCTCTATTCAGTTGAATGCTTGTTGTTGTTGCCCTTGCCATTGCCATGGGCTATATCCAGAATCGGCTGATTGCAGGAAGACGTGCGCAGCACTTGGTCGCCTTGTCCAGTCTTTTCCGAGTTCACAACGACGCCACGGTCCTTCAACACGCCCTCACCGACAAACCCTATTCCGTATCGTTCGGCCAAGCGTTTCAAGCCAAGCGCAACGAGGACTTCGTCTTGGCCGCGACCAGCTGCGCTCGCTGCCCCGGCGACGACGACCACGAGCATGCGTCCTCCACCTTCGATGCTTTTGCGGTGAGAAACCTTTGTCAAAGTTTTTAAATTGTTCTTTCTCATGAAATTGGAAAAAGGGAGATTTCATTTGATTTTTTAAAGAGTCGAGGGTTACTTTGGATGAAACGTGGCCTTGAATGACTTTGGTGGGGAAAATCTATAAGGGCTTGAATAACATTAATTTTTTTCTATTAGTGCTTGAAAATTCTATTTTCACAAAATCAAAAATGAATATTTATCAGTAGTTCTTGGCACTAATTTTGTTCTCTCACTAATTGTATGAATTAGTGTTACTTGTGATTGTCAAAGATTGTATTGGTGAATACCATTTACACAAGGTAGGACCTTTTTCCTTCAATACCATTCATGCCAAAGCCAATTCTTATAGAAAAATTCTAATGTCTTAATAAAATAGGAAAATTTTGATCATTTTCATTTTCTAGGATGATAGGAATTAATGTTTTTAGGGTCTATATATCCCACTATTAGCCAATGCATCTCTACTAAAGTATAAAGAGTATATGTTAACCTTTAAAATCCTATCTATATTTTCTAAATATTGGGCAAGCTTTTTTAGGTGGCAAAAATCTTCTTTTCAAAATCTGATTTGGTTATGCATACTAAATGTGTTGTCTTCATTTAGGTGTATTACAAGTGTCAAGATTGTTACTTACAAGTGTTTTTTTAATGGGGAAATAAACATCACTTCATTCAATGTTCCTTAAATCTTCAAAACTTTATATTATAGAAAGTCACAATGTTTTAATCATCAAATCCTTTACCATTTTAACCTATCTAGTGTAAAGATAAAGTGTTCAACCAATCATAAATAAATAAAGGGTGTTTATAACCATAGTAGATACAATATACAAAGTAGTTGGATATAGGGAATGACTTTCAAAACACCCCAAGTTAAGTTGAGGTCCATTTTTTGTATGCAATTTGTGTCAAACCAATAATCCCTATAGATTTTGTGTTCCCACTTGGCGTTAGGGATGATGATTACAATGTGAATCCAGTCCATAAGTAGGTCTAAATTTGTTCCTAAGACCTCAGTAATAGCACTCTTTAACAGTAAGTGAGAACATACCTTAAATTCGTGAAGTGCCAAGTGGCATCTTCCTCTCCCCAATGGTTGAGAGCGTCATTAAATCCGGTCTGACACCTTGTACACTTCGTCACCCTTTCGTCCAAAGCTGACGTCCAACGTACCTTACAGTCCCTCCCTCCACGGCAACGCTGGGTGGGTGCCTTGTGAAAAGCTCTCTTCTGATTGTTTTAAATTTGGGGAGTCCCGTCCGTCAGCTTTTCTCTCTCGTTTCTGCACAAGGGTGGCACTTGGCAGAGGGTGTGCAAAGTTTATACGGATATAATTTGCAGGGCACGGCTTGAGAGTGTTCCCATTGGGCACATGAATCGCTTTCACTCATATCATGCACCAACTCGGGTCTGACACTGACGCACTAAGTTAAGAGGGGGCCCTGGGGCAGGATGCATTGAGTCAGGAGCAAGCAGGCAGGCAAGCTACAGTAGATTGACAGGGGGGAGCCGCTGATGTGTGTACGTCACGGTCTCGGTGGGATATTTCATGAGTATTAGCGCAAGCTCCTAACAACCCTGCTAAATGGGCTGCTAATTCAAAATTTTATGGTAAAAGCTGTGGTAATGTTCACAGTTTCCGTAAAAATGAAACACTTTGGGTAGAAGTGGGGATGAATTTAGCCACGTTTGGGAGCGTTGCTGAGGAGCGGCGGATGTGTGCTGCAATGGTTACAAGTCCCAAATGGGATTTTCAGAGTTAGCTGAAGTTGCTAAAAGCACTGCTAAATGCGCTAAGAATTCGAAGTGAAACATTGTGGTATTCACAATTTCTGTACCGATGAAACGGTTTTGGTCGAATTTTAATTTGGTGAATTTTAGCCTCATTTGTGAGTACTGCTTGAGAAGAGGAGCTGCGGATGTGTTGCGACAGCTGTGGTTTCAAATGTGATCTTCATTAGTAGCTCAATCTCCTAAAATCCCTGCTAAATGTGCCGATAATTCAAATTTTGCCCTGTGGTAATGTTCACATTTTCTGTGAATATGAGAAAAGTTTTGGTAGAAGTTTTGGTGAATGTACAGCCTCATTTGTCACTTCTGGTCCTGTACAGATCTTTGACGGTCACAATGGCTCGGCCGCCGCGCTCTTCACCAAAGAGAATCTGCTGCCCAACGTGACGAGCGCGCTGCCGTCCGGGTTGAGTCGGGAGGAATGGCTGGCCGCGCTGCCGCGAGCCATGGTTGCAGGGTTTGTGAAGACTGACAAGGACTGGCAATCGAAAGGGACCCCATATGGGACCTTGCGAGGTATTAATACTAACTTCTTAGTCTCGGACTCTCTGGTCGGACTTCTACCTGATATTTCCATTTCATTTTTTAAAAACTGAGGGAAGATTGGCCTCCTACCTGATTTCACTTTCACTTTCTTCCTGTAGCACAGAGAATAAAATTCATGGATGTCTACTTTAGTTATTGGGAATTATGGACTGTCACGGTTATGTAAAATGATTTGTAATTTGCAAGTTAGTTCATATCAAGTTTAGAATTTTGCATTGCACATAGACCTTGAGGATGAAGTTAGTGCTGTTCACGATCTTATTGACCAGTTGCATATCCTCAAATAAATCACATAATTTTGTAATTTGCAAGTAAATGAGATTAATAGCCGTCCTCACAAATATTGAGACTGCCACATTAGGTTCAAGATGCTCTATTGGCATTTCATGGTGATGGCTAACTTTGTTTGGGTGATGTTGTGTGCAGGGAAATTTTCAGGCACCACGGCGACGCTGGTGATTGTGGACGGGTTGACAGTCACGGCGGCGTGTGTGGGCGACTCGCGGTGCGTTTTGGATGCGCTAGGCACTGTGACCGCCCTCACCATCGATCACAGACTAGACACCAATGACGAAGAGTGTGTGCCCAATCATCCAAATGAGTGCTCAAATTTGAAATTATGATGAAATTTGAAATTTGAAATGATCGTATTTTAAAAAATTCATATAACGCGTATATCAACTCATCATACGTACGTCTCATACCCAATCAATCAATAACGATTTGCTCCGTATTATGGACAGGCCTCCCTGTCTCTTAATATGGGAATTGCCGCCCTGTTAAGTCCGTTTCAGAATACGGGGTCTTAGACTGCAACACTTGTGCTCCAGTTTGATTTCAGCTTTCTATTTGGAGCCTCGCACTTTCCTCACAGATCTGAATGTTGGGCTCAGAAGAGAAAGAAAAAATAGAGTTTCGCTGTTGATGTCCAGTTTAGTAAGGGTGGCTGTCTGAGAGCGAGCTTTTATTCCGTATTAGACTGACATTCTCACTCCATGCAGAGGTTGCATTTCTGGGACCAATTGAAAGCTTTTGGTTGCATGACGTCCAAAATGGAATGCTTAGTACTGGGAGCTCAGTCTTGAATGCTGTCACCTCGCATTCGGTGTGTCAGACTGCCCCATTCCAGCTGCCCAATTTGCAGGTTTGCGACCAATTGGGACGCAATGCAGTACACCAAGTACTGTCCGGCCTCATTTAGAGTTTGGGATAGTGCCAGTTGAGGCGATTTTAAATAGCCTGGCCACCTCTGACCCCTTCTGACCCACCCCCTCTGTTGGAAATGAAAGCGGTCGGCCGGTCGGAGTCTGACTAGTCACTGTCCCAAATGGGAAAGTCCTTCGATAAGCAATAAAGGTTCGCCTTTATTTGTGTCAGGAAAAAAAAAAAAGTCCTTTGATAAACAGCTTTGAAAGTCGAGACCGTTAAAATGGGCCGAACCATTCGAATTGAACACTGACCAGTATTCACTCTGGTATTTTGTAGCTAATTATAAAATTGGTCAGTATAATGGGTGCTAACTTGAGCCACTTTTGAGAACACTGATTATCATTTAGAAGGATTAGCATGGTAGAGAATTAACTGTCCACCCCTTCTGTTCATGGAAGGATTAACTTAATCTGTTGCTTAAATTCTCTACAGGCGGGAGCGTGTGATAGCAAGTGGAGGCGAAGTGGCTCGCCTGCATCCTTTTGCGGGACATGAGGCGGGGCCCTTGCGAGCGTGGCCTGGAGGAATCTGCTTGTCGCGCACCATTGGCGATTTGGATGCTGGGGATTATATTGTGCCTGTGCCCCATGTGAAGCAAATTAGGGTGAGCCACAGCCCATTCTTGGCACCCAGCCTATAATTTGTGAATGGCATACCGAATAATTCATGCGTGATCGGGATGAGTTTTTCAATCTGTGTGAAGACTTTCGACATACTTTTCACTTCAACCTCTTTTATACGATTGACCTCTTAGACAACGTTATGGAATATCTTGCACGTTTGTTACACTACCGGTATCATTCACTTGTAGCATAATTGTCGCACATTAAAGGAAGTATGTCTTGGAACTGGAGACTCTCATATTAAAGAGGGCTTTAGGGTTGAGAGTGAAGGGAGTCATGACATTGGGCCTAGTTTAGTTTATATTGTAGAGCCTGTACATGTAGAAGGTGCGCATTTAATTGTTGTCTTCCGTGATCAGACAGCTTGGTCTTTGGGGCACGCTTACATAGAGGGGAGCACTTACAGCATAGACTCACTATTGCCGAAATAATTTGAATTCGTCTTTCTAATTCTATCAAGTTGAATGTGTGTTGGGGGAATTCTTCGGAAACAGCTTTCACCTGGAGGAGGCAGGCTCATCATCGCCTCCGACGGCGTTTGGGATGCCCTGAGCTCGGAAAAAGCTGCCAAGATCTGCCGTGGGGAAAAGCACCCTGAAGTTGCTGCAAAGAACGTAGTCAAGGTTCGTGCCTCTCCAATGTTTTTCAGAGGTTGTATTAGTGGGGTTTTGATATTTCTCTGCATTCATGAGTCGAATTGGAAGCTCAGACATTTTCTGGAACGAGTTTGATAGCTGCCAGGCATGTCGAATTGTGGATGTCGAAGGTGAGAGGTCCATGAATTGACCGGGTTCCTTACATTATTCCTCTCTAATAGTGTTAAAATTTTAGGTGAAATGGTTAACACTTGTAAAGTCAGGTACTGTCAAACCTGCTGGAGATGATCTCCCCCCAAATGACAGTTCTAGAATATTTTGCAGTATCATTATCATTGGTTGCAGCATAGTTATTATTTGGGGATTTTGGCAGTCAAAGTAAAGATATAACAATATTAAGCAAGTAATAACGTTCTTGAATATTAAATAGCTATAGGCAGAATTTTCTAAGATTGTTCAGACTCCGAACCCTTAAACAACTGAGACCAATAAGTTACACCTGTCTTAGCTCCACTGTTCGCCAGTGACACCCCATCTGCATGGTTTAACTATGCTATGGAGGTCAAGTCATAATTATAAAGAACTTGGTTGGTTTAGGACCTCTTGCCTCAAGTGCACTTGAAATTGATATGCTTGCCCATTTCTTGAAGGGCATGAACATAACATTATTAAGTCAAATCAAGTCGTTCCCCATAATTAATGTTAGAATCTCAATATTTCACAATTACAAGATTAACTCTTAACCATAAGCAAATAGGGACCATCAAACTACAGCTGCCTCAACTACTACACTATTCACCAAGACCCCACATCCGCTGGAGTTAATAATGCTCTGAACATGACGAGATGGGGCTGTGTGATTTTCAGGAGGCCGTGAAGATTCAGGGTCTGCGAGATGACACAACTTGTCTGGTGGTGGACATAGTCCCTCCAGGCCGAGCTTCGCGTTTCTTTGCTCCTGCAGTTCGAAAGCACATGACGATGATGAAATTCTTGCGATTCTCATGGTCCAAGAAAGACACTGCTTCTGAAGCCCCCGCCATGGAAGAGCTTTTTGAGGAGACTTCTGCAACACTTGCTGACAGGTATGTATATTCACCTGGACCAGTGTAATGTCAAATGCTAGATGATTATCAGTGGAGTTTTGTGATATTTTTTTTCAACGATACTGCTGTGCGTAAAAAGTGACGTAACCTCTGTGTGCCCAATTGGTCAAAATTAGCTGAATTCCTTTTCTGTAGGTTTTAAAATAAGTTATTTATGAAGCTCCAAAGGTGTCAAAATATATAAATAGAAAGCAAAAAACATACCCTATGTTTTTGAACAATAGAGAGATTTGTTTGGAAGTTACAATAATCAAATATTGACCTCCAAATTGAACTTCATGGTTTTTAGTTGGAGCACTTCGAGGTTAAAGTACTCAGGGTTGTAGGAATCTAGAAGGATGGTCTGTCTAGAAGCCTTCACACCCGTCAAAATCCTTATTATCACATTCATCTTCAAACATCTTGTGATAGTGCGATAGTGTTCGAACTCGATACATTTGTTGCCTAGCTGGCTTGTTGAGAGGATAGAGGATGTGATATTCAAGGTGTATATATTTCAATTATTTGCAGTGTTTTTGATTTCCATTTCATGGGCCTTTTGTGTTAGTTCACATGGATGCTTTTAGAGTCGTGTCAAACTTAGTTGATTACAAATAAGTTGACTCACTTCTTTCTATCTTGTTCTTTGTTTCAGATTGGGGCCGGTGGCCTGAGAGGCTGCACAACAGGGCGCTCTATTCTTCCTGCAATTTTCATGGCGATCGCAATAACGATACAGGCATTGCTTGCATACAGAAAGTTTTGAATTTGGTTGAATACCCACTGTATGATTAGATGCAACTCCGAGGGCAAGGACATACCGAGTTGTCTTGTCAGTGAGAGATATAGAACACACCTGTGCATTGGTTCCTGGAATTAGCGTTGCAGGCCACATCACCTTTTAAGGTTCAAAACATTAGTGTAAATAATCAGGTTGACAACATAGTTTCATTTTAGTTTGAACATTCATTAAAGGCAAGCTACTTTGGTCACTAATCATGTGACATACAGACAAGGGAGGTTTACGGCCCTAGCATAGTCAGTATAACAATTGGAGGTGTATACTCTCATCATTCAGTAGATTTCACAATCAGGGCGGGGCACGGACTTCCTGACCTATAAATTTTTTTTGACCACTCTTGAAGAGTGTTGATTGCTGTTGCAAATCATTGTTTTAGTTGAAAATTTCTTGCATGAACAAACGGAGTTCTCAGGTTGTGTGGTTCGGAATTGGTATTTCCATACAAATTGGAGGGTTGCAATCCGTGAAGGAAGTCATCAACGTGGAATTTCGCCGGAGCAGTCTCGTCATCTCACAGCCCACTTGCCAGTATCTTGACGACAGTATGTTTTGTGGACTGCTCTTTTAGGTATTGCATAGGTTTACTTGGAATCAGAATGGCATTCTAGAGGACCTTTGATTGCCTTTTTGAGATTTCACATTCTGATAGAGGCAGAGGCGACAACGATAATGCCGAAGAAATTGTGGCCCTTCTGTAGGAAAAAATTCGGCAAACAGAAAACGTGAGTAGTCCTTGTCTTTATTTCATAGGAAACTTCAACTGATAAAGAATTACAATATGTGTACTGTACTGCACAAAAGAAGGGTCGGCATGTCCTGAGTTGCTCTAGGCAAACGACAACAGGTACAACATTCACTAGGACCTTTGCACTTGCTTTTCTGCAGTTTTAATCCTTTTTTACAACCACAAACTAGGTAGCAACCTAAGCAGCGAAACTGTGCGACACTTGGGGCAACGAAGTGTCTTTACGTGGCTATGACTACAAATCCTGAATGATGTTGAGAGGTGCGCAAATGAGAAGGTATCCGGGTTTAGAGTGTCTTATAGTGCTATCTTTTGTTTTTACTTTGCACTAGGTACAGAAACAAGTTCAGCAAGGCCCAACTCCAACAGCGTGCGAAAGTGGTGCAGCGCCTGCAAAAACTTCAATCAAAACTTCAATCAATATCAAACCAACCCTAAAATCATCTATTCAACTCCTGTACTGTACATATGTAATCAATCAGTTTTAAGCCATTTGGGCACTTGGGGAGAAATGTTGTGTTGAGGAAGAGTGAACCCAAATGGAAAAACAACCAATTCAGGATCTGACGTCTCAGTCATTGAAAACCAAAGTCTAGAAGTATGCACGAACGCAGGAATTGATGTCTGCATCTTACCATTGCATTAGGAAAAATCAGTTTCATGGGGCCATCAAAAGCTGGTCATGTCGCAACCTGCACAATGACAGGATGGACATTCAATACTCCCTAACCGTTATTTGGAATTGCCATGTGACAGAAGTGAAAATAGTAAAGGTAGTATGATCAGAATAATCTGCAAATGCAAATGTAAAGTATCAGCACTAGATAGAAAACTCATTCCCCCAGAGGTATTCTAGAAAACGCACCTAGTTACAATTTGCAGGGAGTACATTAGAAACGGATTCAAATGGCGTTACAATGGGCAGGGTTAACGCAACTAGGTTTCTAGAAAACCTCTTGGAGGGATCTCTACTCCTGAAGCGATGAAGTCACTGACGGTCACCATGACATTTGTTGTTGAATACATGTGAATTGAAGATCCAAACATCCAGAAAGCATAGCAGCTGCCAAAGAACCACAACACATCTTCCTTCAGCAAATGACAAATCCTTCATCAAATCACAACTTTTTCATCAAGTTACATGAACTGCCTCACCCTCATCAACCACCAACCACGTTGGAAAATCTCCCGTTCCAAAGCATGACGCCCATCGATCAGAAGAGACACATCTTTGGTCATGCTTTGCAGAGGCTAACAACATTGGCCTCCTCTTAGTATGGAAACCATAGAGAGAATGTAAACAATACCCACCAGTCATCGCTCACAAAAAACCATTTTTACATGTGAGATCTTTTCCCATGTAAAATTTAATGTGCTAACTTTGAATCGCTTACGAATAGTAGCCTCTAGAGACAACATTCCTCTACTCTTTAACATCCATAAGTATCAACATAAGTGGGCTCTAGGGATCACTACTGCTTAACCCTAAACGATCAAGGATTCATAGATTCCAAATAACAGACTCCGTCAATGAATCATATGGTGAAAAATATGGCACAGGTGGGACCAATTTTCATATCACCAGGATCAGCAAAGAACATCGCATGTGTTGATTAAATTAATAGTAGAACTCGACAGAAGAAAGTTCCCATACTAACTGCTCGAAACTGCATTCCAAAGATTCATCGTTTTAGAATGACCAATTCAATTGATCATACTGCAAAAAATATGATTCAGATGAGGCCCAGTTTCATATCACCAGAACAGAATCAGCGAAAAGCACTGCATCTCTGGGTAAAAATTCAATAAAAAATTGGACAAACGACCCCTCTGAACTACTGAAAACTACAAAACCGGTCAAGATCAGAATGTCCATACCAGTACGCCACGATCCGATGTGCGGTCTCCGTTGAATGGGAAGCCATGGCGGCTTCTTCCCTAAACTGCAACAGTTCAAAATCACCAGCACAGCTCAGATCAAACTGACTGTCCATTTTCCAAATGGCGCTTTCAAACACAAGCAGGGGACAGACGTACTGCTAAGATATGCCCACAGAAAAGTACCCACAAAAGCACAATTGAATGTGCAATTCAGTCATTTTCTTCCAAAGTTTAGGGTTGGTGAAATCCCCCTGGATAGCAGTGACAAGGACTGAAATTAAAGGAGACTGACATTCACGTCACTCCGTCGTTTTCGTGTCGGTGTTTTCATGGCCGCAGAGTCATCACTTTCAAAAGAGCCCTGTCGCTGAGCCCAACCCTGGCAGCTGAAGATACCCAAGTTTCCAAATGTGGTATAGTAGAACCACCCATGACCAACCACCCTTAACCCTGTAAGGACGGGCTGGTCACCGTGGAAATCTTCTTTTCAGAAACAGTGTGAATCATCTATTTTAAAATAAACAAAAGTAATCATTGCAGGTCATACTACTATGCAAGACCTCCCCTTTTTGCAAAAAAAATCCAAGGATGAACAATCACACTTCTATCTCACATGGGAGAGTTCTCTATCATCCATAGGACCACTCTGGTCCATGGCGTCCTTACAGGGTTAACCCTTGAACGCTGGGCTGGTGCCTGTGGAAAACAGCCATTTTGGAACTGTGTGACATCATCCACTTTAGAAAAAACAGAAATACTCATTGGGAATCAAACTATTGTAGAAGATCTTCACTTTCCACCCCTAATTCCGAGGATGAATAGTTGCAATTCTATCCTGCACAGGAGGATTCTTTGTCATTTATCACACAATAATAAACCTTTGCGTCATGCAAGGCTTAAGCATTCTATACATGATGTGGAGCAATAATAGGCGATGCAAATTATCTACCTCATAGAAAGATAGAAATCATTGAGATTGCAATTTTTTTGGTAATTTTTTGCCTTGAATTGAAATTACTAAAAATTTTAGTAGTCAAAAGTTGCCATATGGATCCATCTCCAACACGTAGAGTCTTCCACAATTGTTCATTCAAAGATAACTTTGGCTCTCAAAACCAAGTAGATGTGTCATGACATTGATGGTTAGAAGATGGTCAGAAGCTAAGACCTGATGGTTAGAAAGTAGTCACTTCTCTATTGATTTTCCTAGTACCTATATATGGGCTATGGGGCCTAGTTGGTAATGGGTGGTTCTACTATATTTTGATACAAACGACTGTTGTTATTGAGTGTGTTTTTTATTTCTCAAAAGCTATACAACTATTATATGAATCCTTGGTGATAAAATTCCTCCTTTTGCTATGGATGAAAAAGCTAAATTGCTACAAGCTCCTTGGGAAGAAACCCAAGGATCTCCATGCATCTTCATGGTTGCAATGAATGGCATGCAAACTAGGTCACTTCTTATTTTGAAATCTTTCATTTTTATTAAATTTTGATCATTTCAATTTCAAAATTCATTCTCTTGGGATTGTCCATTGTTAATATATCTACTTCAATTGTGCAATAAGTCCATAGAGAATGTTGATGTGAAGAAAAAACACTAGAAGAAACCAATGCTAGTTTCTTGTAGTGAACATTGTCCCTTGGTTGCATCGCATCAACACCTACAAATTACTAAAGTTGTCCTACATTAAAGAACTCCTAATGGATGCAAAGTACAAGGCGTGTGAGTCCAAGCCCAATCCACACCCCTTGTATCCTGTTGATGTGAGACATCTTCATTAGATTTCTTCATCGAGTAAAAAGACAACAACTCCAATACTCAGCTCTAATCATACAACTTTTATGTTTACCCCATGCTTTTTTTTTGTAAGCAAATCTTTGATGCTTTGTGTGCCAACAAAAACTGGTTGCTATTGTTGAAGAGGCATCCCAGCTTTGGCTTTTATTACCACAAGTGCACTCAAGAGAATGATATATTGATATGCCTTTTTTCTTTTTTTCTGAAACAAATGAAACGGAATTTCATTGCAAAGGGCAAGATACAAAAACGGCAGCCACAGGTGGCCTATATTGATATGCCTTTGAAAGGCCTTCAAAATTCAATGAACGAGGCAACTACCGCGAAAGTCAAGTCCTTCAGTTGAGGCCGGCACTCCAGAAGTGGGATGAATGTATGCAAGTTCCATCTGAAGGAATCAACGACGGAGTTATGGGGGGCATGACCAACTACTAAACAGTACTGTACTGTACCGACTGTAAGTATGTACGACGGACGCTTTTTTCATCCACGACTCTGGATGTAAAATCTTGATGACTCCCACGGCAGCTGCACGGCAGTAGCCAATACGGTCGCCTTTCTGTGTTGCCTTGAAAACAAAGAAATAAAAAAGCACGGTTGCCGGTCTGCCCGACCAAGGGAACAAGCCAACAAGGGCAGGTCACGGGCCCGACCAATTTGTGATCATACCAATAAATGCCGCAGGACGTTAAATCCTCCATTCAAACTGGGCCCCGCGCAGGATAAATTTTGTGGGTTATCCGAGGGTAAAAGTAAAAAAATGCCCTCTATTTTGAGCCGTGTCTAGGGTATGTTCTTGGCTTCTCCCTGAAAATATGGGGTCTCTGATTGCAAATATGATTTCTGACTTGTTGCAGGGCTGCGGTGCTGCTGCCTCTGGCTTTTAGACTTGCTACCTCTGTCTTTGAGATCTTTGAGACCTACTGCTGCGGTGCTACCTCTTGCTTTGACACTTAATGCTGCCTCCTGCTTTGAGACCTGGAGCTAATTCGTTGTTGTGAACTAGCTGCGCTGTGGAGGTACTAGTATTGACTATAGTAATCGTTATTGGTGTTGAAGTGCACAAGTGCTGCTGAAGTGCTCAATTTCAGCTCTTTCTGCAAGCTCTAGAGAAGAATATCTCACCTTCTACTTTTTTGTTTTGTTTTTAAGTTATTTTTGATGGCAAAGAGACAAAAGACCATGAGAGATATGTTTTTTAAGGCCGGATCTACTAGAGACTTAGTGGATCGTCAAGGATCTAATGCTTCTTCACCCATCACACCTTCAAGCAAAGAGTGTAATGACATTGAAAAAGCTAACTTAGAGTGGAAAGATTCTTGGTATGAGTTTTATGATTGGGTGGAATTTCATCGTGATTTGGGGAGGGTTTTTTGTAAGATTTGTAAAGAGGGTGGGGGTAAATTTGCATATGCCACCAAGGGTTCTACGAACATTAAAATTTCTGCATTGCAAGACCATAGTAAAACAGTAGAACACCGAAAACTAGCTTGGGCTAAACATGGGGGGCAAAAAGCTTTGCAAAAGGCTGTTGCATCTGCAAATCGTAGTTGTGATGAAGCAATGGTGTCCCTATTTAGGGCTGCGTATTTTATGGGGAAGGAAAGTCTTCCTTTCCACAAGTTCCCAAGTTTATGTCACCTTCTTCTTTCTTGTAAAGCTCCCATTACCGAAAAAATTTACCATGATGAAAAATCTTGTGTTGAAATGGTCTTTGGTCTCTCCTCAGTTGTTCAAAAGAAAGTGCTAGAGAGAGTAAGGGATTCTAAATTTTATGGCTTAATGATTGATGAGTCTACTGATATTTCTATGAAAGGACACCTTGTAGTTTTTGCTACTTTTTTAGAGGCGAGTCTTCCTATCACTTCTTTTTTGGGGTTATTGTAGATTGAAGATGGAAAAAAGGATTCCAAGATGATATTTGACACTCTTGTAGCGGCCACAAAGACATGGGGATTAAATCTTGATAATTGCATTGGATTTGGATCGGATGGAGCTTCCACCATGGTTGGAAAAAATATGGGTGTGGCAGCTCGATTAAAACAGGTGAATCCCTTCCTCACTTCAACTCATTGTGTAGCTCATAGAACCAATCTAGCTGCATTAGAGGCATCAAAGAACGAAGCATGTAAAGAAATGTCTACTGCAGTGGATCCTATGTTAAATGCATTGGCTTCTCACTTCAAAAAATCATCTAAAAGGAAATCTGCCTTACAAACCCTTCAAAATGAACTAAATGATTCACAAAAAACCTTTAAAAGGTACCATAAAATCCGTTGGTTGTCTAGGTGGCAAGCCGTGACAACTTTGTGTGATTCTTTGGAATCAATCCTCATTTATTTGCGTGATAATTCTTCTGATGATGATATTGTCATTCCTGACTTGTTTACTAAGTTGAGTGACTTCAAGTTCATTTATATTTTGTATTTTTTGGCTGATATTCTACACATGCTTTCAAAATTGTCCAAAATTTTTCAATCTAAACTTGTTGATATTTCCATTATTGGCTCTATTGTAAAAACAGAGATTGCGTCTATTAGAATGTGTTTCCTTCTTGATTCTTGTGACTTAAACCAAGATACATTCAATCCTAGTACAGGTTTTCATGTCCTCCCCGAATTTGGACCCCCAGGTGGTTATCTTCGTCGCTTACCTAGTGAAATTAGGGGGTCCAAATTCCACAATGTTGAAATGACAAGGGATCCTACAGGCTCTGATCTAGAGGTTGCCTTATCATTTCAAAAGTCCTATGCAAAAGCAGTTTGTTTGGCTTTAGAGGTTAGGTTTGAAAATAATGATGTAATTGATGCTTTCAAAGTCCTTAACCCTATTCACATGCCTCATAGGCAAATTGGTTTGGCATCATGGGGAGTTGTAGAATTGGATTTGCTTTTGCAGCAGTATGGGCAACAAAAAAATGTAGGAGGAAAATTTTTTCTTCCCTTGGTAGATGCAGTAGCTTGCAAGCAAGAGTTCTTTGCTTTTAAGTTGCAAGGGAGTACAGAGTGGATGGACAAAACTTTTGGAGATATATGGGCTTCAATTAGTTGGAGTCCATCTTTGAAATTAAAGTACCCTAATCTACTAACTCTTGTTGAAATTGCTAAGTGTCAATGTGTGAGCACCGCAACGTGTGAAAGGGCGTTTTCAGTGCAGAATAACATCAAGCAAAAACTACGAAATCGTATGACAACATCCAATTTGGACAGTGTCATGCGATTAGCCTTGGAAGGACCTGACAAAGACTATGACAACATAATAGAAGAAGCCATTGTCTTGTGGAAGAATTCTTCTAAGTTTCGTCATTTATATGCAAATCTTGAGCGATATCTTACAGGGGCAGCAGAAGAAATATTTGAAGAACATGAAATTGGTACTTCCTAAACTCTTTTGATTTCATGCAACCTTTTCATAACCATCCTCAACTCCATATTGCATGGGTTGGGAGGATCCTTAGCCTTCAAGTGGTGAAGGGCTTTGCCAGGTTCAATTCCTGCTAAGGATGCAATATTAATTAGTATTTTCATTTCTATTTTTTTTTCTATATTTTATAGAAATTTTGCAATTTAGCCGGTGCCAATTTCAATTTGGAGGAAATTTGCCGGTGAGAAATTGAAATTGGAGGAAATAAACCGGTACTTTTCGTGATTCAAAGGATGTAACCGGTGCCCATTGAAAAAAACCCGGTTCATTCTGGTGGAAGGAGGAAATCAGCCGGAGGACCTCAAAAAATTTCCCGAACACTGTTCTGAATTTGCCAAAAAAAGAATGGGCAAAAAATAAAAAAATTCCTGCGTTTTCCCCAAGGTAAATCTGCCCCTGCGGAGCCCAGTTGGAATGGAGGATTTAACGTCCTCCATAAATGCCGGGCTTCCGGAAACCCCAGCCCCAGCCCAGGCCGGGATTTGGGATTAATGCGGGACATGACAAGCACCTTTGATGACGACGGTCGGACGAAGACCAGTGGGGGCGCGCGTCGTGACTCGGTCCTAATCACCGATTGTCCACATTGGCATGGGTCGTCCGTACCCGTCCAATCTCGTAGTTAGTCCCGTCCGTTCCTGCAGCCCGGGCAGGTGAGGCCTACCGCAAGAGAATGCTGTACACTGTTCCTCGTCCCAACGCCTCTGTTTCCTGCCCTTTCCTTCAGATATGCTTCTTTCGGAGGAGAATGCTTGTGTTGGTTGAGCTTCTTGGTGCTGTGTACGTCTTCTGCCGTGCTCCCAGAGCGAGGAGGCTCTGAATGCTTTGATGGGTCTTGTGCAGACCATGGCACACAACCCCCTGCGAGGTGACGCCGGCGTCCATGAAAGTGTCCACGCGCTCCGCTTCCCGAGGGCTTGCGGCTATCGCGTCGTCGATCAAATTCATTGAGCGTGGGGAGAGTGGCTAGCTGGGAGGCGTTCTTGTGTTTGTTTGTGTGTTTGAAGCTTTGGAATTTCCCTTGCGACGTGTGACATTCCAAAATAGACTGAGTCGAGAGGGGGCTCGAGTGGTGGGTTGGAGTGTGGGAGTTGGGGTTGGTTTGGAGTTTGCTTTGGAGTTCGAGTTTGAGTGAGATGCCTGACTATGGCGAACGCCTCGCCGAGGAGAACGAGCGGAGGCTGGAGACGGCATCGTTTCGGGACCCTCCTGCGAACAATTATGGGGTCCAAATGCTCGAGCGATCGCTGCCGCCCCAACAGCAGCAGCAGAGGTACGTCCACCGTCGCCGCTCGCCCTTGACGGACCTTCCCGAGGTGTTGGCGTGTGGTTTCTCTGTTCGAATGCGCGGTGGTGATGTTTCTTCTTGTGTGCGAGCGAGGGTTGGGTGTGTCGTGGATCTTGGGTTGGGGGCTGTGAGAGCTCAATTTCGGACATGGGCGGGCCGTTTTCGCGCGGCCTCGACGAACTTCTCGAGGTGGTCGCACTCTCGAGGGACTAGGGATGCATGCATGATGTTATCTTCTGTGCGAAGAGCGTTTTGTATGGTGTGACGGCATGTGGTTTCGAATAGAGCTGAATTGTTTCTAACTTGAGTTGCTCCCTTGACGGAGTTTCCGAGGTTCGGAATCGGGGGTTGGCTTTCTCGAATTGAGAATGCGTGGTGATCTTCTGTGCGTGCGATGTGTGTGTGTGTGTGAACGGCATGTGTATTTTAATGGAGCTGTAATTCCTAAACACGCTTTGAGGTTTGCTCGCCGGGGCGGACTTCCCGTGGTCCGGAGTCGTGGTTACTCAGACTCTGAGAATGCATGGTGGTGATCCTGTGTGCGGGCACTGGATTTGTTCTTGTATGGAGCTGAATTGTTCTGACACGCTGTGTGGTTTACTGGCCCTTGGCGGATTTCTCGAGGTTCGGATGCGTTTAAGCACGGCAGCTCTGTATCTGTCACGACATGCTTTGATTTTGAGCTAGATTTTGAACGTGGTGCTAAATTATGAACATGGTGCTCCGTTCTGGAATCGTGCAGTGGTGGAAGGACGACGACCGGTGGGATTATGCGCCTGGCAAACTACAGAGGGTGGACCGTCAACATTCGTGCTCCGAAGTGGACGGACAACAAGTTCTGGATAAACAGTGAGGATCTTCTAGCCGCCCACTACATCGCCGATGCCGCGTACTATTTCACAGGTCGTCCCCCCGTCCACTTCCGTCACGCCGAGCTCGTCTACCTTCCTCTGCTCCTTAGCACCGGGGAGCGTCTTACGACGAGGGAGAAGTGCTCAGCGTACGTCGCCAAGATTGCCAAGGGCTCTGCACTACATGGCCAGCGAAAAGATTTCAGGGATCGGGCCCAAAAGCTCATCCTCGAAATGGTCAAGTCACCCGGAGTTGCCCAGTTTCTCAAAAACATGCGTGCAAGTCCTCGGGATTTGCCTCCTCGTCCTGAGGCAAATCCCGAGGACGCTGATTCTTCATTCTCTGAAGATGAAAACGGGACAGCTATGGAAATCGATACCCCGAGTGAGGAGGCTACCCAGGATTTGGCTTCGACGGCTACTTTGAATCCCTCCCAGTGTGCCAGCCTCGTCCCTGTGGCGGAGGACAATCATTCTGTCATAGCTGACGATGGTGAAGAGGAACATAGGACGCCTATAGAAGTCGACAGTTTCAGTGAGGAGGCCATCCAGGAGTTAGCTCCGACGGGTACTGTAGATGCAGCTGCTGTATTTCAATTTGACAGCATTATGGCCAGCTTGTATATGGACGTCGATATGTCGACGTCCTTCATTCCCAGCTTTGAAATGGACTTATATGAGTCTGAGAACTTTCTGACCAGCGCGGGTCAGAGCCTCAGAATTTGGCATCCCCGTTTCGCCGAGAAGGAGAAGGAGGATCTCGTTCCTGACAATTGCAAAGAGTTTCTGGCTTTGCTCGACAAAGGTGAGCGACACAGTTTCTTCACTTTTGTATCATTTTCGCAGCGTTCAGAATGTCTACGCGGAATTTCGTAGCTGTTTTGTCATTTTTGGAAGAGAGGAGCTTTTGTAAATTTTGATTCTTGTACATCTGCGTTTGTATCTTCGGAGTTTTTTCTGGGAGGTTCCTTGTTAGATGAGGTGTTTCCTTGGTGGGACCTTCATGATCAATATCTTTTACTGTTGGAAATTGGTCCGTTCTTGTGGGATTTTATTTATCAGAGAAAGGTATTCATCGTGCCTCTGCAGAGCTCATCTTGGGGCATCCCGAAATTTGTGTACTTCAGAATGCGCCTCATTTGCCTGAGAGTATTTCTTGAGAGTTATCAACATAACCTTATGGGATATGCAGATGAAGAGGAGGCTTGGAAGTCAACCAAACGTTTGGACTGGGGGCTATGGAGTCCTCCCCCACCATTTGTCCCCCACTCACCGCTTTGGGTACGTGTTCTGTCCCAATCCTGTGTCTTTCTACCGGTTTCAGTAATTTCCATTCAGTCTAAAATGGATTATCTATTTATTTATAGTTTAGTTGTTGCGTCTTGTTCAGTGATTGTCCAGGTACTGGCACGCTTATCTGAAGTCTTGAGTTTCTCGAAGATTTTAGATTTCTTAGGTCTTTTCCATCACTGGTCTTTCCCCGTTTTTGAGAAGCCCTGAAATCTGTATTATTTGGATATCGTATGAAAAAGTTCTGAAATAGTGTTTGAAGTAGCAAGGTCCCCAATCGCGAGGCTAGGCTCCCCTTGAACCTTGAGTATCCCGTCAACAATGGATCTCATGCAAGTATTTGTGACCGATAGAACCTTGAAGTACCGGGTTCATCATTTCTTTTGAGTGCTGTGTTTGGAATTGTAGATGTTTGACTTGAACCCACGGGGAAGGGCACTTCCACGCAAATGGGTTCCCTTCCTTAACGTCATGTTTAGTTTGAGTTTGCATGCTTTCTGCAGTTGTGATCAGTCAAACTAGCTGTGTCATGAAGAGGAATCCACACTGAGATGTGTCCGTGTTGTGTAATCCAAACGCAGGCTACTGATCTTCCAGGATCCGGACGGCAGAGCCGAGGAACTACCTCAGGTGCGGGTGCCGATGAAGCTTTGCGACCCCCTGTCAGGCCCATTTTGTGTCAGAACAGATGTAGGCCTTAAGACACTCAAGAGACGGTTTGATGCCTTGTGAGCGAATAACCGTCCCATACTGGTATACGAGCTACTCAGTATGAGCTAGTTTGATACCTTGTGAGCAATAATTGTCCCACAGTGTATGAGCTTCTCATCATGAGCTACTCATCGTCAACTTGACAACGTTGCTATGGAGGGTTTTTTTTTAGTGTTGCTCACAGTAGGCAACGGGATATGTTTGGCTGAGAGAGATTGATGAGCCTTCGTTTCTAGTCGATCATTGGGATGATCTCTGATGATGATGCTATGTGCACGTCGCTATCTTTTTAAATTTTCCCCAAGTGATCTGGTAGCTGGCTAGCCGTGTCTTCACGTAGCTTGGAACACGTGTTGATAGACGATTGAAATGGCTTATCTTTATTTATGCTTATATATTGGAGCTTGTTTCTGCTTGTGAAACCTGTAGAAGACTATCGCCTGTTAGCTTTTGTATTAAGCTGAGACTGTTGAAGTAATCCTCTCAATGTGGGGAGTTCTATGGTGACTTTCAGTTCAAGGAATGAAACTGCGTATGAGGAATCAACATATCATCAGGAAAGTGCCCCCCCACTCCAGTAGTACTATTGCAGTACTGCAGGAGGAGCTATACAAGTTAATATTCTTGCAGTACTGCATGCAGTACTGCGTTTATACATATGTTATAATTATTTTTTGGAATTGTTTTTATATTGCATATATATTATTTTAATATCACATGAGTAAATTGTATAGTACTCATTGTTTGAATACAATACAACCCCAACAGCATATGAAGAATTGCTATACTAGTACTTCAGCAACACTGCAAAAGTATTGCTGGAGTAGCAATACTATACATGACAAAGCTAATACTTTTGCAGTACTGCTTTTTAATAATGTAGTACTTATATTGATTTAGTACTGCAAAATAGTGCCATGTATTATATTTCAGTAGTATAACATTAATCTTAATACATTATGCTATTAATCCGTAAATGTTGTGTTTAATTTTTGAAATTGATGATTTCAAAAAAATATTTATCCAATGCTGTTTGGAAGGATATTTTAGAATTAATATACAAATTGATAAAAGTTGTGGACCCAACGTAGAGCTATAGATTTCATTCCTACGATTTGATTTATCACTATAGTACTATCACCAATACTTTGTATGAATTTTGAAAGGAAAATTTCAAAATTATTTCAAAATCTGATATCAAGGTAAAATATTCCCTTTTTCAAAATTTGGAGTACAATTTATTGGAATGGATTGTGAAGAATGTTCTTTTAATATGTTGATTTTTTAAAATTCTTGTGTCTTTGTAGTTTTGGCTTGGTAAAACACTTGACATACTTGCACAGTGGTAATTCTAGAAAATGATGTACTCTACTAACACCAAATCCAACCCTTAGAAAGAACAACTTGATAGTGTACTGTACTAACTCCACAAACTAGAATGATGAAATTGTATTTTCAATGAATTCGTCTTCTAGAAAATGGACATTGGAGCGATTTGTCTTGGGTTAATATGGCTGAAATACAATCTTAAATGAAATTCATTAGGAAAGCATGCTATGAAAATCCACTAAGTGACTGACTAACATGTACTTGGATGGAAGTGGACAACATTAGATGAAATTACTGATCATCGCACCATGTGCGCTTCACAGTTTCCATTCAAAAAAACTTTAGTTTCAATTTCAATTCAAAACTAATATTTCTTAAACGTGAAAGTATAATGAATTCTTTCTCTTCTCTTTGTCAAGGATAATGATGAAATTTATAGAATTTTGTAGAACAATTGTTCAAGAAAAACTAATATTAAAAAACTTATAAATCATCTTCAAGTTCACCATTGATGTATGACTTCTTCTGAAATATAGAATTAATTGTTTGAACATTCAGAACAAATCTTACAATGTTTAACAATACAGATTCATTATACAATATAGACATTTGAAATGCGGCTTCCTTTGAACAAAAAAATTCACCTAGAACTTCCAAAAAATAGGGCAGCTGACTATTAGAAGCTCATATTCCTAATTAAAATTTAACTTTGAATCATTCCATTCTCATTAATGAGATGACATTTATGAAGAGTTCTGGTAGTAGTTACTAAGTGGATAGTAATGGAATCTCCACTCTAAAATAAATTTTGAAGACCTTTATTTAACTAAATCTTCAATGTTAATGGTATGAAAAATAAAATCCTAAGATGTAGATTTTTTATTACAACATAATATCCATTGGAATAGCCATTGGAATTGGCATATTTCAATTCCATAAATAAATTGGTAACACTACTGTATTTCGAATCATTATCTACTTCTTTCTACTTAATAATTTATTCCTATATGTTGTACATATCGAAATGATCTAAAATTTTTCAAGCATGTGACCAACTTCACTTCAAGAATGACTCAAAAGAGTTACAACCATTTTGGAAATTTTTCATAATGCTGTCACCTTTTGAATTGCAGCTGCCCGGATTTTTGCAGGGCCAAAAACAAGCTTTTTGTCAATTTAAATGCTTACATCTTGCAATCTACATGGTGGGAATTTCTGAAATTTGTACCACATATTTTCAAACTAGTATACTACAAGATCCTACGGTTACATGTGTCCAAAAAATATTTTATGTAAAATTTGGTACTCGTTCTACAAATGACTGTTTTGGAGCATTTTCGGTGAAAATATAGTCAAATACATTTAGGGGTTAAATTTGTGATTTGGGTTCATAAAGAAAAAATGAATGAGATTGTAATGGGCTGGTGATATTGTAATTTGGGTGTTATATATTTCAAAAAGGCCCTTCATAAGCCAATAAGAGTGAGGAAATGTAGGCTTCAACGAGTTCGGAGAGATTTCCATGAACGTGAAGGCCAAATAACAATTTGTTGTGGACTTCATTTAACAAGAGAATGTGCTCATGTGCCTAAGTGCAAGTTTGTCACATCGAGAGTATTTCTAACCTTGAGGAGGAGATCCAAGAATTCAGACTTTCTTCAAGAATTCAAGATAACCACATCTATGTAAGTGCGTTTAAACAAGCAATTCAACATGGGTCCCATTATTGTATTGAACAAGTTTTCGTGGGGTCTTGTTGGCAATGAAAAGGGGATACTTGATTCTTTTAGAATGCATTTTTTGAACTCTTTATGAGTAAACTATGAAATTTTAAAAGTGCTGAAAATAGGTGTATCCAAATGCCACTATAGGCTCCTTGTGAATAGAAGGCTACCTTTGAAGTATGACTTCACCTAAGATATCGATACTTAAGTGCATGTCAACAAACAATTGAACATGGACCCCATTATTGTATTGAAGAATTTTTGGTGTGATCTTGTTGGCAATCAAAAGGGAGGATACAAAATTCTCGTAGACTACATTTTTCTAAACTCTCTAGGAATAAACTATGAAATTTCAAAGTGTTGAAAAAAGTGTACCCAAATGCCATCAGAAGCTCCTCTGAATACCGGTTATACATTTAATTTAAAAAACTACAAAGTTCAAATTTAGAAGGACAACTTAATCACAAAATGAAACCTCCAAAAATATGAGATTCAATCTAGGCCATTGCCATAGCCATCCAATGAAAAAATGACCCATACTAAGGTAGAAACAACTAAAACAGACAGAGTCGTTTGTGGACACCTAAAAACAATTTAAACCCAAGGGCTTCTGGACCTAAAGTAGGAAAGGGGTGTTCTAAAGTAGACAGGTGGGGTTCAAAGAAGTTGTGATTCTTTGAAGAAGTAGCCAATCACCCTCACTTGATTCAAGTTTAGAGTGTGTCGCTTTTGGTTGTTTCCGTGCTTGCTTTGGTATTAGTCTAGTGTCCACAATAGGTGCATCTACAAGGTTGTTTTCAGAAATTCATATAATATTCATACAAGCTTGGAAAAATACAAAACCAATTTTGTTGATTTCCTAAAACATTTCCTAATCCGTAGACAACATTTAATTTTGTATAGATCCACATGATCACGTCATCTCTAGTAAGTGTTCATTTTAGGTGATCCTACCTACTTAACCCCTAAATATCCAAGGCTTGTTTGGAGCTTCCTGAAATTTGTTCTAAATTGAACAAAAAGTCAACATTTTCAGAAGTTATACCAATTTCTTTTGAATTATAACCGTACAAATTCAAACTAGACATGTTAGAGATTACATAGGAAAAGATAACATAACAATATGACTTTTGGATTGAAAGATTATAATGTTTGATCATGACAGTGTTAAAAGTATGAAATTTTTCAATTCTCTTTTTTGCATGTCAACTCTAACAAGTTGGTTACTAAAAAAATATGAGGTTGTAGGGCTTAGCGTGCACAACCCAATTCAATTTACGGTTATTCAAAATCTATTCTACGATTTTTTAAGTGAATTCCTAATGTGATTTTTCCTCCAAGATCTAGTGTATTTGAGGCTCATTTCCAAGAGCCCTCAAGACTACAAGAGGTAAACATTGCAATGGGCATTCTTGCACAAAATTTTGAATAGAAAAATCAAAATCCTTCATTTTGAAGATTGGCTTTTTGATCCTAAAACTGGACTTTAGAAAGAGTTCTCCAAAAATCCAAACTACTAATAATAGCAATTTAGTTGGGTTCTATTCAACTTCAAAACATTCGAAACACTAGAATCCAATGCCTTGGGCAATCAAGGGTGAACCCCTCACCACCCAAAGTCTGAACATGTTAAAAGCAACATTTCCTTTGAAGAGCTATTAATACAATTTTCACTAAGTTATAGAGATCTCAACTGTACAATCCGGTAGTGCACTAGTGAAGATGAGGTGCACCAAATTTGGTGTCATTTGACTGCATAGATAGCAAGGTTATAATGTTTTAGTGTTCAAAAATGATGATAATATTTTTCCTAAAAATACATTTGGAGGCAAAATTTGGTTTCTAAAAGTACTGAAATGAAGAAACTTTAATCTATAAAGTGATTCAAAATCAGCTTATAAACACTTTAATGGAAAAAAATATCATTCAATTGATTCATTGTGTCTACAAAAAGGCTTTGAAATGTCAAAAAATAGCAAGAGAAGTTGCAAAAAACACATCAAAAACTAAACCTCCTTCTACTAAAATGCTTCTCAGTCACTCATAACTTCTTGGATTGATATGAAATTTTATTTACTCAAACTAGACTAACTTTACGCGTATGCGCAACTTTTCCAAAAATAATTATTGGAAACAAACATTGTATGAAGAAGAAACAACTTGTCGAAGTTTATTGTAATCCAAAAATGTCAGGATTTTTAACTTCTAATTACTCGCAGACAATAAAAACAACCTAGATTGATTTGAAAATTCTACCACAATAACTAGACTTCAAGGGGAACATAACCCATCAAATTTTATTGAAAACGAACTTTGAATGAAGAAGATACAAGCCCCCGAAGTTGCAGCCACCAAATGGAGTTTGGAGAACTAAAATAAAACTTGTGAACTTCGATCGGCTTCCAAAAATTCATAAAATCTTTGATTGATCTGAAAATTTTAGCACAAAAACTAGAAGAGAGAGCGCAAACTCTCCAACAAGTTTATTGAATTTGGACATTGGATGCAAAAGTTATAGAACTTTGAATTTCACATGAGGACACTTTTCCTCCACTTGGGCGGTGAGGGTTTACTGTAAGGCAAGAAAAAGACATTTGTAAATAATCAAATGAACCCTTTTTTGCTTTCTATTTGGATGTGCCGCGTGAGAATCTGAAATGTAATCAAGCCACTGGCTACATGAACGCCACCTGGGAATTCTACAGTGAGAACGCATTGGAATGTAAGGAACGCGTTCCAATGGAGGGAACTTCATCTCCCTCTTTTTGCAGATTTTTCTATTCCCTGCCTCAAAAGTATCGCCGCCATAGCCTCGAGAGGCCGACTTTTGTTGATCATCAGTAAGTTTAGTTAGTGGTGTCAGTGAGTGCAGTTCCAGTTACAAGCAACAGCACAATGAGCACACCATTCCGAGTAGTCCAAACTCTGGATAGCTATGTACATTACTGGTTATCTTTTCTTGCAATCTGTCGAACACTGAAGCCCTCTTGCTTGCTCCGAGGCTCCAGAAGAGACTGTTCACTGAAGTCCTAATGGTTCCGTTGTGTTTGGGCAGAACTTTAGCTCGTAATTAATTTTGCAATTGGAGGTGATTTTTTGTGAGAAGAGCGAAGCGTGAAAGTGTGAGGGAGAGGATGAGCTGGGGCTGCGGATGTGATAAAATTTAATTGTAGTGACTCTAAATTGGGGCGGTGTGGAGCCAGCTCTCGGTACTTTCATTTCTAGTCGTTAGTGCTGGTGGTGAGCACGCAATGTCAAAGGTTTTGTAATTGTGTTTTCTATATGATTGAGGGCTTTCCCCTAGTCTTTCACATTAGTTTTTGAGCTCGTTTTTATACATTCCTTCAAGAATATCGTCATGTTTTGATTATTTTCGTTTGTCAGAGCAGCTCTTACTGATTTTAAATTTAGCAATGGAGAGGTGATGGTTCATATCGCTTAGAATTTCACGTTATCTTTTGTATTACTTTATTATAAACGTGCTTCACTCTTTTGAAATATTTTGATTAAGAGGGAGATTTATTTTTCAGGGCTATGCAATCACAGCCATCACGAAGATCTGTGCTTCCGAGATCGGTGCAGGCCGGCCAATTCATCTAATCCCTGAGGTGCCTAGTCCTTCTTTCTCCCTCATCTGTTTTTGAGATTGCTGAAGGTATGGCCTTCCTGTCGTAGGTGCTACAGGTTGGTTGTGCCCAATGTGCGTCCATTTTTCTAGTTTGCAGCGAATGGCGTGGTCCGCCGTGTGTCGATTTCATGTGTGAATTGTCCCACTTGTGTGGCGTCCTTTGCCAATGGCTCTGGTTCTTTATCTGTTGTTTAGAACATGACTCCAAGTGATCACGTGCTTGACCTTCGAAATCCTGCGAGTGTGTACTTTCATGGAAACGTGTTTCTTGTGTGGGTCGTCTGAGGCCATTTTCATGGCTTCGTCGCAGTCCATCTTGTGCTTCCAAGGCGTTGTGACTTGATGCCAATCCTTGTCAGGCGTTCTGAGTCGACTCTGACGACGGTTTGTCCTCCTTTGTATGGTAGTGTCTTTCCTTCGTGGATGGTCTGTCATCATCCCACTCCACCGACCTCCAACAATGAGCTTATGAGTTGCAAGTGTTCCTGGGCCTCGGCGCAGAGCTTGTGCAGAAGGTGCTGCCTGTGAATGGGAGTGGCGAGAAATGAAGGGCATTGTATAGTCAGTTAGACATAGTCGTGTCCACCTTGTAAATAGTGCAGTTATAGTGTTGTTATAGCATAAACTAGGTCAAGAAGTCTAGGTTGGCAAGTGCTACATTGCTTTACTGGGAAAAAGTGAAAGAGGTGAGAGAATGGGAAACGAGGAACCTTTCATTTGCTCATTAATACCATGAGATTGTAATCTTTTCCTAGAGGGAAATTCATGGAATGTGTTTTTATATCGAATTGAATATTGTTTGTCATTTGGAGCCTCTTTCGAAGTTCATGTATGATGTATGAAGTTCCACCCACATATGTCTATACTAGCACTTTAGAAATATTATATTTGTGTTATATGCATTGCCTCATATGATATGATAATGTATTGGATTTAGAGAAACTAATATAAAAAAATGAATAACATAGAATACTAATAGTAGAAATGAACTGGAATTGGAGCAATATTGCATTAGTATTGTTATACAATTGTTTTTACATTGCTTTTGTGTCAAAAATAATACAAATATAGTACTTGTACAACACAAATATGATATTGCATGCAATACTACAAATCTATAAATTAAAATATATTATTTGTATTATATATGTACAATTATGCAATAATGCATTATTATAATAATTTTATTATTTTTATATGTCATAATTGTATCATTAAAATTCTGTTACAATACAATATACATATAGCTTGTTTGTATATTTAGAGTCATGTTGTTTGTAGACAATAGTATTACATTTTAGTATCATAATAGTATTTTTTTTAGATGAATGATGTATTGCTTAAGCGTTCTAATGTTGTATTGCAATGCAGTACAACATAAATATTCATTTAGTACTACACAAACGCAGTACTGCAAAAGGACAACTTGGGTACTCTACTATTAACACACTTTAGCTCATACTTTTGCAGTACTGCAAAAGTATCAAAAAAGTGAGTGTCAATTTCCTGATGATGCACAGATTGAATGGATGAGCAAACTTTGACTAACAATACAACAAGTGGATGAGGATGGATGCTGACGAAGGAGAGGAGAGTGTAAATTCCAGCCCAGATGCTAGGTTAGCAACTCTGAGATCTTGAATGTTTGAAAGATGTTGACGGTCTCACGGTAGATGTTTTGGCCACATGGTTAGATCAACTAATGCACAAACCAATATTTTTCAATAAAATTTGTAGCCAAATATTGGAAATTCCTTCTAATTGTTGATTGAATATTTGTGACTTTCAAAGGAATTATTTCTCTAGGATCTGAATATTAAGTTGCAATTATAGTTATTTTTGAAGTTTTTTATTCAAGTAATTTTTAAAGGGTCAACTTTTAACCAAAAAAATTATATTTTGAGGCAAGAAATTCCAAAATAATTGATATATGTGAAAAAACTCATTTTTGTATGTTCAAGATGTATTTGCATTCATCTATTGTCTAGATTGATTTGAATGTTTGGTCCTTAACCCCTAAAGGAAAGGACGACCTACAACCATTGATTCAGTGCCTCGTTGCTTATCACTTAGTTTGTTGCCATTTTGGAATAGATATGGATGAAAAAATTTATGTTTATTTTTCAGAGATGATATTACATGTCTTCTCTACTTCAAAAAAAAATTAGATTTTTTTGAGGAAAATTGATTTTTGTGAGAATTTTTGAAAAAGAATGAAGAAAAAATCATATTAAATAGAAAATTATTTCAAAAAATCTGAAAATTTCACCATGTGTGTAAATTACAGTGACAAACATCATGGTGTAAACTCAATTTCCATGCCATTCTATAATTAGAATACAATGGATATTGAAAATACATCCACAGTTCAAACTACTATAAAATATTCAATATTACGAATTTTTCCAAAATTCGAATTGGAGTAGAAACTAGAGTAGATGAACTTCATTTCGTTATTTGGTCTCAAACTCAAAAAATATCATTTTTTTTTTGAGAAATTTCAGATTTAGAGCAAGGAGCAACAACTCCTCAAAATACACTAAAATAGCAAATTTTGGCATTTGTCTTTTTAACTTACTTCTCAACTACATGAAAACAAACACTAATTAAACAAAAAATTCAATTGGATACTCTTTATAACTCAACATCAAAGGTCAACAACAAAAAAAGGATGAAAAAAATACTTTTAATCTTTCCTTAGGACCTTGGACTGTCATCCAAACGCCACAGAATGGCAGTGGCAGTAGTCTAGGGTTAAGGGGTTAAAGCCTCATTGAACTCATTCGAAGAAAATAAAAGTCGTCCAACCTAAAGCTTCTGTAGTGCCACAATCACCAACACTGAAAAAATGATAGTATTCAGGGGGCTGGCTCGCTAGTATATCTTTGAGTAGGTAGCTTTTGAGGTGCTATTCATATACTTGAATTGGACCGGAGGTGGAGCTCACGGCACCAAGTTGGAAAGTCGAGTCCATGTTACATCATACTTCTAGATGTTCTCTAACCACTTTTTTTCTAATTTTTTGGGAGTGAGTAGCATGTGGTAGGGAGATATTTGTGAAGAGAAATTGGAAACATAACAATTGTCAATATATTTAACCCTTAAATGAAGGTGAGGACTTTTTTGGTCCAATGGATGATAAAGAATCTTTCTATGTAAGACGAAAGTGCAACTGTTCATCTTTGAAATTTTGTGCAAAGAAGAGAGATCTTGCATAGTAGTTTTGACTTCCAATGAGTACTATTCAAGTAGATGATGTCACACATTACCAAACGGAATGATTTCCACCGTCACCAGCCCGTCCTCTAAGGGTGAAGGAAACTAAGATGTCTTCACGTCTCTCATTCCAACTGAAGTCTTCCATCGGAATTGTTCATGAGCAACTCTCTCTGTCAAGATTCTATGTTCTCTCATCAACTCTTTGGAGAATCCGAGTTTGTGCTTTCAGTTTTTTTGAAATTTTAGTCTCAGTTTGAGTTGGGATCCGAACGGCGCCAGCCGAGACTAAGATAGGGCATCGTTGCAAGGTTCAGACAGTCCAGGTCGCGTTCCGCGCGGACAGTCCATTGATCTGCTCGTGCAACCGATCTGGAATGACGCCGAAGATTATGCCCACAGACCTGGAAAAAATCGTCTACAAGGTCGCGGGCGGGGGCTACTTCGAAGCAGATGGCACCGTCTCGCCTTACGATAAGCTCGGTATTCGTGTCTCCAACATCCCCAAAGCGAACGGCCAGCCCGTGAAAGCTACCGATGAGAACAAGCACTTCGCCCAGGACTTCAACCCGCTCTCGTTCAGTCTGAAGGAGGTGGGCGATACCAAGGTGCTGAACTTCGGTCCGCCCGGTGAAACCGATAAGATCGTCTACCTTCCGTACTATCAGAAGAACATCACCTCTACCGTTATCCCGATCAACGACGCGTCAGTCTGTTACTTCATCACCGACGAGTTGTCGGGATGCAACTTCTTCATAGACAAGCTGCCGAACGGCAATCTTGTTTGCCACCACGCCAACGCCTTGCAGCATTCGCCTACCGCAGACGAGGTGAAGGCCGATGCTGGCGCCTTCCACCCACTCGCTCCGACCACGATGGACACGCAGCACAGCACCGCACTGATCGCCTACCCCCACGCAAACACCGTGGCCAGACTGCGAGTGGCGGACTACTACGCGAATGCACAGGCTTCGGCGGACCGGAAAGTCGCCCAGGGTCGGACCGACGTGGAATTCTATGGTGGAACCACCATCATGGGCTTCCGTGTGGCCGGGCAGTGGGAGTTCTGGTTTCAGACCTACACACGGCTTTCATATCGCCGTACAGGCATCGCCGGCTTGATCAAGGGCAAAGAGGTTAAGGTAGGGGACGCACCGCACAAGATCATCGAAGCCCGGCGCTTCTGGCCATAGCGCGCAAGAGCAACACGACTGTTAGAATTGAGATAGAAGAAGTATTTAATGTAAAGTGGAAGTATATATATAACTTGAGTTGCGCTTTTGACAGAGTTTCTGAGGTTCGGAATCGGGGGTTGGTTTTCTCTAATTGAGAATGCGTGGTGATCGTCTGTGCGTGCGCTGTACCGCTGTGTGTGTGTGTGTGCGTTTGTTTGTGAGTAAATGGCATGTGTGTAAAAGGCATGTGCTTTTTTATGGAGCTGTAATTTTCAACACGCTTTTAGGTTTACTCGCCGTGTGCAGATTTTCCGAGGTCCAATTGCGTTTGTTGTCCTCTTAGATCGGCAGCTCGGTATGTGTCGCGGCATGTTTAGATTTTGAGCTAGATTCTGAACATGGTGCTCATGTTTAAACATGATGATCCGAGCACTGGATTTGTTCTTGTATGGAGCTGAATTGTTCTAACACGCTACGAGGTTCACTCGCCCTTGGCGGATTTCCCGAGGTTCGGATGCGTTTGTTGTCCTCTTCAGCACGGCAGCTCTGAATGTGTTACGACATGTCTTGATTTTGAGCTAGATTTTGAACGTGGTGCTAAATTATGAACATGGTGCTCCATATTTGATTCGTGCAGTGAGGATCTTGAAGCCGCCCAGTACAACGCCAATGCTGCGTACTACTTCACTGGGCGTCCCCGCCGTCCACTTCCCTGACGCCAAGTTCGACTACCTTCCTCTGCGCCTTAGCACCGGAGAGGAGCTTACGACGAGGGAGAAGTGCTCAGCGCGTTTGGCCAAAATTGCCAGGGGCCCTGCACTCCTTGGCCAGCGAAAAGGATTTCAAGGAGCGGGCCCAAAATCTCATCCTCAAAATGGTCAAGAAACCCAAAGTTGTCCAGTTTCTCAATACCATGCGTGCTAGCCTCGTCAAGCGTGGCAACCTCGTCCTGAGGCAAATCCCGAGGACACTGATTCTTTTTATGCATGATTTTTCGCCAGTTGGCTACAGCCAAAAGATGTTGGCTATTATTCTTAAAGGAAATTCTCATTTTGGGGGGTCAAAATAGCCAGATTAGTGCTGTAATCCCTGTCCCATGCACTTTCATCTGTGCATTACAAACTGTTCGAGGAATACAGGCAAACCCCTTGTGGTCTCACTTTCTCTCGAGAGGGTCAAGGTCAAGACAGAAATCCTGAGTACCTTGAACACCTGGAAGGGAAACGTTCATGAGTGTGTATGGTTTGGCAGTTTGAAACTTCATAGTTGATTGATGAAATGCCTAGAAATTGAGAGACATGTGAGTGAAACAATCCTCACCCACCGTATGTCCCACAGTCGCCGCTATGGGTACGTGTTCTATCCCAATCCTGTGGCTTTCTACCGTGTTTTCAGTGGTTTCCATTTCAAAAATGGATTATTTCTTCATTTATAGTTTCTTTGGTGCGTCTTGTTCAATGATTGTGTAGGTACTGGCACGCTTATCTGAAGTCTTGAGTTCTCCAAGATGTTAGATTTCTTAAAGGTCTTTTCCATCACTGGTCTTTTCCGGGTTCTTGAGAAACTATATAATCTTTGTTATTTGGATATCGTATGAAAAAGTTCTGAAATAGTGTTTGAAGTACCAAGGTCCCCAATCGTGTGGCTAGACTTCCCTTGAACCTTGAGTATAACGTCAACGATGTATCTCAAGAGGATTAGTGGATTGTGTGTCCAACAATTTTTAACTTGCACAATGATTGGATGGACATTCAATATTCCATAACCGGTATTGGGAGTTGTCATGTGACAGAAGTGAAAAAGAAAAGGTAGAATGATCAGAGCATTTAACATCTACAATTGTAAGGTAGAAGCATTAGAAGAAATCCCATCCATAAGAGGTATTCTAGAAAACCTAGTAAGAATTTGCTGGGACTACAATTGAATTGGAGTCAAATGGACAAGGTTTAATGTACATAGCTAGGTTTCTAGAAAATCTCTTGGAGGGATTTCTACTTGTGAAGTGATGAAATTACTATCAAGCACCATGACATTGTTGTTGAATACATGTGAAAATCCAAACACTTAGAAACTTAAGCATAGTAACTGTTGTTGCAAAATTGTACAAGAACCCAATACATCTTCCTATAGCAAAATAATGACAAATACTTCCTCAAATAACAACTTTTTAGTATGTACATGCAAAGAAGTCAATCAAAAGGCTAATTACAAAATTGTCCCCAACTTTTTGTGATAGACCACACATTCTTTGTATTATTACAGTTGATAATATTAGCATATGGTCAACATTCAGGAGGAGGCACGTGGATCCAAAACTTCTATCAACTTTCAACCATTGGTTGGGTTGTAACAAGAAAGGCAAGACAAGCACTTTGAATGGTATTCTAATATCATCACACCAAGTAAAAGAGCACATGTCATTGAATTCTAATTAATAGGAAAGAAATGCACTAGATGCCAAGAGATAGCAATTGGAGAAACTCAATTACAAAAAGGAATGTACCAAATGCCAAGAGATAGCAATTGGACAAGCTCAATTACAACACAAACAATTATGAGATTGTAAATGGAGCCCTAAATTGGTTACTTACAATAGCTCTTGACACACCCACTTTTTGATCCAATCCTAAAGGCATGCAGCTTTAGTATAAGACATTTGTAATGCAATTTCTTCATCAAATCCAAGACTCATAATAATTTCATATTATGTACATCCTAGCATTTGCCAATGCATTTGCCAAAGTTAGGGTCACATGAGCTACCTCAACCTTATCAACCACCAATCATGTTGGAAAATCTTCCATTCCAAAGCATGATGCCCATTAGAAGAGATACATTTTTGGTCATGCCCTGCAAAGGATGACAATATTGACATCGTCTTAGCATAGAAACCATATAAGAGTATGTAAATGATACTCAATACTCACAAAAAGTCATTTTTACATGTGAGATATTTTTACATGTAAAATTTAATGTGCTAACATAGAATTATTTATGAATATTAGTCTCTAGAGACAACAATCTTCTACTATTTAACATCCATAAGTATCAACATAAGTGGGCTCAATTAACAAAATCCAAATATACAAGGTAGAGAATTTAGGGTTTGGAGGTTGAGATAAGGATTTAGATAAATGTAGCTACCTTCAATGAAAGTAGCAATAACCATCCAAAAATTGTAAGAACAATTTGGATGAATGCCTAATTTATTTTCATTAGATTCAAAATTGCCCAATATTACTATATTATTTTTTGGACTACCTAACTATTTTCTTACACTTTAAATAAATATAAGGTAGAAAGCTACTGAAGTTGCTAGGAAACTATAGTATTCAGAACTGCATACACTCAGCAAAAACTCTTTAAAGTAACAGGGCATGGTCCCCCCTACCAATATTACAATAAAGAGGTTTATTGATTTAGAAAGGGTCTACATACTCAAGACTTTGTACAAAGGAAGGTGCTGAAGTTGTACACGTAGCACATCTTGAGGGAAAGAAGGACCTTGTCATGTCCAAGAAATTTTTTCAGAAACCTATCTCAACTTTTTTTCAGTCCTTGGCTAGCTCTCATTTAATGTTGCCACTTATTATATTCCTCAAGCTGGGCCCATTATGATAGAGAAGTTTTTTGATTGACTTTCAAAGTATTGACTTAGAGAGGTTCTATTGTACCAAAGATTCACGGTTCTAGAATGACAAGGAATTCCATTGATCGTATTGCCAACAATATGATTCAAACATGATTCAGATGAGGCCCCAATTTCATATCCCCAGAATAGAATCAGCCGCAAAAAGCACTGCCCCATTTCCAGATAAACATCAAATAAAAATTGGACCCAAAGACCCCTCAGAACTACTAAAACCTACAAAACCACTCAGTCAAAGATCAGAATGTTCATACTAGTACGCCATGATAAGATGTGCTGTCACCACTGGGGGAAGAGTCATGGAGGTTTCTTCCCCAGGGGTTTAAATTATTGAGCGAATTTCCACTGAAAAGTCATGAAATATTCTTTATATGAAACATTTTGGCAAAATATTCTTGCTTTCCAGTGGATGAAATCGCTAATTTTCTACTGAATCTTGGGTCGGTATCACACTATTTTGGATGAATGCACATCATTTTGGATGCAAAATGAAATCTCATCCATAGATTTCAATTTTCAAGCAGGCATTTCCATGGATGCAAGTAGCTTCGTTCTTCCAGTGATGATCACTTTCCACACTGCCTACAATAAATGAAAACAAAAACCCTGTTAATCTTCCCTCTACTGTCATATACGACTGGGGTGGATTGACCCCCTCGCTTGTCCCCCGAGTCAATCCAGGGGTGTATGTAAAAAAAACGACCCCCTATTTTGAGCTTCATTAATTTATCTTCTCTACCTCTCCTAGCTAATTTGCGGCCTTGGATTGCAAATATAAATTCAAAATTTTCAAATTTTATCATGAGTGGCAAATAGAAAATTTCAGGGTTTTTCCTTGGGGACAAGCGAGGGGGTCAATCCACCCTGGCCTCATATACCAGTTCAAAATCAAATCACGAGCACTTCTCAGATGGGAACTGTCCGTCCTTTCTCCGAATTGCGCTTTCAAGCACAAGCAGGGGACAGTGAATCTAAGTTAACTTAGACGTAAGGTACCACTACACTCATCCTAGAGTACCCGCCCACCTTCAAAAAAGTACAACTGAACCGCTGTGTACAATCCAGTCCTTTTCTTTCAAAATTCAAAGTTACTTTACCTTATTAGGGTTGGAGTATCTAAGGTAGCCCCCCTGGATACCTTATCCGTGACAAGGACAGTCAGCAGAGTGACATTAATTAATAACTTAGATTCCCTCATTCCCCTGTTTTTTTTCTTTTTTTTGGAAACAAATGAAACGCATTTCATTGCAGAGAGATAGATTCCCGTCTTTTTCATGCCGGTGATAACTTACTGTAACTTATCATGGCCACTGAGTCATCCGGCACTTTCATGGGCATCACCTACAGTAAATTGAAAAGAGCCCTCATTGGGAGTGAGCCCACCGCAGCTGAAGTAGCACCCAAGTTTGCAAAGTGCGGGTCTTTTGACACAAAGGACTGCCTGCCCACAGTGGTACTGTACTGTCCAATTCCTCCTTTTCCTCGACAATGGATGAGGCAGCGAAGTTGCTGCAAACCCCTGGGAAGAATCACACCAGTTGGGATGAATGTATGCACGACCGTGAAGGACTGGGCAGTTACTCAGTACTATGCCTCAGTGGGACTCATGAAACCTCAGTAGTAAGGCCAACTGAATTGCTTTTCTTATGCACAGGATGCACTGTGCTTCATCCATGCCTGTAGATGTAAGAGCTACTGTAGCTTGATGGCTCCTTGAAATAAAGAAATGATAAGGACGTCTGCCAAGTCCAGGGGTTTTATTTTGAGTGAATTTTTGCTAAAAAGTGATGGAATTTTTGTTATGGGGAATATTTGGCAAAATATTCTTGCTTTATAGTGGATGAAATCTAGAATTTGCTACCAGTGACATCGTTCCGTTTGAATGAATGTGCAATGATTTGGATGAATAAATGAAACTTCATCCGTAAATTGCAAGTTTCATCCATTTTCATGGATTTATGATAAATAGCTTCAGCCTTCCAGTGGTTATTGCTTCTGGCACTGCCTATAATAAATTAAAAAGAAAATCCCTGGTCTGCTGGACCAATTTATTATGCCCCGGCTACCGGACCAATTTATGATAATTCTACCAAGAAATAAATGCGGACCCTTCGGGGCTCGCCGGCTTCGGATAAGGAAAAGACCAGCTCCTTTCAGGACCGTCGAAACGATGAGGCGCCGTGGCTTGGTCCTGAAGATCAAACCGGCCGTAAAGGAAACCCGGCCATTCCCGGACGCTCTGCCGCCCGTCCGGTCATACAAACGCTTCTTTCCTTTCCTTTCGATTTCCATCTCCTCGGAAGAGAATTCTAGTGTTGCTGCAGTGTGTGCCATTCCGTACTCCCAGAGCTAGGAGGCTCTGGAAGCTTGCTTTTTTGATGGGTCTTGTCCAGCCTATGGAGCATACCCCCCTGCGAGGCGACGCCGGCATCCGCGAAAGTGTCCACTCGCTCCGCTTCCGGAGAGCTTGCGGCTATCGCATCGTCGATCAAATTCATTGAGCGTGGGGGAGAGTGACTGGGCTGGAAGGCATTCTTGTGGTTGTTTGTGTGTTTGTAGCTTTGGAATTTCCCCTTGCAACGTGTGACATTCCAAAATAGACTGAGTCGAGAGGGGACTCGAGTGGTGGGTTGCAGTGTTGGAGTTGTGGTTGGTTTGGAGTTTGGTTTGCAGTTCGAGTTTTAGCGAGATGCCTGACTATGAACGCCCCGCCGTGGAGAACGAGCGGAGGCTGGAGACGGCGTCCTGTCGCGACCCTCCTGCGAACAATTATGGGGACCAACTGCTCGAGATGTCGCTGCCGCCCCAACAGCAGCAGCAGCAGAGGTACGTCCACCATCGCCGCTGGCCCTTGACGGACCTTCCCGAGGTGTTGGGGTGTGGTTTCTCTGTTCAAATGCGCGGTGATGATGTTTCTTCTTGTATGTGAGCGAGGGTCGGGTGTGTCGTGGATCTTGGGTTGAGGGGTTGCAAGAGTTCAATTTGCCTTGTTGAGAATGCGTGGTGATCTTCTGTGCCTGCGCTGTGTGTGCGCGCGCGCGCGCCTAAACAGCATGTGTTCTTATATGGAGCTGTAATTTCTTACACGCTGCGAGGTTTACTCGCCCTTGGCGAATTTCCCGAGGTCTGGATGCGTTCGTTGTCCTCTTAGATCGGCAGCTCGGAATGTGTCGCGGCATGTTTTGATTTTGAGCTAGATTTTGAACATAGTGCTCATGTTTAAACATGGTGATCCGAGCACTGGATTTGTTCTTGTATGGAGCTGAATTGTTCTAACATGCTATGAGGTTCACTCGCCCTTGGCGGATTTCCCGAGGTTCGGATGCGTTTGTTGTCCTCTTAAGCACGGCAGCTCTATCTGTGTCACGTCATGTTTCGATTATGAGCTAGATTTTGAACGCGGTGCTAAATTTTGAACATGTTTCTCCGTTTCTGATTCGTGCAGTGGTGGAAGGAAGAGGACCGGTGGGATTATTTCCCGGGAGAGCTACAAAGGGAAACCCGTCGAAATTCGTGTTCCGAAGTGGACGGATTGCAAGTTATGGATCAACAGTAAGGATTTTGAAACCGCCCAGTACATCGCTGATGCCGCGTTCTACCTCACTGGGCAACCCTCCTTCCACTTCCCTGACGTCAAGTTCGACTACCTGCCTATGCGCCTTAGCACCGGGGAGGAGCTTACGACGAGGGAGGAGTGCTCAGCGTATGTGGCCAAGATTGCCAAGGGCTCTGCACTACATGGCCAGCGAAAAGATTTCAGGGACCAGGCCCAAAAGCTCATCCTCGAAATGGTCAAGACACCCGAAGTTGTCCGGTTTCTCAGTACCATGCGTGCAAGTCCTCGTCAAGCGAGGCAACCTCGTCTTGAGGCAAATCCCGAGGACACTGATTCTCCTTTCTCTGGAGATGTAAACGGGATGGCTATGGAAGCCAGTACCCAGAGTGAGGAAGCTACCCAGGCTTTGGCTTCGACGGTTACTGTGAATCCCTCCCAGAATGGCAGCCTCGTCCCTGTGGCGGAGGACACTCATTCTGTCATAGCTGACGATGGTGAAGAAGAAAATGGGACGCCTATGGAAGTCGACCGTCTGAGTGAGGAGGCCATCCAGGCATTAGCTCGGACGGGTACTGAGGATCCAGCTGCTGTGTCGCAATTTGGCAGCACCATGACAAGCTATGATGGGCCCGTCGATTTGTCGACAGCATTCTTTGCCAGCTTTGAAATGGACTTACAGTATGAGTCCGAGAACTGTTTGACCAGCGCGAGTCAGAGCCTCGGAATTTGGTATCCCTGCTCCGGCGAGAAGGAGAAGGAGGATCTCATTCCGGACAATTACAAAGAGTTTCAGGCTTTGCCCGATGAAGGTGAGCGACACAGTTCTTCCACTTTTGCACGATTTTCGCAGCGTTCAGAATGTCCACATGAAATTTCCTAGCTGATTCGTCATTTTGGGAAGAGAGGAGCTTTTGCACATTTTGATTCTTATACATATGCGTTTGTATCTTCGGAGTTGTTTCTGGGAGGCGTCCTTGTTAGATGAGATGTTTCCTTGGCGGGGCTTGCTTGATCAATATCTTTTAGTGTTGGAAATTGGCTCGTCCTTGTGGAGTTTTATTTTTATCAGAGAATAGGTATTCAACCTGCCTCTGCGGAACTCATCTCGGGGCATCCCGAAATTTGCGCCTCATTTAGCTGAGATTATTTTTTGAGAATTATTAACATAAGCTATAGGGTATGCAGATGAAGAGGAGTTCTGGAAGTCATTCGAACCTTTGGACGTGGAGCTATAGAGTCGTCCCCCACCATTTGCCCCACAGTCGCCGCTACGGGTACTTCTTCTGTCCCAATCCCGTGGCTTTCTACTGTTTTCAGTGGTTTCCATTTCTAAAATGGATTATTTCTTCATTTTTAGTTTCTCCTTTGCGTCTTGTCCAGTGGTTGTCCAGGTACTGGCACGCTTATCTGAAGTCTTGAGTTCTCCAAGACTTTAGATTTCTTACGTCTTTTCATCACTGGTCATTTCCCGTTTTTGAGAAGCCCTAAAACCTTTATTATTTGGATATCGTATGAAAAAGTTCTGAAATAGTGTTTGAAGTAGCAAGGTCCCCAATCGCGAGGCTAGGCTCCCCTTGAACCTTGAGTATCCCGTCAACAATGGATCTCATGCAAGTATTTGTGACCGATAGAACCTTGAAGTACCGGGTTCATCATTTCTTTTGAGTACTGTGTTTGGAATTGTAGATGTGTGGCTTGAACCCACGGGGAAGGGCACTTCCACGCAAATGGGTTCCCTTCCTTAACGTCATGTTTAGTTTGAGTTTGCATGCGTTCTGCCGTTGTGATCAGTCAACTAGCTGTGTCATGTACACTGAGATGTGTCCGTGCTGTGTGATCCAAACGCAGGCTACTGATCTTCCAGGATCCAGATGGCAGAGCCGAGGCACTACCTCAGGTGCGGATGCCGACGAAGATTTGCGACGAAGCTTTGCGACCCCCTATCAGGCCCATTTTGCGTCAGAACTGATGGAGGCCTTGAGACAATCAGGGGACGGCTTGATGCCTTGTGAGCGAATAACCATCCCATACTGGTATACGAGCTACTCCAGATGAGAGACTCATCGTCAACTTGACAACGTTGCTATGGAGGTGTTTTTTTCAGCGTTGCTCACCAGTAGGCAACGGGATATGTTTGGCTGAGAGAGATTGATGAGCCTTCATTTTTAGTCGATCATTGGGATCATCTATGATGATGCTATGTGCGTGTCATCGTCTTTGTAAATTTCCCCCAAGTGATCTGGTAGCTGGCTACCCGTGTCTTGACGGCAGCTTGGAACGCTTAATGACACGATTAAAATGGCTGATCATTATTTATGCTTGTTGATTCTTGATATGGTAGCTTGTTTCTGCTTGTGAATCTGTAGAAGATTATCGCCTGTTGGCTTTTGTAATAAGCTGAAACTGTCGAAGTAATCGTCTCAATCTGGGAAGTCCTACGGTGACTTTCAGTTCAGAGAATGGAACTTACTGCGTATGAGGAGTGAACATATGCACAGAATGGAGGAGCAAACCATGAGTAAGAGTACAGCTAATGGATGAGGATGGATGCTGACAAAGGAGAAGAGAGTGTAAATTGCAGTATTCGAAGTTAGCAGCTCTGAGATCTTGAATGTTTGAAAGAAGTTGATGTGGTTCCCACCTCAAATGGGAACCACAAATAGTTTCAGAATTCTCAGTGGAATTAGCATGATCCTGTTGTACCAAGATTTAACCCCTAATGCAGGCAGGAGCCACAATGTGGTCTCCTGTATTTGGGATTCTTCACTGCATCCTGACCGTATGGTTTCCGTAGACCAAATCCTAACCTGCATTAGGGGTTAAACATTCTTGGTTCTCTGTAGATATTCAGCAGGATAGTGTCCATTTCGCTTACAATGTGTCGACATTGTAGTATATAAAAATTTCAATTGGGATTTAACCCATACATGATGTGGTGGATGTTTTTTGTCTGATGAATGACAAGGAATTCTCCTATGTAGGACAGAAGTGCAACTATTCATCCATGTGTGGTGGATGTTTTTTTGTTTGATGTTTTCCAAAAATTCAGTAAATCTTGGATAGATCTGAAAATTTTACCACACAAACTAGAAGAGAGAGCGCAACTTTTCCAACAAGTTTTATTGGATTCGGACATCTGATGCAAAAGTTATAGGACTTTGAATTTGATGTGAGGACACTTTTTGTCCCCTTCGGCAATGAGGGGTTAACCCTTGAAGGACATATTGGTGACTATGGAAATCATCCCTTTTGGAATGGTGTGACATCATCTACTTTAGAAAAACCACAAATACTCATTAGAGGTCAAACTACTCTACAAGATCTCTCTTTTTTGTGCAAAATTCCAAGGATGAACAATTGCAATTCTGTCCTACACAAGAAGATTCTTGGTCATCCATCGAACAATAAACACCCTTGTTGTCATTTATGGGTTAATTTCTTATAACCTGATAAAATAATTGTTGAAATCTGATGATGTTTAGCTCAAAAAGGATAGTTGGCCCCATCGATGGATGGATGAATTCATCCGTCGAGACGGAATCCATCCATCGATGCCTGGAAGATTCCGTCTCGCACCTCGTCAACACAGTTCTTCGTCTTCCTGACGGGGTTTTCTAGGGTTTCGGGGTTTACGTGCTCGTTGCGCCCATTTGCAGCATTGTCGCAGCGATCGTCCGCCATAGCCTGCGAGCGAAGCCGCTCGCCATCATTAACAAGATGACGTTCTTCCATTTCTTCAACTGCGCGGCTCTCACATTCGGCCCTCACGCCGTGTACTACAAGGCCTCTCCCCTTTCGGAGTACGACACCCTTGGCACTTGCATCAAAGCCGCCGTGGTGTACCTTTTCACCACGCTCGTCAAGCTCGTCTGCCTGGCGACTTTTTTACAAGTGAGCGACCACGATGCCTTCGATCTGCCTCAGGAGCTTCTCAAGGGTCTGATCGGGTTTTTGGACGTGGCGGGGTTGTACTACGCCTTGACGCAGGTGACGCACCGCAGCATTTCCCAGAACCACAAGTTTCAGGCGGTGGCGTTAGGCTGGGCGTTCGCCGACGCGGTCCTGCACAAGCTGGCGCCGCTGTGGCTGGGCGCCAGGGGGCTCGATTTTACGTGGGAGTATTTGCTGCAGGGCGTGGATTCTAATGCGAATCTGGTGTTTACGGTGTCGCTGGCGGCCTTGGGATCGCTCATGTGGTTGCGGAAGAACAAGCCACCGGTGCTGGTGCCTTTCATTTACGCCAGCGCGATCTTGGTGGCCGTGATGCCGTCCATCACCAGCTACTTGCGGAAGGGCTTGGCCTGGGAATTCTCCACGGTCGTCAGCTTTGAGCTCTTCACGTCTCTCGTCATGGCGTTCGTCACCTGGCGACTGTTTGTGGCTTGCCAAAGACCTGTCAGTAGTTCGTAAGAAAAACTTCGCAGACTTTTAGAATTTATTGTTTCTGTAGAGGAATTGTATGCCAAAGTTTCCACCTTCAGGATCCTTCGTGAGAATTCTGTTCTTTCATTCTTACACATCAGATTCGCAGGCCTTGTGTGTGGCTGGCACTTCGGCACTTTTGGCGAGCTGAAAGATTAGGTCACAGGTGGTTGTATGTTATAGAGACTTGAAGCTCCTGCTTAATTGAGACAGTAGCTGCTCTGAAAAATGCAGTGGAGCGTCAAAATTTCTTTTCTTGTTAAGATATGCTCTTGATACTCTTTGCAATGTAATTGCATTAGCTTGTTGTTGCTAGGTGTTCGTGTTCGGTAGGATTAGGTCACAGGTGGTTGTATCTTACAGAGACGGGAAGCTCCTTCTTAATTGACTAATATGTGCATTAGAACGTCACATTTTCTTGCTGAGAGCAATGCTCTTGATACGCTTCGTAATAAACTTGCGTAAGTTTGTTGCTAAGCTTAGGTGTTCCTATTATTTAGATAATTAGTTACCATGTATCTTAACTGGTTATGCCCTTTCTCGACAATTTATGGAGACGGGAGAGCCTCCATGTCTCCAAAATGGTTAGTGTAAGTGTCCTTATCGGAGTAAAAGAGCGGAATCCATGGGAGAATGTAAGGTAAGATAAAGTCAAGCCTGTTCTTACGACTAAAACTTTGAAGCTATGTTTTTGTCCCTCCATCTTTAGCCAGATTTGTATTATTATATTTGGAATAGAGCCAGTAAATTACAATGTATACAGTACTTCTTTATTGCAGATTTTTGCACATAATTGACTTGTCTTAGATTTCCCATGGTGAGAAAACCAGTCTTTTCATAATAGATTATGTATGTACTTCAACCGTCTTGTCACGGTGAGTTCTAGCCCGAATTCTATAAAGATGTACCGCTTGGGTTGCAGTACAATATTGTACAAAGTTAACTGTCTGATAGGGGTAAGCAGAATGAGGTATAGCGCTAATAGGGACGTAGGGAAATCAGATTGCTCCAGTAAGTAGAGCAGCTTTCACTTTGAGGAAATGCAACCAAGCATAAAGTACTACCAACACTATAAGTAAGAAAATAAAGCTTGTGAAATCTTGTCGACAGGCTATCCGATGTTGTATTCACCTTGACGTGCTGCAAGTCGGTTGTGGAATCCTGGGATCTGGACTTGCATCTGTATTACACGAGAAGATGGGCTCAGTCTTCTTCATAACAGTTCTCCGTCCCAAGTCTTGGCAGCTTGCAGGAGTCACGAGACTAAAAAGGTGCAGACGCAGGTGTACGCTCGGAGCTTGCGTTCCGAATGACTATGGAAGCCCTTCATTCTGAAAGTCCCACAGATTTTCTGAAGGAAAATCCTCCTCATCCATCGAGCTACTTTCTCCGCAAGCAAAGGTAGGATACTTAAACATCTCATTTAGGCTGTAGCCCATTATATCATCTCTCTGAGCGCCTGATCTGAGTAGCTCAAATAATTGCAAATCCTCTTCGTACGTAAGCATCTCGGCTGGAGGTGGTAGGAACGAGTGATAAAGTGCCGAAAGCTCTGAGTCCTCTTCCGGACTACGATCCCAGGAAAGCTGATGTTCCTGTGTGCCTGATGAAGTTGTTGATCCAGCTCCCGAAGGCATGATTGGATCACAAAGGCCAGGTTTCGGAGGAGGAGACCGAGACCCCTTGCATTTATTTCTTTTAGAGAGAGAGCTAGCGGACTTCTTCTGTTTGCCTGTGATGGAATGGATCACATCCTTCACTTGCCGGGCAAAGTACTTGTATTTGAGTTCTTGCTTTCCATCGCTCAGTAGGATCCTGTCGTCGCAAGAAGGCTGCAGATCCTCGAACTTGATTCCCTTCAGCGGTTTCGACTCAAATATCAGCGGAGAGTCAGGATGCGTGTATTTCTGGTTGCATCCCATGTAATAGTTAACTGCATCTTGTGCTCTGCTGAGCTCGTCCGCTGTGTAAGTTCCGAACCACAGCTTCTTCTTGAACTTTGTTGGTCGCACTTCAAGAGTTAACTTCTTGAACCCCGACCTTTGTCGGGGTTTAATCTCCTTGCGCTTCCTTGGCTGAGACCCCGTTCCCGCAGGCTCCGATTCGCAGCCTGCTGCCAAGTCTAGTGTGCCTGGATCACGCAAATGGCTCTGTTAGCTCTTGTACCACTTCACCCTCTGATGTTTTCGGGACCTACGGTAGAGTGTCTACAACTTCCCACTTTGAAATTGCATAAGAAATTCAGACGAAGTGATAAAGATTTGCTTTCAACAGATTTTGACTCTTTGCTAACAAAGAGATCTCTCCACAGCTCTCGAGTGATCTCTCAGATATCACGTTCCTACTCGTATCATACAAACAGGATCCTCTACCTTTGTGTGGAAGAGAGATTTTAAGCTTAAAACTGTACCATCTAGTGGTGAACCACTGCAAGCTTCAGGTGGCTCATGAGCTGGGCCGCCTCGTTGCTTCTGTACCGTCAGCCCAGAACAGTCCTTGGAGCAGTCGTAGTCGTATTGTCCTGGATGGACAAGACTGTAGATGCAGCAGATCTCTGCGTGGGTCGCTAGAGATGGCCCGTGCACGGGACCACCCGAAGCCGAACAACATTTGTTGCATTTGTCAAAACCAGGAACACTTGGCTTCTCTGGCATTCCCTCTTTCTGTATCAAACAAGTAGGACTGGCGGGTTGTTGGATCGCAGCTTCAACACCTGCACCGCACCATATGGTTCAGTATGTCATTCAAGATTTAAACTCTCCGTTTTCCAAGGACCAGCGTTCGTTTAAATTTTGAGTAGATTGTGATTGTAGGCACCACATGTGGAAAACATGCAAGTAAAGATATAAGCACTGCTGAACTGTACCCCTTATCATGGGCTTAGAACAGTCAGTGACGGTACGAGGCCGCACATGCCTAAAATGCTTTATGGCTTCCACATGGTGTCAGCATGATACTCACCAGTACAATGTCGAGTCTTGATCTCTGAGATTGTCAGTAGATGTTGGTTGTTGGTTTTAGCCTTCAAATTGGTGCCCGAGTCCAATATCTGCGCTCTAAGCAATCACCTAATGGTCTCGGTAATCTTGATATTAAAAGCTCTTCCCTTCCACACTTGCGAAGAGACATCCGTTCGCAGGCATGCTAAACTCATAAGAATCTCCTTAATGTACGACGTTCTTATCGGCGAGCTGGTAACCAAGGGCATCGTAAACTGCTTCACTGAAGATCACTGAGATTATCTGGGGATGATTTCTCAACATGAGCTAAGACTACACTACTATTCGCAACGTCTACCCTCACCCAAATGCGCAGTGCTTACATACATATGCTTGCAAACAGATCACCGTAACTTGAAGCGTAAGTTTGGAATAAACCCAGAAACTGAAACAAAAGCTTAGATGATTTTTGGCCAAAAGGCCAACAGAGCTAGACTTTCATCCTCTATTACAAACGTCACCTACGTTCAGCTATTACTATGACTCCAACTTACCCTTTCCTTCATTGTTCACCCCGCTTAACACAAGGCCTAAACACAGGTTGTCTACTCAGCTCAACCCTGAGAGATATTTCTTCTCAGAAATGTTCACTTGAAATTCTACAGAAAATCAATCTCACATAGTGTTTTTTTCAGTCTCGAGGTCCAGTCCGAAATTTTCCCCTTTCAAAAAATGTCCAGAAAGTAGGTAATAACAGCCCAACCTTCTCTAGAAACTGATTCTGTTTTCCTTTTAAAAAAAACCCACAAAATTGGCTTAAACGACAGTTTCTACAACGGGAAGCAAGCTAGAAACCTCCTTAACAAGCGTCCTCTCTCTTAGAATACTACCCGAAATCAATAGACCATACTCCCTCACACACCGAGATCTTCCAAGTCCTTAGAATTACAAGGACAGGAGTTCACCAAATAGCACCCCAATTGATGAAAAATTGCACACCGATGGTGCGAATTCAGGTCTTTCTAATTTACCGACAAAAACTCCGTACCGCAAACCTCGGCTTGGAACTCAACCAAAGTCTCCTTTCAGCTTGCACTTGAGATATCACTGACCACACCTACTTGCAAAACATTAAACCTCCCAAGTGGACGACACAATCATCACCCCAAATGCGGAATTAGAACTGCAGAGTTGGCTAAGTTGTGCTCGCCGTGAGCTTCATACTAAGCTTAGAAATGTAGTATGGAAGGGGAGTATGGAGACTTCTTTCAACGCTGAGGAGGAAAATAAATCGGTAGCGTCAGAGAGCGTTCAAGAGCGTCAAGGGGAGGCTCAAGGCGTCTCTTGGCGTCTAATGTGGTGTGGGAGGTGCACGTGGGCACCTCCAAAGACTTAGTCGTCGTGTACGCCGTCCAAGAGGAACTCCGCCATGGCACCGTCTCTTCGCTTATGTCCTGGGGATCTTCACTGGAATTGAGAAATTTGGGTGATTGTTGGGTCCCTGGCTTCCCCAGCCATGATTCATGAATGGTGATATGGTGCCACTCTTCTCAAGGAGCCCTTGGAGTAGCTACACTAAATAGTGAACTTAGGTTGCCTTAACCCTGGAAGGACGCAGGGGGGCATGTGAAAATCATCATTTCTGAAACCGTGGGAATAATTGGTATTAAAAAATCAAAAGAACTCATTTGCAATCAAAGTAATGTAGAAGATCTCCACTTCCCACCACTAATTCCAAGGATGAATAGTTGAATTTCTATCCTACACAAGAGAATGTCTTGTCATTCATCGGACACTAAATGTCCGTGGCATCCTTTCTGGGTTAATCTTGTAAGGACACAACCCCCATGACCAGGGTAGTCATCAAAATTCTTTGATTCTTTGACCAATAGGTGTATTCTCTTTTTCTACAGTTAATAGTGAAGTCATCTATCAAACCATTCTAGTCTATAGAGTCCTTACAAGGTTAACAATTTGGTTGCCTTATTCCAAGAAAGGTACTTTATCAGCCATCAAAGTCAACAAAATCTTCGACATAAATTTCCATTTATATACATGAAGGTTCTTGAGTCCCAATTACAAAAAGACCTAATTCAAAAGTAGTGCATTCTTGTAGAATAATAGTAAATATTTTAATAGTGTCAAATGTCGAGATATTAGTGTACTAGGGCAACCTAAGTTCACAATTTAGTGTATGACCCTTGAGAGACTCTTTGAAGGCTATAGGCCATGATGTTAAGTCACTTTTTTGAATTTGTAGTAAGAAAATCTTTACTTCTTTGATTGATTTAAGGGCTCACGTTGATTATGAGATATAACTTTCCTCTTACTAGCAAACTAGAGAGATGGTAGGATTGTCTAGAAATATGAACTTGGCATTATGAGCATATAAAGAACAAGGGCAATTATAATGAAATTATTTGTTAGAGCATCTCCATCCTTCTCCAATTTTGTTGATGTTGACAAGCCCTAACTTGAATATTAGCTCCATTTGCCAATCAGATCCATCCCCCACCTTTTCAAGCCAATATTGTAGTTAAAAGAAAAAAAGAAAAAAAAAAGTGAACCTATAATCTTTTAGTCATATTTATGGGATTTATCTTCTTTCTATGCAAACTCTTAGTTTTATTGTGTAAGGACAAGAGAACAAGAAAACAAGGATTAGAATCGAAATAAAAGACCAAATCCAAGCACTTAGAGAATATAAAATGGGCTTGATGAGATGGTATGAGAAACTTCAAATTTGAGGTGGCTAGCTTCTCCTAGCCTAATGGAAGGACAAAAATAGGGGACAATTTCAAGATAAGTCATACCAAATCTCGACCTGGCTTGAAGTGGTGTGGAAGGGTGGATATGTTGTTAAGTGCACCAAAAGGCATACAAATACAACAAAAGATACTCAAACATAGGTGACAAATTAACAAGGGACGAGCCAACTATTTTGTTGCCAAAAGTAGATGAGCTTTAATTGTGGCTAGTAAAAAGCTTGTCAAAATTTGCTTTCGAGTATGAAAATCTACATAAAACCCTCAACCACTTAAAGGATATCTATTATATCAAATCATTTTCTTGAAATTCAAATATCTACACCTCTATTTTTTGATTGACCAATGGGCTCACATTGAATAGATGGACTATGAGTTGACTTCTTCTAAACAACCAATGAGCAAGCAACATTGATTTTGACTAGGCATTAGTATGAGCAAATTAACCCCTAAAGGACCATTTGTCCCCTCGGGAGACAGTTAGGGTTCGGGTAGGTTCCTACTATCTCAATTTGTAGTGATATTTTTGGAAATTCTTTGAGGTTGTGTATTTTCGCAAGAACTTTGTGAAAATATATTTTTTATTTTAATCAATGCCCGGGAACAAAAGTTATGGCATAATAAGCAAAAATGGAGTTTAGTGTGTAGGACAAAAAAAAACACAGAAAGTCAAAATAATTTTTTTTCAAATTTATTTCTCAGAGATTATACTTTTGTCTACACGTGAAGCTTTGTTTCATTCAATTTGGACTAATAATGAGAAAGTTATGGACAATCTTAGTTTTTTGGGCAATCCAAGCATCTTCTTGAAAAAGTAACTTGTGGTAGTCATTTTTGAATGCAATTTTTAGAATTTTTCTAAAAAAATTGCTAGAAAAGGTCAGATTCTCTTGCTAGAAAAATCTCACCATTGGGATTATTGTGATTCAATTCCATCTAAAAACTATTAACAATTTAGTTTTTTCTTCAATCTTGAACCCACCTCTTCTTAACAATTTTTTAATGAGTGAAAATTAAGTTCTTTTTTTCCAAATTCTTATTTGTAGATTCTCAACTCAACTACTTAACATAAATAAGTAGAAAATCAAAATCCGTAGTGCAAAAAATTTGAACTAAAAATATTCAAAGCCAAAAAAATCTAGTCAAGCAAGGTGCTAAAAAACTTGTTTTCTTCACTTTAAATGCATATATCTTGCAATCTACATGGTTAAAGTTTCTGAAATTTCTTCCAGGTATTCATACACTAGTCAAGTATAAGATCTTACAGTTGGATATGCAAAAAAGAACAATTTTTAATGTTCTTTTCTCTATGCAATAGAAATGACAATTTTGAGTGTTTTTTGATAGGAAAATCACCTTGGTCCTTTCAGGGTTAAGCACATGGGCACAAGGTGAGAGCTAGCCTACCAAGAGCAGTGAGTTGAAAGAAATGGAGTGCTCTATTTTCTTCTAGTGTGAACAAAGGAACTTTCTTAGAAGTAGACTTGCATTGGACTAAGTCTTCAAGTAGTTTCTGTTGTAAAGCCAATTTATAACACATTTATTTTGAATTTTTGTCATTATGGTGCATTAAGGTAACCACACCTAATTGCAACTTATTCCTATCTAGAACCAGTCCCTAAAATTTCTTGATTGATACATTCAACCTCTATAATTTGTGAGAATTTGAAGTTGATTTAGGATACACCTATTTTCAACACTTTGAGAATTTGTGTTTTAATCAAGAAAAAAATTATTGAAATTATAAATAGGAAACATGTTCAAATTGAAATTTTATTTGGATGATTTTAGATGTTGTTACCTTAGCAATACCATGTTGAAAGGTCATTGGATGGCTAGTGTCACAAATTGTTAGAATAGTTTAGAAGGATTTAGTAGGTGTTGAGGAATGCAAGGACAATGCATTACTTACTAGATGCGGAGGCACTAAGTGATGTTGGCTTTGTAGTTATCAAGCTTGAATATTGAGTATATTTGTCATAGTAATCCACATTAACAAAATTTAAGACTGGTGACTAATTTTTTGGCAAAACTACAAAACAATGATGTGAAAAGAATCAAAATAAAATAGATGCACCTATTCAAGTTGGTTTAAGCAAACAACTTTGATTCCTAGTGCATTCTAGTGTTTGAATTTTTTAAACGTAAATCAGCAAAGCATAAATTAGTTATACAATTTTTGAGACAATTTCAAAGTATTGAGTATAGATGTACAAGTTTCTAAACTCCAAGCTTTGCTCTTTAAATGAAGTGCATTCTAATCCTCAAAATTTTTAAAATTTTGTTAGTCCAAATAAGTTTCTAATTTCTTTTCTTGTGCATTTATGAACATGGTACAAATAAATTCCAAATTTTAAAAGTGTTGAAAATAGGTATATAACCAAAATCAAACTCTTATGAATAGAGATTAAATAATTCTAACATCTATTGGACCTTCTTATTTGCATCAAACACCCACCCCTATTACCACAATCTTAGCACCCCTTTAGCATCATGACAATGCACTTGGGGAGGGACATGTTAATGTGTGGTTTAGCATGGCTCTATCCACTCTCTCTTTACCAATTTAGTCCCAACAAACTTTGAAAAATCACAAGAAATTCATTTCTTGTCAAAATGTCTTCGTTCTACTTACAAATGACTTCTCTCAACCTTCTTGATATTTTTGAAAAATACAAGAGTTGACAAATAGCTTTCAAAGGTACCTAGATAACAAATCTACTTGGTAATAGATATGTTTACTGTATAAATTTCAAGCAAAAATCCTCAAGAGGTTAGCTTTAGGAACAAGTCACAATTAAATGCAACTACCTTAAGGTAGAAACACCCCAAAGCATCCATGTTCCCATTCATGCACAATAGAGTTCGCTTGAAGTGTCCTTAGGCTTCCATTAAAGTATCCCTCTACAATGTCATTAATCTATCCCCTTACTCATAGTTGACTCCTTGAATGTTATTTTTGTTAGATTCCAATTTTAGGTCCACCTATTTGACGCCGGTTTCAATGGTCTACAAAGCAACCACTTTTGAAATTTCATAGATATTACATGCCATATCCAAAAATACTGATTTTGTTTTTGGAAATTCATGATTTTCAATTGCAAATACTACCAAAATACATCTTTCTAGCAAAAGGTGCCTCCAACTATGCTGAATTGCTTATTATGATGTTTTTCTTGGGTGCTTCCACCATAGCTTTTGTCAGTCAATGCAAACTAGAATGCATTGAAGTTTAAGGGAGACGACCCCTTTCCCATCAGCCCCCATTTCCACGATGTAGTCTACAGTTCTTCCTGATCAAGTAGTCAAGAGTGGTGATTAATTGTGGCATAGTTCCAAATGTAGGGGTGGCACATTATGATTGGCTACAAGATTGTCAATATTGCAACCAATCCTTGGTCGATTTAGCAACTAGCCCTTGGTTGAAAATACGGAAATCTATCTAACCAATATGGGTTGAACATAATCTTAAGCTAAAAAATTCATAGTAATTACGTTTTGAGAGATAAAATTATGAAAAAAAAATGGAATCCTTCCCAACTCTATTTCTGTACACAGGAAAATTTCCCCACTTGAGAATCCCAAGCTCCATATATGCGTAATTGCTTAAGTGGTTGCAAATGGGTCGTATGCCTTCGAGCCTCCATCCCATTCATCCGGAGTCGATCTGAAGTACAGATCACATGGGCATCAAACCCGGCACTATTTTCTTTCCTTTAATTTATTGTTTTGCATTGTGAACCTTCATCCAAGGCATTATCATTTTATCATTTTACCATTTGGGGGGTTGGTTTGGGAATAATTCCCACCCCGGTTTTCTTTTGCTTTCCTTCCTTCCTTGCGTCCTCTCCGGTTTGTTCTGTGAACATTCCACGCGACTGTTTGGAGTGTAGAGTGTGTGCATGTGCGGTACAGAGTGCGTAGTCTAGGGGCATGAGATCATGTACTGGCGGTCCCGAGTGAAGGCTGTCTTGGTTTTGGAAAAAAGTTGTAATAATAATAAGACTGTCTGTAAGATAAAAGATAAGAGATACGACTGACTTTTTCTTCCCCTACGCTTAAACAAAATGAGGGCAAATGAGGGCACTGATGACTGACTCACTGGAAAAAGGACTGTCTCACTGGGGGACTTGTCAAGTTGCCAAGCGTCAGCCCAGAAAACACTTTGGTTTGGGTTAAATTAAGAAACAGGATCACGTGAGATCACTTGGGCCCATTTAGTAATAAATAACAAGAACAAAGATCATCGTCATGGAACAAGTTATGGAATCGGTAGAAGAAAGAGTACGAGTCAAGGCGGAGAGATGGAACCACAACTCTTGGAAACATGGACTCCGTACTAGTACTAAGCATGAATACCCATTTAGGACTTTTAAATCCTTAATCTATAAACCGTCAACACGGACGTTTAGTGTCCGATGAATAACAAGAAGGTAATTTGTAGGAAGTAGGAATGCATTTTTTCATTTGTTTTTTTTAAACATAATCACGGAGACGTGTTGCACCATGGAGGGCCAGAAGTATCATCATTTGGATGCATTCATATTTTTAGAACACATGGACACAGAGAAATTGACACGGAAATACACGTGCATGGTATTAGGCTAGAGACTGCCCTTCTTGCAATTTTGATGAGGGCAACTAGAAATGCAAGCTTCTGCAACTCTGGGCACTCACGGTCAGACAATGGATGCTGAACAATGCACAGCCTGCCTTTCCCCGTGGTTACCAGTCTGTTGTTTAGGAGTTAAAGGACAAAGCCCCCATGATCAAGGTAGTCAACAAAACTGCTCTGATTATTGAAACCAATAGGTGCATTTTATTTTTCTACAGTCAAGTCAACAATGAAGTCATCCATTGGACACAAAACATCCACTTCGATGTTAAGGGTTAACCCAATTGCATTCCTATCTACACTTTTGTAACATTTCAATTATGGTCATTGGCTTATAGGAAAAAAGGTTATTACTATTTTACCACCTTTGGGGATAAGCAATCAAAATTTGTAGTTTAGGTCGATATCATGTATATAGTATACCATTAGCAAGGTCTCATTGAAAGCTTTCCAAACTTGAAAATTTTGCTTGATTGGAGCTAAACAATACCCATGATGCTCCACTAAAGAATAGATGATAGCCCATTTTGAATTTGCAAAAACACATGTGATTTATTAACAAGACAATCCTCTTCCTCCACTTCTTTCTCCAATAGTAATTTAGAATTGGTCAACAAAACTATTGTTTATTTGAAGGAAAAGAAACTTTACAAAATCTAGAAAATTTCCTAAAATTTAGTTAATCTCACAAGCACATGCAAGTTCATAGATCCTAATTGTAGACCACACAAGATGCCACTTTTTTTTTTAATCCAATTCTAATTTTTATGTATTTTTGCTATACTAATTTTCTATAAATGAATTGATTTAATAATCAATGGATTTATATCCCATCATTATATACAAATTGAATCTTTCCTTTCACTCAAAAGTATAAAAAGAGTTGGCATTGCAAACTAAACCTCTACAATTTTATTTGTTCTCATTGGTTCAAACAACAAAGGTATAGAATGAGGAATAGCTATGAGACAAGTTTCATGAAGATCAAAGAGAAAATATCACATTACATTGGTTGCAACCTTTCCAATTGAAATGAACAACCCATTTTGTAGCCGTCCTCATGTAATAGTATTTTCTAATCTTGAGAAAAGTTGAACAAAACATCTTATGAACTATCAAAATTCAAATCCAATATTGAACACCATGTTTTGTTAACCCTCAAACGTCAAAGCAGACATTTTGTGTCCAATGGATGACAAAAAATCTCTCCATGTAGGACATAACTACAACTATTCATCCTCAAAATTTTGTGAGAAGGAAGTAAGTCTTCTAGAATAATGACTTCTAATGAATATATATATATATATTTTTTTTTAATGTAGATAATGCCACACAAGTCCAAAAGGAAGGCTTTCCATGGTCACTAGTCCATCCTTTAAGGGTTAACCCCTAAACAACATAGCAAACTTTTTTGTCCAATGAACGACAAGGAATTGTGCTCCATAAGATAGAATTGCAACTATTCATCGAAGACATTAGGGGAGGAAAGCAGAGATCTTGTACAGTAGTTTGACTCCCAAATGAATGAGTATTTTTTATTTTCTTAAAAGTGGATAATGTCACATGGTTCTGAAATGGCTGATTTCCAATCACCAGCCAGGCGTTCAAGGGTTAATTTCATCTTGCTTTTTCAGAGACAAAATGAATTAATGAAGGCTAAATCTTAGGAAGGCTTTGCAATTGAATGTTCATTTTGAATTTGCAAAGTTGCAACTAATCTAATAAGATAATTGTATTTTCACTTTGTTTAACATGCAACTTTCAAAATTGGATGAACTCTTAAACCGCCATGCCCAGTCTTTTATAATTCTTCTTCAGGAATCGCTTGACTCTCAGCTAGCTCACGAAGAACAGTTGCGCAGCCCCTCACTTCAAAGATACTTTCGGCAGTGGCTTCCAAAAACGCACACGAACCAATTTAAACTGTTAAAATGACTATCTTCACTGCCGAAAGTGTAGTAAACTAGTATCCAGAGACCGACCGGACAAGTGACGGAACGTTGTATTAGAATCTATGGACATGCTTTTGCAATAGTAAGTAGTACCAGGGACCTACAATAGTACCATCAATCGTTCGTCTAAGGCTAGGAACGGTAAAAAAGCTAACGAACATAGTGAAAATAGATTTATTCCAGCAACCAAATCAATGAAAAAAAGATATGGTTGCAAAGATCCACCCTAGACTGCAAGACGTTGTAATCCGTCTGAAACTTGCAGGAAAGGTATCTCAGTATGTTTTGAGAGAGGTGTAGAATTAGTTGTCACTGCTGTTGCTTTTGCCGGGGAAGGGTGATGAAGTCCATTGATGTACGAATCCATTTGACCTGAAGCAGCTAAAATCAAACCTGCACATTGAGGCCACATCAATCTGTCACCACAACTGCAGAGCAGCATGTTCGATTCACGAATCATGATTACGAACTCATTCCTCCATAGCACATAAATATTTATTAAACGAGAACATATTGAAGATGTATACATTTCAAACGATGCAAGAATCCAAGGCTCTGAATACTGGCAATAACTCCAGCTCGGCATGCTGGTAAGAAGCTGTCCAGCCTCAACTGGATTATGTGTGTGGGTCTATTATTAACTACCAACGTTCCACATCGAATGAAGAGTCTAAAACCTAAGTCGAAGTGCTACATTGGGCACAAATATGAGAGATATAATCATCTACAGATAACAGTGACTTGGACACCCTCTAAGTAGTGAGAAAACAAGAAACTTCACCTAAGAAAACTGCTGAAGGTTTGCCAGGTCGTGATTTGAATTCTGGATGAAATTGAACGCCCACATAATAGGGATGCCCTCGCAACTCCAAAACCTGAACAAAGAATTAGAACACATGGAATTGCATGACTGAAGAATATTCGCTTTGAAGTAACATTGAAAACTCAAGGTTCATCGACCAGACTGGATCTTTTTTCTTTGCTACACCATGCAATTCCAGTAGAGGTAACAAAAGGCTTATGGTAGTAACTTCGAGGATACCTCCATTCTACGTCCCGTTTCATCCTTGCCAACAAAATGAAGTCCTGCAGCTTCTAAACTGTCCACCATCTCCGGGTTAACCTGCCAAGAAGGAAACAAACTCACAATTAGCAAAGTGACGAACCTAATAAAAAAAATATATAAGAACAAAATGTGGAAACGAAACTAAGTGACGAATGATCATTACCTCATAACGATGCCTATGTCGTTCATCTAAAAAGCTGTCCTTCTGATACCTGCAAAACAAACGATAAAAGACGTCAGACAAAGCAGAATTGAACGTACTAGCAACATCGCAAGGAACGTGATACAGAACAACATGACTAAACAATTGCATAGCTATGGCCTCACCAAAATCGGAACCGAAATTACTAACTTTGGAGCACAAGCTTCACCTAATCCTTGTGTTTCACTTTGTGAAGAGTAGTCACGAAAAATAAATAGACTCCTGATACTTACAATTTAGCTGTTATACAGTCAGCAGTTTGTAGCAAAGTCTTGCGAGCCCCCAGTCTCATTGTCCCACCCATGTGGGTTTTGGAGACCTTCACACATAAATTAAGGGAATTCAGAATGAAACAAATGCTTATTCACGAGAAAACAAATAAAGCATGCCCAGTGACTCTTACGGGTAACAAAGGTCTAAAACAAAAGTCTCAAGTGCCAAGAACTCTGCATGATTGCATGCAAAAACACTCACAAGTACAAAGACGAGGAGATGTATACCTCTGGCATGAAAACGACACAAGGATGCGGTGTGGCGGAGTCAAACTCTGTGCTGTTAGCATCCTTCAACCCAAGAACCTGTTGAACAGTAAGAGAATGTAAGTATGCAGACTACGTAGCACAAGCCACAGCTTTAAAATTGTAACGCTATAAGGAATAAACGGACCACAATCGACCAAATCCAACTGCTGACTAATTCCAAAACTACACAAAATTGCGACAAATATCAAACATAACACAAAATTAATATGTGGGCGAAAGCAGGTGCCTACATTTCTTGCATACTCCACAACAGCGAGCTGCATTCCGAGGCAAATTCCCAAGTACGGAACCCCATTTGTACGAGCATAAGTGGCAGCTAAAATCTTTCCTTGTACTCCTCGATCACCGAACCCTCCAGGCACTAGCACACCATCAGAATTCTGTGCAAGAGAAGGTAAACAATCAGTCCAAAACCTTCAAAAGGTACAATCATCGATCAACATTACAAAAAGTAGCACACAACAAACTTGTCGAGACAAAATAGAAACAAATAAGTGGTGCAGCAGACAAAATATGCTACCTTCAAGGTCTTCCAAGCAGAAGCAAATGCTTCCGGTGTCTGCACACGCACAATACCACTGATCAGATCCAACGACCTCACAAGCTACATCTAATATCGATATTAAACCTTACTTTTTTGGAATGTTTCAGTCCTCCTACACTCAACGACTTTTTTGCCGCTGAGATCTATCTTTTAGGCAGCAGAATATCACAATGCACATTCAGCAAGAACTGCACCTCCTCCTTGGCACGATCCTCCAAATCAGTAGCAGCAACCCATTCCAACACCAACTTCCTAGAACACGCAATACATGCATGTTGCAAAGCCTGGCCACATACAGCAACACATGTCAAATTTTGTGGAAAACTCCTTCCCGGCTCCGCGCGATGATGCACAGGACAGCGAATGTAATTTGTGACAAAGGAGGGACTCTTGAAATAAATTCTAAACCTGGAAAATCTGCATTTATCTTAAACTCAAAAAATTAAATATTAAGTCAGGAGCAGGAGTCTTTTCAATCCTAACAAAAATGCATTAGGTTCATTGCAACCCACCTTCAAAACTGAAAGATACGAATCTGATAGGCCCGTGTATTTTCCAACCATAGCAATCTTTATCTGCAAGAACGAATCCAAAATAAAAATCAATAATATCACCTCACCACAGTATGAGAAAAGAATCGAAGCTCTTGAAGGCGATCCCTATTCTCACATTAGAAGGTTCATTAACTCAAGGTACTTACTGGGATAGAGAGGTTGTCGCATCGCTCCGCTCGGGCAGCCCATGACTCCAAGGCAGGAGGTGGTACAGAACTACACGACACATAAATGTTGAAAACATAAATTCTCAAAACCGAGTTGATCACCAACAGAAGGCCTCTCATAACAGAATGAAAAAAATCCAGTGATTTGCCAAGACACACCCAACCATCAATAACTAACCTCAATTGCAGTTTATTGAGTATTGCAAGATGTCCCTGCTGATCCTGTTCGTTGCAAAATAAAATCAAGGTAGAATCAGCAAAAATATACTAATACTATGAAAGGGCAACTAGTGACTGCATCACAACCACCCACGAGCTACTCAAGTGCCAAGCAGTGTGAAAAAATGTAGAATCTATCCCCAACCCCCTAGCAATTCAAAAGATGATCGAGTGTTTCATGGTTAAACCGGCAGATGACCCCACTGCCATATTGCTATATATCAGGGACACGGTTTATGAAAGTGCCTGATCAAATGAGTACATACCCGCAGCAAGAGAGGAATGTGCCAGATGTTGGAGACATCGTATATGTTGAGAATGTGAGCAGCCTACACACCCAACACATTTACCAACCATTAAATTTATTCAGAAAATGTCTTGTACAATTTTCCATTCCAAACCAAAATTGACCAAAACTCCTGAATCATTTATAATGTATGGGATGATAGCAATATTGCTAGCAGTAGCGCTTGGCAGAAAATGGAAACCAATAACAGAGAACAAAATCGTGTATATTTAACTAATCAATACCTTGTCAGAAGAGCATGACCATCTAATTGGCCAGCACGAAAAGGGAGTCAAATTAGAAGAAGAATCTCTACTAGTCTTGAAAATTGAATCACACATATTCTCACAAGTATGACAGACGATGATAAGATCAAGGAAGTTCAGCACTTACTGGAACATGACAAAATTGTGAGAGCTTTTCCTTAGTAGCCTGCTCCAATGGCTGCATACGGTATAGCCGACAAAAATAGATATAAGGGACACTAGAAGAAAATCTGACGTTTTCAGAGGAGGTTAACTACATAACCCTGACCAGTCATGCACGATTCACAGCTTAGGTAAGTAGCATGGCAATCCACATATTATTTATTTTCTAGTACTCCACAAATTCAGAAAGTACACCTGGTCCAGGTAAGCATGTGTTTTACAGAATCGAATTACAAAGGTCATGAGCAAATTACCAAAATGAAGAAAGGTGCAAATAATTCGTTTTCAGTCACTGCTAAAGCAAAAAAACATTGATTATTTGACCCATAACTATCCACACGTATTCAAAAGCTGAAGAAAAGTACGTGTGCGCTTCGGCAAGCTAGCAAATCAGGAGTAAGGCCCAGCGCCCGAAGTTCCCGAACACTGTGCTGTGTTGGTTTAGTTTTCTGTGAAAAACATAGCAACGTACGCAAGGTTACTGCACAGTTCACTGCCAAAAGCATGAAAATGAGTGGTGGCAGATGTGAGTCTCAACGGTTAAGAAACCTTCTTCTCGAAATAATGGGAGATATAGTTCTCTGACCTGCTCGCCCACCACGCCCAAAACGGGAACCAAGCTCACATGAACCAAGCAGAAATTATTATTACCTGTATCACAAGTGGGCACGTAAATAAACGATGATAGCCATTATGAGAAGAAAGGGATCCAATATATGCTTACATACATCGTCGAAGTAGATTCTTCCCCAAAAAGAGAATTACAATTTTATTAAAAATATCCTTACCAACTCGGAACTGGAATTGCCGAAGAGCTTCAATGAAAGGCATAGACTCGATATCACCTACATACACAGAAAAGATCATCTGAATTAGAAACCGTTTTACCAAATGAAAAAGGGAATATGAATACAGAAACAAGCTGTGCTGTTTGAAATATGGCATAAACGAGTAGAAATTACCAGAAACAGTTGAACATCGTGAAGATTATCATCAGCAAGACAAAGTAGTAAGTTTTACAACTACTAAAGCAATGAACTCAAGTTCTCTATGCATTATATTCAAATAAAATCTTAACCCTAATCATTACAACCTTAGACAAATTCGAAAAAAGCAGAGTAAGAAGCAGTACCAACAGTGCCCCCAAGCTCAATGACACAAACGTCAGCACTTCCAGAGAGACCATCAACAGGAACTTTAGCAACTCGTTCAATCCAATCCTGAATAGCATCTGTGATATGTGGCACAACCTATTCCAAGAGAAACATGTACAACACATATCATTTTCTGAAACAACTCCAACAGATGCAATATGAAATAAAACTTAAATATCAGTGTCAGATAATCTTGAACTACAGAAAATTTGTATGTAGCACAGAACACAGTGTACAATGAACCAATTTTTGTTTGCAAAAGTAAAAGTCCAATTTAGGCTTCAAATTGTTAAAGACAAATTAGAATTTCTAGACTTGGCGAGATGGGAAACCGTTAAAATGAGGTAGCTAACGACGAAAAAAGACAGAAGTACTAGAACAATTTTCAAATCTACACACCTGAACAGTTTTTCCCAAAAAATCACCCCTTCTCTCTTTCTCTATCACTGCCTGCACAACCAGAGCATTCGATATCAGATACCACGCATCCATACATCAGTGCACCATGAGTTAACATTACAAAATACTGTGACCTTATGTCAACTTTCAGACTCAATCAGAGCTTAAATTTAAAATCAATTGCAAGGTCAACATTTTGGAAGATAATGAGGACAGGAAAGCAGATAAAGCGAGTAATTATGTAACAAGAGATATGTAATGAGAAAAAGAGAAGCAATAATTGAACATACTGGTTGAATGTTCTTATTATGTATCCTGACTTACCTGATAAATTTTCCCAGTAGTGATGTTGTTGTCCCTTGTCAATGTGACATCCAAGAAGCGCTCATAATTTCCAAGATCCAAGTCCACCTGCAAGCGGAAAAAGAAAAGAAAAAGATCAGAGTAACTCCACAAAATCGACGACTTACAACATCGTATACCTGAATAGACCAAAATAAATTCATTAAGAGAATTGGCTTCGTCTCTGACTAAAACCCTGAATATCAAGGAATAGAACTTTAGCTGACTAACAAATTGGTTTCCCGCCACAAACTGCTAAAAGACATGACATTGAAAGCTTACCTCACCACCGTCGTCCAGAACAAAGACCTCGCCATGCTCGAAAGGAGACATCGTTCCAGCATCAGTGTTCAAGTACGGATCTGGGAAGTTAAGCAAACAGGACCAGAAGATTCAGAAACAAATTGCACCCAGTCCATGTCAAAGTGGTTTAAGAAAATGAAAAAAAATTCATTGAAAACTCGATCAGTAACAATCTCTAAAGTCCAAGAGACAAAGTCGCTAAAACCCTAAACCCTAACGCTGCACCGACCCCAGCACCGACCCACAGAACGACCGAAATTCATCGTCATTTCACAATGCGCGTACCAATTTTGATCGATGTGACCCGAAGACCACAAGCCTTGAGCACGACGCCGATACTGCTCGCCGTGACCCCCTTTCCAAGCCCACTCACCACGCCTCCAGAGACAAGGACATACTTCATCTTGACTCCAAACGCAGTTGACCGACAGTGCAAACGCTTCGCTACACGACGCAGTACACTCACGCAGCAATGTAATCCCTGCACTGAATCACTCAAATCTCCAGCCGCCGACACACAGACCAGGCTCAGAGAAGTGCAGCGCCACCATTACCGATCAGACTCCGCTACCGCCAAAGCCCTCCGCAACTGCAATTCCCCTGCCGGAAGCTCTTCCAACGCCACAAACACCCCGCAACAGGAACTTCGGATCCCCCAAAACCTCAAGAAGCCCACAATTTCTCACCACAATTCACCACAGCTTACAAAGAACATCTGTGTGTACAATTCGTCAAGGCAAATGAGCATAAATGTAGTAGAACTTTAGTGAGAATCATATGGTGTGCAATTGAGGTACGAAAAGGGCAGCGTCACTATACTGCGGCGCCGTCGAGAGCCTGACTGCGCTGGACAAGCTGGGAGGTTTACCTCGCCTACAGGGGTCGCAAGCACGGTCATAGACAATCTTATTCATTCACCGCCGGTCCGCCGCAGAGAACCCAATTTCATATTAGCACAACCGCGATCAACAGCCCAATGGATGACCAGATAGTATTGGATGAACAGTAACGGTTCCGAATTCAGTTTTCATCCACAACCGCATAAATAAATTCCTTCAAAGTCTTCTATACTATGTTACTGGAAAAGGATAAGAAGAGGCAAAAACCGACTGGGACCTTGACGGAGTCAATTCAACTCCGTCCTGCAATTGCGGAACCGTTTCCTTCACTGTAGACCTAAACATTATCAAGCAATACACACACATCATGCGACGTCTCTTTCGATATCTGCAAGCCTCTCTACTGCGGGGAACAATTTCAACCAGGTCAGCCTCTTTATTGCAATTCCAAATTTCACACCTACACTCGCTGATTACAGAATCAATTCGCGCAGCCAGATTGAATTGCCAAAGCTGAAGCTCTGGCTGGCATTTGACTCCTGATTCTTAACCTACGGAAAAATACACACGATTTGAAACTTACAAGATACACATGGAAACGGACGAGTATAATTACAAAGTGACACGGAGACAGAGTCCACAGCTACACTAGCGGATGACAGAGTTAATTCGCAGGCAGATTACCTGCGAAGCTGAAACTCTGGCCGCAACTTCACAATCTGCTGAAAAATACACAACATGTAACTAAAACGATGCACACAAGAACGAACGAGAGTACTTGCGAGCTTATTGACGACGAAAGCAAGCGGAATTTGAGGCGACACAAAACATACGCTCAAATAAACACGAAAAGCAGATTGAAACGCTACTTTGACTCGCTACAGCAACGAATTTAAAGCGATTGATTACAATTGGAACAAGAACTTTCGGATTCTTGCAACTCCACACTTCAGTCTTCAAGCTGCGCTTCTCGATCTCGTAGCAAACATAATACCAGTCGTCTCTTCGCAGCATTCCACACGGGCGGACAGCGATCTCCGCTGCCATTTACAAGCAGCATGCACTCGATCGACCCTCCACGCCCGCGGGAAGTGATGCGATTTGCCTCGTCGACTCCTCTGAATCGTTGATGCAAGAGAAGTCGAGCTAGGCGCGTCTCTCTTAGCCAACCATATGATGCTGTTCGCAGCACCGTACCATTGCCATGAACATGGCCTCTGGTATAGCCGTGTGCTCATCTTCATCTGGAAGTGATTCCAAGATTAAGCAATCAGCAGGGACGGGGGGCAATCGCCTGAGTGTACCACCTGGTGATTCTTCTTCACCCAGGTTGAAATTCCACTTACAACCTCTCGTCGGAGGTTCTCCCTGTGCCTCAATGAACTGCGTGCTCGCTTGAGGCGGAGGCGGCTCCTCCAAAACAGAGTGCTTGTCCGAGGTCACGTCCTCCCTGTCCACAAACATCAACTTCATCAGAGAACAATTAAGACTAAACTCCCCCACAACCACCACCAAACAATAAAATAGCTCAATAATAACAACTCCATCCCCAAGCCTCCTCACCTCTTTCACCGAATTGCAAATTAATCGGTTACTCCGAATGCACCCATTTTCACACACACAAACCACAATTGAAAAAACCCAAAACACACAAAATACAAAACTCTTCCTACAACAAGCACGAGTTCGAACACGGAGACTCACGGGGATCCATGAAGCCCCCCGCCATTTTCCAGAGGCATGGAAGTAGAGGAGCTTGCAACGTCGTCGGCCCGTGGTCGCTTGGACTCAGGAGTCGGGATGGCGACCTGCTTTCGCTTTCCCTTTTCCTTTCCCATTCCCATCCCTCTCTCTCGATCAACAATTGGAACAAGACAACTTACGAAAGCAACGTTTGAGTTGCGATTTCGCGCTCTCTGAGGACAGTGATGAAGACAGTAACGAAGACAGTAACGACAGCGACGTCTGCCTGTGATGCACTTAAGTTCTATGGCCGGGGCAATGGGGGCCAACCGGCCTAAAAGACAGAGGCCGTCTGGCCAAGTTTTCTAGAAACTTAACTTATTATTATTTTGTTAGATTTTGATAGATTTTGATAGATTTTGGTAGATTTCGAAGTTGGGTTCCCCCAAGTAAGTGAAGAATGGGTCAAGGTCACCATGAAAATGTCTGACGAGGACTTGCTTCGTGGAGTTTTCTCTCGGAGTAGATGGGCGGCTTTCGTAGATTTGATTTATGGTAGAGAGAGGGGGGCGCCTTTTTGAAAATACAGTATATTATACCCTTATTCAGAGCTCCAAAGATGGTGTAATAAGCTGGGTATCCCCAAATGAAATTGTTGCTGTCAATATTGTCAAAAAGTTGAAAATTACCAAAATTTACACAGACCTTCATAAAATTGGTAATTTTTTTTGACAATATTGACAACAATAATTCCGGTTTGGGGGGATTTATTGGATCAATTATGTGCATTGTGAACTCTAGTTTTTGGACAGAAAACATGAACCTAAAAATGCATGGAATGGTTGTGAAATATAAATTGAACACATTGTCTAGTTCAACATATATTTCAAAAGCAAGGGAATTGAGATGTAAAATTGGTCCATATTGCAACCCGTATTCTTTTTGTAATAGCTAATGCTATCCCATGCTCTCAATTTCAAAAAAAAATAATCAAACATTGTGAGAACCAACATCATTTGCATGTTTGTCAAACTATTTATATTTTAAATTCTATAAATGTCAATTTCCTTCAATTTTTGTGTACAACAATCTAAAATGATGTATACCAACATCCCAAGGCATAAAAAAAAAATTTCAAAATTTGAAGAAAAAATTGACAAAAGGTAAAGTAGTTCTAAATCATGTTGAACAAAACTAAGTTTTAGACATGGCTAACTTTGAAATTAATTTTCTTTCAAATCATAACTAAGTTTTTCTTCAAACTTCCATGATAAAGTGTATTATGTTGCACACTACAACTTTTGAGTATATACTTTTGGACATTGTCCATTGATGCTTATAGTATGGTTGTTTGAATAGAATCGTTTCAACTTTGTACTCAATTTTGTTTGTCACTGTAAGTAATGTATGAATCTCTAGGGGGAAAATTAAGACTTTTTCGATGACTAATTGGATGAAATGAAGGTAAACAAAGCAATTGCACAAAATTTATAAAGATTAGTAAGTATAATTGTCATAAAAAGCTTCCTTGTTACTAAGATAAAGATTCTCTCTATTGGTGAGTCCTATGATCTTTTATTTATATATATATATATATATATATATATATATATATATATATATATATATATATATATATATATATAATGCATTTCAATGAGAGATCATACACGTTTCTATTGGATTGTAGTTTTCCACCCTTTTGTCTTAGTTATGCACTTCTTTGTAAATGTGCTTCTTTTGCAAATGTAGTAAATCACCATTTATATAAAAATTCAAGTACCACAAAATTGTCCATTATATACCTCATTACATGTTGTTTAAGTTCCTCCTAAATCAAAATGACTAGAATATGTCCAGAATTGTTATTCTAATGATTGATTTGGCAAATGTTAAGAAGAACTTTAAAAGTTATCCATCAAATTTGTGCCAAAAGAATGCTTACCCTACGGTAATTGCAACAAAAATTAAATCAATAATTGAATCTAATACAAATTTTATAATGCACTACCCAATACCACCCAAATGTAGGGTCCTCATTGATTCTATGATGAGAATTTATGATAATAGTACATGCCTTAACTCACATTAACTTCACAATAAGACATGTACTATAGTTTTATATTCTCACTCTAGAATCAATGAGGCCCCTACATTTGGGTGGTATTGGATAAAGCTACCTTAATGTGCAAGGAATTTACCACTTTAGAACAACATCATAATTGCAAGAAGTGAAATATATTTACAAAACTTTAGTTTAAATAAATATAAGTAATTTTAAATTAAAAAAAATTATACCGAAGAATTTTCCTTTTCAATCTAAGAATTGTATGCCAACTTGTGGATTATTTGATATTGTAATAGTGAAACTACTCCTTTGATTCCATCAAATATTTTCAAATGCCATTCATAGAAGTATCATAAGTTGGGTGTTACTCAAGCTTCTAAACATTTTTCAAATGAATTGAGGTCAAACTTTTACAATTGTAGAGTGGGTGCATAAACCATAAATTCACTCATTCTACATTGTTGTGGAGGACTAAAAGTGTCTTATGAATGACTTTCAAGGTTTACTATCTATCAATACTCTAAATGAGGTTGCTTATTTTGTTTAGTTTTGTTTGTTTGTTACATTGAGATATTTAGAACCGTGCATCCCTTAGTCATGCTCTTGGTACCTTCAGAAAACCTCACCAAAGAGGGGTATGTGGATTTTGTTTCATGGCATTCTGATCTATGGCAAAAAAAGATATTGAACTTTGAATTTATTTTAAATAAAAAATTAGAAAATTATTTTTATTTTATTTTCTGATATTGTAGCAACAATACAAGGCATACTTGTCTATACATTAAATTAGTTTGTTTTTGTTTTTGTTTTCTATACATGAAGTTAGGTCATTTGTTTTGTTTTATTTGTTTATAACAATGAGATCTCTAAAACCGTGTTTCATTCAATCATGTTCTTGGTACGATCATTAGAAGAGAATGAGCTACTGTGGAAACTTGACCACATCAGTGAGCTGCTGTGGCTAGGTGAAGGCCACATCAAATAATAATAAATATTTTTTTTCATATTTTAAAATATATACATATATGTTTTTGATTATTTAAAAATTAAAATTTTTTTAATAGTTTTAAATCCTGGCCAACCCTAGTTGATTCCTAGCTTGGGGAACTAGCCTGAAACGGGGTTCCAAGGCAATGGAATCTCCTCTAATGTAGAAAGCTCATTGCGAGGAGGGGTGCATGGACTTTGTTTCATGGCATTTGGACAAATGGTGTAAAAGTTATGGATTTTTTAGATATTATCCTAAATTATGGATCTTTTGGACCGTGCATCACTTGGTCATGTTAACTTATTGGGATAGTTAGAAAGCTCTCTACAAGGAGGGGTGCATGGACTTTATTTTGTAGTGTTTGAACATACACATGACTAAATTAATCATGACGAAAAGTGGGCCAACATCAAACTCAAAATGAACTTACTCATTAGGAACAATTTGAACACATGACTTCCTATCCTACTCTATAGCATATCTTGTTGTTTGACACTCGCTATCCCCAACAAATCAAATGAGGTAGACCAAAGCATTTTCATTCACTGCCTGATTTTGTCATCCTACTTGTGGCCCCAATATCATCCAACACATCATCCAAATCCAAACAATGTCTAGAAAAAATCTGGATAGTGACTACATGACTTAAATATGACAATGGCAAATCAATTTTACACTTACAAAAGGATAGTAAAAAAGACAACGGGGTGCATATTGGAGATAGGATCATTTTTATCAGCCTCCTTTTTATCGTAGGGACAACAGGAAGTTTACAAGATGTTCATGACTCCACTCTATGAATGGTTTTGTAATTCCTAAGCAGACCACTTTAGAAATTCACAGAAATTACAATTACAATCAGAAAATTATACTTCCACTTGGGTTTGATTCATGAAACAACCACACATCTCCAATGAGTATTCGCCCTTCTTGGAAATAGCCCCAAGATATTCAGATTGCTAGTTTGTATGGAAACAGGGAGTCAAAGGCATGTTGTTTGCCTGGCAGACAACTCGCAATGCTCCGTCCGAGAGTTTCAGATGAGGAAAGCTTATGTCTGCACAAAAAGCTTCATCATTAAGTACAGACATAAGTAGACGACCCAGTCATCTTGAGACTCAGTTGTGAGCAGCAGCAATCCCAGAACTGCTTCAGGGAAATTAGCCAAATGTTTATTTTTGGAAGATTTTTTTGAATTTAACACTGAGGGCATGAAGAAATTATGCAGGAACTGAGTGAAATTTAGCCAGTTTTGGGATTTCTGGTTGTGAGTGGTGGAAAGTCTGGAAATACGGACCCCTACTGATTTGTTATGATGTTTCCAAGGATTGAAGTCAAATGTAAGACAAAATTTTAGGTACAGTTGGGTACAATAATCTTACAAACGGACTACTATTTCTGCCATTGATGATTCAAAGATTTTGGCATTGTATAGAAAAGAATTGGAATTTTTCTATCTTGCAAAATTAACATGCAATTCTCACGCAATCCCGATGTGAAAGTATACCAAATCTCAATTTCAAAACAAGTAAAATTTCATTTGGGTGCCCTTTCACGGAAACTAAACTCCTTGAAACAATTTTCATTAAAATTTTGTATGAAGGAAATGGAACTGGCATCTAACCTAAGTCATTTTATATTTTTTAGACTTTTGAAGAATTTGTTACAAATTTCTGAAGTTGAAATGCAATGGTCACTACAAGTGCCACCTCTTAAAATGTACTATTTTGATACATTGAAGAATGCAAAATGTACCTTTGGGTCATGATCGATTTTAGAGTACAATCACTTTTGAAGTAGACTACCTTAGTTAGTGAAGTTAGGTTTCCTTATACTAATTTCTTGACATTTGACACTATATAATAAATATTTACTATTATTGTACAAGAAGGCATTACTTTTGAATTAGGCATTGTTGTTATTGCAACTCATGAACTTCCATGAGTACAAATGGAAATATTTGTAGAAATCTTTCTTGACTTTGATGGCTTTTAAACAAACTTTCTTGGGGGTAAGGCAACTTGATTGTTAATCCCTAAAGAATCAAGGGTGTTTGAGCAAAGCTCTTGCTTTCTTGACTAGCTCTTGTAATAAACATAATTTCTTTGAATGTGTGATACGATTTTGATGATCGCCACCATTGAAATGAAAGAAGACTTATGTAACTTTCTTATTAAAAAAAAATCAACAAAATCGTACAATTTTTGAGAAAATGCCACCATTGACAAAATAGATGAAAGATATCCAATTTTGCATGACTTTGTACATGTGCTGAAATTGGAATGTTGAAATCGGAATGCTCAAAAGTGATCCAAAAACTCTGATTTTTTTCCATGAGTATATATCATCATGATTTAGATGTGTAATTTTTTCCAAATCGTTTTGAGGCGTGGAAAAAAAGATATGAGCACATGGAGTGATAGCCCAAATTACTTTTCTATTCTCAAAAAATTCACCAAAAATTGCTCACTCAATCATTTCTTGATTGGATTGTACCAATGGATTCAACAAAAAAATCATCTAGGGTCTCTTTATTGGTCACAGACTATTGGTGAGGTTCACATTCCAAATTTTCTACAAATGTAGTTGCAGAAGCTATGTGGTGGCCTTATGGTCCTTTAGGGATTAAAGCAACCTAATTGATTTCACTATTTAGTGTAGCTTTTATCAATACAAAGATTCTTTCCCTTTAATTAAGACCTAACCCAAGTGTGCATGATAACTTAATCCCTTGAAAAATAGGGAGTGGTTCAAATTTTCAAAATTATGGAAATAAAATGTAAAACAAAAATTAGAATATTTATTTTATGATTATTTAAAAATAAAATTGAAAATGAATAATCCATAGATCATATCTATATGCTAAAATCAATTGTTACACTTAACAATATTTTTCAAAAAAATTTGAAACCAAATATTAAAATTTTCATCTACAATTGAATAGAATTTTTTTAAATTTTCACAAGATGTTTTTTGAAGTTTTAAATATTGAATTCTAATTATGGTGATGTTTTCATTTTTTAAATTATTTATTCAAGTCTCTTTTTGAAAAGGCCATTTTTTAAATGGAACATTTACTTTTTGAAGTCATGTATACTTAGGCCCCTTGAACTATAGAATATTTGAAAATAAAAAAATTATGAAATCTATATTGCACAAATGTAAGAGAACTATCATAAGAATGTACAAACATTTAGAAGGATGAAATAATCAAATTTTTGTGTTTGGGACATATTTGAGTTCATTCATTGTTTGAAATTTAAATCTTTGGTCCATTAGGGATTAAGGTATGTCCTAACAATGTCAAAATGATTATTTAAGTACGGTGCCTTTTACTAATCACATTTCAAAAGATGGTTCAATATGCTTCATCCCCTTGCTCAATCTATTAGTATTTTGAATTATTAATGATGGTTTAATCTTCTATGTTGATTTACTTGTATTGTAAAAAAATTATGCAAGATTTTCCAAAAATGAAGTCAATAGAGTATGCCCAGATCATAAAAGAAAAATAGAGTGGGCTCTTTAGTTCCTAACAAGTTAAATTTTGTTTAATAATGTAAGTTATGTCCACCTCCAAATATTTGTCTTTAATACAAAAAATGAGTCTTCAAAATGATCTTCTTTCTACTTCAAGTTTGCCTTAAAGCTAATATGTTGTTTGTCTTTGATTTAAAAGTGCAATTAGAGAGAAAAAATGGAGTAAAGAAAAAGTAGAATTTGATATTCATTGAAGAAGCTTAAAAAAAATTATGTGATATATGAATGAAAAGAATAAATAATGTTGGATACTTGAATCAATGATATTGATATCTTGGAGGAATTGCAATTATTACTAGTACACCCTATTGCAAACTTTGCAATGTAAAACCTTGTAGCAATGGGTTCCTTCTTTTAGACTATAAAAAGTCGATGAAAAAATCTATGAAAATGTGACTTATTTTCATGAAAGTGTGCATAAACTATAGAAGAAGATGAATTTTAATAGTATCATTATTATATTTAGTTCTAAATTTTGAAAGTTATTTTCATAATTATAGGAAAGTTATTTCTATTTAGAATTAAAAAAAACATCCTCTAACCTTATAAGATTGTTGATTATATTTATACTATAGGAATACCCAGCACAAGTGAATAATACATGCAATGATTATGCCTTGTTGTCATTCCTCAGATATTACATGTGAATAAAAAATTTAAATGGAATTTTAGAATTAGAAATACATTGGGGATGAAAAAGAAGTCAACTTTCAAGCTTGTTAAGATACCTCTATTCTTGACTCTATTTTTTAATTTGATCAATTTTAAAGGTAAAAATAACTTTTTTATAAAGGCACAAAATTTACAAAATTCACTTCTACACTAAATAGGGGTATGAAGGGGACCAAAAAATTAAAGGGACTCATTGTAGAAAATTGTAGATGTTTGAAACATGATGTACATCCCTTAGACACTTCAATAGCTAGTGATGTACAATAAAGGTAGATATTTTTATATAGTGTGAAATGTCGATTAATTAGTATGGGTCCCCTTAATACCCCTATTCAATGTAGAGCAATGAGAGTCTTTTTTAGGATCATATAATACAAATTCATAAATTTATTAATGTATTTATTGAAATATTATTGAATGAATTATAATCTCAAATATTTTTGTTTTTTTTGGTCCATTCCAAATTGTTTTGGAAGATGTGTAATTTTTTTGAATTGCATAATTTTCTCATGATTTTTTTGAATATTTTTGGAGTAAAATTTAATTAGAAATTTAATTCACAAAATCTCCAAAAATATCAATTCTAATCATAATCACTCAATTATTTGTAAAAATTATTGAAGTGCATGAAACCTTTGAGAATCATGGTTTGCTTGCAAATTTGGTGATTGTATGACCTATTGAATGAGTTATATTAAATTGCACAGTATCACATTGTGCTAGAATAGTTTCATCCATTTGAATAATTAAATATGCATCCTTGCACAATTGGAAAACATTCTTGAGTGTAAAATCCAAGAAATATATAGAAAATATTGTATTGCATTTTTTCTAAATTGTGTTTAGTTGTTGCTATTGCAAGAGTTGTAAAATAGCCGCATCCAAATGCATCAATTTTCAAATTTTGGCAACTACATTTGGATCTTACATGGCTATTCATCTTCACCTTCAACCACTACAAGTTGTCAACAACCAATGCAAGTTGAAGAGTTCTTTGAAGCAACCAATGAAGGTTCAAGAGTTCTTTGAGCAAAGCTAACAAAATGAAGCTTCTTAAGTTCTCGACTTCCTCCATTAGGAATTTTTTTTAAATTCCTTGAAAGAAACATTTTAGTGAAATTTGAAGTTGAGAATCTATACCTATGTTTCTAAATATAGAGTGACATGGAGTTTTACTTCATACCACAATTTCCTACACTAGAATATACTTCTATTCTAAAAATCAATTTTTTTTTTATCATAGCTTGCATTTGATGTGAATTTTCTTTAATTTTTCTTCAAAAATTCATGGTAATTTCCAGATTTTCACCAAAAAACTAAAAATTTTAAGACACATACTGCATATGTGATTTCTTCTCTAAAAAAATATAACCAACAAAATTCACTCATAAATAGCAAAGAAATGGAGGATAAAGACTGAGGGACTTTCAAGTTTGCCTACACGGTCATAGGCGCTATGATAGGACTTCCTCGTCAGCCTGCAGTTTTTGAATTCAGGATTTTGGTTCTTCTGCATCGTGAATTCAGAATTTCACGTAGAAAATGAGGCTTAGGGTTTCAGCCTCTGGATTTCAGCACAATTGTAATTGCCAATGTGAGATGAAGATATCTGCTTCGACGGCGAGCTTGTAACGTTAGGTCTGCAGAAGTTTTTCGCGCTGCAATTGCAGAGTTGCAGGAATTTCCGAAAGATTTTCAAACGCCAGCATTGCAGCACGATGTAGCGGGCGCTTCCCAGCGTTGACAGTAACCATTTTTTGAGCATTTCCGCCTGAGCTTCGACTCTGAACAACCCCCGGTTCGCAATTTGAAGCAGAAGTTTGCTACTCGCGTCCTGCATTTGGCGAGATATGGATGTACCATAGTTCCGGTTCGTGTGGTGGTGAAAGTCGAAGCGAGATGCTCGTCTTCGGGAGGTGCAGGTTTTGAGATTGTGGGAGGTCGTGGTTTTTCACGCTTGAGTTGTCTTCCGGTATTGAGTTTCTCCGGTGATTTGGATGACGTGAGTCCCGTGTCTTTGGAGAATGTCAGCCTGGAGGAGTTGCTGGCGCAAGTGGTGCTGGCGAAGCTCGCGACGCGCGAGGTTTGGTGCAGATTGAGTTGCATCACATATACTAGACCTGCATTTCCATTTCCATTCAATGCAATTTTTAGGTGAATTTAGAAATTTCTTGCGCATGTCACCGCGGCGAGGTTGACTGAAGTTTGTATTCGACAGAGCCTGGGTTTCGGCGCGGAATATGAAGTTGGGTTTTAGTGGTATAATTTTTGTGAGTAAAAACTTCGAAATGTTGTTTGAGTCTGGATGGTTCTGGAATTAGATCTGTGAGGAGATAAGCAGGAGCCATGGTTGTTGGAGGAATTACACTTGTAGTGGCTCTTGGCTGAATTATTCGTTTTGTAAAGAGAGTGGCAGCAATTCGCAGAAGGGAGGAAGTCAGAGAGGTTGTGAAATAGTGTAAGTCCGAGGAAACAAAGGCGGTGTGGCGAGAGTTTGTGGTGATGGCGAGATTTGGAGGCGCTGTTATACGGGGAATTTCGCCAAGAAGATCGTGGCAGCCACTTCTCAGGTTCTTTTGCTCTTCATGAAACATTTCTCCTCTCGATTGCAAATGTTTTTCTTTCAGGGTTTAGGGTTTAGGGGTTTAGGGCTTCGGGCTCGTAATCTTATAATCTTGGAGTGAAGTCTTCAGAGATTGTTCCTGTTGCCACCTTGTCCAAGAACATCTTGCGCAGAGTGTGATACAATCTAAGGTGAACTAAAACCGACACGAGATTTTGTAATAATAATGACACTTTAAGCATATAAAACGTTACTATTGTAATAGTGGTCAAATTCTAGTACATTCTTGTCTTCAAATCGAAGAGTATTCGAATGCACCAAGTTTGCTCCATTTGCATACCGTATTCAAAAGTTACAAAGGTTCAAAGTTAGATGACCTATAACCGACAGAGTTTCTTGTAAGGCCATAGAATCAATATGTAACTCACTGCGCAAGATGTTAGGCTGTGATTTTGGTAAGTGTGGATGTTCTCTACCATATAGGTAGAGAACACCTCGAGATAGAAATTGCTTGTCCCATATGAGACGAACACTTGATTATAACTTGGAGTGTTGCACTTGATTTTGTGTAGCCTACCTGAAAAAAGGCTTGGTTATTTCAGTTGTAGCCTCTTTCTTTCTCTCTCTGACTATTGCGTCTATTCTCTCTCACTGGTATGCAATTGGATGTTTGCAGACGTGCGTATGGAAATTATGAAGAATTTGATGTCTTTGCTGGAGCGGACACTGCGGAGAAAGTTCGCATTAATGGGTACATTCCGATGATACTTCGAGCAAGTCTTACTAGATATGGTTATGAGGACCAATGCTTTACAACTAGTGTATTCGTGAAGAACGCCATTTCAGATATTATTCATGTAGTCTGAGTTGTGCTTGGCTGAGGCAGGTACGACGAGAGCAAATTCTATGCCAACGGAGTAGAGGTAGAAGGCGCCATAATATGCCTTAGCAGACTCACATTGAAATGGACTCCTAAATCTTTTGAGGAGGTTACACCTGAGAGGTATATCATGTCTGGCCTTTCCATGCCTTGATGAATAGTGCATTGCTAGGTGAATGTGTTGATATCAATTCTAGGTTTCTGACTTATTGTCTTTGCTTCTTGCCAATTGTATTCAAGCGCCGGGGAACATTTGATAGGCATGATTGTGTTTGAGCTAAACGCTAGAACTCTTGTGCTGTTTTGCAATTCCTTTAGTTCCTGCGTCTAGGATCCTGTGCCAAGTATGTTGCTAACTCATTTTGGGGTTGTCTTTGAACAGTTTGGCCTTATTTGAACTTCTGCGTCCCGCACCTGGTATGAAGTTTTTTGTGACTGATGTGTTTTTGAGCGATTGCAATTGTTGCTTAGACTCAGAGTTTCAAAGCCTGAGTGATTTCCTGAATTGCTATTTCGCTTCTCCAAGAAACCCTCTTCAGTATCATTGCTTAGGTTACTTCGCGATGTTCAAGAATATCATCTAGAAAAAATGAGAATCACTCATACTTTTTGTTTTTTTAACGAATTAATTAATCGATTCAATGATCTGACTATGGTGATGCTGCAAGCTTTTACACTCGCATTTGTATTCTTATCTCCCGTGCTTGCTGGGATGCCAGAAATATTGATATTGGGCTGTGGTCAACGGATGGGCCGTGTCAGCCAAGAGGTGCGCGACTACCTCCGATCAAATGGCATTAAGCTGGAAGCTATAGACACGGTTAGCACCCCATTCTTCTCTCTGAAATGGAAAATTATCTCTTCGGTTGTTTAGCAAGGGTTTACCCTCGATGAGTTATTGGATATGTGAAGTAACACGAATGTTTTCGGTTTGTCTTCTGGCTAAACTATGAACAAGAATTTGGAAATTGTTGTTTCTAGAGGACTCTTGACCAGTCCGGATGTCATCCTCACGAAGTGACAACTAATACTTTATTTGACGTGAGCTACTCGTTTACAACTTAGAATTTCAACAGCTCTGTAATCTGCATGCTATGTCTTTTTAGGCCAATGCTACCTCGACATTCAACATCTTGAATGAAGAAGGGCGAATAGTGGCAGCGGCCATGTTACCGCAAGGTACTTGATGGCGAAACTCTTGTAAAGAACTTCGACTGACCTCTATCAACCTCGTAGATGACAGCCGTCTCAACCGATGCACAATGCTTTTTCAGAAGTATGAATTGCAATTCTGGAGTTAGGATTTTGAAACTGCTCACTTTTGTTAGATGGATTCAAGAGGACCTTGACTTGTCGAGAACCTAGCTCTTGGAAAAGCAAGCTTTGTTGGTGAGAGCTTGGAAATTCTGTGGATATCTTTTTGATGTCCATGAAGAGAAATGTCTTTATTCATCATCTTCGGATGCAAATGCATTGTCATGAGGGTCAATCTGTCAGATACAGTAAATCCGTACATTCTTTCGTGTATGTAACGCACACATGTATTCGAGATACCCCATAGTGTAGTCTGTGAACGTATCTAATTGAATCATCCATTTGTTGAATTGAACTTTTTTTTAAATCTCTCAACTAGGAATGTTTTGCAACAGCTAATAAGTACTCTTTCACCCTTAAATGCTAAACCATCTGTTGGGTGGATATTGAATGTTTTGACAAGTGCATTTCATCCCATCAATATTCTTTGAGGATGTTTCTAGAAAAATCGTATACTCCGTAATATATCAATGAAAAGATGAATGATGTAGATATTTTGGAGTAGGTACTATTATTCTTGATGATCATTTGTGCAATACTCTATACATAGGTACAACATCAATCACTTCCTTAAACATGAGGTGTTTCACCTTCATCACACATTGAAGCCAAATTACCCCCATTGAGGCAATTAGAACATCAAAGTTTAAAGCTGCAACATTCATTTTATAGTAAATTGTTGCACTAATTTCACTTCAATACAAAGGCATGACAATCAACAAGTACACATAAGTTGCATTTTGACGATTACCAAACATTGGTAATCAAAATAAATAAACAACTTGTAATCATAAAAAGAACAACTCAATTGGAAGGCAATGTTGTTCATTTCAAAGAGAGTCACACTCTCTCATTGTGTTCCTCATTGCTTTGAGGCTAGGAAGTTGTCATTTTATACTCAAATCTTATAGAGTCATACACTTTCACTTTTGAATTGGTCCCTACTACTTAAGTTGTTTCATATCTATCCTTTGAGATCATTTTATGTTTATAAGAATAATGCATTTACATTATCACTTAAAAGGTTAATTGCACTATTACATTACAACATTTATATCATTAGTATGAAACTTGAGTTGTATTCTAAAAATCACTACTACAAAGATAAGATTCAAAACCAAATTATTGATACAAAGCATGACGATCTAAGTACATTTTCATCACAAATACATAAACCATGAAAGATTTATTATTGATATGCATTGTGCATCCATGTGCACTATTTACATATAGGGAATGCTATAAAGCCAATAGAACATCACAATGCACAATACAATGTAACATCTCAAGAGTTTTCGTTCAATGTCAATCCCATTTTGACAAGATCTTCAATCAATCAAACCCTTGAATGATAAAGATTTTAAGCTAATCATTAAAGGCATAGAAGAATAAGCTAAGTACAAAAATTAAATTAAATATGAAGCTCATCTTTAAAATTGTACTTTTACCTCTATCAATCTCTTCAATACTAGTCAATTATATTGTGATAAGTGAACAAACATTGATGTTATGATGTTGACTCAAAAGTTCTAAAACCTTGATATAGATTTTAGCATCCTTTTGCCTAGTCAAGACTAGCTTCTCCCAACCCTTTGGGCATTTTGTGAGCTCCAAAATCTTCTACATCTTCCAACTTGTAGTTTTGAGGTGCAACCTCCACGAACCATTCTGGCTAGATCTCAATGACTTGTTGCATATACTCCTTTGTTGTCATAACTAATTCATGGTATAGAATCCACCTAGGTGGTAAAACTTGAGAGAGACCTAAACTTGGTTGTACATTCACTATTTGCAAGTTTCTTATTGTACGGTAGCTTCCATTCTTCTAAAGTTTTGCAATATGATAGAAAAACCTAGATGTGATGGCTTTTCATATGTTATCCAATTCATTAGGATTGGAAGTAGCATCAATCTCTAGCTTCTTAAGAGTCCCATTAGGGAAAATCTGAGGCCTCTACATGCTTGTTTTAGGGTTGTTCCCCACTTATTTCCTATGCTGTCCAGGAATGGCTGGCTATTGTCAGTCAAATAAATACCAAAAAATGAAAATGAAAATGAAAAAAAATAAAAAATAGTTCCGATATGTAAAAAGAAGTTGGAATTTTTTTTTAATTTTTTAATTTTTTTTTGACGTGGCACGGTCTTGGCCACGTCAAACTGCAATAGTGTCGTAGTTCCTGTGTTCCTCGCAGCCTAGGAACTCACAGGCATGTTGAGGCTTTAAATTCCCCTAATGTTTCAACGGGTCCCTGATATCACAAGCTCGCTTCATACTCCGCACTTGGATGTAATTTTCATAGCATCCTTGGGTTGAATAGTTTGTTTCCTTCTAATCATCATAAACCTTCATCAAGGCGATATGATCTCCAACATTCCCTACATGGAAGTTCATCTGTGCATTATTAGCATGCACTTGTTTGTCCTTGGGACAGTAGAAAATGTAGATTCCAATAGATAATATGGTACAAATGGTGACAATCTCCTCCGAGCATTTGTATTTATTAGAAGCAACCAACATCTTGGACAATATTGGGTCCATAGAAAATTTTGCCATTTGCCTACTCGTCATTGTCAATTCTCCTCTATCATTCACTATGCATAGTACATAAAGTTGCTTTGAAGCCCTCAAAAGTGCCTCTATCAAAAGATGGTCCATAAAGTCGAAGTTAAAGATTTGATGAATGCTCAACCCTATACTCATCAACAAAAGTACAACATTTTCCAAATTTGTCCTTTGGATCTCAAGAATTGTGTTCTCATCCATTTCATTTTGGAATGACCATGCAGTAAATAGTTGATAACATTTTATGGCTAATGTGCGCCTAGCTCAACTTGTATGTTGTTGGGCTAGTGCTTGAGATACATGAGTTATACTCAAAGATTCCATACCTATTTGAGGACTATATCTTTTTTGTTTACAATATCTAGGATCAATTATATATTTGATACCATCAATAGTTAAAGATGTCTTTGCAATGTTTGTCACCAATACAACCTTTCTAGTACCTTTTGGTGTTTCTTCAAATACCTTTGTTTGTATATTAGGTGGAAGATTTGCATAAAGAGGGAAAATAATGATTTCCACTATTTTAGAGCCAAGGCCTCGTACTCAGTAATTTATAATCTCAATTATTTTTGTTTTTCATGGTCCACTTCAAATTTTTTTGAATAGCATAATTTTCTCATGATTATTGGAGGATTTTGGAGTAAAGTTTAATTAGAAATTGAATTCCCCAAATCTCCCAAAATGTCAATTCTAATTATAATCACTCAATTATTTATGAAAATTACTGAAGTATATAAAACCTTTGAGAATCATGGTTTGCTTGCAAATTTAGTAGTTGTATGACCCATTGAATAAGTTATATTAAGTGCATACTATAACAATATGCTAAAATAAATTCATCCATTTGAATAATTAACCCTTGAACGTCGGGCTAGTGATTGTGGAAATCAGCCATTTTGGAACCATGTGACATCATCTACTTTAGAAAAACCAGAAATACTCATTGGGAGTCAAACTACTGTAGAAGATCTTCCCTTTCCACCCCTAATTCCGAGGATGAATAGTTGCAATTGTGTCCTACAGAGGAGAATTCCTTGTCATTCATTGGACAGTAATCGTCCGCCATGTTGTTCAAGGGTTAAGTATACATCCATGCACATTTTGGAAATACTCTTGAGTTTTAAATCCAAGAAATTTATAGAAAATATTGTATTGCATTTTTTATAAATTATATGTAGTTGTTGATGTTGCAAGAATTGTAAAATAGCCAAAACAAATGCATCATTTTAAAAATTTTGACAACTACATTTGGATCTTATATAGCTACTCATCTTTACATACAACCACGACAAGTTTTCAATAGCAACCAATGAAGGTTGAAGACTTCTTTGAGCAAAGCTAATAGAATGAAGCTTCTAAAGTTCAAGTACTCTTCCAATTGGAATTTTCGAGAAATTCCTTAAAAGAAGCATTTAGTGAAGTTTGAAGTTGAGGATCCATAACTACGTTTCTAAATATAGAGTGACATGGAGTTTTACTTCATACCACATTTTTCTACACTACAATGTACTTCTATTCTACATTGAATAGGGGTATTAAGGGGACCCATACTAATTAATCGACATTCCACACTATATAAATATCTACTTGTATTGTACATTAGTAGTTATTGAAGTGTGTAGGCGATGTACATCATGTTTCAAACATCTATAGTTTTCAAGAATTAGACCCTTCAATTTTTTGGTCCCTCTAATATCCCTCTTCAGTGTAGAAATCAAATTTTTTGAATATGATTTGCATTTGATATGAATTTTCTTTATTTCTTACTTCAAAATTTCACCCAAAAAAATTCAAAATTTTAAGACACATATTGCACACGTGATTTCTTCTCTAAAAAAATATAACCAACAAAATTCACTCATAAATAGCAAAGAAATGGAGGATAAAGACTGAGGGACTTTCAAGTTTGCTTACACGGTCATAGGCGCTATGATAGGACTTCCTCGTCAGCCCGCAGTTTTTGAATTCAGGATTTTGGTTCTTCTGCATTGTGAATTCAGAATTTCACATTTGGCGAGGAAGGCTTGTTGTAGAGAATTAGGGTTAGGGTTTCAGCCTCTGGATTTCAGCACGATTGTAATTGCCATTTGAGATGAAGAAATGTGCTTCGACAACGAGCTTGCAACGTTAGGTTTGAAGAATTTTTCGCGCTGCAATTGCAGAGTTGCAGGAATTTCCGTAAGATTTTCAAACGCTAGCATTGCAGTACGATGTTGCGGGCGCTTCCCAGCGTTGACAGCAACCAATTTTTTGAGCATTTCCGCCCGAGCTTCGACTCTGAACAACCTCGGGTTCGCAATTTGAAGCAGAAGTTTGCTACGCGCGTCCTGCATTTGGCGAGATATGGATGTACCATAGTTCCGGTTCGTGTGGTAGTGAAAGTAGAAGCGAGATGCTCGTCTTCGGGAGGTGCAGGTTTTGAGGTTGTGGGAGGTCGTGGTTTTTCACGCTTGAGTTGTCTTCCGGTATTGAGTTTCTCCGGTGATTTGGATGACGTGAGTCCCGTGTCTTTGGAGAATGTCAGCCTGGAGGAGTTGCTGGCGCAAGTAGGTGCTGGCGAAGCTCGCGACGCGCGAGGCTTGGTGCAGATTGAGTCAAATCCGCACCCGTCGCTGCTTCGTCGATACTCGGAGGTGGGAAAACCCTTTGAGAGGGGTCGCACTTTGCCCATTCCTATGCCTCACAAATTGAACCGCCCGTTTCCTCTGCCTCTGTCACGCCGTAGCTTGTTACCCGAGGTTGCTCTTCCTGTACGCCGAAACCGTAAACCCTCGCTGCCACCGAAAGCGCCGGCGTTCTTGTACCCTAGGCTGTTTGCGAAGCTTCTTTGCGTTCCAGATGACGAGGTGCGGATGATTTTGGATTCGTGGAAAGGGAGGATTCGATGTAAGAGTGTCGGAGTTGCGAATTTGCTGCTTCAGCTCGGGCGTAGGGATTGTGTGGGGAAAGCCTTGCAGTTATTTGCTTGGGCGAGGGAGCAGCCTCGGCTGTGGCCGGATGACGACGTTCTGTTAGCCAGTGTGCTTGTTGTCGTGGAATCCCGAAAGCTCTCTCTCGCAAATAAGTTTCTCGCTCTGTATGGCCCTCTGTCGCCCGAGTCTGCTCTTGTGGCCGCGAATGCTTACGTAGAACAGGGATTCATTAAGGACGCTTTGAAAATTCTGGAAGACACAGGAGTCTCTGGAGGTTCAGAGCTCTATGCCAAGATGATTGTGAAAGCAGGCGAAGGAGGTGCTAGAGACGTTGTCCGCGAGCTACTACTTGTTGGTCGGGACTTCAAACTGGAAGATTGTACCCTCGTTATGACTGTATGTAGCAGATTAGGGTTAAATGACGAGGTAGAGGTTGTGTTTCAGCGGTATATAGACCAGGAATTCAAGCCAAACATTGTGATGTTCACTACGCTGATGCAGGCGAGAGCTCGTGCAGGCAAACTGCGCCAGGCGTTAGCTTTGTTCTGGAACCTGGAAGAGGCAGGGGTGAAGCCAGATCTGGTGGCCTACCGTGTGATGATTCGTCTCTGTGAGAAGGTTGGAGATGTCAACAAAGCCGTGAAAGTGTATAACCACATGAGAATCACAGGGTTTGTGCCGACCTCCGATGTGTACAATGTGATGATTCGGCTCTACTGCAAGGAGGGACGCTTGGCGAAAGCCAAAGAGGTGATCCGAGAAATGGAAATGTGGGGTTGCGCTCCTACCTCGGAAACGAGTGAACATTTGTTCCTGGCAGATCACAAGTCGCCTTAGCCCCTAAGTTGGAAAGGGACTGAAGTTGTTCGCTACGAATTTTAGAATCAGGAATCGAGATGGCATATTAATACATTTCTCCGTACAATACCCTAAACATGAATTATGGGGGCACTTTCACGAAGTTTGCGGTGTCAGAATCATAAAGTGATTAGGGCACTTTTCTTAGATTCTATCACCTGGGTTCGCACCGTAAACACATATTCTGGCAGAAACATGTTTGTCTCTCGTTCGCACAGGCTGAATCAAGCAGACACGAGTGCACCGTATCCATCAACGGAAGTTCCAAGTCGTATGTTCATTTCAAGTTACTCGGACATCGACAAGAGTAGGCCACTTCTGAAGTGAACCCTTGCTTGCATGTCTGTGAATCCTTTCTTCCTGTGTTTACAGATTATAAAAGATTTCTGTGAGTATTGTACACCGTCTTGAGTGCTGTGCGGAGTCTCTTGGATTTGCTCCATGCATTTAGAGTGAGAATAACACTGTCTGCTGGTGCTTATTATTTGATTTGCGATTTGTTTAGGATTTAGGATTTGTCTTCCTTTTCGGAGCGTGTTTGTTGTGTATGTTGGTGTGATCATGCTGCAAATTGTTCTACTTCAATTACGTCTGTGGTCTTGAGAATTGCAAGGACTATTTCTTGCTCATGTTGGACATGTTGGTGTTTGCAGGAAGCTGGAGTGTGCGGTCTACTGTGAGACACCCACTTTGTACCCTAGCAAGCGTGCACTTACTTCCGACGCCTTTGGTACCTATCTAGGTAAGTTCTCTACTCCTATCTCCAGGGTTTAGTTTTAATTGCAACTTCAAATAACCATTCTTCTGTGTGTTTGAGTTCGAACCATGTTATGCTCTTCCAGAACCTGAGGACTCTGCTCCACACTCCCTCCTAGAGAAAAAAGAAAAAACTTGTATTCCAGATTCTGAAAGTGCCTCTTGCAGTCACCTAGGTAAGACCGATGTGCAAAGGGTTTGATTAGCAACAATTAATACCTACTGTGTTGGCCTCCTGGTTCCATTGGTTTTGTAAGAATATGGAAACTAAGATTCTGAAGATGCGTGCTTGTAAGTTTGCATTTTGGCTTGGTGGTAAAATGTTTGAAAGGATTGCTACATGACAATTATTTTACACGTGTTAAAAGAATTAGCACACTTTGTATGCATAAGATTCTTATAGAGGTTTCATGCTTCCTTTTTTCATGTCAATTCAACAGGTGCAGTGATTGACGATTACCGGTAGTGGAGCTCTCCTTCAGCTGAAAGTCTGGTATGTGTACAAGAGCCAGGTTCTTCATCCATTGGGCAGAAGTGATGGCGCCGCAGCAGTTGGGACTGAAGGGAAGATCCCATCTTCATTGAGTGACGCAAAAGGTTATCGCCTACTGTATTGTACGAAGGGGAAAAGTCTACACTGCATCTGAACTAGATTTGCAGAATTTGTTGCTGGAAAAATGTCATAAAAGTCATAAATACTGCAATTCCAAGCCCTATTGTATGTAAAAAGTTCTTTTACCCGTGTAGCAGAGTCTGAAATTTCGAAATTTTTTATGTTACACTGGCATTTGCCTTGGTGTGCTTGAATGAAAGTGTCAACCCATCACATCATTTTTCTTACTTCAAATACATGTTGTGAAGTCTTCCTACTCACACAGTCTTGTTATAAGTGATCTATCCTTCACCATGAGAGAGTAGTGTGTTGTAACGGAATCCATGAAGTGTCCTAAGCACTGATCAGGATTTTCAGAGGGACTGCACTCAAAAAAACTTCAGTCATTTTCTTTGGAAGACAAATGGAAGCAACATCTACTCCTCTTTATTCATATATTTATTCTGAAATGATGGGCTGATGACCACTTTTCATACTTCAAAACCCTTTTCTTTTGTATGCTTCCTTTTTGCAACTCTCTATGCTTGAATATTCTTACAATTATATTTCAAATATGAAATCACATGCTTCCTATGGTCATAAAAACTCCAGGTTTTTTCAAGAAAATTTGTGATTATTTAGAATTTTTTATTAAAATTGAAAACAATTCATGTCAAATTCAAAATTGGCCTAAGAAATTTGAAGGTATTTTCAGTACAAGGTGATCATTATAGTGTAGAATATCATGGTGAATTGATGATCCTATGTCATTCTAAATTAGAGAATCAACAAACCACAAGTATAGATCCAAAGTTCATATTGCAACATAATATTGAATTTCAAGAATATTTCAAATTTCAAATTACAGAAAAAATTAGACATAATAAGCTTTGTTTCATCTATTGGATTCAAATCCAAAAAAAATCATTTACATGGTTAAAATTTAGATTAACCCCTAAAGGACCAAACGGCATTTTTTGGCAGCATAGGGATTTGGGGCAGTTCACTGCAGATGGAATTTTTTTTTTTTTTCTTTGAAATTTTCACACAACATGTGCTATAGGAGTAACTTTAATCCTTAAAGTTCTATGATTATGTTCTCACTGAAAATGCTCTTAAACTGCTATTTTTAGTACAAGTACCAAATTTTTGAAAAATAACTTTTTTTGACACATCTAACCATAGGATCTTATAGTATGCTGACTTGAGAGTATGTAATAAAAATTTCAGAAATTTCCACCATGTGGATTGCTAGATATAATCATTTAAATTCACTGAAATCATTTTTTTGGCCATGCAAAAAACAAGGCAGTTGCTCTTCACAAGCTCACTTTTCTATGAAAAAATGTCCCAAATGGTGGTTCTTCTTTGGATTAGTTTTCCTAAACAAGTTGGCCACATGCTTGAAAAATTTCAAGATCCCAAATGGTGGTTCTTCTTTGGATTAGTTTTCCTAAACAAGTTGGCCACATGCTTGAAAAATTTCAAGATCATTTGGAATTGTACAACATATAGGAAAAAAATAGTAAGTAGATAGTAGTAGAGAATGATTCAAAATACTAAATTGTTAAGAAATTAATTATAAAATTGAGAAATGCCAATACAAATGGTTGCAATGTTGTAATAAACAATCTACATCCTATGGTTTTCTTTTTTTTTCCAAAAATATTGAAAATTGAGTAAGATAAAGGACTTTTAAGTTTATTTTAGAGTAGAGAATCTATAACTGCCTACAAACAAAAAATCCTCATAACTTTTGACTCCTTGACCAAAATGGAATGATTCAAAGCTTTTCAAGTATATATAACCCTAGAAAAGCAATTTCATATTTAAGTTTTTGAAAAAAGTGATTTTAGGGTATCTGCCAAGACTTCCTATTTGTAAAAAAAAAGTAACATATTAGGCCATAACTTTTGACTCATATTTCCAAATGTCTTGAAATTTAGTGCACATGAAAGATATTCATCGTCCCCACCTTCTATTAAAATTTGGGCCAAAAACATAGAAATCTCCAACCACACGTACTTGCCCAAAATTGCTATGTAGCCAAAAAAACACATGTTGGTTCTTTAGGGGTTAAGGCCCAACAATTTTCATAACATTTGAATACATAGTTGAAAAGTTATTGTATAATATGTAGTTTTCATTGCTCGGCGGGCAGCTCGGGCAACAAAAACAACTTCTTTAAAAATCACTTTTTTTAAAATAAAAATTTGAAATTGGTTTTCTAGATTTATACATACATGGAAAGCTTTGAATCATTCCATTTTGATTTATGAGATGAAAGTTATGAAGAGTTTTAGTTATGGGTAGTTTGTGGATAGTTATGGAATCTCTACTCTAAAATAAACTTTGAAGACCTTTATTTAACTCAATTTTCATTATTTTTGAAAAAAAGGAAAAACGTTAGGTGTAGATTGTTTATTACAACATTACAACCATTGGGATTGGCATTTTTCAATTCTATAAATAAATTGTTAACAATTTAGTATTTTGAATCATTCTCTACTTCTTTCTACTTACTAAGTTTTTCCTATATGTTGTAGAGTTTCAAATAATCTAAAAAATTTCAAGCACGTATCCAACTTGACTTGAAGAATGAATCCAAAGAGTTACAACCATTTTGGACATTTTTTCATAATGATCTTACCTTGTGAAGTGCAGCTGCCCAGGTTTTTGCAAGGCCAAAAAAGGCTTTTTGTCAATTTAAACACTAATATCTTCCAATCTATATGGTAAAAATTTCTGAATTTTTTTCTACATCTTCTCAACCTAGCTTCCTACAAGATCCTATGGTTACATGTGTCCAAAAATGTATTTTTTCCAAAATTTGGTACTTGTACTAGAAATGGCAATTTTGGAGCAGTTTTGGTGAAAACATAGTCAAATACATTTAGAGGTTAAAAAGAAGAAAGTAGATGAGCCTATAATATTCTATAAGTTGTGTCATGGATCAAGTATCTTCTTGATTAGAAAATCAACCATAACACCATAAAGGAGTTTCTAAATGTCATTCACCACATATGACTTCAAAGAACTTTAAAAAAATGGATGAAAAATTGCAATTTCCCATCAACTAGTTTTTGTCCAGTCCAATGTTCTAGGATTAAATTCATAGTAGAATTAGTTTTGATTTTTAAAATTTTGGAATTGGGGGTGAACTAAAAGTGGCCCTATTTTTAGAAGTTCGCTTTGGTACAATGAAAACTCCAACATGTATTTTATCTTAAAAGAAATTTTTAACATAAAAACAACTTTAGCACATCCAACTTTAGTATTCTTTATATGTATATTTTTAGCTATTATAGATAATGTTTTAGAAATGACTCAATAAGTGTATAGGTTTTTGTCCCAAACCCTTGTTAGGCAATAGATAAATGTCCATTACATAGGATTTAAGTCTCCACTATAGATCATTTTTCAATTCTTATAACTTTTGCAATGATATATGCCAAATTTTTTGTTATCATTATTGGAATTTACTTGTAGTTTATTTCTAATTTGTGCACACTAGTAGAACAAATGTAAAGCACTTGTAACATTGTAAGAACCCTCCCTTATATAAGAAACATAGTATTTTGCTTTAGTTTGCCAAAACTAGATCCCCTATACTTAGTAGTGCTTCCAATTTGGGATGAAAAATAAATGTGTTAAGATGAGTAAGTGACAATTCATATGGATGAAATTATAACCAAATGGTTTATTAGACTATGCTTTTAATATAATAGGTGCAATGTGATTTAAAATTTGATTTGCATTCTTATGCAAGGGGGGATTGACCTATTTTATGTTCAATAATAACTTTTATTGTGGGTCCTTCGCATTCCTTAATGTTTCCATGATTGAATTGCCTAATTTTTTTTTGTTGTATCTTGATAGAAATCAAAAAAAGTATTTTAGATTATCTTCTTATGCATTTATTGGACATTGGATGAATAAGCTATGAATTTTCATTGTACTAAAATTAAGTGTTTCTAAAATGACTCTAAATTCTAATGAATTGTGGGAGGATATTTTAGGCTTTTTGACATAGGGGTCAATTTGAAAAAGCGGCCACAATTAGGTGAAGTTACTTTGACCCTAAAGTGAAGTAATAATCATGGTAGGATGAGCATCTACACTCATGTACATTGGCATATCTTGGAGAATGTCTTGTTGGGCCCAAGATTCATGGACTACCCCAACTTTTACTCAAAATTGGTCATATTTTGCTTATAGGCTCAAGAGAATGAGAGCCAAATTCTTCATTTAGGTGTATTCTTGGAATTTCTCAATGTGTATTGAATTCAAAGGATCTTTGTCCCATTCTCATCCTGTTCTATTTGGTTTAGACAATGACAATGATACGAAGACATGGATGTAGTAGGGGGCTTGGTTAGCCATGCCCAAGCTATATTGAGCTAGTGGGTCCTCCTACTAATTCGTTTGTTTTGCTCAACATACAAGGGTGGGGAACTTTTATTAATTTGGGTTGGGCTCTTCATATGGCAAGTGACACATCAATTCCATTACGCATGTTGGTGGATGCTCTTAGTCTTGATCTCCAATTAATTTAATGCTCTAGGTACCTTATTCTTTCTTGAAGCTGTAGGAAGACTATTTTACAAAAATCTTTCAAGCATTCCAAGAGGGTGAGGACCCACCTATAAGGATACATGTAAAAACCTCCACCCTATTTTAAAGTGATTGATTTAATATTTCATGATCTCTTCTACATAATTTGGATATTCTAATTCCAAATAGAAATTCTGATTTTCAAATTCTATCATCCATGGTAAACAATTTGGTCTTGTGCATTTCCTAAGGTAAAATTTTGGGAAAAAACTCTAAATTATTTCCTTTTGAAGAACACCCATATAAGGCAACTAGAAGGGAGTTTAATATAGTAGGGAGTTTAAAGCCCCTAAGGTTAAGAATGTTATATCTATGAGTCATGACTAATAATTGTTGTTAAATAAATTCACATAGGTTTGACCCATAAACATTTACATGGACATTTTATGTCCAATGATTGACAAATAATCTTCCTACATAGGACAAAAGTGCAATTGTTCATCCTCGGAATTTTGTGCAAAAAGGAGAGATTTTGCATAGTAGTTTGACCTGCAATGAGTAGTTTTGGTGGTTTTTTTTAAATAGATGATGTCACAAAGTTCCAAAAGCAATGATTTCCATGGTCACTAGTCCATCCATTAAGGGTTAAGGTAGGGGGTCCATTAACCCTTAAAGGAGATTGGCCTTGGGAATATTCGCACTTCCTAGACTATATTTTGAAGTCACTTTGTATATAAGGTATGATTTTGGACTCTATACAACAAGTTTTGGAGCCAAAAAAATTTCTTTGTGCTCCTTGCCAAGGCTAGTATAGTGTGGCAAAATGTTTGGACATACTCCGACAATGAAATATTTGTGAAAAATGTAAACATGGATGGGGATTAGGTGGGCTCTTCTATAGTGGTTGGATACCTTATATGGTACCTTATGAAGCAATGATTGATTTGGACAGCTATTGTGCTGGCAATGTACAAGTTAGCCGGTGTCGTATTGTAAATGTGTTCATTATGTGAAAATGCGTAATTGTTTGTTAAATTGGAGGGGTTTTTTTTTGTAGAGTTTCAAGAAACAAATGGGGTTATACTCCACTTGAACTCTTTTTTTTTTACTTCTATTTGACAAACACTTAGTTCTTTGATTCTATACTAGAGATATTTTAATATGTTAGTTAGTTAAGTTGAAGTTGTAAAAACAAAAGGTAAAACTTATTTTACCTTTTTTCTTATTTTTATTTTTATTTTAATGGATTAGAAATCCACATAGATGATATGGATAGACTTATCGAGAAGAGGAAGTGGTCCATGTAGGTATTATGACCCATGTGGCTTCTTAGTGGCCAAATCCCACTAACTTGAGTGGATGGCATGGAGGTTGAGTTGGCGGATGAGGTTGAGGATCATCTTCTTCCTCCTCCTTGTTTGCTTAGGGAAGCCGTCACTTTGGGAGGGGAGAGCACTTTGTACATGGAGAGTTTGGTATGAGATTTTGAGAGCTTGTGTATCTTGTTTTTGTGTTTCCAAAAAGTTATCACTCATGAAGTTTGGAGTTAGTATGTGTAAGTTATGAGTTTGGGAGTGAAGTGTTATGAGTTTGGGAGTGAAGTGTTATAAAGCTGCCTCAAACTTTCAAGAGAGTGAGCTTTGAAAAAGTATGAAATGTGGACAGTACTTTTTATTTGAGTGAAACTTGGGGAGCTTGTAGATATTCATGTTAGCTTTCCAAAATGAGTTTATTTTCTTGATTTGGAGGTAGTATGAGAAAGTTATGGGCTTGAGAGTGAAAGGGTGAAGGGATACTTTCGGGTTTCCAAATGAGTGAGTTTTGAAAGGGTATGAAATGTGGACAGTGCTTTGTATTTGAGTGAAACTTAGAGAGCTTGTAGATGTTCATGTTAGCTTTCCAAAATGGGTTTATTTTCTTGATTTGGAGATAATATGAAAAAGTTATGGGCTTGAGAGTGAAGTATAGGTGAGCTGCCTTTGAGTTGGGAAGGGTGAACTTTGACCGACCATAAAAGTCGGACAGTATCTTACTTTTGAGTGAATTTTGGAGGTGTTGTAGAACTTTTTGTTATCTTTCCAGAGGAATATCACACTCTTAGTTTGGAGTTGTATAGAGAACGTGGCACTCAATCAACTATTAGACACTTCTTCGAGGGGAGTTCATGAAGGATATGACTTTGTTTCCACAATTTTTTACCATGCATGGGGTATATTGAGACTCCATGACATCTTTGGAGGGGTGTATGGAAGGGTGATAATATTTTGGTTCATATGGCATCATTGGGGGGATTTATTGTTATGTTTGTGACTTTGGCCACGGGATCTTCTATTATTTGAACCACATCTAGTTGCAGCTAGAAGCCCCGTGTTTTCCCAAGGCAAGGCCTCTCTACTCGACACCGGTTGCATTGTCACTTGTGGTGGTGGTAACCAATGAGCTCAATTGCCGTCTTACACAACACAAGTATTCTTTTTCTTTGGAGTTTTTGTGGTTTGTGAAATGATATAAGTCATTTGCTTTGCTGAAGTCCAAACATGTGTAGAAGCATCCTTGCTTTTTAAGTGCTACAAGTCTAAATTTCAGTGAAGTATGAAAATCTCAACCATACAATCTTGTAGTGTGCATGTTGTAGATGGTATGAAGCAAATTTGGGGTCATTTGACCATATAGATTGAATGATTATAATATTTTAGTCTTGAAAAAAGATGCTGAAATTTTCTTAAAAACACATTTGGAGGTGAAATTTGATTTCTAAACGTACTCAAATGAAAAAACTTTTAACAACAATTGATTCGAAACCAAAAGACAAACACTTTAGTGGAAAAAATATCATTCAATTGACTCATTGTGTCTGCAAAATTGTTTTGAAATGTCAAAAAACAGTGCAAAAAGTAGCAAAAAATCACATCTATGGTTGAACCTCCCTCTACTAAAATGCTTCTCAATCACTCATTACCCCTTCGATTGATATGAAATTTTAACCACACAAACTAGACTAGTATGTAAAACTTTTCCAACAAAAATGATTGAAAACGGACCACGTATGAAAAAGTTATAAGCTGCGGAAGTTCACTGTAATGCAAAAATGTTTGGATTTTGAACTTTGAATTGCTCCCAAACATTCAAAACAACTTGGATTGACATGAAAATTCTACCACAATAACTAGACCTTAAGAAGAACAAAACCCAACAAATTTTATTGAAAACAAACATTTTATGAAAAAGTTACAAGCCCTTGAAGTTGCAGCCATAAGAATGGAATGTGGTGAACTCAAATTGAACTTATGAACTTTGAAGGGCTCTCAAAAACTCAATACATCTTTTATTGATCTGAAAATTTTACTAGTGAAACTAGACTAGTATGCACAACATTTCCAACAAGTTTTATTGAATTGAGACATTGGATGCAAAAGTAAAAGCACTTTGAATTTGACTGCCAAACAATGTGAGGACACTTTTCATCCCCTTGGGGATGAGGGGTGAACCACCGACCTCCTCAATCACTTAGGAGTACCTTAAACCCTGACACCGCATAACCCTGTATTTTCATCTCACAAGTTGTAGGAGATACAATGCGATTAATACAAACATTGTTGGCTCACTTTCCATAGTCCCAAAATCTTCATCGAATCTTAGTATTTTAAAAAAAAAATTGTAATTATTCCTTATACCAATTCCCACAATCTTCAAGTTCCAAATATTTGCAAATACATCTTTTTTACTACCCATCTAAGTTGAATACGCCAAATGTAGGCCAATGGTGGCTCCAACCTCCTAAAGGGGTTAAGCACTCAAGTTTCACATGAGTCCCTAACACAAAAGTACATATTAATGTTTTGAATGTATCAAAAGACATAATACATTTACACCTTCTTGTCATCTCAACTTTTCAAATTCTTAACTAATTCCATAGATGTCCACATATGAACAACTTGGATTAGATTCCAATTCTATTTATTTTTGAAGGGGAAAATTGTAGAAAAATATTTCATGGACCTTTACCTTCCCCAAATGCTATCAGTTGATAAATGGTCGCTTTATGAACCTCCTCAGTCACTTGGGTGAGCCTTTCAACCTAAGAAGACGGAAGTATGGAAGATTGCCAAGTGGCGTGAAGAATGCGAAGCCAAGAGTTGAGGATGAATGGGCACGCATGCTCCACACTCCTCATCCCTCACCATCTTGAGAATTTCATGTGCCATTCAACCTGCGCACACTTGCTGGAGGTCTCAATTTTTCTATGAATGCTTGCAAGTCCTCCACAAATTTCATACATGATGCTAGACTTGCATTTCCATTTCCATTCAATGCAATTTTTATGTAAGTTTAGAAATTTCTTGCGCATGTCACCGCGGCGAAGTTTGTATTCGACAGAGCTTGGGTTTCGGCGCGGAATTTGAAGTTGGGTTTTAGTGGTATAATTTTTGTGAGTAAAAACTTCGAAATGTTGTTTGCTTCTGGATGGTTGTGGAATTAGATCTGTGAGGAGATAAGCAGGAGCCATGGTTGTTGGAGGAATTACACTTGTAGTGGCTCTTGGCTGAATTGTTTGTTTTGTAAAGAGGGTGGCAGCAATTCGCAGAAGGGAGGAAGTCAGAGAGGTTGTGAAATAGTGTAAGTCCGAGGAAACAAAGGCGGTGTGGCGAGAGTTTGTGGTGATGGCGAGATTTGGAGGCGCTGTTATTCGGGGAATTTCGCCAAGAAGATCGTGGCAGCCACTTCTCAGGTTCTTTTGCTCTTCATGAAACATTTCTCCTCTCGATTGCAAATGTTTTTCTTTCAGGGTTTAGGGTTTAGGGGTTTAGGGCTTCGGGCTCGTAATCTTATAATCTTGGAGTGAAGTCTTCAGAGATTGTTCCTGTTGCCACCTTGTCCAAGAACATCTTGCGTAGAGTGTGATACAATCTAAGGTGAACTAGAATCGACACGAGTTTCTTGTTATAATAATGACACTTTAAGCATTTAAATGTTTCTATTGTAATAATGGTCAACTTCTAATACATTCTTGTCATCAAATCGAAGAGTATTCGAATGCACCAAGTTTGCTCCATTTGCATACCGTATTCAAAAGTTACAAAGGTTCAAAGTTAGATGACCTATAACCGACACAGTTTCTTGTAAGGCCACAGAATCAATATGTAACTCACTGCGCAAGATGTTAGGCTGTGATTTTGGTAAGTGTGGATGTTCTCTACCATATAGGTAGAGAACACCTCGAGATAGAAATTGCTTGTCCCATATGAGACGAACACTTGATTATAACTTGGAGTGTTGCACTTGATTTTGTGTAGCCTACCTGAAAAAAGGCTTGGTTATTTCAGTTGTAGCCTCTTTCTTTCTCTCTCTGACTATTGCGTCTATTCTCTCTCACTGGTATGCAATTGGATGTTTGCAGACGTGCGTATGGAAATTATGAAGAATTTGATGTCTTTGCTGGAGCGGACACTGCGGAGAAAGTTCGCATTAATGGGTACATTCCGATGATACTTCGAGCAAGTCTTACTAGATATGGTTATGAGGACCAATGCTTTACAACTAGTGTATTCGTGAAGAACGCCATTTCAGATATTATTCATGTAGTCTGAGTTGTGCTTGGCTGAGGCAGGTACGACGAGAGCAAATTCTATGCCAACGGAGTAGAGGTAGAAGGCGCCATAATATGCCTTAGCAGACTCACATTGAAATGGACTCCTAAATCTTTTGAGGAGGTTACACCTGAGAGGTATATCATGTCTGGCCTTTCCATGCCTTGATGAATAGTGCATTGCTAGGTGAATGTGTTGATATCAATTCTAGGTTTCTGACTTATTGTCTTTGCTTCTTGCCAATTGTATTCAAGCGCCGGGGAACATTTGATAGGCATGATTGTGTTTGAGCTAAACGCTAGAACTCTTGTGCTGTTTTGCAATTCCTTTAGTTCCTGCGTCTAGGATCCTGTGCCAAGTATGTTGCTAACTCATTTTGGGGTTGTCTTTGAACAGTTTGGCCTTATTTGAACTTCTGCGTCCCGCACCTGGTATGAAGTTTTTTGTGACTGATGTGTTTTTGAGCGATTGCAATTGTTGCTTAGACTCAGAGTTTCAAAGCCTGAGTGATTTCCTGAATTGCTATTTCGCTTCTCCAAGAAACCCTCTTCAGTATCATTGCTTAGGTTACTTCGCGATGTTCAAGAATATCATCTAGAAAAAATGAGAATCACTCATACTTTTTGTTTTTTTAACGAATTAATTAATCGATTCAATGATCTGACTATGGTGATGCTGCAAGCTTTTACACTCGCATTTGTATTCTTATCTCCCGTGCTTGCTGGGATGCCAGAAATATTGATATTGGGCTGTGGTCAACGGATGGGCCGTGTCAGCCAAGAGGTGCGCGACTACCTCCGATCAAATGGCATTAAGCTGGAAGCTATAGACACGGTTAGCACCCCATTCTTCTCTCTGAAATGGAAAATTATCTCTTCGGTTGTTTAGCAAGGGTTTACCCTCGATGAGTTATTGGATATGTGAAGTAACACGAATGTTTTCGGTTTGTCTTCTGGCTAAACTATGAACAAGAATTTGGAAATTGTTGTTTCTAGAGGACTCTTGACCAGTCCGGATGTCATCCTCACGAAGTGACAACTAATACTTTATTTGACGTGAGCTACTCGTTTACAACTTAGAATTTCAACAGCTCTGTAATCTGCATGCTATGTCTTTTTAGGCCAATGCTACCTCGACATTCAACATCTTGAATGAAGAAGGGCGAATAGTGGCAGCGGCCATGTTACCGCAAGGTACTTGATGGCGAAACTCTTGTAAAGAACTTCGACTGACCTCTATCAACCTCGTAGATGACAGCCGTCTCAACCGATGCACAATGCTTTTTCAGAAGTATGAATTGCAATTCTGGAGTTAGGATTTTGAAACTGCTCACTTTTGTTAGATGGATTCAAGAGGACCTTGACTTGTCGAGAACCTAGCTCTTGGAAAAGCAAGCTTTGTTGGTGAGAGCTTGGAAATTCTGTGGATATCTTTTTGATGTCCATGAAGAGAAATGTCTTTATTCATCATCTTCGGATGCAAATGCATTGTCATGAGGGTCAATCTGTCAGATACAGTAAATCCGTACATTCTTTCGTGTATGTAACGCACACATGTATTCGAGATACCCCATAGTGTAGTCTGTGAACGTATCTAATTGAATCATCCATTTGTTGAATTGAACTTTTTTTTAAATCTCTCAACTAGGAATGTTTTGCAACAGCTAATAAGTACTCTTTCACCCCTAAATGCTAAACCATCTGCTGGGTGGATATTGAATGTTCTGACAAGTGCATTTCATCCCATCAATATTCTTTGAAAGGATGAATGATATAGATATTTTGAAGGAGTTATAATAATTCATTATGATCATTTAAAGTGATCTTAGTATTTAGTTTGAGCACTAATTCAATTTCACCTTCATATTAAAGGTGGATTAGTACAGGAACAAACTATGAGGTTTGACTATGTGAAATCTGGTGTTGATTGCAAGGTGTGGCTACATTTACCTTTAAAAGACATTGTGGATGTTTATTGTCTAATGGATGATAAAGAATCTTTCTATGTAGGACACAAGAGCAATTGTTCATCCTTGGAATTTTATTCAAGAAGAAGAGATTTTGCATAGTAATTTTACTTCTAATGAATACTTTTGGTTTTCTTAATGTAGATGATGTTACATGGTTCCAAAAGGGATGGTTTTCATGGTCATCAGTTTGTGCTTTAAAGGTTAATGAATGAGCAAGTGATGTAAGAAGATGTATTAGGTAATGTGACTTGTTTGTACAATTGTCCCATCTAAATCCTTGCCTAAAATGTACAACTTTCTTACATGAGAACGAAGGGTTGATTTGGGATATACTTCTTTTCAATAGTGTCCAAAATTTATAGGTGCTATGAATGAAAGAATTCTAGATGCCCAGAACTCTTGCATTTGTAGGAAATGTGAATTACTTCACATGTCCATACCAAGGTTGCTCGCATCGAAACCAAAGAGAGAGATTTCCATCTTTTTTAGTCAACCCCTAAGTGCCTAGGCTTTTCCAAGTGTATTTTTCCTATGAAAGAAGAATATTTGTTCATAGTTATCTCCAATGAAGTAAATTTTATTTCAATTCTAACAATATTGATTTTGAAGAGCTTGCTTATCAATGTCCATACTAGTTTTGAGTGTAAAATTGCATAGGAGTTATGAAATTATAACAAGAGACTTGTATGTATCCTGATTTTAGTATGTTGTCTATCCCCACAATGTTTGAGAAATTTGCATGTAAGAGATTTTTGGAATTGGAGGTGATATGAACAAATAGAAATTGTATCAACACACTTGAATGCACTTCTAGAAACCTTAAGTCCAAATGAAGAGCTATCAAATTCATTACACAATCTACCTTGCAATTGCAAATAACTCCAAATCAACACTTGTGTGTTTAAATTTTCAACAATGAAAATTATACAAATACTTTACTCTTTCTATTTTCAAAGCAAATGGATAAATACAATTTTTTAGATCTCAGATCAAATAGTGAAATTGGCAAGCTTTACTCTTCTACTAATGGTACATATATGCCTTTGAGAACCTCTCAAAAATCAAATATTTATTACTTTTTGATCAATGAAAAGTAAAAACTTCTATTAGTTAACCTTCAATATTTTCAATAAAAAATTTTAGAATAGTCAAAAGAATTGAACTACCCACATACAAATGAACTAAAATTTGGGAACAGCCATATATGGTTGCATAGGTAGTTAGGGTTTGATATGCACATCCTTTGGGCAATGGAAATTTCTACAGATTTTGATATCTCAATATTTTCTATATTTCAAAAAAATTTACAAGCTCTTTCTCTTAGCACTAAATGGTGAGAAACTCATAAAATTTTAGAGATGGATGGAATGTACTCTGAGAAAATTCAATACCTAAGATGAAGGCACCCACTACCAACCAACACCCCATTAGCAATCAACAGGGTTTCTAAAACTCAAGAGAGCTTGGGACTCATTTCCATTTTTCAAAAAATGACGCATGTCCCTCATCTTACTTGTCATGGCATGTATAGGTACCAAAGTGCTATGACACATGTCCCTCATCTTGAGTGACTCTAAGTGAGCAGTTTTAGAAGACTCTAGACATTGAATATGGTTCAAGACTAACTTTAGACTTCCAAAATTCATAGTAATTTCATTTCAAGCAAGAAAACTACCAAATTTTTTGCAATCCTCATCATTTCTATCATGGTACCTTTGAAAATATGTACTCCACCTTGCACTACTCCATTGCATGTCCAAAATTGCTTATTTGATCAGTTATGGGTGCCTTCACAAATTGTGAGTTACAAGTTCTTATTAATAATGTATAGAATTCTATGTAATCACATTCACTTGGTTATTTAGGGCATGATTATAAAGAATTATAAACATTTCCAATTCAAAATAATTGAATGGAACTTAAACCTAGGTAGGATCAACTATTATCTAGCAACTTTCTTTGTTTGCAATTATTATGTGTTTAAGGGGGGGGGGTTCTAATACTTTGATAAATTGCACCTAAAATTAGGTAAAGTTCAAAAATTACATTCAAATATTATATGCAAAACTTACAAAAAGTCAAATTTTAATTGGTAGATTTTCTAAAGTTGTGTCTATTTTTTTCAAATATAATAGGAAGAATAAAACTTAATCATTTTTAATCCAAATCTTTTTAAGATAAATAGTTTAGTAATATAATAGCACTTTTTGTTTTATAAAATTATATTATTATATTTAAATTAATAATAAAACTATTAATTTGTTGGTATTTAGGATTTGGAACACTTGAATTCTATATTGTAAATTTTCTTTGTTGTCCCATTTTGTCACATGCCATTGTTAGCACTACAAAATTTGTTGTAATCATTAAGACTTTGGTTGCACATGTTAGATACAAAAAACTATGATTACAAAAACTTCTAAACATATAAATTTGAAATTCTAAAATAGCAACTACAAATAAACGAATTAACCAATTTCTATTTTGGGGATAATATGGTTACTCAAGGGGTGCTATTATGTGAGCCTAGAAGCATGAGACTGTGAGCCTAAAAGACTATACACCTATGTTATATGTGTCTATATTATAGAAACCTTCCATGATCATTATGAAACTATATTATAGATATCTATATTACAGGTGTTTATATTATAATCACCTTCAATGGCTTCAAAATATCTACTTACATATATGTTTAAGGTTCACATGCTCACATTTTCATGCTCACACACTAGCATCACTAATGGTAATTAAAAAAAAATTGAAGAGGATTTTCTGAACCTAAGAGGATAGGTCTATGACCATGTTGTCAAATCTTCAAATAAACTTGAACCCCTATCTTCCATACTGACATTAGATATGAATAGAATTTTATTATTTGAATGTGAAATCAAATGGCTTTTGTTAGTCATTAAATCTATCAGATTTTTTGGGACAATTTGAAATCGCTTTGACTTTATGAAGAATAATTAAAGAAATTTCATATCAAATCACACTTAAAAAAATCCAAAATATTACCATAGATATACATAATAACATAGAACACCATATTGTAAACAAAATTTTCATTGTTTTTTAATTTTAGAAACATAGTCTTAGGTTCTAAAAATAAAATAATAGAATACTCATTTTAAGGATCTTTTTGAAAATTCCAAGCAAATTAGAACCTAGACTTGGGAAGCTTTACTTTGTTATTCTTTTCAAAGGAGAAATTCCATTTTGAATTTCAAAATCATTTTTTTGTAGAAGATGTATAGGATTCTATGTCATTTTTTCATACATTTAAAGCCTTCATCATTGTTGTGTTGGAAGGTTGGTGAGAGCTAACCGTGACCAACTACTTTTTTTCCTCCTATCAAGATCATTTAAGTCACACTAGAGAAAATTTCAGCCCTCTAGAGGTCTGTTGAGTGGGCCGTTTGACTACATGCAAATGTGCAAATGGAAAAAAAATCAACTCAAATCTTGTCACTAAGAATCTTGCTAGTTTGTGTCAGTTTGTGTGCCCCATCAATTTGGTGATTACAAATTTTTTTTTAATTTTTAAAATATTTACTATTTCACTATATATGCACATCAGCCAAAAGTCAAAAGGCCCTCCTCAAGGCTCAAGTCCCAAATTTTCTCTAATATGGTCTTTTGTCATTGTAAAGATCCCTTAGTTATTCTATATTGCTTCTTTAGAAATACAATTTGACATCTTTTAACCCTTAGACAACTATTATACGAATAAAGAATATAACAATGGATATTATTGTATCAACTTTACAATGAAATTTTATATCTGAAGACATTGAAATATTACTAAAAATTGACAATAATAATTTTAGGGGTAAAAAATGATGACTTGAAATTCACAAAACCAAATGAGGCTCTATTGTCTAGCTAAACAATAATTCTTCATAAAAGTTATAAATCTTCAATGTGTAAAAAATAATTGTACCCACAATTGACCATGAGCTTCCAGGAATTTTAAAGGTTGTACATTTTATACAAGAGGTCAGTTATTGAAATAGGTGAGTCCCTATTAAAAAGTCCCAATTAAAATGCATTAGCTTAGTGTATGCCATGCTGGGCTCAACCTTCCACCTTAATCCCTAAATGCCCAAGGCCTATTTGGAGCTTCTTGAAATTTGCTCTAAATTGAACAAAAAGTCAACAATTTCATAAGTTGTACCAATTTCTTTTGAATTGTAACCGTACAAATTCAAACTAGACATGTTAGAGATCACATAGGAAAAGAAAACATAACAATATCACTTATAGATTGAAAGATTATAATGTTTGATCATGAGGGTGTAAAAACTATGAAAAATTTTCAATTCTCTTTTTGCATATCAACTCTAAAAAGTTGGTCACTAAAAAAATAGGAGGTTATAGGGCCTAGCATGCACAACCCCAATCAATTTACTGTTTTTCAAAATCTATTCTACAATTTTTTTAAATGAATTTCTAAAGTGATTTTGCCTCCAAGATCTAGTGTATTTGAGGCTCATTTCCAAGAGCCCTCAACACTACGGGAAGTCAAGATTGCACTGGGTATCCTTGCACAAAATCTTCAATAAGAAAATCATAATCTTTTATTTTTAAGATCAGCTTTTTGATCCTAAAACTAGACTTCAAAAAGAATTCTCCAAAAATATAAACTACTTATAATAGCAATTTGGTTGGGTTTTACTTAACTTCAAAGTTTTTAAAACACCAGAATCTGGTGCCTTGGGCATTTAGGGGTTAAGTACAACAACCAATTTTGCACATGCCATGCAAAATTCGCCTACTTGAATGAGTTCAAACGAATGTCATCAACCATTTTGGTCTATGACTGAGATTTTCACAACATTCCACATGTCAAACACATCGAACTTTGTTTCAAATAAATGTCGTCTACCATTTGGTCTACAACTGAGATTTTTAACAACATTTTTAAATAATTATTGTCAAGCATATCGAACTTTGTTTCGAATAAATGTCGTCAACGCATTGATCCACTAATTGGACTTCTGCATCTTCCGACAAACAAACATTCACACATCTTGCCATACTCATAGAATTTGGTTCACATGATTGTCGCCAAATGTTTGGGGTCTGACTCAGATTTGGCGGCTTTCCAACCAAATTCGCATATGCTGAACATGCATAACTGAACTTGGGTTGGCACGAATGTTGTCATTGCGTGAAGTCTCCACCTTAAAAATAGCAAAACTTTCACAATCATGATTTTCATACGTGCACTTGCATATATAGAAATTGAAAAAAAATTGGTTCAAGTGCATGTCGTCAACGCCATCCATGTACTCAAAAGAACTCCGACCTTTTCCTGAGGCCAGCATGAATTAAGAATCTGGTCTGTCCAAGACCCCACCGCAAAGTCGGCAAATGGGCAACTAATCGCAAATGTATGTCCAGCCTACACCAAGGCAACTTGCAGCATGTACACCTGCAACCACCAATGGAGAAACACCAAAATTGCTTGCGTAAGTGAAATTGTCCTTTATTGTCGCACCTGCCTTGATCTCATTGTGGCTGCTACGATAGGCTATGATCATGTTTAATAATTATGCTAAGTGAGATTTTGGCATGTATTTCAAAAAGAAAATTATGCTAACTAAAGTGAGATTTGGGTGTTGTTTTTCTTGGAATTCTTCATGTTATGCATGCCTTGGAGAGCACTACTTTGAATTGCGCTATGGACGAGGTGATGAGATAAGATTGTGTGGACTTCAAACCTGTTCTTTTGGGTGCTTTTTCTAAGTTACATTATGGCCCGCGTGCGAGCGCCACAGCTCCAGAATTCAATGAGAGGTCACAGAATGAATTATATGGTGTGCGTCGCTTCCAATGGAGTTTGATTTGGTCTCTTTGTATGGTCTGTCAAGAAGCTTTCAAGAACAGGGGTAAACATGAATGCATGGTCCTACAAGACTGAAGGCAACCATAGGAAGTTGTGTCAGTACTTATCTCTGCCTACAAATTAAGGTACAGTATCTCAGTTTCCCACAATTCCAAATGTAAGCTCAATGATCTTAGTACTACTGTAAGTTAAGTAGTCTATAAAATCATTTTCAACAGAAGAAAAAACTCTCATGTTGGTACTTACAGAAGTAGTCTTTTAGTTTCTTTCCAATAGTAGAAGTTAGGAAAAAAAACTGGTTCTCGTAACCACCCCACATGGACACAACTAGCAAGCGTTTCCTTTGGATTCCTCCAATCTGAGCTCAATTCTAAGACAGAGGACACACTCTTTTTTTTTTCCTGTGCTTAATTGCTCCACACATGAAATGCTCTCTGAAAAGAGTCACCAGACTCTTTCTAAAGCCTTAGATGGGTCTCAAAACCCATCAAATCAAAAGTTTAACCTCTCCAAACTTGGGTTTTTGCAATGAAATTCGGTTTCATTTGCTTTAAAACAAAATTGATTTTTTTTTTCTTTACCTCTTGCGGTACTATGCAACAGTTGTACGAAGTACAGCAAATGATTGAGCCTTTTCTACTTAAGTGAGACAGACAGGTCTGGCAATCAAGGAATTGAAATAGCCGTTGCAGCTGTCTGCCACTTGTAGAGGGCGGCTCCAGATTTATAGGTCTAGAGAGGCTGTTTGACTGCCCCCATCCACTGGGAGGCCTTTCGAGGTTAAAAAGCATTCATGGACGTCAAGCTTCTCCTTTCTGTCTACTTCACTTGGATCTCTCTATCTCTCACTGCCGTCGCCGAAATTGCAAAGCCATAGCCCGTAACACTTTTCCATGCAGAGTTGCATATTGTGCATGGGGTCCCTCAGTCGCCAAATGAAGGAGCTTTCAACCATAGTTGGGTAAGTTTTCCGTTTCTCAAACTTCACAAGCTTTTGTTTCTACGTCTGCAACAACGTCGGAAGGAGCTTGATCGTTTTGGTAGAAACTGATCGACGTGGATCTCAGGATCTGTTGGAGTGTCTTGTTTTTTTTAACAGTGCATTTTTCGCTGTTTCTTTGCATTGAGTCTCTGATGAGTGAGGACGGCGCCCTCTTTAAATTGCACCAGACGTGGCGGTGAAACGATGATCGCAGAATTTTATGGCCTTGCTTGATGCATACATGTCCTTGTTTCTGTTTCTGCTTCAAACTTTCGTTCTTTACATCGCAAAATTCTATGGCCTAGCTTGCGTGAGACTTATGCTCTTACTTCTGTTTCTGTCAAATACTCTGCAGATCGTGAAATTTATGGTTTCGTTTGATGCTATTATCTTTTTTTCAGTATTGTCAGACTAACGTTATGTGTCGTGGCGTTGTTGTTGCTTTAGATCTTGTTTGTGTACTTGCCACCAAGTTTCGTTATTTTGATTGCAAAAACTTGGGACTTTTTGAGGATCATGAGATATTATTTCTGTTCTTGCCACAAACTTCCAGTATGGAGATTTTTTTATTTTTATGACCTTGTTGATGCTTATGATCTTGTTTCTGTTCCATTTACAAACTTCCAGTATGTAAGTCGCTAGAATTGATGACCTTGTTTGATGCCTACGATCTCGTTTTTGTTCTTGCCACAAAGTTTCATTATTTCGATTGCAAAAACTTGGGGCCTTGTTGAGGATCATGAGATCTGGTTTCTGTTCTTGCCACAAACTTTCAGTATGTAGATCTAGATCGCTTGTTTTCATGGTCTCATGTTATGCTTATGTTCTTACAGAAGCATTCTTCAGATGTTGGAAGAGCAACATGGACAATTTCTTCCTGCTGCTCGCTTGGAAGAAGGCGGCGTCGTTAATGGAGATGGCTGACACTCTGGAGCCATCGTTGACGACGTCCTTGCAGCTTTGCCTTCGCTTGGGCGCAACCACATTCCCCCGAAGATTGGGGAGTTTTCTTCAGAAGTTCCGCAAATTGACTGATGCCGAAACTCTGAAACATGATGGCTGAGAGAGATGCACAAGCTGGAAATGCTCACAAGCGTTGTCCACCTTGTGCAGTGGAGCTGAGTGAAATCAACTTCACAACCCGTTTAAATCTGTTGCTTATCTGTTTGTAGCTACACACGAAATAAGTGATTTTGAACTAGCTTGATCTGTTCACATCAAGTAGGTTTCGATTTCTTAGATGTTGCTGTTCGGGATCTTAAGTTTGTTGTTTTGTTAGTGCAAATGGTGCATGTACCATTTGTGTTACGTTTCTTTGAAGTCTTTGTTGGGTGTTTTCTTTGTGGACATGGCGGTGACTCCGGTGAGATGCTGATCGAGTAGAAACCTATATTCCACTCGGATTCAGAATCTCACTTGGAACCTGACTGGTAAAATAATATGTTCTGTTTGAGTGTCGCAAGTTCCTTGTGAACACAATAAAAAGGGAACTTGTACTGTACAGTACTGTATATGAAGTGTCGATTATCCTCTCTAGAGCGACTGCTTCACTTGGATAAGCAACGTGCTCACAGACACATGCTTGGATTCCTTGTTTCCTTGAACACACGAGGTTTGAATTAGTTGGAAACGTCAGGAAATCTCATGAGAGGAGCGAACTCCTCTCTTTTGCTTGCGCGAAATCTCTGTTTCGGCATAGCCAGGGTGTTGAGTACGTAATTGTGCAACACGAATTGGCGTCAAGACTCCGGTGTCGGGTGATCTGGGCAAGTTTTTTGAGTCTTTTGCTAAGAATTTTTAAACAATAGTATTATACAAAATTCTAATCAAGGTTTTCATAGATTTTTTCGTGCAACTACCGTAATTAAGAGATACGAGCTTATCAAATTTGACCGAGTCAAAGTCCTGGTGACTCATTCAACTTCACAACCTTACCTTTTTCGCATTTATTATTTAAGATTAGTGAATGCTGCTTCAACCGACCTTCTGCAGGTATCACTCCATCCTCTTGACCAAGTGGCTACCGACTGCCTGGATAGCTTTTACCCCCAGATGCTTTCACTGCATCTTATCCTCCAAGTTTCGGACAAATATTCCAGTTTGGTATAAGGGAGGCAACCCATTCCTGATCACCGACCCCATTCTTTCACAGTTTCACCTTAGGGTGGAGTAATTTCAATCAGGAGGTGATTAACATGATCAATGCTGACACACTTCCTGGTGCAGCTGTGGCCCATTATGATTGGCTACAAGACTCTCAATATTGCAACCAACCCTTATTGGATTTTGCAACCAGCCCTTGGTTGGAAATAGGAAGGTCTATTTGACCAATATGGGTGAAACAGAATCTTCCGCTGAAAAATTAGTAGTAATTTTGTTTTGAGAAATAAAAATTTTAAAAGTTATGGAAACCTTGTGAACTCTATTTTTGCACATGGGAAAATTTCCCCATTATTGAAACCTCCCTTGCAAATACGTGTATCAGCTTAAGTGGTCAGAAATGGGTTGCTTCCCTTAGTTGTTGGTGTAGAAGCTGATACCATAGCCACTGAGAAGCGTCGTTGCAGTGTAAAACAAATTGGGAATTGAATATCTTTGTGTATCCACATCAATTACTTAGGGGTTTCAACCAATGAAGCAATGACACATGTCACTAATTTTGATTTAGAAAGGAGAGTGCAGTTTGGGTGAACCTGCTGGGCAGCTACAGTTGCAGATCCAAGATTATTTTATTCCATGTTGCCATTCTTTTCCAAACTACTAAGTTATGCATGCACTTGTCATGCTTTGAGAATCATCATGAAATGTTAACTTATCAGCATGTACTTGTGTTACTGACATGCTAACTTAGATTTTGTCTGCAAAGGAAGGAATATGAATCTAAACCACATACCTGGTCGAGTGGTCGTTAGCACTTGTGATGTACAAACATTTGTCCACGATTTGCGGTGTTTGTGTGTGTAGTTTTGTACAAGCAATTTGCAAAAAGGGGCATCTTGGCTAATAAAAATTGGCATGGATTGGAGGGAAGGTGGTTGTACTCAAGGTTGCCAGAGACCCTAGTCTGCTTCAGCCGCCAATAGATTTGGAGTACTACTATTTGTGTTTCGTTGTCGGTAACTACCCTACTTGTAGGGCAGGTTGGCAGAACATAATTCTAAAAATAGATGCCAAAATTTTAGGAAAATTGAGTACTACTATTTGTGTTGCAACGTCAGTAACTACCGGCCTAGTTGTAGGGTAGGTTGACAAAACATAATTCTAAAAATAGATGCCAAAAGTTTAGGGAAAATTTATTTTTTCCAAAATCAAATTTTTTGTATAGTAGAAACATTCTATTGGCAAAAAAAGTTTTATTTAGCATTTGCCAAATCTAGTTTTTTGGAAAAAAAAAATAATTCAATAGAGAAGTGTCAATTTTGCTCTATACTTATAGTAATTCATGGGATTTGCAATTTCACATGGATTCAAAAGGAATTGTACTTGACATGTGTTAGTGATGCTAATCAATATAACAAATTTATTCTTACTTTTACTTGGATTAAAAATATTGTACACGTACATCAGTGACAAACTAAACCCATCTCACAAGGAAAAATAAATTGCTTCTGGAAATGTCCATAAAATTCCAAGCACTTCATTTGAATGAGCAAATAGTTAAAGGATATGCATTCTCAGCCTTAAGTAAAGTAACTACACCCAAAAGCATTCAAATTAGCAATCCGTCATAGTTCCCATTTTTATATTAGAAACCTTATTGTGGGGTCTTTTTGGTAGTTAAAAGGGGATTCTAAATTCTCTTAGAATGCATTTTTTGGACACTATCAATATAAATAAACTACGAATTTTTAAAGTGCTAAAACTAGGTATTTCTAAAACCGCCCCTAGACTCTCATGAATAGTCAGAGTTATACATTTTAGGCAAAATATGTAGGGGTCAGTTTTAGAAAGAAGTTGCTTTTGGGTGTAGTTACCTTACCAAAGCCAAAGCAAGTCAAGTTTCATGTTCTTTGAAATCACTATTTATCTCTAGCAAAGTCCAATGAATTACAGATGTGTGTGGCATGACATTTCTTAAATTAACCTTGGCCCTAAGTGTTCCTAGCTTTGGGGGGTTTAAGAACATCATTGCTTTTGAAATGTTATAGATTTAAATGTCACTAAGGTATAGAAATATCAACCATACAATCTTGTAGTGTATGTGTTGTAGATGACACAAATCAAATTTAGAATCACGTGGCCACATAGATTTACAAGATTACAATGTTTTAGTGTTGAAAAAAGATGCTGAAATTTTCCTAGCAATACATTAGACATTAAAGGTGAAGTTCAACTTCTAAACCTACTCAAATAAATAAACTTGAAACTGTAAAGTGCTTCAAAACCATCATACAAGCACATTGGTAAAAGAAAATTTCATTCAAACGCCTCATTGTTTTTGCAAAATGGATTTGAAATGTCAAAGAGTAGCAAAAAAAAAGTTTCAAAAAAACATCTACGATTGAACCCCCTTCTCCCTGTATGCTTCTCACACATTCATAACTTTTTGGATTGATATGAAATTTTAACCACACAACCAGACTAGTATATACAACTTTTCTACTTAAAAAAAAGTGAAAATGGACTAAATCCTAGACCCTAAACCCCCAAACCAATATATACCTATGTGAAAAAAACAATTTTAGAACATCTACTAGATTTGTTTTTAACCTTCGTAAATTTTGTGTATAATATCCAAATGTCTCATTCTTTGGTGCATTGGAAACTCCTCTGACATCTTCCCAACCGGATAAGATACAAAAAATTTGACCAGTGTAATTATAATAGTAACTAGGTACAGGAGCAAAAAGTGGCAGTTTTGGGGGTACCCACCTTGAATGCTTGCCACTGGTTCAAGTGCATATAATGGCATCTTCCATTCTGAAGCACTCACCTAAGGCATATCAAAGCATACTACCGTAGTCACCTTTACAATATAAAACTACAATGGGATTGAGTATCTGATTTACAACACTGGTATTATTCAGGACATCAGGACAGCTTATGAAATACATACTAATATCATGCATACTAATATTAATACCAGTGTGTGCCATATTAGGGCAAACTTCCATGTGTTTGACAAGGTCCATAACATTGTTTACCGATGAGGCAGGGGTCCCTTTTGCATCCTTGAAAAGAGGACTCCTACAGAAAACAAAATTGTCTTATTGATAGCTCCTCAGCCACCCCCAATCCTTAAGTAATTGGTAAATCCCTCCCTGGTATCTAGCAAAGCATAATACCTTCCCAGCATAGGGAGGACCATTGCTTGGTCATACAATGTTAGGAGACAATGCCACGAGAGTTTGAAAATAAAAGAGGTTGACAAATTCTGGTTTATCACTCAGACATGGGGATTGAAGTGTTCTTACTGCTACTTACTGAATTGAGTGTGTTTGATAATTGACAATTCCTTTCAAAAAAAACATATTATATGTTCATGTGTGATAAAAATACAAAAAATTTAATCTTTAAAAGAACTTGCATTTGTTCTATGAAAGAATTTTAAAATTATTCAATTTTTAGTTGTATTGAAGCTCTTTTTGCACCCATTTTAACCCCTAAAGGACCAAGTGTTTTGTTTAGTAGACACTTGAAAACTTGGGTAGGGTCATCCAAAGTCATTTTAATGGATGTTTTCAAAAAATTTGATACAAGATGGGAACATTCACCTTCTTCATGGTAATTAAAAAAGAAATTGATCAGATGCTGTGAGTGTTTATTTACCCACCCATGGTAAACAACTTCCACAACAGGTTCTTTTTGTTTTGTCTTAATTTTATTTACTAATGGGTGTCTAAGCATTTTCCACTGAGCCTTCCAAGCAATGGACTCTTTTCCTAAATCCTAAGCTAAAAAAAATCATTGGAAACAAACATTTTCACAAAGATGAGTTCTAAATAACATAAAAATTTTCTACTAAATTTGTATTAATTGACCTACTTTGAAAATTAATATAATTTAGATTATTTAGTAACTTACCTCATATTGGAAGTTATTTTGCTCGTTGTTGTATAAATCATCGAGTTCTCCTTCATTTGCCATTTTTTTTTTGCTTACAGCTTAAAGAGTGGATTTTAATTACAAGTTGGCGGAATATGGCTAACGGAGGTTTTTTCTATCCCTTCACTATTTAAACTTATTCTATTCTACAAGTTGATTTGGAAGGATATGGTTTTCGATAAGATTTCACTAATTCAAGGCAACTTTCTAATCTATCCTATTTTCTATGGTTCTAATTGATTCTTTAAGATTTTCTTGATTTCTACCTAATTTCTATCTAAACTCAAGCTTTTGTACTCCTCCTTCATTCTATCATGCAACTTTGAGTTTGTGACTTCTAATCTTGTTGTGCACTTGCTACACTTCTAAAAGAGAAAGAGTGGTGAGATTAGTGTTGGTTTCTATTTTTTCTCCAAACTATGATAGTTTTCCTTCTCAACCTATTCCTATGGCTAACCTATTTTAATTCTACTTTAAACTTGTTTGATTTCGATTTTGGTTTTGGTTTTTTACCTCTCTATTCTTCCTCTCTTCTATTCTTCCTCTCCTCTATCCTTCCTAGATTTAGTCTACCTTCTTCTCTATCTTAGTCTAAAATTTCAAAAATAAAAAAAAAACATAACGAACCTAAAATAAAAATTTGGATGGGGAGGTGATTAACCCCTCCCCTGCTCCTGCTCTGGCCCTGGGGCTCCCCTGGCTGGCCGAGCACCCCTGCTGGCCGAGCTCCCAGTGGCTGGCCGGGGGCTCCCCTTCACAGCCGGGGCTTCCCCCACAGGCCGGGGCTCCCCTTGCAGCCCGGGGGCTCCTGCCAGGGGGCTTCCCTGCAGTGGGGGCTTCCCTGCCCGCCACCTGGCGCCGGGCTCCACTGTGGCCGGAGCTCCCACTGTGGCCTGCGGGGCTCCTGCTGCTGGCCTGCGGGGCTATGGCTGGCCGGGGGGGGCTCTTGCTGCTGCCTGCGGGGCTATGGCTGGCCGGGGGGGGCTCTGTTTTTTTCTCTCTTTTTATTTTATTTTTTTAATTTTTAATTTTTGTTGGTTTTTGTTTTGTTTTTATTTGATTTTTTCTCAACTTTGTCTAGGGAGAATTTGATGAACTAATCTTCCTATCTTCTCATGGAACTAAAAAAAATTTGTAAGAAGGAGATTTTGATGAGATTTCTTTTTATACTAACTGGGTGAACTTCCTAACACTCTTGTTCTTAAGGTTCAAAGCTCCACTATGTTTTCCCAAAGCCCACTAAATTCTATTTAATTCTAAAAAAAACAAAGTCAAAGCTTCGCCGTGTTCCTTCAAATCCCACTAAATTTCTATCTAATTCTACAAACTAAATTCAAAGCTTCGCCGTGTTCCTTCAAAGCCCACTAAATTTCTATCTAATTCTACAAACTAAATTCAAAGCTTCGCCGTGTTATAGTAAGCACGGAAAATAACACACACAAAGATTTTGACAAAAGAACTTAAAGGAAGATGAATCAAAAGTGTTAGTACAAAAATTAGTACAAAAACTATAAACATAACAAGCTAGAGGTTTTCCCTAAGCGGCATCGCCAGTCATAAGGGAAGGATCCTCTAGAGTTAGTGTACAATACTCAAGTCCTAAACAAGGACTTGAATAAACAACAAATATACTAAAGAAAGAGTTAGTACAACCAAAATACTACCAAATTTCAACCAAAATCTTCAAAAACAAGTACAAAGACAACACATAAGACTTGAAGGGACCCCAATGTCCTTCAATGCTTACAAAATAGCAACAAAAGGAGCTTGAAATGCTCCAAAAACACCACGTTTACAACTTTGGCTCAAAAATGGCCAAAAGTCCACAATTAATGGACCAACGTGTTTACAAAGCCAAAATAATGGCTAGAAGGGGTGATTTGAGAGAAGAATGAGTGACCTTATATACTCTTTCAAGGGCACCCACCTCCTCTCATTTCAACATGGTAATCTTATCAATTAGGATTTTCACCCTAATTTACCAATTTTGACTTTCTACGCTGGTCCAATTTCTAACTTTTGGAGATTAACTCCAAATCACAAACGGATTGCACCATTGGCTTCAGAAGGCCATTTTTAGTCTAAGGGAACTCCCCACCCCTTTTTCTAACTTCAAAATTTCAACGAAACCTAACGCCAACTTAACATCCAAAAGGGTTAAAAACCCAACTTTTGGAGTTTGACTTTTTTGAAAAAAGTAACTAGCCTAGGTTCTTAAGTAGGTGTGGGGGAGTAAGAAAAGACCTATCTTTGACCCCATTCCGCTTTTGTATGCTCCCGATCCATTGGTCAACTCCACCGTAATCTTTAAATTTTGTCAATTGTTGAGGAATCTTGCAAGTTCGGGTTCTTCTGACTATCAGAATGTCTTGAAACTTGTTGGAGCTTCTTATTAACATAAAAGAAGCTATCTTAATTTTTAGTGAGATTTTACCACCACCTGGAGAATTTTTAAGAATTTCTCATCGTAGGTTTGGGTAGTTGACCGTCCGGAAAGGCATCTTCTGACTATCAGAAAATTCCGAAACTTTTTGTGGAACCTCCCATGGAATCCCACAACACATGTGTAGGCTCATATTTTTACTCTACACATCGGCCTAGGGGAACAAAATCCGCTCTCTTATTTAATTATCGATGGCTAGGGAATCTTCCACACCGGTGGGAATTTTGGCAAACCGATTTCGCCGTTGTTTCCCGGGCATGGTTTTAACCCTAAGTCACCTTCCTTGGACCAAAGATTCCTCCATGGTCCCATCTTGGTATTTTCAACATCTGCAAGCCAATAATTGGGGTTCCGCTATTTCGTCGATGAAATGGGGAAACTGGAACCTATCTCCGGGAACTAACCTATGTGCCTCACTAGGGTTCCCTCAACCAATATTAGCCAAGCGATGTCCTTTCTATGTGGGATTTTGAGCCTAGTATGCTCATAACTCGTAATTACCACGATTGGTTAGGTTCTAACCTATTTAGAAGTGAAATTTGAATCTAATTAGTAAAAACTCTCAAAATATGACCAAATACTATATTGGCATGTAACACACCTATTTTGGTTTTACACTCTTTTTTGGGTTTTTTGTACTATTTTCCACACTTATTTTCACAAAAAAATTAAAAAAAAGATAAGTGAGTCCCTGGTGACGAAATAGGGGCTCACAGATGCCTAGACTAGAAGTTATGCTACCCTACAAAACTTAGATAATTTGGGTGATTTTAGTCTCTTTAGCTAAATTCCTCGTCTCCTTTTGAAATTTGGTATGTAGGTAACTAACATGATGTAGTATGTAATTTTAAATTAAAAAATACATCAAGCATAAAAATCTCATTCCAAGAAGAGTCAAACTCTACTATACCTACTAGTTAAGATTTAAAAAAAATCTTCTTCTAACTTTGAATTCTATATTCTTGAAATTAGTGATGTCAAAGTTCTTGAAAATTTTCCCACATAATCCAAATGTTTGTCTTTAAATTTTCATGATTTGGATCTTAAGTAAAAAATTCTCTCACTACACAAGAAATTATCAAAAAATGACTAGTGTATTTGGTTGGTTCACTTAACATCCTTGCATTACAAGGTGATTTAAAAAATGCTAGATTCCATATTTGTTTCTGAAATTTTGCTTGAGCACATCCAATAAAAATTTTGAGCTCAATCATGGTATATATAGAGAGATTCAAATTCATCAAGAGTGAGGAATTTTCCCCAAGAAGGCTCAAAGTTTCATTGTTGACCTTCTTTCTAAGGAATAAAAACAAGTTTTTTTTCTTGCTTCAAATATTATAATCTTTCAATCCATGTGGGAAAATGGTCTGAAATATTTCCTACACATAATCATAGTTAGTAGTCTACTACACTTTCATATGGTTGAAGTTAAAAAAAATAGTTTTTATTTTCAATTTTGGGCAATACACTAAAAAATGGCGGTTTTTGATAATTTCTCTTCCAAAACAATGCTAGTCCCTTAGGGTTTAAAAGATGGAAAACATTATTTGGGTGGTTCTTTTGATAAACGACCACTTCTATAGAGTTTTTGAAAATGGAAAAAATATATTTTCTTGAAATTTTATACTTTTTTAATTTTCCTATTTAAAAAAATTATTCTATGCTTGATATTCTTGAGGTATAATCTTATTTATCCTTCGAGGTCTAATTAACTACTTTTTGGCAATTGATGTTTTCAATGAATTGTCCCACTTTGATATTTTTTGGCACATGGATGTGCTTGTAATTTTTATTTTTAATGCTATGAAAGTAAAGACTACTTTGTCTAGTATGCATGGAATTAATTGTGAAAAATATTGACCCTGTTGAATTTTTAGATCCTCACAAATTTGGATGATTAACTTCATGGCCATTTTAATTAAAATGGCAGTATTAAATGTGCCATTTTCATTCCAAATTCCATTCAAATGGTTGTATTCAAGAATAACATCTAGGATAGATGTAGATTACAAACATCTAGACTGCTTATAGATTTCAGAAATCTAGGACTTCTATAGACTTCAGACCTCACATTCTAAAAAATCTACGAATATTAACCCCTAAAGGTATTTGACTATGTTTTCACCAAAAATGCTCCAAAACTGTCATCTCTAGTACAAGTACCAAATTTTAGAAAAAATACATTTTTGGACAAATGTAACCGTAGGATCTTGTAGTAAGATGTTTTGGGAATATGTGAAAAAAAATTCAGAAATTTCCACCGTTTGGATTGCAAGATATTTGCATTTGAAGTGACAAAAAGCCAGTTTTTGGCCCTGCAGAAATCCGGGCAGATGCACTCCACAAGGTCAGATCATTATGAAAAAATGTCCAAAATGGTTGTAACTCTTTGGATTCATTCTTCAAGTCATGTTGGCTACATTCTTGAAAATTTTTAGATTATTTGGAATTGTACAACATATAGGAAAAAAATAGTAAGTTGAAAGAAGTAGAGAATGATTTAAATTACTAAATTGTTAATAATTTATTTATGGAATTGAAAAATGCCAATCCCAATGATGAAGTTGTTTTAATAAACAATTTGCACCTTTATTTTTTATTTTTTTCCAAAAATATTAAAAATTGAGTGAAATAAAGATCTTCAAAGTTTATTTTAGAGTAGAGATTCCATTACTACCCACAAACTACCCACAACTAAAACTCTTCATAACTTTCATCTCATAAATAAAAATGGAATGATTCAAAGCTTTCCATGTATATATAAATCAGAAAAATAAATTTCAAATTTTTATTTTTTTTACAAGTAATTTTTAAAGAAGTTTTTTTTGCTGCCCAGGCTACCTACCGAGCAATGAAAACAACATATCATAAAATAACTTTTTAACCATGTATTCAAAAGTTATGAAATTTTTTGGGTCTTAAACCTACTCCTCAGGCACATGTTGTGTGAAAATTTCAAAGAAAAAAAATAAAAATTCCATCCGTAGTGAGCTGCCCGAAATCTCTATGTTGCCAAAAAAACATTGTTTGGTCCTTTAGGAGTTAAAGATTTTAGATATCTAGGAATGGTGTAGATCTCATAAATCAAGGGCTCACATAGATTTCAAATCGCACTGTCCAAACTGAAATACATGCCAAAGCAACATAATACCACTATTTTAATGAAATTGACCATCTTCATAGGCAAAAAATGCAGATTTTGGAGAAGAAAGTTATAAAAAGATGAATAATGCTTTTTTCCTCCCCTAATAGAATGTAGTGGAATCTAAGGCAAATATAGTATTTTTTTTAATCTAAAAAATGATAAATAACTCTCTTAAATTTGCACACATTTTCAATAATAGGAGTAGAAAGCCAAAATTGACGAAATTGGATACTACAAAATTTTAAAAAATTTATATGTGCATCAACTTTTGAAATTTAACAATTGATATTCGTAAAATGTTTTTTGAAACATCTTCAAAAAAATGAAAATCATTCTAATTATTTTGTGTTCTTAATCACACTAGATTGAACCTTGTATTTTCAAAATTTCTAAAAAGACAAATTGGAATTTTTTTCTCTAGCCCTATTTTATATGTGCAAAGTAAAAAAAAGGCATAGTCACTTTAGGTTTAGGATATCTACATATGAATCCCTTTGGCCCTTCTAGCTAGTTTCTACCAAATGAAGGCTTCAATAGACAAAGTTTTCCCCCCAACAATTTGAATGTTGACTAATTTCCATCATTTTTATTAATATGCCAATTTTACATCTGACTTTACTTGGCCATTTGATCCCCTTTTTTTTTTTCCAAAGACCAACAAGCTACCATCATCCTAAACTTCAATTCTCCCAAATATTGAATAGAGTATTTTATAAGTAGCAAAATGTACAAATTAAATGAATGATTACATGCTATGTTGGTCACCCTTTGGAAGTATTGCACCCTAGACTTGCATATGTGGTCATCTCGTGGTGTTTGAATACACATACCTCACATGCTTCATTGGTATATTTTGTATTTGACTAGAATACAAATATACATTGTTGCAAATGGACCATAAAATATATCCTTGAGTTCCATTTAAAAAAATAAAATTAGACAATTTGCATCTTCAAATGGCACAACTATTCATAGTTTGACTTAATGCCTAATATGATTACTTGTCTTGTCAAATTTGATTTACCACACATTTCAAGGGCACATATAGGTTTCAATTTAGGATTAGAAAAACCAACATTCTTTATTTGGAACCACATAATTTGATGAAAGAGTTCATAGCACCTTTTCAATTTCTTGAATTCAATCTAAATTATTATATACCATACTTGTCAAGGTCATGTACTGGTCCTACAAGTTGGTTAAGCTTATAAGACTAGGACACCTAAAAGCTCCACCTTTTTTTACTATGCACTATTACTATTATTAAATTGGTCAAATTTTTTATATTTTTTTGTTGGCAAATGAAAGGAGCTTCCAACGCATCAAAAATACAACATGTGGATACCTTATGCAAAAGTTTTGTAGGGTGAAAGTTCTTTTTTGCAGATGTTCTTCAACATAGGTACATATTGATTTTGGAGATGTATATAGAGTGGTGATGGCAGTTTTAGAACATCCACCTTGATAACACTATCAGAAAATTTTCAAAATCGAAGGAAGCCGACTCAAAATTGGTGAAACTGGCATTGATGCATTATTGCACTTTTGCAGATGGAATTATATATCGAGAATATTAAACATATACGGAGTAATACTCAAGCCAACAAAGACTTCTACGATCTCAGCTTGTTTAACCAACTCTGTCGGCCAAGATTACACAACATTGAAGCCGAAAAATTTCACCAGCACTAACACGTACATACATAGCTCTACAGCTTAATTTGACAGACTTGTGATTTAATATAATTTGCTTCTGAAAGCAAATGAATGGGCCTTCCGCTTCGCAAGAGCGAGCTTTGCCAGCTATCAGAATTCAAGGTCTTCAAAACCCTACAAAACCCCATTTAAGTGCAAAAAAGTGCACCGCATAATCCAAGAGAACGGGGTAGCTCTAGCAAGAGTCTCCTCAAAAAGAATTTACCATATCTTCAGAGTTCGGAGCATCATATCTTCAGAATTCGGAGCATCATGTCTTCAGTGTTCGGAGCACCATATCTTCTGAGTTCGGAGCATGATATCTCCAAGACTTCCACATATCAAGCCAACAAGGGGTCGGCGTAGGTTTAAATAGGCTCTGTGACAGTTGTTCAAAAAGGATAAGGAACAAATTTCTTGATTCACACCAATCTAGAATCCGTCGTCGTCGTCATCGTCGTTGTAGACAATTCTCTCTCAACATTGCTGGAAGATACCCTCATCATCAAACCCATGTCCCCTTCCCATGGCTACAAAAACCATGGCGAGGTGCCATTGACAACAAAGTCCATATATACTTTGTTGTAATGGTACCTCCGTGGGTAGCACAGCCATGAGAAGGGGAAGAGGGTAATGAGGAAATGGGGTAACATCCTGCAATGCATTGCCAACCATACTTCCTCGTGCAATCATACCCAGGCTGGGGACAGCAGCAGAGGATCAAATATCAAGGTTTGGAATGGGGATGTTACAAGTGGATCAGAGAGTAATGAATCTCGTTCAATACAGAAAGAGTTCACTTGATTAGTTGTCAGTGACAATGCGTATTGGAGCGGAATATGCAGCAAGAATGGTAGCTCGTGCATGCATGGTAGCCCGTGCCCCGAGGCAAATCGACTTTGAATAAGAGGTTTTACTTTAAAATTAGAGGTTTTCACCTACTAATTTCTCCTCTTTTGTAATTGATCACTGCCTCGGGGCAAGTTAAACAGACTACACAATGTTCCCTGTGATCCATGGAGTGAAATGACCTCGGAGAGCACCAAAAGTGTGTCCCTTGTCCAGCTCCATTTGCTCTGCAATGTTCCAATCACAACAGAGGATACGGTCAAAGTCAAATTCGTTTCAGAAATGACCAAATTTCAAGAGACTGGCACCTTTCCAGGGTCTTGTCGGGAACCTAGTTTTTAGAGCTGACTCCCTCGCAGCACTTGAATGACACAGTTTAGGCACTTCTAGAAACGTCAATTTCGGAAAATTGGTGATATTCCACAAACCAATAATTGTGATATATATCTTCATAAAGTCTAATTGATTTCAGTACAAAAACTAGGGTTTTTAACAGGGGGTGCCTTTAATCAGGCTATAACTGATTAATATCTCCAACCAAAGAGCTACCTTTGTACACTGCCGCCATAGACGGGACTCAAGCAATTACTTTCTAATCAATTAAATTAGCAGGTTTCCGGCCAATCGCAAAAAATGAGAAGTTCAAGCAATACTGAACGTTACCTACTTAAATCTGAAACTTGCAAATATAATGGAAATGTCCTTGTAGGTTGAGATCACCGCAATATCTATATACCTGACAATATGTGCACGTACAACGCGGTTTAGTTTGCAGATAGCAACACTACCGACATCACTATTCAGACTCCCCTATTTTTTCCCCTTTGAGACCGATTATATATTCTAATTAACACACTTGTGCTCTCTTCTATAAAATACCTGGAATTCTTAAGGACTCCTACACTAGCTAGCAATTAAAGGCACCCGAAAACGAATTCAAAATGAACGGCAACTGGTGCCTACCTTGCATAACCTGTCAGACAGACCTATCGATCAGTATCTCTGACCAATCTGGTTAATTGGGAGCAGCCAAGTAGAAGCTGACGAAGCCTAATCCCATCCCAATCACTACTACAGGATGTAGCATTTGCAACACATCACCAATGAATAGATTTGTAATGGTTCCTTACGTACTTTGCCTCAACTGACTCTTAATTGGTCTATAGCAAACCATTGCAAAAGCGCTTCAAATCTAACTTGCTGCAAAAGTCTTGGGCATAAAATCAATGCATGTAAGTCGACTATGTGTAAATTAAAATGCCTAAACTATTGCAAAAACTATTGCAATCTCAAATAGTTGAAAACAGTTGAAAATACATAGCACAGTATTTTGACAAACCAGAAAATTAAGACAGACGTACCGACCGTCGCCAATACTGAATTCCAGACACTGGTCGAGTGGTAAAAGCGACAGCTACCTGAGACGTATGGCGCACCAGGAGTTGGAGAGCCCGGCCGGGTAGAGAACTCGATGGATCACAAGCTAGATAGTTACGCAACTTGCGAATGGAGGTTGCAAGACTCGATCGGTATGAACCAGAAAATGATCGATTGCACGTACAAATGTGCGCGGAGGGCGGGAAGGCTTACAGACAAATTTGTGAGGTGGGTTTACAGACAACTGGACTGATTGCAGCTAGCTAGCTAGCAACGAGAGGTGGGCCTACATAGCTATAAAGCTAATCCCTGTGGGTCGGGCCCCAGTCCGTTGTTCTGCGGTACTACAGACAGAACTAGTGCGGAACTGGCACGGTGGCCGTTGGATAAGTGAGCTTTTTCCGATCGAATCAAGATTGCATCGAATTATCGATATCGCTGGCGATCAGAGTGACAGAAGCAGTCAGGGCCTTGCTGCCTCGGCCCCGCTACTAGTGAGACGATCGCCTCCTAAGAAGTCAGCTCATTAATTATTACGTCAGTCAAAATTAAACGATACCCGCAGTAAGTCCTAACTTCATTGGCGCAGCAAAGATTCTTAACCCTGTGGCCGTGACAGAATTCTTGATTGAGGCCCATGACCGTGGGTTCTGAGATGCGTAGCTTCCATTCAGTGAGAGTATAGTTAATTGTAAAGTTAAGCCATTGTGTTAAGTCATTGTGATAATTTATTGCTGACAGAGGTGATTGCAACATCTGAGAGTTTTAAGCAAATCAGTTGTGGGATTGTTCCTTTGAGGTAGAAGCACCTAAATGTGACACTTGTTTGGATCTCTTGATATGGAGGGTGCGTACAAGAAAAAATGTTATGCATGTGTTAGGAAATGGTCCACAAAACCAACAAAATTGGTTTTGTATTTTTTTGAGCTTGTATGAATATTATACAAATTTTTGAAAAATATTTCTTAGATGCACCTATTGTGGACATTAGACTAATACCAAAGTGGGCACATAAACACCCAAAAGTAACATTCTCTAAACTTGGATCAAGTGCTGGTGATTGGTTGCTTCTTGGAAGAATGACAACTTCTTGAAACCCAACATGTCTACTCTAGAACCCCACTTATCTACTTTGGATCCAGAAGCGCTTGGATTTAGGTTGGTTTTTAGGTGTCCGTATACTACTCGTGTTACATTCGGGTGCTTCTACCTTACAACAGATTTAGTTTGAAACACCTAGTTGAAACACTTCTGGGCAGATCGATCTTGAAAACGTAAAATACAAGACTGCAGTTGTAGACACGGATCCTTTGAAGACCTGGGAAGACTGAAGTAATGATGAAAACAGAAAGTAAATCATAAGTGCCGCATTTGTGGAAAAATGGCCTTGCTTTCTACCGCTTCTCCTGCGCAGCTGCATGTGAACCCCTGATGCCTCTCAAGGACTGTTCATTCGGTGAAAAGTGACTGAAACACCAATGAAACACGGCAATAGACCATTACCACCCAAAAAATTCTCTACAGGAAGTTGTGTTGCTATGAAAACCATATGCCTTTTGTCACCGTGCCTAGCACGAACACTTCATCTTGCCGTTTTTTTCAATAACAACAGCTCCTCTGAAAAGAAAACCCCGTCCACAATGTGTGTGTCTGCATTAGCATCTGCTGTCTACATCAGACACAAAAATGCATGAAAGATAGTTGTTTCTCTTCCCTCACAACAATTCTCATACTTCCAAAGGATGCTAACCGTCCGCGCCGGCGTTCTGGGGTTTATGTTGAGTATGATACGGTAACTCTGTGGAGACTACTGTAGTCTGTAGCAACTTAATTATACTTTTCTGTTATGCAGAAAGATTGATCTCTCTTATGGATCAACTTAACCATTAAACGGTTAAACCCATTGAGCTTGGTTTTGAGAGAATTGTGGACAAAAAGTGATTTTTAATTTTCCTTTTTTGGAATGTTTCAACCTATTGACCTATTTCATTAGTAAATATGGCTTGCCAAGCACTATAATCAGGTTGCAAAATCAAATCACTATTCACTTTTGAATGTCCTAACCTCACAAATTTTGGGCAAGCAATAAGACTCATGCCTTCCTTCAAGGAGATTTTTTATTTGCCTTTGGGATCCCCTCTAGGCAGGTGAATGTCATTTAAGGGATAATAATGATTTTGTGCATAAATTGCAACATTTGTCACTCACACGTATGATAGTGGCTTAGTAGAGAGTACATTAGGCACTTTGCCTTGTAATTGAGTTTCCGTGTTAGCTCATTAAGATGATGACTAATGAAGTGATGCCTCATGGCAAACCAATGGGATAAGTGAAATTCTTATAGTGTTTTTTCCAATGGTGAAAAAGTTGGCAATTTTTAAAATAAATAAGGTAAACCAACCTATGATAGGCAAATTGACCAATGCAAACACCTAAACAAGATCCATTATAGTCTTACATCAACCATTCAATCCATGACAAAAACATTTGCAATGCATGAGATTTGAGCTAATTAGGTTGAGCTAATGGCCACATTCAATGCCTTGAGTAATGGTAAAGGAGTTATTAGTGACTACAATAGGAACTTCCATCTTTCTAGTGTAAATTCATTATGGGATGTAACTTTTTTCTTCCTTCATATTATGGCTATATTAGGAAATATTGTAACTACTTTAGGTGGTAAGATGGCCATTATATGGGTACACTTTTTGGTGGTTTGGGGGTATTCTAGAGATTTTTTTGAGCCTATTAGGCATCACACTTCAAAAATTCATAAAAAATTCACAATTTGTCAAAAAAATAAAATTTCAATTACTCTCCCCATTTTTCAAATTTGTCTTTATACAGAAAATATTAAAATTTTTTAAATAATCATCAAGGCAAACCAGTCATTCTTCCTGTCATAGACTGCTCTACCTTATGTTCTTTTATTTAAATCCAAAAATAAATTAAAAACAAGAGCAATTTTTGTAGGCGTCTTTCAGATAGGGGGGTAACTTAATCAATCGTAATCCTGATTGAAGCCATGAGGGGATCAGTCAGTTCTTCCAGGTACCGTGCATTTTGTATTTCTCTTGTTTCGGTTCTGATACACGTACTCTGAAAACCCACACGCATGATACTGACATCGATTGGAAAACCTGATCGACGCTAACAAGTTAAAGCGACCCAATTATGTATTTCTGAATTGGGAAGTCGGAGATCTGAACGGCATTGGAAGATACAGAAATGTTTCAATACTTTTATAATTCCGAATTCTTGTAAATTCTCTCAGTAAATTACCTAAGAATTTGGTTGGACCGTTCGACCAGTGCCATGGATGCAACCAGATTCCCGGCCCATCTCAAAGCTTGGCGCACGCAACGTCGCCCCCGAGCTAGTCTTCGGCATCATCTCCGGCCCTGGCCCAGGCATCTGTTCCGCCGCCCCGCTAGCATTGCCGCCCAAGACTATATATCTGTGACAGACCTGCCAGACTTTCATTTGCAGAAATTAATTTATAGGACAGTACTGTTGCTTGACTTTACGTTCCCTTGCTTCCGTATCCAATAGTCAGCGTCTCAAAGAATAGGTTAAGTTTCGACAAGTCTGTGTACATGTGTGTGTTCATGTACTAGCTAGAAGTGTTGATTCGAACAAGTTGATTCCGTCGATTTTAACACTTCCCTCTCAGTTTTCCCTGGTCTTGTCTAAGGCAATCAAGTGTACATTTTGGAAATGATACAGTAGGGTGACTGCAACTAGTTGTAATCACAACGAATTGCAAGTGCCGTAATTTATACCTCGTCGTTATTTCAGAACCTGATCGAATCTATGATGATCATTCTTGTCTTGTGACGTTATTTCAGAACCTAATCTTAGAGATTGAATCATTCTTGTCTTGTGAGATTTGTGTCACTAATATAAATAGAGAAAAAGTCACTACTAGAACAAGGGGGGATTGTCAAGTTTTTTAGCCAAGTCTGTGGTGCTTGCAGGAATGGAGCAATGTTTGCCCTCCACCCCAAATGGCATGGAAGTGTGGAAAACGAGAAGAGGCAATATTCTAATTAATATCTGACAGAGTAACGTTTAATGAGAGAACTCTCGAGTGCTACGTTCCCAATGCGGTTCACCACTTTTGTTTCCTTATAATAGAGGTTAGATTATCATAATCTAACCCTAATATAAAGAACAGGGATTTGTAGTAAGAATATGGATGTGTGCTATGAGTTTCTTCATTTGCATCAGAAAAAATAAACAAAATTTAATCTTAAAAAAAATAAGACATTCAAAAGCTCGTTGACATCATGAATTGTCTTTGATGTGGTGGGTGCTTGAGTTCCTTAACCCATATTATAGGACATTGCAACTCAATGGGCATTTTGAAAGGGAAATCTTGAATTTTCATGTTCTTCTTGACTTAAAATGTATCGAAGGTTAACAAAGGAAATGTACTTTGAGAACTTTACTTTTTACTCAATTTTCAACTTTTTTTCAAAATTTTCAAAATTTTCATTTCTATTATACTTTCAAGATAGCATAGATCTTGAAAGTTTAGAACAGAATATTGTTGAATTTTTTTAATCAAATTCCTCTTAGTGTGAGATGTAGAAATGCATCAATTAAATTATGTTGACTATCACTTTTATTTCCATTTTACATACAAATTTCATCTTTTTTTTTAGCATTTCTATAATTACTATGATTTTTATAAGGAATTTACTTTAAAAATATTCTCATAATCATTTTCATATTTATTACGGAGTACTAATTAATTATGAAAAAAATAGTTTAAATTTTAGACACATATTCCTACATGTAGTATATTGGCTACATGTGAAATGAATCAAAATATTCAAGAATATTACAAAAAAATGAGCCTTGTAGAAGGTCATTATTCCATTAATATTTAATAGTCTTTATTTTGAAGCCTCAATTGCCAATATGAGCACTTTTTTTTCCCATATTTCTTTCTCATTATCTGGCCTTACTTGCCTTGCTTGCCTTTTGTGCCAACTCAAAGTTTGAGAAGTTGTCGTGTTAGCCTTTTTGCCACCATTACATAAGTTTCCCTCTTTATTTTGGCCTCTTTGTCATCCTCGTTGGCTAAAATCTTTGCTATTAAGTTCAAATCTATAGTTCAATCTTTGCATGCAAGTTCCTAAAGGCAATTATGTGGAATTTGAAGAAGCCAATCTTATAATTATGTTAGATTATAGAATGGTTTGGGAAATGTGAGGAAATTGATGATTCAATGAATGTTTTATATTTTCATATAATTCAAAATGACAATTTCTTTTACAATTAAATTTATACACATTTTTTTGATACTATGTAAGTATATATGCATCTAAATAATAATAAAAGATAATAACTTTACATGTTTTGTATAATTGGAACAATAATCTCTTGTACAATTGTATGATGTTTAAAAATTCAACTATATAAATGCCATCTATAGTTCTTTACTATACATCATTTCTTCCAATTTTTAATATTCATTAGTACAACAACTCCAAGATATAATGAATTGAGTTACCAGTATTTCAATTGTATGCATAATTCAAAAGTATAAATTCAAAATAAAATAAATATTTTTCTCTATTTTAAAGAGCCAAGCATAAAAAAAACTAAATTCCTAAACGTAAGTGTATAAGAAAATGTGTTGATTGTGCAAATTCTAAATCTTTTAACCCCTAAATGTATTTGACTATATTTTCACCAAAAACACTCCAAAATTGCCATTTCTAGTACAAGTACCAAATTTTAGAAAAAATACATTTTGGAACAAAGTTAAGTATAGGATCTTGTAGTACCTTGGTTTGGGAAGATGTGGAAAATTTTCAAAAATTTCCACCATGTGGATTGCAAGATATCAGCATTTGAAGTGACAAAAAGCCTTTTTTGGGCCCTACAAAAATCCAGGCAGATGCACATCACAAGGCCATATCATTATGAAAAAATATCTAAAATGGTTGTAATTCTTTGGATTCATTCACCAAGTCATGTTGGCTACATGTTTGAAAAATTTTAGGTCATTTGGAATGGTAAAACATATAGGAAAAAATTAGTAAGTAGTATGAAGTAGAGAATCATTCAAAATATTAAATTGTTAATCATTTATTTATGGAATTGAAAAATGCCAATCCCAATGGTTATAATGTTGTAATAAACAATCTACACCTCATTCTTTTATTATTTTCCAAAAATATAGAAAATTGAGTTAAATAAAGGTCTTCAAAGTTTATTTTAGAGTAGAGATTCCATTACTACCTACAAACTACCCACAACTAAAAACCTTCATAACTTTCATCTCATAAATCAAAATGTAATGATTCAAAGCTTTCTACGTATATATAAATGTAGAAAACCAATTTCAAATTTTTATTTTAAAAAATAGTGATTTTTAAAGAAGTTTGTTTTGCTACCTAGGTTGCCTGCCAAGCAATGAAAACTACATATCATACAATAACTTTTTAACCATGTATTCAAAAGTTATGAAAATTGTTGGGCCTTGAAGCTACTCCTCAGGCACACATTGTATGAAAATTTCAAAGAAAAAAAATAAAAATTCCATTTGTAGTGAGTTGCCCTAAATTGCTATGTTGCCAAAAAATATTGTTTGGTCCTTTAGGGGTTAAGCATCTTGTTTGCTTAGAAACATATATTTAATTTGTGCAAATTATGTGTTAATGTGAGGCCTAACTTTATGAATAATTATGAGTGCTATAGATTTTAAAGAACAAAATTAATAAAAGTCATTGTCATCAATGTTATGCAATCCAAAAAATAGAACACCACTTTATATGGAGAAGCATAAAATGTAATGCCTTGTATTTCAAAAGGAAGAATTTCTTTATTTTTAGCAATAGATATCAGATAAATAAACCACTATGTAAACACAATGGCTCTCACAAATATTCATATACCTTAAAATTGCCATAGCTTATTGAGAAATTAAATTTTGATAACCTATTTTGGACATATTGAAGTACTAGTATTATACTAGTATAAAATGTTTTTTCAAATTTTAAATCAATTATTCATGTTTAAATACATTTATCAAACTTTGTTAGTAAAAGAAAACTTTTAATGGAAGTTAATTTTTTTCAAAATTCTTTTGTAAGAGAATGGAAAATCGTTTCTGAAATTCGCTCATAAGATTATCACAAGTGTCAAAATTTTACGGAGTAATATATTTTATTGACTAAACTATGACTCCAAATAGGATTTAGAATTTAGCATTCATTCCCTAATGTCAATATTCCCCGCACCAAAGTTCCCTGTCATGGGAGCATCAATGTCTCTTGAAAAGGCCTATAAAAAAATATAAAAAGAAGTATAGAAACATTTAATATAATTTTGGAATTTTCCACAATTTTTGGAGATTTTTGGAGTGCATTATAAAACCATAAAAATAAGGTGTTATACTTTAGACAATGATACTTTACGCACTAAAATTTTGAAATTTGTGAAACTTTGGCTGATTTCATCTACCCTATGGAGGTTTAGGGGGGTAGCTAGAATGCATTCTAGTATTTATGTGCTTGCCCTTGTGGGTCATGTTCAATTAGAACCACAATTTCATCAAAAGTTTGTGCTAGCTAGTAATCATCGTGTGGAAGTTTATTATTTTTAGGAGAATGTGTGGTCCTTATTGTTTATGCTTTTGTTTTTTATTTTTTGAATGCTAAGAAATGAGTGCATTCTGGCTTTGAATATTTTGTCTTATATAAATGGTAATGGAAATGCAACTTCCCTTGGATGGAAAGTGCAATTATAAATAGCCTTGTAGTCACTATTTTGGTATGTCACTAATGAGAATGAGTACGACATTTTTTTTAATATGATGGTGGTTCGATAGCCACATGTGAAGTTGATTGCTTGCTATTATTGTATTAGGAGTTTTTTCCACAAGTTGAGGTTGCATTGTAGGGTCTATTTTTTGAAAGGAAGGTATACTAATCTTTGGAAAAATGCACTACTTTCATAGATGTTTGTTTTTATTTTCTTCACATATACTAAACAACTTGAAAACATTTTATTAGTCTAGGAAAGCATAAATGATGCAATAAGTTTTTCATCATTGTTTATAATGATGTTATTCAAGTAGATTTTTCTAAAACAATTAGGATGTATCATTAAGTGTATACTTCATGCTTTTGTGCATGGCACTCAAATTTATTTGTTTTTTCTTTTCTACAATAGGTAGTGGAATGGAATAAGGAACAATAAGCATAGCAAAGAACAACTATGGATGATATTAAGCACTAGCTTTGAATGCATGACTTCCTAAACTTTTTTCAAAATTTCTTTTGTTCCTTTGATTTAGATGAATGAAGGTATGTCAATGTAATTGCCAAGATTGTTTGAATCCTAATGATATCTTTATGAAATCTTTGTGTTCCACTAAAGAAGTTAGAAAGAAATCTTACTATAACTTACTAAGTTGAGAGAGTACGTGGTCACTTGTTTGTACGGTCTTATGTCATTGAATTGTAAACCTCATAAGTTCCAATGTATGTATTAATGTGGACATTATGGATTGGATGTAGATAGTGAAGTACCTTTAGCAAATACTATTGGAACCATTGATCAAGTTCACCATCCTACGGTGTCTATGGACACCACATATGTCTTCATGAAATTGCAAAATGTTGTTCTCTCCTATGTGTACAAAATACTATGTAATTGGTTTTTCTTTAGTCCTCCCTTCCAACCTCACTTTGCTTTGTTTATGAGGCACATTTAGTCCTGTTTTGCATTGAAGTCACTTTTCCCTCCAAATATGATGGGTGTAGGACTCAAAGGAAAGAATGATGTATTCATATCTACATGTATGTTGATGTTGCTTCATTGTGGATAGTGTAGTGCAAGCACAATGGTTATGGGAAACTACACAACGATGCTAGCATGTGAGCCTAGAAATGAGAGCCTATGAACCTTGAGCCCAGGTGTAAGTAGACATTCTACAACTATGAAAGGTGTTTTTAACATACATATTTATAATATGAGTAATCTACAACCATGTAAGGTGCTTGTAATATAGGTACTTATAATATACATATACTATAACCATGGAAGGTACCTATAACATAGGTACCTAAAACATAGACACCCATAGTATGATTAGGTACTTATTATATAAACATCCTATAACCATGGAAGGTGCCTATAACATAGGTACCTAAAGCAGAGACACCCACAATATAATTAGGCACTTATTATATAAACATCTTATAACCATCAAAGGTACTTATAACATAGGTATTCACAACATAGATACTTATAATATGAACATCCTATAACTATAGAAGGTGCTTATAACATAGGTACTTACAACATAGACACTTATAATATGAACATCCTATAACTATAGAAGGTGCTTATAACATAGGTACCTACAATATAGACACCTATAATTATAAACATCCTATAACTATGGAAGGTACCTATAATATAGGTATCAATAACATAGGAGCCTAGGCTCCTAAGCTTATGGGCTCAAGATCCTAGGTTCACATACTAGCAACCGTGGGAAACTACGATCCTGCTTTCATAATTTGAAGCATTTTCTTTGAATGACTAGAAGGAAAGAAATTTGGTTTTTGAGTGACTCTCTAGTTCATGCTTGTTTTTTTTCCCTATTAGACAATAGCACCTATGGGAAGCTATTAAGGAAGTCAACCAATGCAAATGAATATGATTGAGGGTGTTGGAGAGTTATAGAGTGCTTGTAGGAGGCCATTCATATTGATTGCCAAATACCTTGTTGGAGCATGATTGTGGTTCATAATTTTGTCCAAGTGATGAATCTGAGACAAACAAAAATGAGAAAGGTTATATAGATGAAGATACATTTGAGCAATTTCTAGAAGAGGAAGTGGCTCTGGGTGATGAGGAAGTTGACAAAACGTATGAAGATGAAACCAATGATGTTGAGTCATTGACTTTTTCTTTCCACTTAACAAATTCATTTGTCAACGATTGATTTCCATGAAACCGATATGGAATATTTTTAAAGGATGGCTACAATGTATTTATTTCCTTTCAGTGAATTTGAAATTCCTATTCCGCAAGTCCTTTGAGAATAGAGTACATATAATCCAACAATGAGTGGAATTTGTAACTTTAGTTTGATGTATGTGTGTTGTATGTTGTCTAGGGACTTGCTAAGTCATCAATGTAAACAATGCATGTGCTACACTTCAACTTCTTGTGAAGAGCATAAAGAGCAGTCCTCATATATTTTGCAACCAATTTTTGGATTTAGGACAATATAGTCTCTTGTTTTGCAAATTTGGGGCATTGAATTCATTGAGTAGTGACAACAGAATGCATCCTCTCATTTCCACATGGAATTTTCCAAGACTCTACTTCAAGAATGCAAAGTACATATACCATTTATATGCAAAATAGACACATATTGGATAGAGAATTTGAGGATTGTAGTGGCAAATTGCAAACATTATCAAATTTGTCATGTACTCCATGACAATCTATTGATCTTTCCATGTATTTAAGTCATTTGTTTTATATTTTTATGAATATATAGAAAAAAAATGGAAATGAAAAAGCTCAAGAATTGACCAATTGTTGACACTTTCAATTGAAATCCACAATCAGCATGCATTGCTTTACATAATGATGCCAATGCTTCAAAAAAATATTTTTTTTGGGATGAGAATTATAGTGGCATAAGGAAAATCTGACCTAGACATGTACAAAATTATAGAAGATGATCCATCATAGAAGTGTCAAATCAACAAATAAATTAGCAATTTTTTTGTTGGATAATGACCAAGTGAGCATAACCAAATAAACAAAAAATAGACAAAAAAAATATTAACACTTCTCTATCCATTTTCTGTTGATTTGGTCACTAATTTTCTAATAGTGTGCAAATAGTATTTACACATTGTTCAATGTTCTCCATCGTCGATGCTAGATAAGAGCCTTAAGTACAAGCACCAAGCATAAGAATGACAATCTGAGATTGGCAAGAAGTGCTAAGCATGTAGGGATTTTCAAGTAGGCTACTACCCTTACCACATTGCTTTAGAGATTGTTTGTCTTTCTAAGATTCTTAGAACGACCCACTTGGCTACAAATAAGACCATGTAATCTATGACTTTATAGTTAGTCCTCATCTCAATTTGAATAGGAGAGCACTATCTAAAATACACTTGACACACATTTACATCCCTCATACATTGGATGCACCACCTTTTACATTCATTTTTAGACCCTAGACCTATATTAACCCCTATAGGTCTAGGCATCCCAAAAGTGGATGTGCCTTGGTCAACCTTGATTGCAACTTTTGAAATAAATATTTTTGGAATTTGATTTCAACTACAAAAATGAAGCTTGACAAGTTTTGTTTCTACTCCATTTTCAAATTTTGAGAAATGTTAAAAATTGAAAGAGTTATTGCAATTGAAATCTCCATGTGTTAGAATCTAAATAACACAATATGATGTGTTTTTCATTCTTCTTTTCTTGTCTTAAAATTCATTTAAAATTTCAATTATAGTATCATGTTTCTCATTTTATTCTTCATTTATGGTAAAAATTACAGATTATTCTAATATATATTAAAATTGATACAATTTTATTCCCTCAACCTTTAGCTTTAAAAAGTGACAATAATTTGATTTTTCCATCAAAATTATGGAAAAAATACAATAGGAATAGAAAATGAATTTTTCCACTAGCAAAGAATATTAACATTTTCTACATAAATTAAATAAAAGAATAAATTTGGTTTGATGGTTGAATTTGACTTCAAGGTCTTTGTTGTGGCCATTTTAGGTGTAAAAAAAAAATCCAATTGAAATTTTTTCACACTAATCTCCATTTCTACTTGTAACTCGCAAAAAAATTTCAAATATTTCGGATTTATTTGCTATTTTTACTCATTTACATTCAATTTTCGCAACAAAAATGATAACAATTACAATTTCTCACAAAACAAATTGAAATTTCTGAGAGTGATATAGAATTCAGAGTTTTGAGTAATAAAATTATAAATTTTTTATTTGAACACAATTTAAAAGGCCAAATTTAGCTCAGAGAAACAGTTTCACCATTTAACAATGGATCAAGTCTTTCAGGGATTTATAACCAAAGGAATGCATCCACCACCTTTAATGTTCATTTTTTTCAAGATAAAATAAATACTAACAAATAGTGCATCTAGAGTACCACCTTTTATGTTCATCTTTAATACAATTGACAATTTTTCCTATCAATTGCAGTTTCAGCGATAATATCAATGTATGTACTTTCAAATATGTAAAGCCTTTTTGATTGTGGGTTGTGTCTCTTTCAATTCTTGTATTGTGCAGATTTCATATAACTTTGCTCAAAATTTTTAAAGCTTTTGTCGTCTTCTGTCTTAAATTTGTGCTTTTAAGATGACGTTTAGTAATAGTGCAAGTTCTGTTGGATAAGAAGGCATATAGTTTTTGTTTGGGTATGGGAGTATTTATGGAAATAGTCATGAATCAAGCTAGTAAGCATGGTGTTAGAATTCTTTCTAAGGGCTTTACATCCGGATTACCTATATATATTGAGCGCCTAACACAAATGCAATACTTTAGAGAGTTGATAAACATTTATGAGGATAAGAACTACCCAATAGATGTTCAAATCACCTTTTGCTATCTTGGAAGTTTAGAGGACTCTCTTGTCCATAATGCTAGAGATAATGTCCAACAACTTGAGTGGTGTTTAGGCTTCAATAAGCTCTCATTAGAGACTAAAGCATTGTACAAACCAATCGCCAAATTGAGATAAGAAATTGAGAGTTTGGTGGGAAAGGAGGCTAGCTAAAACAATGGACATGGGCAATTAAACATCTTTTATCTGAGTTCATACAATTTGTTTGGCCTCTATTTGGAGTCATAGTCTTGAATAGATTTGTTGCGGATGTCATAGCTTAGAGACAATCATTAGGGGTAGTCATAATTTATTCACCATCAAAAATTTCCATGGAGAATGAGAAGTAATAGGAACCAGTGGAAAGCATTAGTGGGTAAGGAAGTGTGACATCCTTTATTTGTTTAGAGGATGAGATGTGGAGAATCGATGTGGAACCAATGGGAGCAATAGTGTAGTCTAAAATAGAATATTCTTTTTCGAAGAAGTTTTCTCCATGCCCATTCTTCATCCCCGGAGGAGAAGAATGGGCAGGGAGAAAACTTCTCCAAAGAAGAATATTCCCTTTTGACATGCAATCCATGTGGAAAGCCAACCCAAAACTGGCATGTCCCCATTCTCCACAGAAATTTGAGATAGTGGAGGAACTATGACTATCCTTATTGTTTGTAGACGTTGTTTCAACATATATTAATTTATGTTAGCTTGTTGTATGTGTGGATTTAGGGTTTAGGTTAATATGCAATGTGTAGCATTGTGCACCATTCAATTGAAGTATCCACCACCATACCCTCTAAGCCTTCCTAAAGTCATTTTATTATCTTCTTTGCTTAGGATCTACCACATTATTTTAATGAAATGACTATAATTTGTGAAAATTGGTGTTCATTTAATTTGTAAATTAAAAATTTCCAACTAAATGATCAATGCAATCTAAAAATTTTCCATGTTCTTGACTTCTTGCAATTGTATTGTAGGCTTGCAGCTGCATGTACATATTAGAAGTTTTTGCTAAACAAATTGTCTATATGCATTTGACAACTTTGTTTAAATTTGAATGGTGTATTGAAGTTATTATTAGAAGTTGTTTCTACCAACGTCCAATGCAAACTCAAACATGGTCAAACATCTTTTGATTGTAGTGGCTAACTGGCAAAAAATTGTGTATAAAAATAACACTACTAAGTTTAGCCTAAGGTAGACGTGCCAATTACCGTACAGATGAAATTCAAATCCTTCTCCACAATATTATAGAAACTTATAAGCTTGGAAACTTGGCTCAATTATTGAATGTCATGTTAAGATTCACTTCCAAAAAAAATTTGGAAAAAAATTTCCTCTCGCAAATTTTATTTAGACTTCAAGTTACCAATTCTAAAATTCAATAAAATAGAGCTTGCATCCCTTCACCGCTTAGTGTGAGATGCTTAAATGCAAAGAGATTCTTTCAAATGCGCTTATGATATTATGGACGTGTGGATCTTGTGTGGTGGTATATGATTTTAGGTTGTGTGCAGTTAATGGCGTGCTTACTATAGTTGATGTACATTTTGGTAGCCGAGAGTGAGGTTCCCAAACAACAGTCATGGAATGTTATCTTTTGACTGCATAGTGACCTCTGAAAGTGAGTTGATGGTTAATAGGGTTGTTTCACTAAGGTTGGATTAATGAACTTTTTGTTTGAGTGGATTTAATTGAGGGATGCATGTATTTGTTCATGGCCTATTTGTAAAAAAAATCTGCCAACATAACATCAATGTTGACATAAAAACATGGGTTTGTTGCATTAGACATGACCTAAAATTCATTCCAAAAAATCAAGGCTTGTCACCTATAGCATTGGTTTCTTTTAGTATTATGATGATTTAATGAAGTTTTGGCTAAATCCTAAACCCTTGAATTTTGAAGCAATTGACTACATAACTTAGAGACAACATGCCAGGTCCCAATTGAACTTCACATATTGTTTTCTTCTTTTGGCGGTATTGGTTTTATTGTGAACTTTGCACTTAATATAGCTAATGCATTGGCAACATTGGTTTTCAAACACTGAGCGAATTTGATCGTATCAATATACCACACATGACTATCAATATTGTTTGACGAAGTCCAAGGGCATAATAGATTTGTTAGCTAGCTTAGTTCAAAAGTTTTGGCACTCAAGGCACAACCTATGCTATCTTGTCCACAACATTCTATGCAATTTGGTCTACAATGTTCTCTACAAGATGAGATATGTTTCTTTCTACTTCAAACCACTAGAAGAAATTTGTGTTCCTCTAGTTGATATTTTTTTTTAAATAACATGATATTATGTTGGAATGATATAGATTTGCTTAATTGTGACTAAAATAATGCTAAATTGTGTTATTTCCAACACAATTTTGTGTTATTTAACAAAAATATAGCACCTAAACAAACGCAAATTTCTTCTGGTCTAAAGGTGTGAACGACAGATCTTGTCATTGGGAATAATTTGCCACTATGCAAGCTTGTTTTCTTTTGAATAGTGGTTCTTCCACAAACATACAATTTGTCTTTATCATTTGAGAGGGTTACTACCTTTGCTTGCACTTATCATGTAAATGAGAACTAGAATTTGGATGTGTTGTGAGTCATGCAACATCAATTGATAGGAATTAAAATAGTTGACATAGAGATGATCATATATTTGCAAGAAGGCAATCACCCAAAATTTTGCAAGGGTCTAAATGGCATACCAACTTACAAAACTTATATATGTACAACATTTCCAACTATCTCCGAGATTCCTCCTTGTGTAATTTGGAAATGAACTTCTAAAATCTGTAAGCACCCAAGAGTGTCATTAAGCGCTCAATGTACAATTTTCAAGTACAATTGCAAGTAACAAAATACTTTCTAGAGATTGATTTCACTTGAATGAGATGTATTGGAACTTATCTGCAATGGATATAGAGAAAGCCAAAGGTAGGGCACAATGAAGTTGTAGACTTATAATTGACAATGTAAGTGATCAATCCATCACCTGGAATTTATTTGTTCTATGCCAACTTTTGAAATCCTAGTCCAAATGGAGGAATATGTGATGAGGTGTTCTATAGAACATTTAATACAAAAAGTCCCCAAACCTACCATATTGCACACGATCCATAGAATAGCAAATATATGAACTTGCTATTGATTGGTCTAAAAAACTAATTTTATTTTTGACTTCATAATTTTAGTGCCAAAATCTCATTAAAAGAGGAGTCTTAATTTGTTAACCTTGAAGGGTAATTTGAAAAAAAATCATTTCCTTCTAACTTCAAATGCTATAATCTTGCAATCTCTATACTCAAAGACTTTGAATTTTTTTCACATTTTCTATATATTTGACCCTACACTTTTAATATTATAATTTCAAAACAAAACCCTAGGTGCACAAAAAATCATCAAAAATTGGCTAAAATATTATGAATTATAGTTTATTTGACTTTCCCATATTGTAGGGAATTTAGAGTTAGATAGAGCCTTAGTTGTTTCTAAAAAATGCATCTATCCACATAATAAGATGTATCACTCAACAATATTGACTTCTAGAGGCCCAATCTTGAGTACCACAACATTTCTAGGCCAAAGGGGCTTGAAGTATACAAACCTTGATTGGCAAGATATTAAGGATGAATATTTTTTTCAAATTTCAAACATTATTTTCTTGCAATTCCTATTGTAAAATGGGATTTTTTTAAAATTCTACAAATTTCCTTAGTAGTCTAATATACTTTTGTATAGTTGGAGTTCAAATAAAAATTTTAGTTTTCAATATTGTCAAATGCTCTAAAAATCAATGTCTATTTTAAAATTTTTACTTGAAAAACACCCTCTATCCTACATGGAACTTGTAGAATCATACATAGTCTAAGTAGACTCATCTTTAACCTCCAAAGTCCCTACACCTTTTCTTCATCAAAAACCATTGAAAAGTGAAAACTATCATTTCTATTGCAAAAAGCAAAAAAGTTAATTTTTTTCCAAATCTAACCATTGGATCTTGCACTATACTAGTGCAAGAATGTATAGAATAAGTTTAAAAAACTTTGACCTTTAAGATTACAAGGTGTTTGCATTTAAAGTAAAGAAAACAAGTTACTTTTTACTATGCATTGTAACTAGACCATTAGACTTTGAATCTTCTTAATTAAAAATTTTTGTACTACAAATTTTGATGTTCTCATTGTAATGATGAAAATTGAGTTGAGAGTTTGGAAAAAAAATTCTTAAAAGAAACTTGATTTCCATTCTTCAATAAATTGTTAAATAAAAGTCAGGACAAGAGAGAATAAAAAAAGAAATTGCTCATAGCTCTATACAAGATGGAATTGAAATCTGATGAAGATATCATTAAAAAAAAAATGTAATCACAAGGAACCACTTTTTCTGAAAAATTGTGCAAATTAAATTCGAAAACAAATCCTATAGAGTAATTTTCAAGAAGATACTTTTATTATCAAAAATACAAGAATCTTTGTAAATTCTTCATAAATTGTCCAAATAGAATGAACCAAATCTCTCCATGTGGCCAAAAAGTATTTTCTGTTAGAATAATGTTTTGTTTTTTTTAATAAATTTTGAGTTTTTTGGTGATACTTGACAATCTCAATTTTGAGCTTAGGGTGACATCATTTTAGCTCATCAGCATTGATTGAAATAAAAACTATATTCCCCAAAAGACAATGTATTTTTCAATCTTTAAGAAATTAAGTGAAAAATTGAGATTATAGGAACATGTTCAAACCTCCGAGGCTCCAAAAGTCCCCCAAATCCCCAAGGGTCAAGGGGACACTTGAGACTTTGTTGATTATGACCCACATTGGACTAATTCATCATAAAGTTGAGTCCACAACTCTACAAAGACCTATGTATGTTTTTACTAATAGGGGTTAATCCTTAAGAGCCCCAAATGACCAAAAGTGTGCCCACATAGTTTGGAAATCCAATTCAAAGCACTATAACTTTTGTATCTAATGTTTGAATTTAATAAAAAAATTTAGAAAATTTGTGCTCTCTCTTTTATTTTGTGTGATGAAAAATTTAGATCAATCCAAGAATGTATAGATTTTTGGAGAACCATTCAAAGTTTATAGGGTTTGATCAATTTTAGTTCACCAAACTGCATTTTGATTGTTGCATTTTGGGGGGCTTATATCTCCTTCATACAATATTCATTTTCAATTAAAATTTAGTTGGATTGGATTCCCCTTGAATTCTAGTCATGGTGGTAAAATTTTCATGTCAATCCAAGTTGTTCTGAATGTTTGGGAGCCATTGGAAGTTTAGAATCCAAACATTTTTGGATTACAATGAATTTTGGGAGCATGTTTCTTCTTCATAAGTTCATGAATTTGGTGTCGGTTTCCAATAAAAAAATTAAATTGGAAAAAAATGAACATCCTATTCTAGATTTCTAGTTTGTGTAGCTAAAATTTCTTATCAATCCAAGAAGTAATGAGTGTTTGAGAAGCATTTCAGTAGAAAGGAGTTCAACTTTAGATTGTTTTTTTTGCAACTTTTTGACTTTGAAAAGTCATTTTGCAAATACAATGAGTCATTTGAATGATATTTGATTTTACCAATGTGTTTGTATGTTGGTTTTGAAGCACTTTATAGCTTACATTTTTTTCATTTAAGTAGGTTTAGAAATTGAATTTCACCTGTAATGTGTTGCTATGAAAATTTCAACACTAAAACATTATAATCCTACAAATATATGTGGCCAAATGACTCCAAATTTTATTTATGTCATGTACAACATGTACACTACAAGATTGTATGGTAAACATTTCTTTACTTCAATGACATTTGGACCTATAACATTTAAAAGGGAATGATGTTTTTAAACCCCAAAATGCTAGGGACGCTTTGGGGTTCATTAACATAACTCAACTAATGATGTTCAACGTTCTCCTCAGTCAACCCCATGCCCAATGGACAGAGTATTGTACGTACCACTGGTGAAAATGCATTTATTCAAAAAGTCCATGCCAGTTTCTAGAAGAAACCTGCATAAAGGCAAGGTCACAACCAGAAATAGCGACAAGGAATCATGTATGCTGGCAAGACAACTTTAAGAAGAATATAACTGTGACAATCTGAAAATATACTTTGCCTGAATTATCTTTTTCTTTCTCGCTTGAATAGATAGGACACCCCACCACCACTGTTGAATCTTTAATGCTATGCTGGAACCAGGAGCACGTCCAAGAACCAGTTGAGGTAAGTTAAGGTAAGAGCACCCGAAAGCGTCCCTGCACCCAATTGCGTCAGATTCTACAGAGCATAATCATTTCAGGCTGTAAATGTAAGTACTTAGAACATAGCTTATTTTTTTGGACCTAAACTGATAAGAGGTCTACAGTCCAGCTACATTTATGTTCTAGAATGAATTCCTGACGTAGAATCTGACGCAATTAGGTGTAGGGACGCTTTCAGGCGGGCTTTCAGGTGCTCTTACCTTAAGCTTACTTGAGAAAACTGAAAACCTGCTATTGTTGCATATATAATTTATTGCCATCCTGTACGACAAGAGAATCTGATAAGGCTTGAATAAAATATAAATGAAAGCGTCAGTTTTTTAGTACTGATGGCATATTCTAGCTATCCCGGGATTCCAGAAAATACTCAATTTTTTTTGTTGACTTGCAACTGTTCTAAGATGATGAATTCCCGGCCTTCACAGTATAGTGTGATCGAGCAGTACAGTGCATGACAGCTTTGTGCTTAGCAGCTCGCTGCTCACACTTGTTGGCAGCTATAATTGCAGCTAGAAAGTCGTCTTGTGCCCTGGTTCATTGTTTCTAAGTGTCTTTTTTTCTTAAATGCAAACGTTCCTTTCAACTCAGGAAGGAAAAGAAAGTGTCTAGCTTGTGTACGTACGGCATTCCTTAGCTTGGTCCGTTTGTGATCGATGATTCAGAAGGAACGGGATCTGATCGGTACCCGCCAGCTCTGGCACTGATCATAGTACTATTTGTAAGTTTCCAGCTGTTAAAAAAGTTCTGTTCAAATTCTCACTGCACTGTAGTCAAGTGGTTCTGTTCGCCGGGTAATTATCTGATCAATACCAGATCTAGCACTATACTGATCGATTGAAAATTAATTTCCAGCTGTGAAAAGTGAAATTATGGTGAATTTCATTGAAATGGCGGTATTATTCCGCCATTTCTGACATGTTCCATGCCATTTTAATGAAATGTCGTGCAATTTCTAACATATTCTGTGCCATTTTAATGGAATGTTCCGCCATTTTATCGTAATACAGCCATTTTAATGAAATTCACTATGAATTGAAAAGGTTTGTTCAAATTCTCACTACAGTAGTTTCACTGTACGTAGTGAAGCTGATTCTTTTTCGGGATCTGATCAATCCCGGCTCTGGCACTGTGCTGATTGATTTAATTTCCAGCTATGAAAAGGATTGTTCAAATTCGATCATTCGTACTCTACTGTAGTCAAGCTGGTTCTTCTAGATCAGGAATCTGATCGATCCTAGCTCTAGTACTGTACTGATTGTAAAGTAATTTCCGATTCCAGCTCTGAAAAGGTTTGTTCAAATTCTCATTCCACTGTCAAGAACGTCAATTTCGAAATTGGCGGTATTTCAATACTTTGGCACCTAACCTTTCAGAACACCTGTTCGGAAATATAAACCCATACCAGTGCTAGATATCGATTATAGACCTCTAAGCGATTATAGACCTTTAAGTCGCAATTTATGGCGTTGGAAACGCGCCAAACGAATTTGGAGTAGTTTCAGTATCGTAAGCGATCGATTCCGATTCTACAGCAAAATAATTGATCCAGAATCAAACAAGGCCTGCGTCCACGATTCGATCAACAGAGAGACGTACAACCCTCGATAGTCTTGCTCGACAAGAAGAATCTGCAGAAACAACGGAGCCCACAGTGTGAACATTTATTTGATCAATTGATGCATCGATAATCCGATATACACATGATAGCAATTGCAGTGACAGATAGAGGTTCCGAACAACATGGAGAATCGGCATTCAGTTAAAAACAGCGAACATTAATGTAAAAACATACGAAATTTCTGCTCCAATGTCGGTCCAAAGGGAGCTAAATCTCCTTGAAAGTGTGGCGCGCAGTTGCATTGCACTACTGGTTTAGGGTGTTCAAGTGGCATGCTGAATCTAATGGTATGCATGTGCATGCACCTTGCAATTGCATGCCATAGGGAAAATAATAAAAGTGAGCTAGTCACTTGCATACTTTCTTCGAGTCGAAATTAATTTGTATTGTACATGTTGAGATCGAAATTCGTGAAAGTGGCTGGAAAACTCACCGGCGGACTCGGCCTCCAGTACTACGTGGCCTATTCTAGTAACACCTTGCAGCCTTCAGTTTGAATATTTCGGAGATCGAAGGGAACGCACGTTCAGAATATTCAGAACTTGAGGGCTGGACTCCATGCTGAGGCTTGGGAATACTTTTTCCTACTAAATCTCCTCCAATTGATCTGCTGGGCTTCCGATAAGAAGCGTTATCCACGGATATTAATATCCATATATTGTATATATACAGTATATAGCAAGGGTGTTTTTTGGATAGTGGGATCACTCAAATTCACCCCCAACAGCATCAGGAATTTTGTGCGCTAATCGGATCAAGGGCCCAAGCTACTCCTAGTTGGACCTAGCTTGTCGACAATTAATTACTCGTGTTCTGTAAGAATGTTAATTTATAATCGTTACAAAGGGCGTGTTTCAGAAAACCAAGTAAGCTTTGTGACATTCAAGTGGACAAATATTTTAAAAACTAGGAATTGTGTAGATATAAGGTTGGGGATGGAGTACAGACAGACATGTGAAACAGTGCCAATCTCTTGATAATTTGCCATTTCAATTAACGACTGTAACAGAGAGACGTTTAATTGGCAGGAAGCTAGCACGCTCAACCGTACAGGATCCGTTGTTTGCACCTGCCCACGCACTCACAGCTCCTTTTAAAATCACCAGTTATTTAGTATGCGCTGAGATTAGTGTTTCCTCACTCGTGTGGCCGGCGGCCGGCCAAGGACCAAAGTCCACTTGCTTGGGGAAGGTTGAATTGCTAGATCGACATTGGGAAGATCGACAGTCAATCACATATTCTAGCTTCAGTAGTAGTGACTCTGTCACTAGCTGTCTTCCCCAACAGAGCATGATCTTCAATCCTGATAGGAAGTGACAAATCCTGGATCGAAGTGGTAACGTTAAGATTGATGCAATTATTGTCGCGAATTGCACTGTCGCTGCATCACACATCCTTACAATTATAGAATCCACACATATAAATTTCAACGTTACACTCCAATCGGAACCTCAGTCTGTTTCCTACCCCGACAAGGTGTAGTACCTGGAAATAGATATCAAGAACTTACGTACGGTAACAGTTAGCACTCTCTTTTTGATTGCCTGCCTTTTGGGACTATTGGAATCAGATACCCGTTCAAGTTGACAAGATTGGCTTCAAGTACTTACTATATTTTTTTGGACCAAAAATGGGGGGATTTCGGGATGATTGAGTGCTGCTCATGCAGGGGACACCATACCTTGCCACTCCCTGAAATGTACATAAATATTAGATTCTTTCCACAGGACACGCGCTTGTTGTCTTTTGAAAAGCACTAGTAATCCACGGGCCCTAAATCCTCTAATGTTTCTGTCTTCATACAAATTTTGGTTCGTTTCCAGGCTTGCTTACCGTAGTTCAAAAGGCCTTTCAGCTTGATGTTCTTCAGTATGGACCTCATGGTTGAATACATTATAATTTTATGAAAGCATTCTTGCCTAGCTTCAATTAATACCCTTAAGCTGGGTAGAAAACTCCAGAGCAAACTTGCAGCAATTTTGGAGTTCAAATGACCATGCTATAAGCGGAAAGATTCATCATCGAATTGAATCTCCATTAAATTGGCAATTTTTTAGTAATTAAAAGTGGCACAGATTTGCTCATATCTTACCGGCCCTGGTTAATCAAAGAAATATTGTTTGTGCATCTCATTTGTGGCAACCGGAATTTGCCAGTATACGTAATAGAAATTATTGCCTTCACTGGACGTGCTCAGATGATTCGGACCGAATAGTATTTGAGGATTTTTAGATTTTTTAATTAATTTTTTTAAGAGTGCGAAGAACGTCACCTCTCCACGAATGGGGACCAATTTGCAGAATTCATGTAAAGGTGGTGCAAAACGGCAGGAACTGGAGTACTTTTGTAAAGGTGCTGGACTTCGGGTGAGTTTGTCTCTCGATTCGAATTTACAACGCTTTCCAGATGCAGTATATCGCAAAATACGGCACTGCGTAACCACCACATGACTCTGTTGCACTAACACCCCTAGTTATCAGAAGCAGGTGGATTGTGTGGCAAAGAGGAGAGATTCTCATACAAAATAAATATTTATTGATTGGTTGAAACGACTCTGTTACTCAAGAAGTTATAAGGGATTCAGGGCTCCCTCCATACCCCTTCTCCAAGATTCATGTAGCCTTTGCTGGAGACACGGCAAAAATAGAAAACATCGGTTACGTCTTGGCCTAGGCCGCTTGCGGCTGGGTGTCTGTATTTTTCCTTCCATGCAGTAAAGGCCTCCTTTGTGTGAAAAAAAAGAAAAAAAACATTGGTTACGTACTTACTTTGCTGTGGAAAATGTAGATTGCACCAGTATCGTCAATTTCATTAAACTGGCGATATTCCATTACTTTGGCACGCCCAGAACCCAAAATCTATACCTGTCCCATGCTCCTAGTTTGTGACCTGAAATTAGACCTTTGTGAATGTACATGTCATAATTTTTGGTTTGTGGAATATCGCCGATTTAACGAAACTGAAGTTCAGTCTTTTAAGCTGTAGATAAATGAAACGTCGATTGTCTACCGGAGTGCAGTGTAACTTTCGGACTTTCGGACCTCTGAAACCAAATCTTTTAATGAGATATATACTAAGTTTGCATTTTCTGAGACAATACAGGCAAGTACTGTCGTGGAAACAAAGACGTGCCCTTCCGTCCAGAGTTGATTGTACTAACTGCAATATCTAAACTAGGTTAGCTGCCATGCATAGCTCAGCAAATCTTTTTTCGTCAATCCCATAACATTCTTTACCTGGTGCTAAATATTCCTTTCTTTTGGTTAATTACATGATGGTGAATGTGCCTAGATTTGCAACTTTATGATTCTCTGCTTTACTTGGTGGAATTGAATTCTCAACAGGAAGAAATCTGGGTTCCATCTTAGAGGACATCCTAAGTAAGTATACCCCAACAACAGTGCAGGACTGTAGCCAGTGCACCCAAAGTCAACAATATGCAACATGCAGTACTTCTAAGGTAGGAGGTCCATAATGCACCCATTTAAGAGCTGAAACTGAATTTGGGGAGGTGAAACTTCTTGAAATATTTTTCAGTAATTCTTCCTTGGAAAAAATGGAATTGACATCTAACCCAAGTCGTTTCGTATTCCTTGGAGCTTTGTGAAATTAGTTCTGAATTTTTGAAGTTGAAATGGCATAAGGATCTAAAATTGCTCACCTACTCAAATTTACACTATTTATATATTGTTGATTCAAAGAAAAAGCAACATGTACAAATAGTGTACATTTGATGAGGTGGGTGATTTTAGAGTGTGAGTGCTTTAAGAACCTCCTATCATCTAGTATGGATTATGTATAGTGGGACGCCCTACCAAGAGGGCCTCTCGTTGTGTGAGGGCCTTGCCAAGAAGCCAAGGGCAAAGCTTGAGGCTAAGGGGAAGGGCCCTCACACAATGGGAGGTCCAAGTGGTAGAATGTCCTGTTGGATTAAGTACGCGGGATTGCCCTGCTAATAGTGCTTCAGTTGGCACTACAATGAGTGCCAAGTATTGTAATGGAGGCATTACTCAGTATAATCAAGGACACTTTTCAATAGGACTTGGCTTCAAAGTGCTTAACGAAATGGAATGGCCATCCCCTACAGCTTGGATATTTGGATAGGATGCTAAACAAAAGAGAAAAAAAGCCATATATGTCATTGTGACCTAGTTTCAAGGGCTTTGAGATTTATACACTTGAGTGATTGTAAGAAAGACTTGTTGATTTTGTTGCTTTAATATTCATGATTTTTTGGGAGTTTTTAATTTTAGATAAAACATTATTTTAAATCAAAATATGGTCAACGTATAGAGCTTGAAGGATATTGCACCCAAGGGAAATCTTTTATAAAATTGTATTACGCACGATCTAGACGGAAGTACCCTTACAACTCCAAAACATTGTAAAATGACTCGAAATATCATCCCAGGGGACTCAAGTATGTTGTTATAAGCTAAGTTATCTAGATTTCCTCCTTACTCACTCCATCCAATTCCTTACTCTCTTTCCCGGAAATCCTATCTATTTGGAATTCAATCTAGATCTAGCCTCTCTTGGATTCTAGTTACGTCTTCTCCAAAACATTGATTTTCTATTCCTCTATTTTATCTCAGAGGGTCCACTTTTGATCTTTCAGAGGGGTAGGGACTCACCACTTGTATTCCTCTCACTCTCCTCTCTCAATACCTACACAAACTCTCATAACTGTATGTTGCAATAGATTAGACAAGGGAACACCTTCACAACTTTCCGTGTGGCCAATCCAAAAAGTAGGTCACTCAGGGCCGTTTCCAAACTCTTCCACTACAACGACAAACCAATGACACCCGGAAGCGATAGGGTATTGTTTGTCATTTGCTAGACTGATCTTATGGTTGGCAAACCTTTCGGGTGAGCGGGATTTTTCCTCTGGTGGTTGCTTATTACTGCATGCAATCACGTTGGATTCCGGACTCGCATCCACACCACTCCTTGTTGGATTACCATTCCAATAATAAAAAGGCACCATGCACAAGTCCTCACTCACAAGCCTAAACTTCATCACAAACTTTCCCTCCTAATTTAATCTAGTCATTCAACATATGGATTCCTCCTTTCTCACTCCCTCTTACACCTCAGCCAGGATTGTCTATGTTGACGTGAAAATCCAAATTCATGTCGATATGTCCATCGGCGTCCATCTTGATGCGTCTTGACACATTGGGATCGTGTCCAAAAGTCAATGGCCAAAATTTATTTATTTTTCAACGGCCTACCATCGACTTGGATGGTCCGTCTATCCCTATCAACAACTTGCCGTCCAAGTTGATGGACAGATTGTCCCTGTTGATAGTAGGCTGTCGAGATTAACAGTTGGACAGTCCAAATTTTTTTTCTAATGGACATGGGATTGAATCTTGACGTTTCATCCGTCTGTTGTCTGTCCATATGTGACGTGACGTTGTCAACCTTGACCTCAGTACTCATATAAATACACAAGCAAAACTCTGTGCACACAATTCAATCCTAAATGTCCACTTGGTGGCTCAGATTAAAGAAAGAGAACAAAATAAATGACTATAAGCACTAGGATGGAATGAGAAGGCAACAGACTTACTCACCCTTAAAAAACAAAACATAAAGGGCAAAAGCCACCCCAAAATCAAGGAATGACTGACAATGACCTCCCAAGAAATTTGGAAAGTGTAAGTGGACCCTAAAAATCTGGAACTTAGGCCCACGCTTGGAAACTTGCTTCGGAATCAAAAATTCAAATCCTAACTAACTAAAATCATCTGTCTACTTCGCCTTCCTCGCCTTCTTTGAACTACTGCTACCTTGATTTAATGGTGCCTGGATGGCTGCCTTCATCGGAGTCGTCTTGACCACTGCTTGAGTCTAAATCTTGCATGCCACTGGTGGGAATGAATGCTCATCGTCCTCCAAGTTCGTTTCTGTCCTAGTCTGATACTCCTCTTCATCCGACTTCCCAACGATTTGGACGTCCTCCTCTTCTTCTTCTGCTAGGGATGTCTCATCCAATACTATCGTTGCGCTCTCCTTCCTTGGTGGGGGCTATTGCATGTGTTTGAAACTCTCCGGATAGGTCCAAGCCGGATTTGTCATGACCCCAATCCGGTCAATCAAATCGCTCTAGATTGGTAATTCGGGTGTCCTAAAAGCATCCTTCCAAGTTGGCCGGGTGGTTGGAACATTTAGTGAGGCGGAAACTTCCAACAGTACCAAAACTCTTGGTACACTCAGCTCTCTTTCCAGCTTAGGTATCATCTTCTAGCTCATCTGTTTGGCATTCCATACCTGACTTGAGAAGGGTTCCGTAGATTGACGAAGAGCATCCCTCAACCTTTTCAATCGTGGTTGTGGTGGAACTAATGAAGTCCGATTAAGCGGAGTTCCCGTAACAAAAGGAAGTTCCGGATATTGCGTGAAATCCATGACCCGATCCAGATCAATGCCCCCGAACAGTTAACACATCTCCTTCAATACTATTTCTATCTAGGCTGAAAAGTCGACCAGGATCGTCACTATCTTCGATCCGGTCACATGCCCCCTCTTGAATTAACCGATCATTGAAGAGGGCAGCTTTGGTGATGACTTCTGCTAGTCTCACCACCAAGTTGATCAAGTTCTTGACAAGCTAGAAAGCCTCCTTCTCCTTTTGTTTTGACGTTGTAAGCTCTCCATCTGCCCAATTCACTCGAGATTGGAGGTCATCCCGTTCCTTCTCCAAATTCCGGATTTGCTCCTCCTTTCCCCTCAACTCATCCAGATTTAGCCATCGCTTGACTTCGTCCATGACTTTATTCCGCTTGACATTAAGCTCCTTGGTGATTTCGATCAAAAGATCCACCAAGTTGTCATGGTATTCCTATGGCTATAATACCCACTCAATTCTGATCTTATATAATTCCGAAACTCCTCCCTTCTACTTCTCAAGCAACTTTCCTTGTGAAGTTGGATCAATGGACTTCCGCCTCTTCTCCTAGTGTTCAACAAGTCGCTCTTCCTCTTTTGGTTCTTCGTCTTCAAATACCAGTTGATCCGGCTCGACTTCGTTGGTGAGGCCATACATCAAGAGCGTGGATCCAGTATTATACTCTATCATCTCTTCACTACTCAGAAGCTCTGCTTGGTGGTAAAGATGGAAGAGATAGGGGCTGATGGGATTGTGCTTACTTTTTCCAACATGGCCAACAAGTTTTGTCACTACCCCCGCAACAATCTTCCCCCAATGCACAAGTTTACTTTCCATTGCCCCGAAGATGGTGTTGGCCATTGTAACCCGGGTAGGCTTTTCTGGATACAAAATTGGAATCAAGAATTCTAACAGCCGCCTATGCCTCTCATCCTTACAGTCATTGATGGCATAATCGTCCTTTGCATGTGCCGGACTGCTAAAGTTTCTAGCTTCTTATTTATCTACTCGGGAAGCTAGTCCAAATCCGTTCTTCTTGAACCCATAGACATCTTCCCAAACATCCTTTGTCCATATTATCGGTCGACCCCTCACTATCAACTCGTACTGATTCAAAACTCCCCTAATCAGTTCTTGAATCATCTCCTCATTCTTGAGGGTCCACGGTCTTTGTAACAACCTTATATACCCTATACACATTAGATCTTCCTCTAACTATTTCTGGATGTTCTAATCGATAGGGATGGCAGGACAAACCATCCAGGCTATGACTATATGTTTACAGCTACTACCTTCCGCCACAGAATTCTGATACTAAATATGGATCCGATGTGGACAGCATCGACCTTGTTTTTCACTTCTTGACACAATTACTAACTCACTACTCTTTCACTCAACTATACGAGTGCAAAAATCTACGGAAGAAAGAGGAAAAAGATGGAGGTGGCAGTGGGTTTAAGTACCCAACAATCTACCATCCATTCCTGGTGGAGAACAGGTAGAGAGTTGTCCCCGTAACAATCCCCTAGATTTTTAGGCTGGGACTCTAGGCTATAGGTTCTTTCCACCCGGATCATTTCCAGATTTCGGATCCGACCTTGGTCTGATTACAGAATCCAGAACGTTTTTACTAACAAATTGTAAAGTTTAAACCTATCTGACTCTAATTCTGTTTTCCTAAACGAAAAAAATAAAATTTTTACTCTATCCTAATTCTATTTGTTCCAAATTTCTGTATTCCGACAAGAATAATTGTCTAAGTAGTAGAATTAAAAATTCTCAAAATCTCAAAAACAGAGGTATAATTTTAACATAGTTATAATTTATAAAAAATACAAAAAAAATATTTTTGTTGTTTTTTGAAAAGATAGGTCATTTTTGCAAACTCTGAGAAACCCCATCCTCATTCACTAGAAATTTGCTCAAATGGTTTTTTTCTCATATTCATAATACAAACAAAAAGAAGTTCACTTTTTTTACTTTCATACAATATAGAATTATCTATTTTACAAATTCCTTTATACAACTATTTCTAGTGTATTAGAAGGCCATTCTCTCCAATTTTCAATTCTAAATCCCTAAAAATGGGCAATCAATAGAAGAGAAATCTAAACCTCCAAAATTGTATACAACTAAGGCATATTTTCAAAACTCAACATTTTCTACCAATTAATTTTTTTTAAATACTTTTTTTATATAAGTTTGAAGTGGTCCCATATTCACATGACTACATTTGTAAAATATTTCAACTCCATCAAATCATTATTCTCAAAGTTGTGCTTGAAAGGTGGAAAGGCACTTTAACCCATAAACGTCAACACGGACGTTTAGTGTCCAATGGATGACAAGGAATCTCTCTATCTTGGAGAGAACTACAACTAATCATCCTTGGAATTTTGAGTGGAAAGGGAAGATCTTCTATAGTACTTTGACCTCCAATGTGTATTTTTTATTTTATTAAAGTAAATGATGTCACACAGTTCCTAAAGACATGATTTCCACACTTACCAGTTTGTCCTTTAAGGGTGAATATACAAGAAGTGACAAAATATACAACAAGTCTTTCTTGTACTCACTTACTTTGGGCATCTTGCAATTATTGTAAGGAAAGATTAGCCAAATAGGGGCGTTTATTTATATTGTATTTTTAAAAATTCCCTAATGTGGGGTCATTGCAAGAAAGACCTTCTGGTTTTTGTAGCATTTCTCATAGTACTTATGATTTTTTGGGGAGTATTGTATAATTAGAATTTTTTTTTAAAACATAAAAAATATGTTTAATGTATACACCTTCAAAAAGAAGGTCCCCTAGGAAGGAAAAGCATAAAAAAATTCTCTAAGTAGGAGAACTAGAAAAGTACAAAATCTCATGAAAATAGGTACTTTCACATTTTAATTTGTAAAAATTAGGAAAAAAATTTCAAATAAACGAAAAATTGGACTTTTGGGAAGACTTCATGGTGAAGAGATTTCACCAAGAGAATGATCTTGAAACCATTTTCAATATCCAGAACTGCGCACGCAAGGGAGCCCTATTTGCATGAACATAAAGGACATAAAATAATTTTTCTAAGTGATCTTTGGTAGGCACATGCTTTCCTATTGTTGGAATAGACCACAGAAATTTCATCTCTATATCATTAAATTTGGGTACTCCCCAGTACTAAAAACCCCTAAACTTCAAAGTGTGACAAATGAGCTAAATTAAAATTTAATTATAAATTGATTTTTAAAAATTTCTGAAAAATGAGGGATCTAATTAATATCAAGTTATCCATCTCCAGTAAAAATTTCAAGTTAATTGGATTGATACTTCAAAAGTTATAGCACATAACAACTCCATCATTCCAAGTGTGATGCAAAATAGTACTGGTCTTTCTTGCAATCACCTTGTGATTCATACTTTAGTTACATTGAAGATACCTTCACACTAATATAATTCTAAGCTTATAGTCTAAGACTCTAAGTGATTTCTTAAGAAAAAGAATGGCTTGTTGTAATTGTCCAAAAAAATTAGTAGAACACATGTGTTAGTCATATTCAATACTTTGTTGTCAAAATTTTGATTTGGAGGGCATCAAGTTTTCAACATTTGGGGTGAAGTATTTTCGGTTTTGGGTAGTAGTCATTAAAAAAAATCTAAACATTCTTCTTCATAGGCCACACAACTTCCTAAAATATTTGACAATCTTTTTCATGATTAGAGTCTATAAGCCTATCTAAAATGGGGTCTAAACATTCACTTGTTTGTGGATAACTCTTTAATTTGACTTCAAATCCTTCCCTTCTCTTCAAGGAATACTTTCATCCATATTTATTACTAATATATGCAAGTTCAAATGGTCAAACCAGGTCATTGCAAGAAACACCTTCTATTTTGCTTAGTCTTTTGGAAAACCAATTTGCATCCAACACTATAACTTTTGATTTATAAATCTAATGCCAAAAAGAAAAAACCTATTTCTAGAATTTTTGATTGTCATCGTACCCTCTATTTTTTAGAAATTTGGAAAAATAATTTATATCTGAAAATCAATTTTGTGAAAGAGTCATGCTTTTAGATTTAGGATTCTTTTTTACTAAATATAGGTTCAAATTAATGATTTTGGGTTGAAATTTCTGTGGTATATTCCTATAGTAGGTAGACATGTTCCTACCAAAAGGCCTCTAAAAAAATATTATTTTATGTCCTCCACGTTTGTGCAAAGACGCCTCTCTTGCACATGCACTTGTAAACATTAGAAATGATTTTGAGCTCATTTTTTTGGTCAAATCTCATCACCATGAAGTCCTCCCAAATGTCAAATTTTTAGGTTTAATTAAAATTTATTTTTCCATTTTATAAAAAATAAAAATGTCCAACTATGCATTTTCTTCACTAGAATTCTATTTCCAAGAATCTGTCGCAATAAATAAAATTTGGAGATTTTATTTTGTAGAAAATAGGAAAATCAATTTTAAACAAAACTAAAAATTGTCCATTGGAAAAGACTTCAAGGCAATGAGATTTGATTAAATAAATGAGGTCAAAACCATTTCTAATGTTTACAAGTGGGTTCACAAAAAGGCCTCTTTGTACGAATGTGGAGGACATAAAATCATGTTTATTTAGATGTCCTTTGGTAGGAACATGTCTACCTACTATAGAAATATACTACAGAAATTTCAGCCCAAAATCATTAATTTAAACTAGTAATTAGTATAAAAAAAACCCTAAACTCAAAAGTGTGACATATTAATAAAATGGACATTTAAATATAAAATTATTTTTTTAATTTCAGAAAAATAAGAAATAAATAACAATCAAGTTAACTAGAAATAGATTTTTTGTTTTTGACATTGAATTTAAAATTCAAAAGTTATAATGGATGATAAGAGAGTCACTCTAATTGTGACGTGAAAACAAGTGGGAGTTTCTTGCAATGACCCAACCCATCAATAAATTTTCACTAGACTTAGAATCTTCTATTAATTTTGGACAACATTTTTGAATTTTCTCAAAATTTTAGACATTCTCCATTTTGAATTAATTATGTGCAAAAGTAAATAACTAAGGTACTTTAATACTTAACATTGTTGATTCCAAATAATGGGTAACAAAAAATTTGCACAAAGAAAATTAGATTCTTGAAAAGTCTTAAAGCAACTCGTATTCACAACTATTATTTAACCCTTGAAGGACCAAATGATTGTTCAATGTATGCTCACATGAATTGAATTCTAAAGAAATGTTCACAAATTTTTGACACAAAGTGCAAATACATATCCCATTGGTGGAAATGTATTTTTTTTCAATTGGATGCCCAGATCAAACATTACGTTGTCTAAAACTTTTAAGGTAGGACAAACAACTTCATGAAGCATGTGTAAGAGTCTTTTACTTTTGAAATTTGGCATGCATGCAATCAACATGATAAAGAATATGCACAATTATAAAAAGAAATCCAAGTGAAGTGCAAAAGTCTCACTCTACAAGGAGATAAAGTTTTTCGACCCTATTAAGCAAGGTTGGAAAAAAAACTTTTTTTCTAACTTTTTTTTCAAATACTATAATCTTTTGATTTGCGCTTTTGAATTTTTCTCCACACATTTCTATAGTAGACAGTCTAGTGCAAATTTTTATGGTTGAATATCAAAAATATTATTATTTTTCTTCATTTTTTTCTCATGTCTCTAAAATGTAGAAATTTTTAAAAAAAATCAACTTGAATTGTGCCCTAGTCCTATATGGAAGTTAATTTGTGCAATGGGAGGCATAAAGGATGTTTTTTTATTTTAACTATCAACACTATAATTCCTACTATATTGTATGCACACTAATTGCTCTTGAGTATAGGTCTTACTACCTAAATTTTCATTTTTTGTTAGGTCTTACTAGAAAATGATTGCAGGCAACTCCAATACTCCACCAAACTTTAGAATACATTATTTGGACACCATGTGAATAAATTATGAATTTTGAAAGTGCTAAGTATTGGGATACCATAAACCAACATTGAATTCTAGTGTTTAGATGGTATGTAACCTCAAAATTAGTATCTTCATTCTAGGCAAAAAATTGAGTGACAATTTTTTTGTCACAGGACTTTTCTTGGTTATTGACAATTTAGGAGGTCATTCTTTAAATCCTTAAATACCTAAAGGACATTCAAATTTCAAACATTGGATGAACACAAATATGTCTCAAGTACACATGATCTTCATGTTTTCATCCATCTAAATATTTGGAGAATCTTGTATCAATTCTCTTACATTTATGATGTATAGATTTTCACAACTTTCTTCTCCAAATCCTCTTTCATTCAAAGTATATAAGTATATCTAAGCTCAACAAAGTATTTCTTCAATTAAGAAAAATGACTCTTCAAAAATGACTTGAATAAATAAATAAAATAAAAATCTTCAAAAATCACCATAGATAGATCTTAAATTTCAAGCTTAAAGAAAAAAACATCTTATGAAAATTATAGTTATTCAAATTCTAATTTGTTTTAAGGGAATTTTTATTTTTGTTTTCAAATTTTATTAAATTTTTTGGTTAGTGTAATAGTTGATCTAACCTTATTACCTTAGGGATATGATGATTTATGTTTTACAACTCTTGTTTGAAATTCATCATTAAGTTATTATTCTAAATTATATTTTATAATACATCTCTACACTTTTGGAAATTTGGAATCCCCCCAAGTCATCAAGGGATTGAGGTAAATCAAACTATTACCATTGTGAATCACAATCTACTGAATCTAGGTGCTTAGAAGACAAGCCATTGAATTGCCTTTTTTTAGATTTGCTATTTTGTTAACCAAATCCAATTGGAACTGTATCATTATGATAAATATTGTAATTTCTATGAATTTTCAAATTGTTAGAAAAGATGTAGTTGCCATGAGCATCACAAAATATAAGCTAAAACCATCTTAAAATAAATCTCAAATTAGATCCTTTGAATCCTATTAGAATTTAATTGACCCAAATATCATTATGAACCGAGTCCCTTTAAATCTAAATTGTTGATCTCATGTCATCATTTTTGAATTATATAAGTACCATTAGTCAAGCCTATGATCATTCATGGAGAGTTGTGAAGACGCTCTAATTGTCTCCCATTTGCAAGTAACCCTATTTCATTGATTTGCAATTTGGTAGTATTGAGTTTGAACAAAGGTGGAATTGGGATGGTATTACTAGTAATAAAATTGGATCATGAATGGTAATATTATAGGTAGTTTTACCTTATATGTTAGCATAATAATTGACTAAAGTAACTTTGCTTTAGAGCTTCCAATTGTCTTATTTTTTGTTGTGAATTGCTATCAGTTTCTAGATTTTTGGACATCAACAAGGTTGTCTTGCTACACTAGACATATTGTCTAACAAGATGGTTTAGATGTCAAAAATTCAAAATGAGCTTGCATTCATCTACTAAGAAGTTTTTTAGAATATCTTTAAACTATTTGAAAATATTCAAGAATATCTCAAGAATATTTGAACATATTATACAAGAATGTTTATTATATTTGTCACATCTCTTAGTAACACTTAAGTTACTTCTTCAAGCTTCCTAAAATGTTTCTAGTCACACCAAGGGTTACAATCTTTTGACACAACACATGCTACATACCTACAACATTAACTTTCAATTCAATCACAAGGGCCATATTTCCCATGACTTAACTTCCATGAGACACCAGGCATATCATTTGATGATATGGGGCGAACTCCCATGCATTGATGTCCAAGTACTTGACAATGGCAGTACTCACCATTGGTGCTAAGAACCTTTGAACAATATCAAACTACCCTCTAGGCCCAAACAACTTCACTTTAGGACTCACCTTTAAACTCACTAATTGATCTAGTGTGGAACAAGACACCATCCATCCGGTATCAAGGAGTGTACAAGAGCACTCCATGGTAATACACTAGAAGAAACTTTTTTTTTTTTGATGTTAGGCTAAGACATATTTATCAAAACATCAAGATGTTAGAGGGTCAATGGACGAGAAAGGCATATTTTTGAAAATGTTGTTTTTAGAGGATGTCGACAAATTACTACAAACAAGTTGATGCTATTATTGATGTTGATGTTTTATTTGACATGAATGCAAATATAGTGATATTTTTTAGAACATCTGAAAAAACATAGTACTACCACATCAATTAGTAATTTAGCATACCAATGATAACTATGTTACTATAGGTAAGTATGTGAAAGTTATTATAGGCTAAGGTAAAAGGCTTACTACACGTAAAAACCACAAAAAGGCCTACCACTTTTCAAGAAAAGGGGAATGGATAGATGTATACCATTAATGAAAAGAAAAACTCTTCATATAAGTTGGGTGATAGGAAGTAAAACAACTCATTTGGGATATGCAAATTAAGATTAGTAGGAGTTGTACCGAGGTTGCTATTTTGTGAGTCTATAAGCATATAATTTTTTAGAGATTCCATCTAAAAATTTTGGTCAAAATTTATTATTTTTGGTAAATTTTAGTACATATTGCCATGGACCTATTACTATGGACCTATTACGGTGATCCCTTAAGCAACCTTCATGTGCTATTTATTGGACTTTGCTAGATTTGAAGAAAAAAAAAATTGTTGATTAATTAGGATTTGTTTGAAATCGATTGAGGTTGCTTCATGGAAAGTTTGATCTTTATAGTTACTCCCCTCTTTTTGTTGGGTATCTCTCAATGCCGAGAGGAGCCTCCTAGCCATGGAAAAAAAACTTTAAAAAAAAAAAATTCTTAAATTTTTTTTCCCACAACTAGGAGGCTCCTCTCAGCACCAAGAGGTACCCAACAAAAAGAAGGAAGTGATTATATCTCAATGGAACAACCTCAATCAATTTCAAACGAAGCCAAATTAATAACCAATTTTTTTTCTTAAAATCTAGAAAAGTTCAATAAGTAGCACATCAAGGTGGAGAATGTTCGATCCTCCTCTTGACCCTTGGAGGTTCGAAGAAACAATTGAAGAAGTAGGGAGTGATTAACCAAAGGACCATCTCATCAAAGATAGAAGAATTGGAGCCCAAGAGATCCTAGAAGAGGATAATGATCACCTAATCAACAATTTGGTGTAACTAAGCTCATTCTTTCCAAAAATAATCCCTATCAACCAAATATTTTCTTCTAAAATTTTAACATGTTCAATTACGAGCACATCAAGAGAGAAGTGTAGGTATATCCCATTGGCTTTGAGAGGATCTACACTACTATAAGATAGTGGTCAACAAAAATGAAATTTGGTGCAACTAAGCACTTTCCACATGTAAAGAATTCCAATTGATGGTACCCTCCTATTAACATGTAGAAGATTCATGATGCTACAAGACATTGATCATCCAAAATAAAATTCACTATGCCAAAGATCATTAGTTATAAAAATAGTTCTTATCAACTATTTTTTTTCTAAAATCTAAACAAGAAAAAATTATTGGTACCCTCCCATCAGCCCTCAAAAGATCCATGCTATTATAGGACAGTGATCAACCAATATTCTATACAAACTTTTTTCCATCTCCATTCATCTTTCACATCAATTGAGTTCATCATTTTGATAATCTACATAAAATCCACGGTAATAGGTACAAGATATCCATAGTAATAGGTCTGTAGTAATAGATATTCAAATTTACTAGAAATAATAAATTTGGACCAAAAGTTTTCAATGGAATGTATTTCTAGAAATATTATTAAGTTTTCTAGTGCTTCTTCGAATTTTGAAGCTCAACGCTCACATAATCCTTGCTCAATGCTCATAGACTCATGCTCACACGCTCACTGAATAGCATCGCTAAGAGCTGTACCACTCACAATTAAGTCAAAAGCAAGAATCGTGTTCAAAGTAGAACTTTAGAATTCATTAAGGTAGTGTAGAATTCAAAAAATTCAAAAAAATTCAAACAAAATTAATGTGGAAAATAATCTAACTTTCGTCTACACAAATTTGAGACTTCAAATCTCCAATCAAAAGTGATGGAAAAATTTCAGAGAAGGGTCAAAAGAGATATTTTCTTTGATATTCTTAAAAATCTTCTCTAAATTTTGTCCACAATTTGTTTTAGGAGGCTCAAAATCAGAAACATTAAATTTTTTAGAGATGAAATTTACCTTGATTTCCCAACTTTTTGTTGTTCAAAGCTTTTTGAAAAAAATTATTCTACTATGCTAGAATGAGGTCTAATTTGAACACAATTCCTAAGTTTTGACAATGAGTGGTCAAACTCTCATGTTCAAATTTTCCCATATCCTTTGAGGATTCATGACAGACAATGGATTTTGCTATGAAAACAACCTCTAAACAACCTCACTCTTCATTTACACTAAACATCAATGAAGTAATTCCTTCACTTTGTCATCAAAATTTTTCTTAATGGACTTTGGACTTTACTTTGGACTTTCTAGTTAACATTGGACATTTTCTTTTCTTACAACAACTTGGTCATTTAACCCCTATGCCCCAGGGAATCAAAAGTGTCCTCACATAGTTTGCAAGTTCAATTTGAAGTGTTGTAACTTTTGCATCTAATGTCCAATTTTAATGAAACATGTGGAAAAATTTGTATTCTCTCTTCTAGTTTGTATGTCAAAATTTTCAAATCAATCCAAGATGTATTGATTTTTTGGAAGTCATTCGAAGTTCATGGGTTCAATTTGAGTTCACCAAACTACATTTTAATGGGTGCTCAAGGGGGTCAATGTGTTAAAAAAATAAGGATATAGGTGTGAACAACCACTATTTTATAGGGGGGGATGAATTTTTTTTTTTTTTAAATTTCACATGCTATCATTATGTAATTTTCTAATAGGACCTATTATTTCATACCCTATAATATGTTACGGATGTCCAATGCCATTTTTGATACCTTGTATTACTCTAAACCCAATGATAATTATTAGCCCACATGTTTTTAGAATACCCTATCATTTGTTCGCATGTTGGTTGCAACTCCAACTACTCCACTACCCCCCCCCCCCGAGGATGGGTGCAACTTTGGAAACTTGGATCTCCTTCATCCAGTGTTTATTTTCAATCAAATTTGATGGATTATATTCCCCTTGAAGTCTAGTTATTGTGGTAAAATTTTCATGTCAATCAAAGTTGTTTGAAATGTTTGGAATCCATTCAAAGTTTAGAATCTAGACATCTTTGGATTACATTGAACTTTGGCAACTTGTTTCTTCTTTATATGGTGTTTGTTTCCAATTTTATTTTGAAAAATTGTGCATATTAGTCTAGTTTGTATGGTTAAAATTTCATATCAATCCAATAAATTATGAGTGACGAAGGAGAATTTTAGTAGAAGGAACTCTAGCCCTAGATGTGTTTTTTACAATTTTTTTGAATTTTTTTGACATTTCAAAGTCATTTTACAACCCAAGGAGTCAATTGAATGATATTCACTTTCACCAATGTGTTTCTTTGGTGAAGGATGGAGATTCCATCATTAAAAAAATATCTTTGTCAATCTATGTGATATTAGTTGATGTCTCCAAATTTGGTTTATTTATTCATCTAATCACTACAAGAGAAAGGGGTGTTTTAAGTATAGTCCTAGTAGTACAGTCTTTTAAGTAATGACCTATAAGGAGTCTTTTCAATAAAATTTTACTGAAAAGACTCCTTATAGGTCATTACTTAAAAGACCGTACTACTAGGACTATACTTAAAACACCCCTTTCTCTTGTAGTGGATTAGACAAAATCCCCCCTTCAATCACAATGGAAAATTAGACATCTCATTAAAGGCAATAGTTAAATATACCTTCATTAGTCCTTTTCAAGTTGATTATGAATCTCAAATTGTTTGGAGGTACAATATAATGTTTATAAAGTCATGACCAATTGAAAGTACAAAACCATCTTATAAGGTTCTAGATCAAAATTAGCACAAATTTTTGTGCAATGGCCTCGAAGGAAACAACACCTCATTCACATAGGTACCTTAACTCATGAAGTATGGGGGGTTACAAAAAAAATCAAAAACTACCACTTTCTAGTGCATTGAGCATAGTTAAAATATGAAAACATTTTTCAAACTTTCAACTATATTAATATGTATTAGATTAGTGTAGGAAGGTATGGACAAATTTTCAGACCATTTGACATTTTGACCATATAGATTGCAAGATTATAACATTTAAAGTTAGAAGAAAAGAATTTTAGGCCCCACCCAACATGATCAACTTAGTTTGACTCAACTTTGTGGAAGAGGCAATATCCAACTTTGGTTTGGACCATTGTGTGGGTAGTTATTTTTATTACTTGCAAGACAATTTTAAAAGACAATGGACCAAAACTATTGTAAATTCATAGGATGTCCCTACCCAAGCAATTATGCACACAAGATTTTAATTGTTTTTGGAGAACTCCTTTTTTGAAGATTTCCTTCTCTAAGTCAAGTACAAAAAATTAGAAAAAATTAAAGATCTCATGAATTTACACTAGAATTTGAACTAATGATTCTAAAAGTGTTCTAAACTTGCCATTTTAAGTGCATTGAGTGAAAATTGGAATTTTTTTCATTTCTAAACACTCATCATTTCCGTATACTACTGTGAGAATTTGAGAAAAAAATTCAACCCATTTGAATTCATAGATTGCAACTTAAGTGTTAAAAGTTAATGAAAAAAACTTCACAACTTTAGTTGCCTGATTGTTTGCCCAATCGCTTGCCCTCTCTTGCCCCAAGTTGTTCCTAAACTTTCAAGCCCCATTACTTTTGATTCGGAAATTTGAAAGGAAAAATAATTAAATTTTCACAAAGCTAATAGAAGTGGGCATTGCTAATAAACATTTCATTTTCATTTGTTTGAAAATGACTCCATAGGAACCAAGATCACATACAAGGTCTCTTGAGTCAAAATGTCCATTATACTTGGATTTGTACCCAATGTTGAACCCTAAATGATATAGTCCATGATTGTACATTCAAAACTCATAATCCTCAATTTCATTTATATTTGTTAGTGAAATTTTTTTTACTTTTATTTCTCAAAGATGAAATCATATTTATAACATAAGTCATAAAAATTTTGGATTTTCTTGTGAAAAATAAATTACCAAAATTTTTTGAAGAAAAGTTGGAGAAAATTCATAGCAACCACAAAACATGTGTGTTTAAAAAATCTGAAAGTTATAGAATAAAAATACATTATAGTAGTACAAAGAAAATGTCCGTGTTACTATATTTAGAAGCATGGTTATAGATACTCAACTTCAATAAAATGATTATTTTTAGGAATCTTTCAAATTTTCAAACAAAATAGAAATCAAACTTTAGAAGTCTAGTTTTGTTATTTTTCCCTAAAGCAAAAGAAATTATTTTTAAATTCAAAATTCAAGTTTTAAGGTAAAGAGATCAAAGTATTGAAATACATTATTTAGATAAACCATATTTTGTAGATTACCTTTTATAAAATTAGAATACAAGTAATATGCCATAAACTTAATTCAATGATGTGTACATAACAAAACACATTTATACAAAAATTAATTGGATGAAAATCATCCATTCTTTAATATGAAATAAGAATGTTTGACCATTCTAAGGACAACTTTTATCCTTGGTGTCCTACACAAAAAGTCTTTAAATCACATGAAAGGATCTTGGTTCTCTATAGGATATAAAAAATGTTTTCCCCTTGCATAATTTCCAATGACTTCCAAACCTTGAAATTCAATAGCACTACAATGCTTGAATATATTAATGTATGACTAATTTGAAAATATGATAAATATGGTATTCTATCCTAGAACACTCTAAATTAAGGATTTATGTTCAAAGTCCTTATTTATTAGAGTTTGAAGTGAAAAAATTGTACATTGTCCCCTTGTACTCCAAAATTCAAAAAGAATAGAAAAATAGGTTGTATTTATCATTTCTTCCCAATAAATAATTATGTGATATAAGCTCACCACATATTCTTTTTCTATTTTTTATGATGAAAAAGTTTTTAATGCTTTTTTATTAATTATATCTCTATAAATCATTTTTTTGATGATTTCAATTTTTGTGTGAGAATCTTCAAAGAGTCTTCATAGTGAAAATCCAAATATAAAAATAAAATTGTGTCTTATTTACCATCAAATTATTGTTGCTTTATTTGGTTAAGTTATAATTAAATGAGAAGTTTCAAATTCAAGATCTTAGAGACAATTTCTTTTGGCAACCTAAAATTTTCACATTTGATTTATACATATATAAATATAAAAGCTAGTCCTTTTGAATTTTGTAATAATCACTCTTTGAACATTTTTAACCCCCAAAGGACAATAAGCTCCCATGGAGCTTTTTGAAGGCTCATGTAGGTTTATATGAAGCCATTTCTGAACAAACGGAAATGAATTTTTTTATCAAAGATGCTTGGTTGCTTTAGTATTGTAAAAATTAAATTTTTTTGTTGGATTCTTGGTTGGATGCCTAGATCAAAAGTTGTGGGGCTTGAAAGATTATGAGTAGCTTGGACAATGACACAATGTGCTAATACGGGGGACAAATAGTCAGGCAAGTGGTCAAGCAAGTTGCCAAGCTATGAATATTTTTCTATTAACTTTGAATTCATATATCTTGCAATCTATGAAGCTGAATAGGTTGAAATTTATCCCACAAAAATTTCTAATTAGTATAGGTCAAAAGATTTTTTTTTAAATTGGAAAAAATCAACTTTTTCTAATTTTCACTTTTGTATACTAAAAATGGCAATTTCAAAATAATTCTAGAACCATTAGCTCAAATTATAGAGAGATTTTTTTCCAATTAATTTAGATAAGTAAGTATTTTTTTTACCATTGGGATTTTTTATTCTTCCCAAAAAAGAGCTCTCAAAAAAAAACTAAAATTGTACTCAGGTAGTTGCTTTGTTTTGGACATCCTCTCAATGCAAGATTTTTATTTAATTACATATTAGACAACTCTATTATCTTTGAAAATTATTATGCAAGCAACTAATATAGCTACCTATCCACTAGTTGAGTTTCCAAAGTTGGATATTGCCTCCTTTATGACAAAGTTGAGTCAAACTATACTAACCCAACCTCTTGGGCAAGGCCCAAAATTTATTTTCTTTTGACATGCAAATATTATCATCTCACAATCTATGTTGCCAAATGCTTTGAAATTTTGTTTCCACAAATTTATACCATAGTCTAGTACAAATTTGCATAATCAAAAGTTTGAAAAATATATTTAATATTTTAGTAAGTTACGCTCAATGCACTAGAAAGTGTTAGTTTTGATCAAATCTTGGTGAAAAATAGTCAAAGAACTTAGGGGTTAAAAAAAATGATTTGAAAATTGAAATATCCAAAACTAGGTCCAAGAATTTCCTACTAACCCTACAACGTGCCATGACTCAAAACTATTTTAGCTTCTGTTGAAACAAAGTTAACTCCTAAAGGTTTATGACTATGTTTTTACCAAAAACACTCCAAAACTACCATTTCTAATACAATTATCAAATTTTCAAAATAAACAAATATAATTAGACACTTGAAACCACAGGATCTTGTAATATGCTCATTTGAGAAGATGTGGAAAAATTTCAAAACTTTCCACCATGTAAATTGCAAGATATTAGCATTTGAATGGACAAAAATCCTTTTTAGGCCTTGTGAAAAATTGGGTAGCTGCACTTCACAAGGTCACATTTATATGAAAAAATGTCCAAAATGGTGGTGCTTCCTTAAATTCATTTTTCAAAGCAAGTTGACTACATGCTTGAAGAAAATTAGATCATTTAGAATTGTATAGTATATAGGAAAAAATTAGTAAGTAGAAAGAAGTAGAAAATGATTCAAAATACAAAATTGTTAAGAATTTAGTTATGGAATTAAAAAATGCAATTCCAATGATTGTGATGTTGTAATAAACAATCTACATCCTATGATTTTATTTTATTTCAAAAATATTGCAAATTGAGTTAAATAAGGGACTTCAAAGTTTATTTTTGAGTAGAGAATCCATAATTGCCCACAAACTAAAACTCCGTATAACTTTCATCTCATTGATCAAAATGGAATGATTCAAAGCTTTCCACATATATACAAATCTAGAAAACCAAATTTTCATTTTTATTTATGTAAAAATGAATTTTTAAAGAATTTTTTCAGATTGCCTAGAGTGCTCGTCAAGTAATGAAAATGACATATCATACAATAACTATTTAGCCATGTAGTCAAAAGTTATGAAAATTGTTTGACCTTAAAGCTACTCCCCGAGCACACATTGTCTAAATCTTTTAAAGAAAACCCAAAAAATTCTATTTGTAGTGAGTTAAAATTGTCCAAATTGCTATGTTGCAATAAAATGTAGTTTAGTGCTTTAGGGGTTAAGGTAGAACCACCCATAGCTGATCACTTAAGCAATTTTGGGATAGATCATGAATAGTCTGAGTCAATGGAAAAAATTTCCATGTAGAAAAATAGGAAATATTGGGACTACAAATTTTTTGTAATTTTGTTCCCAAAATTGAAGTTACTATGATTTTTTGGGAGTCAGAAAGTATTCCAAACACATGGCCAAAGTCTAGACTCTTCCAATCCTAATCATTCGGGAACTAGCTTTCTACTTGCTACTTTCCACACACTTCGGGACATGTGCCATGACCTTATTAGTCCCAACCTTGAAAAGGAGAAAAAAACACATTCCTAGCTTTGGTTGGAAATTTGTTCCAACCTTGATTTGAAATACAATGGGCACTCCTTAATGCACCAATGCCCCTAAACCACCATCTTCACTCCGTGTACGTCTCCAAAATCAATTATGTACATGTGTGGAAGGAATGCTTTCAGAACCAAACTTCCACTAGTAGAAAATTGCGTTGCCTTCAACAAAATCTACGTGACATAGTTTTCCGTTCTCTGCCCCCAAACGCGAAATCTGCATTAACTGTAATGCAATTTTTAGTGTTCGTTCCTTCATAACTTTTGCATATAGAATGCAAATGTTGGGTTCTTTGGTGCATTGAAACCTCCTTTCACATGCCAGCAAGAAAATATAAAATTTGAACAATCTAATAATAGAAAGTAGACACGGTAACAATTAGCAGTGGTTTTGGGGGTACCCACCTCAGTGGCATCCTACAGGTTGGTTGGACATGGCTCCCTAGTCGAGAATGGGTGGTTCTAGCTTACTGTAAGCTGGTACCTCATCCAACAGATTTTTTTGAAGAAGATGAGAAGTTACTGTCAGAAACCAAGAAAAAGAGCGCAAGTACTGCTGTGGTCGGTTGAGGAGTCGGAGGTACAATTTTGCAACGTACCACCCAAAGAGGATGTAATGGTGAAGGGAGGTCCCTGATCCTGTCTGTCATACAAAGCATACAAATAAGTAACAACAGTTCTGGATTGTCTTACCCAAAGCGCTCCCTGTAGCAGTGAGCTTCGCTTTTTAGTTGCCACGTCGCCCTGGCAACAGCAGAAGCACATGGACACGGAACATACACACTGCACTTGCGCTGTACTGTACTATCTCTTAAATAGTGTGCTTATCTGCATCTCTACTTCATGTCAAGAGTATGAACTAAGTTATGGACGTCTCCAAAGTCCTGGCTGAACCCATGAAGGATGTGGTCTATCGTCAAGGTATTTTGCCGAAAACGATCTGATTTTTGGACCAATAGGTGCACTCTTCATTTCAATCTATGTGGTAATCTTGAAAATCATCCATCAGCCACATTTTGGAAGGCCTTACTTAGATAGCATCCTTCCAAGGTCAAGTGTTAATTTATAAACCTTGGCAGGACGTACGTGTCCCAATCACCAAGGTAGTTTTGTCAAAGATTATCAAATGCTTCAATGAATACATGCATTCTTTGTTTCTAGAGTTTCCTTGAAAATCACTCATTGGACACTTTTAGTTTGTAGCAGCAAATCAAAGTTAAACCATTCTATGGTGTTTGCAAAGCTACGTTTTTTTGCAGACCTTTTTTCTATTTTAATGAAAAGCTTTAGTTTGGGCTTTAGAATGCCCTGGTCCTTATCAAGCCTTGTAGTTGAATGCAGTTGCTAGTCTTGAGTGAGGAAAATTATGAACCCAAAATATCATGTGAACGTTCCAACTGAAAAACCCAGACTAGAGAACCTTTAAGAGCTGAGATGCTTTGTGTCTGCTGGTTGCATAAAAAGTCAAGTTGTTTCATTGAATCTCCAAGGCTCAAATTTGTACTTTTTGGTTGATTCGAGGGCTCATACGTAACCTTTATTTCATGAGCCATTAAAACTTGGAACTTGGACTAAGCTTACACAGAATAAGGTAGCCAACCCATTTCCAACCACTTAAGCAATTATGCACATTTGGAGCAGAGGTTTTTTGAATGCAGAATTTTTCCCATGTGCAAAAATAGAGTTTAAAAGGATTGCATATTTTTCCAGAGTTTTATTACACAAAATGTAATTACTATGAATTTTTCAGTGAAAGATTCTCTTTGACCTGTAATGATGGTATAGAACTTTCTATATGTGACCATAGGCTAATTGCAGAATCGACCAAGGGCTGGTTGTAATATTGAGAGCCTTGCAACCAATTATAATGTGCCACAACTCCTCAAGGAATTGTGCCACAACTTCACAGAAAGAAAGCAGCCTACAATCCTACATATTGGAAATTGGTGGGGCGATCAGAAATGGGTTGGCTACCTTAGTGAAATTAGGTTGCCCTTCACTAATTTCTCAACATTTAACACTATATAAATATTTATTGTTAAGTACTATACAAGGATCATGCAGTAATTCTCGTCAACCCAGAATCATTTATTTGGCATGGATTGCTGCACTGGTTCAAGGCCCGGTTCAAAGAGTTTGCATATGCTTCCACGTGGACAAGCGGTTAAGGCAACCTAATTTCACTACTCTGTGCAAGCATTATGCAATTAGTCTTGTTCCATGAATGCAAAAAACAAACAATGTACGAACTTGAAGGAAAGCTTTGATTGTATGATAGAGCTTCACCTGCAGATGAATGACTGCTGCTGAATGGACGGTGTGAAGCAATGTGAGACGTGGCTGAGAATCTATGATCACAAGTGCTCAACTTATTTGTGTCATTTGTATTTTCTTGACTTGGTACGGTTAAAGTGTGCATGACAGTCTTGAAAGGAGCTGCAAACGCTTTGGATCTGGCAACTCAACTTCTAATACTTACAAAGAAGAATCAAGGTGTTTGAAGAAGCTCTCATTTATTTATCTGACATCACAAACAATCGTCTTTACTACCGGCCGACCTCCACGCACCTTTAGTGAAAAGAGTGAGCTGCAACTGGTAAGTATGTCGTGCATTTTCAAATTCCGATGGCACAGTTCTAATCGGGACAGGAACAGGTCTAAATATCTCAAGTAATTTCCTATTCATGAGATGAGGATGGACGAGTTTGTTGAGCTGTTTCCACAGTGGTTTGGGTATTTGTACAGACTTTGTTCCTGCGCATGCACGCCACGCAAAGTACTCTGAAATGGAAATTTCACAGGGAACCAATGGGGTTTCGACACCCACCTACTTCCTGACAAGACTTGTGAAGACGTTTGTTTCAAAGAATGATGTCAAACGTTCAAGTTCTTTCTGCTAACCCACTTTCGGTGCCTGAATCAGTCCATGATTGATGATATTTCAGTGCGAGCACTGTGGGTAAGTATCCAAAAAATTATACAAGTAAGTTACCACATCCGCAAGCCGGAAGACTCTTAGATTCCGTGTTCAGACAGACTAAGTACTGAAATTTGACCAAGAACCCCAAATTGAGCCTGATATTTACACCAACACGCAATTTTCTTCACTGACTGCAAGTAAATGATCGTTTTTCCACAAGATGATCAATGAAATTGAACATTTTCAAACCGTGAATCCTTCATATACACTTCAACAATCGAAACGTGACAAAGTCAGAGCCTTATCAGGTTTTCATTAGGCTAACGCATCCGACACACTAGTAAGACATGTTCAAGGTTACTAAGCTTAACTCAGCTTCGGCATTAGTCAGTATTCTCAAATGAGTCTAGAAAAACGAAACGTCATCGCTACAAAAGATGTGAAAAACAATGCACTCAAAATTCGATTCTCTGGAATAATTAGTGTTGTTTTCAGCTATTTGGGATCAAAAAATGTGAAAAAACAAAGTACTCAAAATTTAATTTTCCAGAGCATTGAGCACTGTTTTCAGCTATTTGTGAAAATGACATTTGGGACCACAGGCCCTAGCTTATCCCCATTATTCAATAGATTCCTTCTGGCAGGGACACAGACAGGCAGTACTTTCGGCAAACTCATGACTGTTCGCAGCCGTTAGGACAAGATGCTAATCCTCCAGACGTCAGTTTATATTCTCTTCCACAAGGAGTCTCATCACCACTCAAGAAGACCTCACCACCATTCCTATCCAGCATCTTCTTCCTGGCTTGCAGTTGCAGAAATTAAGCTCCAGTTGTGAGTCAATTTGTGAGTGCAAAACTGAGAGCTAGCCATGGCTGACAAAGGCGATGACGTTGCAATGGGAGCAACCAGGTATGGCGAGAGGAACCCTCTGGGCACCAGTGCTCAGACGAGGGAGAAGGATTACACGGAGCCGGCCAGTTCGCCGTTCATTGACGCCCATGAGCTTGGTCGCTGGTCGTTCTGGAGAGCCGGCATCGCCGAGTTCTTTGCCAGTTTTCTGTTTCTGTACATCACCATTCAAACGGTGATGGGCAACGTGAGGAAAGGGGAGTGCAACGGAGTTGGAATTCAAGGCATTGCGTGGGCGTTTGGGGGCATGATCTTCGTCCTGGTTTACTGCACCGCTGGAATTTCAGGTATCTTATGCACTGAGCTCTGTATGTTGCTTTGCAGTCCAGTGTCTAGTTATATATGATCCATATTCTCGGGAGACTATTGGATTAAGGCCTGTCGAAGCTCAAGGAAAAAGGAAAACCACATCACTACAGAAAAGGAAAACTATCATACGTTTTCTTTCCTGTAGTGAGATACACTCAAACTTCAGTTCTCTTACCTGCTTGGGTACCAATTTTTTCATTATGAAATAGTTTGAGTATCGTGCGCTGTGTTCTTTCAATAATCGAGTGGCAAGTGTGCCGGGTATGTAGTCTGGAATGCCATTTCAGATCAGGTGAGAAAGTAGAGGTTTGAGTGTGTATAGACATAAGAAGAAGCTTTCGCCACGCTTTGGCTACGTAATGAAAACTTCTTCTTATGTATCTGAGAAGTGGTTTGAGTGTTTGGAATGAGAAGAAGCTTTCATTATGTACTTCTCTTTGCTTGAATTGGAGCTAGCAATATGTCAGACCTAGGAATTGGCTCAGGAAAGCTGTACGGACAGTTTTAACGCTAAGCACTGACCAAGCCCAAGCAAAAGGAAACGAACAAGAAATTTCTAGTCTCGAAAAGTTCAAGCAACGTCCACCAGAACGAGCTTTACAATCGAAGCTAGAGTTCTCAAGGAGTGTCTGCATGTTCTCTTCGTGTTTTACTCGGGTTTTTGCACTGTTTGGAAGTCTAATATTGAAGAATACTCGGTGGCAAGTCCTCCCCAGCGTGAACTGATGCAGGGCTTTGGCTGTTTTCTTGGTTGCAGGGGGACACATTAATCCTGCAGTGACATTCGGACTGTTTCTGGCAAGAAAGGTGACGTTTCCACGGCTTCTGTTGTACGTGATTTGCCAGTGCTTGGGCGCTATTTGTGGGGCGGGCGTCGTGAAAGGCTTTCAGCCTGCATTCTACCAGGCTGCGAGCGGGGGTGCCAACAGTGTGGCCCATGGCTACACCAAAGGCGACGGGCTGGGCGCTGAGATTGTGGGCACCTTTGTGCTGGTGTACACCGTGTTCTCTGCCACTGACGCCAAACGAAATGCCCGCGACTCTCATGTTCCTGTGAGTTCTCTATCTCTGTCTGGTTTTCACGATTTGACATCGCCTGCATAGCCTTATGTTGCATAACATTCAATTCTTAAGCAGATGCCTTCCACACTCTTGCAAGCAGAGTGTTGATCTATCGTTTTTGAGCGGCATTAACACCCTTGGAATTGAAAACAGACAGATCTCTCACTGAGCACGTACCATACATGTTCCGTTCCATGATCGTCAAACTTTTTTAATCTTTTTTTTGGTTTCCATTTACAGTGGAGAACAGAGAGTTCTCACAACTGCTCAAGAATGTTATGTAGTTAATGCTCAGCTCTATTTAAGATCACTTAACAACTAACGACTCACGTTTCAGAGAGGATCGATTGATCTCGCACAAGTTTGTGGTTGCTGCTCTTAGTGTCCAGCATCCTCAGCAATGGACTATGGAGTAGATATTGACCGTGGAGAAGCAGGAAGGTTATTGGTCATAATGTGCAGTTGTTTCATGAATCCTTCTATGTCTAGATCACTCTGTACTGTACGGTTGCTATAGGGGCTCTCATTGAGCCTTCATCTGACTGGTTTGCCTCAAAACTTGGAGTTTCGCTATGTCAGGACTCTGGAGGTCACCAAAGCAAAGCAACGACGTACTCTGTATGATATATTAGAACTGCGACATGGTTTCTTAAATATACTGTACTTAAAAAAAGAAGTTATGTGTTCTTGTTTGCAGTTGCTAGCGCCACTTCCCATCGGATTCGCAGTTTTCTTGGTCCACTTGGCTACCATCCCCATCACAGGCACAAGCATCAACCCAGCTCGTAGTCTTGGAGCCGCTATTATCTGGAACAGAGAGCAGTCTTGGAATGATCACGTAAGTTTCTATCCAATTGATTTTAAAAAAACCTCAAATTCAATAGCTAATTATTTCATGAACATTCACAAAACTAGCCTAAATTAACACGATTATAATGCTGACTGTTTGCTTTCAGAGTTCTGGTATTAATTTTTTTTGATTCTGTGTGTTTGGACAGTGGATCTTCTGGGTTGGGCCACTGCTGGGAGCCACCCTTGCAGCCATGTATCACACCTTGGTCATTAGGGCTATGCCGTTCTCCAAGAACCGTGTGTGAAGACATCCTCGACACTACGAGGAAATCATATCATCTTGGTGGTGCTCGACAGCAAAGTGTGCTTCTATTGTGTAGTATCGAGTTGTTCTCGACAGCAAAGTTAAATTTTCTTTATTGTTGTATTGTAATCTCTACGATTTGTATTTGATATATGTAACTGTAGATGGGACATACTCGAGATTCAGAAGGATGTACAAATGTAAGTTCTCAGACGGACTTCACAGACCAGTGGTGTTAATCTTTTGAGCTGGCTTCTGTGAATCTGTTAAGTTATTACGTAGTAGAATTTGGTTGAAAATGGGGAATATGTTGTTGGACGCAGAAAAATGTCTTTAGGTAGTCCAGTGTTGGGTACAGTGAACTTCTATGAATCTGTTGAGTGTCAGAGTCCAAATGGTGTATTATCTATTTATTTTGAAACATAAGTCTATTTCATTGCAAAGAGAGAAACTACAGGGTACCACAACCATAAATTACCAGTCCAAGTGGATTCAGATGTCCAAAGATGCACTAATTTTTTTATTTTACTAACACTAGCTTGCTCCTATGTACAAGAAATTATACATTGTTTATCTACTTCCAATACTTCTCATCTTCATATACCTTTGTAAGAAAAAGATGATACATGGCTTCTCTAAGCACACTACTACGAAATCAGATCACTCGTTGTGGACATATGCGACATTGTTCCTAGCTTAGCAGAGAGACGGAAAGTGTAAAGATGAACATTCAGTTTCACTTCACGGCAAATCAACACAGAAGTCACAACCAGACCTTCACAGAACCTTTTATTGCTCAACTCAAAATCCAATCTACAAAACCTTCAGCAGATTCGGCGAATCCGCTTCTGGAATCACTCAAGGATTCTCCATAAATTACAACACGGGCATAGCTCTAGAAACAAGCAGCTACGCTCCGAGAGGTTCTATCCCTCCAAATTTAGAAATGCAGAGCTCTGTCTCGCTTGTCGAGTAAGAATCTACTCAATCTTCCTCCCATTCCCATCTGTACATGTAGCTTTTGTGAATTCGCTACATAATCGGAATGCAAACCCTCCTTTCCAGTTGATCCATGGCCAACAAATGCTATCCCGCTAGAAGAAAATGCTCATATGTGAGCACAATCGATCACTATCTTCAGCCAGCACCAACTTAAGTACTTTCCTCCTCTGGGATCCCAGCTAGCTTAAAACTCCAGTGGCTGCATTAGAAAAGCTGTCTATGTCATGCCAAATCACGGCCTCGGGAACGCTATTTCTCGGTTCGGGAAGCTCCAACAACCAGGACAGAGCAGGATCCTCCTGAGCTTGAAAGACCGCATTCACCTGTTGAACATGTACCTGCGGTGGCGGCAGATGAGGATGGATCACGCCATTGTTCCCATTGTTCCTGCGCAACAACACACACAGTAAAACTGATAAATCCTCTGAACTTTTGAACTCCTGGTGCTACTACATCCACCCGAGATTTCAAGAACTAGTGACGCTAATTCAAATCACCGGTCATCTCTACCTCTTCGTCAGCTCATATAACTCTACCTTACTATTACCGCAGATGATCACTCAAATTACCAAAAGCAGAAAGAATGCGAAAATTAGCAATGTAAAATGCAGTGACAAACTCGTGTCGAGCTAATTCTAAGAGATGAGCGCCACTCAATTGAGCAGTATGAGGGATGAGCGTTGAGTAAAGGACTACCTGTTGGCCATGATTTCAAGCACAAAACGCCCCCCGAACTGCAATCCCCTGTTCTCACGACACTCAGACTTTGATCTTGTTGCAACCAGGAACGCTCTGGGCTCCAGACGGGGCTTAGAAATTGAAAATCAAGCAAGAAGGAACGCTCTGAACTCAAAGAGCGATTTGAAACTGAGAAAACGTGAGGCGCCATAGCTCAAAGAAAGCTTTTATAGAAAAGGGTGAAGGGAGAATCGAGAGCAGGGGGCCTTGAGGAGGGGGAGGAGGGGGAGGAGGGGGAGGAGGGAGGGGGGCAAGGGAGGGAGAGAGAGAAAGCCAAGGGAAATGGTGGTCTTGAAGAGAAGGGAGTAAATTATTAGACCTGGAAAAGATAGGGAGGGGAGGGCTGGGGGGCGGGAGGGGGGAGAGCGGGGGGGGGACAGTGGGGAACTGGGGATTGGGGAAATGCGTTTGAAGTACTGTAGGTGAAGACGGCGCCTCCGTCAGTCACTCCCATAAAGAAAAAAAAGAAAGAGAAGACTCTTTGTGGAAAAAGTGGATGTGGCTAAGTACGGTAGTAAAAGTACACCGGGCCGTCACGCAATGTAACGTACTTCTCCGAAGCCTGGGGAACACACTTATAAACTGGGTGACTGGGTCGCCAGCACCCAGTTTTAAAATGGGTCGCCAGCACTTTTTGAATCTACCGGAATCTGGCTGCAGTGAGATATTGGCTTTTGTTGTTAATTGTAAAGTAGGGTGGGTGGTCTCGTTGCCGATTCAATTCAATTGTTTCAGGCAGAACGCTCCTGGCTTGGGCTGGGTTGTACTCTCCTTTCTGCAACGAATTTTTCATTCCATTTGCACCAGGAAAAAAAATTCGGGTTTTTAGATTTGGACAGTACGGTGGTAGGTAGCAACCGTAAATCTTCTTTTGAGACGGTGGCCTCAACGAACAGTTGTTTTAAGATGTGCAGATTGACCGCAATAGAAGCTTAGTTTATGTTCAAGGCTTCCTGTATGTGTACGGGCATCTGGAAGCAGTGCTCCCCTTTCGGTACATTCTATTGCCGTGGAGGTGAGGAGGATGTACTCAATCTATATTCATTCCAGCACATTCAGAGATATTCGCGAGCGAGCGAGGTGTCATAATTTAACATTGACCATGTCTCATGACTTCGAGTGGGGACTGGGGAGAGCCTGATATGGTATTTTCAATGGGCCGTTCATCAATGGTTATGGTTCTCTGATTCAAAGTTACCTCACAGAGGTGTAATATTCAGCATAAATAATTACAGCAAAGCAACCACAACACGTTCGAAACCGAAGCTGCAACTCAGCACTCCACCCCGGGAGATGTTAATCCCCCCCTTTCGAGCAAAAGGGGTGGGGTTGTCAGTGGGGCCCTTGGCAGATTCGGGGGCCAGCTCGGGCGCAGCTCGGTCCCGTTCCTCCCACCTGGCTCCGCCTCCTTTCCCGGCCACCCGGCCCCCTTACTCCCGGCCCAGCTGCCCGTCCCCCTCCAGATCGAGGTCGGCATTTCGAGTTCAGCCGCTTCAGATCGCCTCTCCTGTCCCGGTCGCTCTTCCAGATCCAAATCGCCTCCCGGTCTAGATCGTCGTCTCTCAGCTGTTCCAAGATCGCTTCCCATCCCTGAGTCGCTCGAGTTCAACCGCTCTTGATCGCTGCTCCATTCGGCTGCAACCTTCAGTTGGAGAAGTGTTATTGATTGTGGCTTAACAGTTGCAGAAGTATTATTGATGTTGTTACATTAGTTGAGGTGAGCAAATGTGCATTGGGTTCTTCTTGAATTGTTTGTATTTGTTAATGCTTTAATTGCACTCTTTCAGATATCATAGTGGGAGGATTGGTTTTGCACAACTTTTTTCATTTATCAATGAAGATGCTTGAAAGCATTACTTTGTCTTAGTCATAGTGAAAGTTGATGTGATAGCAATGATGTTCAATTTCAAAAATGTTGACTATCTCCGCACATCCTTCTACACATTAGAATTCTTGAAGAATCCAAGAAATTTCCCCTCTATTGAGGAGGAGCCCATGGTTATCAAGGAAAAGATCACAAAGTTTGTGGGATAGTTCAATATAATCCTCATGTTCTTTTTGAAGACCTAACACTAGCAAATGTTATAATTTGCATAATCATTTGGTGGCTGATCTTCAAGCCATTCAAGGGAAGTATAAGGGCATGGTGGCATGGGGTGTGACCAATGTAGGAGGGTTCAATAGTACTCAATCCTTCCCTAAATTGCCTAGTGATAACAATTTAGTAAGGTGCAAGGGATTCCTAGAACCAAAGTCTAAGGGAATTAAAAATTAATATGACATTGTCAATGTGGTAGGCATAAATTTAGCATTCTTGTTATATGTCTACAAATGATATACGTAGACATTATTTTGAAAGTGTGGAAGTAATATATTCTTATGAAATTATTAAGGAATTTAGTGCATTAAATTCATTTGGAAATTACATTCCCATAATTTAAAGAGACAAAGAGTTCCACATGCTTCTTTTTGCTTTCTAAAATAATTTCATGTTTAGAATGTGTGTTTCAATGCTATCTTTGAACCATGAGGAATTCAATTTTGTCTTTTGTACTACATGTAATTGAACTCAATAATTTTTAAAGAAAGAAAATAGTAAAGTTTTCATTATGTGAATATTTTCAAACTTCCAATGAAATTCTTGAATATAAATTTGTTAGAATTGAAAATTCCTATTGTAAAAAAATTCAATTAACCTCTAAAGGACCAAGGAGGCCCCATTAATTTCCATATTTGGAATTTTTACATGAAATTCTTAGAATGGATGCCACTCATTATAGTATATGTGTGAAATTTTATTTCATATTATTTCAATAAATATTGCAAAAGATAGAAGTGTTTTTTATTTCAATGTTAAACTAGAGAGCAATACAAGTATTTTTAAAGGGATTGTTTAAATTCATAAATACTTAAAATATTAGAACCTTTCAATTCTGAATACTAAAGTAGAAGTTATGAAGAGTTTTATTTTGTAGATAGTGGAGGTAGAAAAATCAAAGAAAGTCATTTTTGCTCTCAGTTTGAAAACTTGACAATAAAAATAATATAAAATATATTTTTATTGTTTGATATAATAGAATATTCTCCCCATTGGGATTATAAGGAAATTCATTCTTTCTTTTATTCAATACCACCTTGCACTTTACAATGTTTTTAATGATGAATAGGAAAGTTTTGGGGCTTAAAACTTATTACATATGCTTTCAATCCATTTTCCAACAAATTGACTAAATGCACAAGTTATAGGATATACATGTTGTTCTAAATGTTGAAAAACAAAACTTCACCTTGTGGAAAGGCTAGAAAAAACTACTTTTTAAAGTTTTGGCATATTGAACTTCCAATCAATGGGAAAATTCCTTTTAAAATTTCACGACAATGTACTTGAACAAGTTAACCAAAGGATCCTATTGTTGAATTTGTTATATAAAACTATTCACAAAGATACCAACCTTGCTAAAAAGAGAAGTCGTACTTAAGAAGTTTTTTAAATGAAATTTGAAGTCAAACTTATGATGCAAAAGGAAAGAGAGACATGGAAACAGCTTAGAGTTGGAGTTGAGAGAGACAGGAGACTATCTGAAGCTCGGAAGGCGATCTGGATCTGGAGTAGGAGGAGAGCCTGTGGTGAGAGCTCTGTGGCGGGGGACAGAGGCAGGAAGGCTGGGACGGGCGGCTGGGGCGGGACGGGACCCGAGCTGCGCCCGAGCTGGGCCCCGAATCTGCCACGGAGGAAGGGCCCCATTGACCCCCCCTTGCTCGAGGGCGGGGATTAACGTCTCCCCTAAACCCCAGATCCGAGCAACAAGTCCACACAATTCAAGCAGACATCACCAAAAAGCCACGAGTCATGCGCAGTCGAGAGTTGTGGAAATGATGCAATTTTCTTATTAACAGAGGATAGTTGGAACATACTGGAAGACAATGGACAATCTCTCAAAGCCTAGGACCGGTATATCGCTTGAGAAGGTTGTAAATGTACAAGGGGTATAACTCACGCCGTGAATCAAACTCCTATTTAACTTTGGTGAATTCAGACGAACTCCATAAGCAGAATATTGACAAACTCTGTATACAGAATCTACTCAAAATATATACTTAAGTCACTTTACGGTTGTACTGAGCATCAGATGTTGACGAGACTCCTCGTAACTGATCTAAACAAAGAGATGGTCCATCAATGCAATCCCCTTCCGATAGCTGCAGCTTCCGATACAGAAATCGCGCACATACGCCAAACAGGGGCAGGAGCTGCAAGCAATCACGCTACTCAGCAGGAGTTTCATCTCCTTCAACCTCCAGGGCGGGCCAGATAATCAGAAGATGGCCGTTGGATCTCGTCGCGTCAGGCAAAAAAGACATCCAATCTGGCATCTGGCGCTGCTGCTGCACTGGAGCTCGCCCTACTCCTCTTGCAGGAGCTTCTTGTCCTTGCTGCCGTGCTGGACGGAGATTTGCGTTTGCAACTCTGAAAAAAACGAATTTACAAGATGTTAGCAATCAGCGTTGCAATGCAATGCCATTTTCAACCTCGCAACCATAACAGTTACACAAATCCCGTTTCTCGCAACAACCCAACAATAACAATCCGCTACTACAAACAAACCCCGAACCTCCTCGCGGATTGGACCCCGATCCCCTACCCGTGCGATCGCTCCCCAGCACCAGCAGACGCCGCTTCTCTAATTGCCATGTAGAGTCCAATACCGCGCAGGACTCTTATTTGGTGTCCAATCCTGCCAACCTCGCTCCAAACGCAACACTACACAGAAATGCAAGCACCCGGGGATGTTGCGCAAGAAACAGGGGATGTTGCAAGCCACGCAGAAACCGATATTTCCTTTTCTGGGGCTTCATGTTGAGAAAAATCAGTTTATAAGCGTTCCAAGGAGGAGGAGTGGGGGGCAGGAGAGGGGCGGCGGAGGAGATCGAGATTCCTCGGCGGGAGGGAGCGAGGGAGGGAAGCAAAGGCAGCAAGGGGGGCTGAGATGGGGGGCAGTAAAGTTAAGCTTACACTGTAGTGGGGGGAAGGGGAGGGAAGGGAGGGGAGAGGAGGGAGGAGAGGAGGGAGGAGAGGAGGGGGAGGGGAGGGGAGGGGAGGGAGGGGAGGAGGGGAGGGAGGAGAGGAGGGGGAGGGGAGGGGAGGGGAGGGGAGGGGAGGGAGGGGAGGAGGGAGGGAGATGCAATCTTGGTCGTTGAGTGTCAGGGGGAGACAATCGACGGTGGTGGTGGCAAGTCGCGCTTGCCGGATGGAGAGTCCGGTGGGGTAGGGGGGGATTGACCCCCTTTTTGCCCCTGCCAAGGGTAAATGTATAAAATAATTGCCCCCTATTTTGTGCCACATTAGTTTTGGATTTCATCACCGTTCCTATTATTTCAAGGTCTCTGATTGCAAACCTGTATTCCAAATTTCCAAATTTTATCATAGGTGGTAAGTAAAAAATTTCAGTGTTTTTCTTAGGGGTAAAACATAGGGGCAATAAGAGGGGTCAATCCCCCATGGCCTGCCTAGGGGTCACTGAATTCAGTGAAAATGTTTTTGGCAATTTATCATCAGAAAAACGGCTTGGTCCAAAGGCCACCAACAAGGTTAAGATAGAAACACATAACACAATACTTTTTGTTGGTTACACTATCTCAAAGGATGGGCCCATAATCCCAGATTCAAATCTTTTAATCCTTAATTAATTATATTTGCTACCATTTTGTAACTATATATGAATGAAATTTTTATTTTTCAAAGATGAAATCACGTGTCTTCTATGAGGCACATAAATTTCAAATTTTTTGGAGAAATTCTAAATTATTATAAATTCATTATGAAAAAAGTGACCAAAATTCATATCAAATACAAAATATACTTACAAAATTTGGCCATAGGTATACATTATATTGTATATCATCATGATGGTGTAAACCAAAGTTATCGTGTCATTATAAAATTATAAAATCAAAGAACTCTAGTTCCAAGTGCAAACTTCAAATTGTAATAAAATATTGGATTTTATTTTTTATTCAAATTTTCCAATTGGAGTAAAAATCACATTTGATAAAATTAATTTCATTAGTTGGATATAAATTGATAAATTATAGTTTCTATAGCTAAAATTCACATCAAGAATATAGTGCAAGAAGTGGCTAAAAGACACTAGGAGGGTGATCAGTGGATTAAGCATCTTCTTGTTTTAAAAAATCAATAATACGATTATGAGGAAATATTCAATACTATTCACTTAAAATGCACCCAAGCAATTCCCCCCTCCCCCTAAAATGGATGAAATTTTTACCCCATCCTACATCCCTTCTTAAAATCATCCAAATGACATTAAGGTCAAAAAATGACCAATGGGTGATTTTCAAGATTATTGTAGAAATGAAAAATGTACCTATTGATCCAAAAATTGGATCATTTTTGGCTATAGATGGTTGTAGACTTCAACAATAATGAATTAGGAAGTGACTTTGAAAGAGCATAAAAATCCCAAAACAAATGAATAGGATTCTCAATATGTTCAAGAAAATTCCATGATATGTGAATATAGAGTCCTAGATCGAACAAGAGAAATATGTATCCTAAAATTTATATTTACCGTTTCTTTTTTGTTGTCATTTAGAATTTTGTGTTCACAATGAAATGACACATTCATGATTCATGAATAGCATATTATAGTAGTCCAAAAGCAATTATCAATGCCCTAAAATTACACACTTGTAGTCACATTTTCCTACCTCAAAAAATGGAATTCATTTGGGGCAGGTTGCTATTATGTGAGCATAGGAGTGTGAGCCCATGAGCCTAAAATACTACACACCTATGTAAGAAGTGTATATACTATAGAAACCGTCTATAATTGTAGGATATATATGCTACAAATACCCATATTATAGGTGTTTATGATACATACACCTTCTATAGTGTGGAATATCTATATTATAGGTATCTATATTGTAGGCTCAATGCTCACAAGCTCGCATTCTTGGGCTCACATACTAGCACTATTGTCCATTTTAGCAAGCATATGCATTGTTTATGGACCTTTCCTAGGGTTAAATCTAAATGTCTACTCAATTTAAAGACCTCCTACTATAGTGTTGTACACATGTGTATAGAGGCACATCCATTTGCATCCCACCCATCCCAAATAACTATATGAAAATCCATGTGAAAACTTTTATCAACCAGTCATGAACTTATTTGGGAGGTATAAACTCACAATACAATTCCTATTCATTTTCAACTCTAAATCTAGATGGTTAAGGTAGCCCCATTTGAATACATTCTAGGATCTTTATAGAGTATAGATTTATCCCCTAATACTCTTTCTTCATAGTAATAAGTGTAAAGGGACATAAGGAAGCCTTAGAATTAACATCTTAGTGTTGCAACACTAATTTACCACAAAGTTATACTATTTGAAATTAGTACAATTTGAAATTTTATTGGTTTATAACAATTTCTATATAATTGTCTTTTGTATTGACACTAATTTTACAATGACTCTAATTTTGCACCCTTTGTAGTAGGACTAATCATTCTACATGTACCTAATGTGTCCAAGATCCAATTCTACAATCAATATATATGTCTTAATTCTACATACCCTTTGTTTATATTCATTTTTATCAAAGTGAAAATGAAGTATCAAAAGATTGACAAGTGGGAGTAGTTGATAGGTACAACACTCTCAAACTCTTAATATATGCTACAAACAATATATTTGTTTTGTGGCAATTAAGCAATTTGTACATATTAACATAAATGTGATAGTAAGATTGATGTTCTCATTCATCTAGGAAGCTCTCCAAAGGACTCGATTTTAGTATAAATGTTGGATGTTTCAAGCATGCTTATTTGTGAGTAGTAGGCCAACTAATTTATAGTTATGTGATTCTACCTATGGATAGTCTTTTGTCGAAAAATATCTAATCTTTCTTTACCGGTAGTGTATTGGTGACAATAGCGAACGGAGCGAGAATAGAAGATGTGATACTAGAGACTGTGATATTATGATGCGATACGGTAGTAGGGAATGCGATATTATAGAGGTATGGAGGTGATAATATAGGAGACTTGAAGTGGATAAAGCAGCTGTCCCCTGCAGAAGGTCGTTGTGTGCACGGCAGTTGTGTCTTTTGCGATCCTCCTCCGTAAGAAAAAAATAAATTCTCCCCCATTATTTGTGTCTTTGCAGAATTAGTTCTGCGCTCTATTTGATTTCATTATTACGAATCGCATCACCGAAATGCTCATGACATTTCTGGATATGGCCCCTGTGCGACACTGAAAGCAATTCTTTCTGGAGGTTTTTGCTTGAGCTATGCTTGCAAATTCAGTGGTTCCATGGCCCATGAAATTCCATCTTTGAGAGCACAGGAAGGAGGGATGCAATCTCGTCAATTGTTGGAGCGGAATTGAATGCTTGCAGTTTTTGGACCAGAATTGAATGTTCGCAGTTTTTGAGAATTTCGACGCAGTTGTAGAGGGCGCCGGCGCTCGCGCTCATGGGAGAGACTCTGACACAGAGATAAGCAAATTCTGAGTGGCTGAGACCATGGCTATGGCTTCCGCTCTGCCCTGGGCTGCTCCCGCGTCTCAACTTCATTTCTTCAGTTGTTGTCCTGCTTTGCTTTCCCCGTTCTCCCATGCGCCGAATTTCTTGCGAACGTATCATGTCCAGCGTTCTTTCTCGCGAGCAAGACAAATCTTTCCCCCTCTCTGTAGAATTCTTGAATGCCGCCAAGCATCGCGAAGTCTCGTCTTTGGTGGAAGTTGGCTTAGATGTAAGGAATTAGGGTTTCAGCCACTAGAATGGGCGAAGGGTGGAAAGCTGTTATCTGTCTCCGCCAAATCCTCACATAAAAACTTGAATGCGGACAAGGACGAAGTGGTTTCACTTCCGTTGCTGGAGAAGCTTAGGGTGCTAGGTAGGGATGAGGAGCAGGAGGACGAAGACTCGGATAGTGATGACGAAGAAGAAGAAAATGGGATTTATTACGATGAGTTTAGCGACGTCGACGGTGAATTTGAAGACAATGAGGAAGATGCCGAAGCTGGTGTGTTGCTCAAAATGGTTTCCAGTGAGAAGAGTGGGAAGGACAGGGGAAGGTTGATGGAGCTTTGTGCGAAGGTGCAGGCAAGCGGGGAGCGCACTGTGACGGCTCGTGACATTGCGGATCTCTATGACTTTCCATTTGACAAGTTTCAGGTCTGCACAGAAATTGAATCTGAGCTTTTTGATCTTTTCGTTTGAATGTGTGTCAATTTGCCGAATGTGGAAGAGGTGTAGGTTATTATTATAGTCGAATATTCCGGATTCAAGTTATTGGACTGTAACTAGTTTTGCAAACTTTGTATATTATTTTCTTAACATCCTCTGTTCTTGAGCTGTAACCTCTCAGATGTAATCGAAAATTGTTGGAAAAAATTGAGAATTGAGAAAGTGAGAACGTTCTCGAATGCCACGCATTGCAACTATGGATCAGGGTTGACGTGATTTGGTTTTCGTTGCAGAGGATGTCCATCGAAGGTTTTTTGAAAGGATCATCGTTGGTGGTGTGTGCTCCAACTAGTAGTGGTAAGACTCTTGTTGCTGAGGCCGCTGCAGCAGCCACAATTGCCAGAGGGAAACGTTTGTTTTACACTACACCTCTCAAGGCATTGTCGAATCAAAAACTTCGTGATTTCCGGTGCATTCTCGGTTTCAGCCTACGCTCTTGTTTTACTATAGATTTTTATTCACATATGTTTTATTTATTTACTTTAAGAAATTTACAAATAATCGTAACTTCAAAGATGTGGAACATTCAAATAGCCTTTGCAACACCGACGGTCGTTTAAATTGGATGTCTGAGGGAAATTTTAATTGAATTTGCTCACACTGGGTTCTGAAATTGAGACTGTGGGGGCATGCAGAGAGCTTTTTGGAGAGGAGAATGTAGGGTTGCTCACAGGAGACGCGGCTGTGAACAGGGAGGCTCCTATTTTGATTATGACCACAGAAATCTTGCGCAATATGCTATACCAAAGGTGTGATGTTCAGAAAACTTTATGTTTAGGGTTTAGGGTTTTAGGTTGCAGGATTGTAAAACCATGATTTGGTTATGGATATTGCCTTGATAACAGTACAAGTCTAAACCTTGTGCAGAAATCGATGACTGCCCAGAAGTTCAGAGTATGAATTGAATGGTCACAAATTTGCAATTCATAGTTTTGGGCTCAGAATCTATATCATACTCTCGATCTTCAATATTCCATAGTTGAATGAAGAAATCTTATTGAACATACTCCTCTACCCATAGTGAACACTAGTGTATGTCTTGTAGGTACGTGTCACACGTGAAGGGACTTGCAGCTTTAGGTTTTTGAGAGAATAAGTAGAGATAACATGCGATTTCTTTTGAAATAACACAGGAATGATTCTATTTAATTATATGAATTTGTGAAGAAAGCTCTAATACTATGGCGTTTGCAGTGTTGGAAGCGTGGAGGAAGGTGGTCGTCTCATGAATGTGGACGTTGTAGTACTGGACGAAGTGCATTACCTTAGTGATATCTCCCGTGGAACTGTATGGGAAGAAACGGTACTTTCCAAACACTTCTACTATAAGTTCCGCATAGTCGTTGCAGTACTTGCTACGGTAGATATTTTACTCATTTCGTAAGAATACGCCATGATAATTGACTGCTTTGTGTTGGTGTAGCTCTCACCTTTTTGCTGTGGCCTTTCACGTCGCTTTTGCAATTCTTACAAGTTTATCGCAAGTCCAGGAATTCTAGTGCACTCAAGGTGAGGTTCATTCTCATCTGATGTTAGTGTCCTTGTTGGCAGGTGATTTACTGCCCCAAGGAAGTGCAGCTAATTTGTCTCTCAGCCACCGTTGCTAACCCAGAGGAGCTTGCTGGTTGGATCGCTCAGGTGCATTTAATGCTAAAAATGTTCCGATTTAATACGATATGGCCAGATCTACAATTGTTTAGGCTACCGGGAATAGTGCTATGCATCATGACTGTACATTGTTTCGAGACCTTTTGAAGCGTGAGAACCAGAAGTTTTTGTTGAAATTAGTTCTATATGATTGGCCGCCTCTTTCCCTTCATATCTGATAGCATGGCAGTGAAGTATCTTAGCTTTGAATAACATGGGAGAGTTACGCATGGGAAATCTTTGTTTGCTCGTTATGTACCACCTGTGAGATTTCAAACTTGAAGATTAATCTTGTGCTGTATGGTCAGGTGCATGGTCCTACCGAACTAGTGACATCATCGAGAAGACCTGTTCCACTTGTTTGGCATTTTTCTACTCGCCACTCGCTCCAACCACTCTTAAACGAACAAGGGGATGAAATGAATTGGTGAGAAGTCTAGTCTTCGCCTCTCAAATTCTAATTGGAAGAGCTGGTAATGCTATTGGGGCTGTGCTCGTTATTAGTTTTCAACTTTTACATTAGAAACGCTTGCATTGTGCATTTACAGGTGGGCTGGTTTGGTTCTGCTGTACTCACATTGATGGATCGCGCCCTCTGTTTTCTTCTGCAGGAGGCTGAACCTCAGGAGGACCGAGCGTGAAAGAGAACCCGATCCATTCTGGGATGAAATATCAGACTCCCCACGGAGGAAGCAGCGAAAACTTCTCAGAGCTGGAAAAGGCTCCAAAGAACCCGACGTCCGCAGTGAAAATCAGCGGAGATCAGGTGGGTGGGGGCAAGTAGAGCAGCGTGTGTCTGACGAGGAGCTCCAGTTTCTTCGGCGCAGACAGGTATAAGAGCACCTTCATGTCCATGTTGCTTCAACACATGCCTTTGAAAATACTGGTTTCATTGAGAATTACTGGAGCGTGACCTTGTAACTATCGATTGATTCTGAATTGGTTTGCTCAGATCCCGCAAATCAGGGATACGTTGCACCAGTTGAAAGAGCGGGAAATGCTTCCAGCTATTTGGTTCATTTTCAGTCGCAGGGGTTGTGACCTTGCTGTTCACTATCTTCTGGTAATATCCACTCTCCTTGCCTCAACATCACTATCTGTGCGCATTGTAATTCACATGTGTTTCTTTAGGAATTAGTTCGTAATTTGCATAATGCGAAATGTCTCTTTATCTCTGGAAATTTTCGTTTCTGGAGCTATGTTATGTGTTTGTCACTGAATTTCTGTGACAATTTTTCTTAAATGTGTCAGGGAACCGATCTGCTGACTCTCGAGGAGCAGAGGCGAGTTAGAAATGCACTTGAAAATTTTCGAGAGCAGCACCCAGATTCTGTACGTGAAGTGGCAGTGAAACCACTTCTGCACGGGGTGGCTGCACATCACGCTGGCTGCTTGCCAACTTGGAAGGCCTTCGTTGAAGAGCTTTTCCAGCAAGGTCTCATCAAAGTGGTCTTTGCAACTGAGACTCTTGCAGCAGGAATTAACATGCCTGCCAGGTATGTATGTGTGCACCTCTTGCAACGAAATGAGGTTTATTTGCAAGATATTTGCATTAAGCCCCATCCGTGAGAACTGGTCGACCGCTTAGGCTACTTGATATGTGATACCCATATGATATGTCTCCTGCATATTGTCTCTGGCACTCAGATAGTTGTATTCGATCTTTTCACTTGATGAAGTTACCATTATTTGATGTTAATTTACGCTTGAGACCCATTCTCTTGGAGTCTCTATTGAATTTATAAGCGTCAATGTGAGTTTTAATACGGATGTCCCATATGATGTTCATTTTCAGGACAACCGTGCTAGCTTCACTCAGCAAACGTGGCGACAATGGGCACCAACTCTTGAGCGCAAATTCTATGCTGCAGATGGCTGGTAGGGCTGGTCGAAGAGGTATTGATGAGCGAGGACATACAGTAGTGGTGCAAACACCATTTGAAGGTGCAGAGGACTGTTGCAAATTACTCTTCGCAGGATCTGACCCCCTCGTCTCACAATTCACGGCCACCTACGGCATGGCCCTTAATCTGTTGGCTGTAAGCGAATCCTCCTAATTGTCGCAATCATGTAGGTGCATGCAACTGCTGAATTCGTCTGTCTCAACATAGATTGATGTAGTTTTGGCTCCTGTTGGAATTCTGTGTACTAATAGTCCTCGACTGTATGTTTGCAGGGAGCAAGAGTAAAGACTACGCCAGAATCAGGTGGAAGTGAGATGGTAAGGATAGCACGAAGTTTGGACGAAGCCCGTGCTCTCATTGAGAAGAGTTTTGGTAACTATGTCGGAAGTGAAGTCATGGTTGCTGCTAAGCAGCAATTGGCTCGGTTGCAGAAAGACATTGAACTCCTGGAAAAAGAATGTGCTAGAGATGATGAGGATCTAGAAGGCCGCCTCACGCGAGGAGAATTACAGGAATATCTTAGCCTCAAAGAAAGATCAAAGGTTTTCCTCTCCTCCCTGAATTGCAATCTTTGGCTTGGTTCTCTCAAGGTTAGTTTCCAAGTCTTATGAGGAGGTTGTAACGTTGACTGGCAGGAAGCTAAGCGATTGATGAAAGAACAAAAACAAGTAGTTGAGCGTTTGCGAGTCGCAGCGGTGCAGCCCCTGCTCGACGCACCCACTGAGGGGAGACCACCTTTCATCTGCTTATCGTTCTCTGAGCACCGTAGTGGTGACGAGCGCCTTGTCCCCGCTTTATTTGTTGGTTCTGTTCCATGCCCACCATTTGTCTCTGACTTTGTGAAGGTACGTTCTCCGTTTCAGTCTTCTGGTTAGTCTCCTGCTTTGTTTGATTTTGAGCATATCTGTCTCATGTAAGGTCATGACCTTCTTGTGACTTTCTGGCAGTTGGCAAGCGAAAAAGGTCGATTGCAAGCCCTTGAAGGCAACTTGGGTGACGAGTCTTCTACAGACGATGATGGGGACTCTGATATTCAGCATTGCGTAGCTTTGGGATCGGATAATTCGTGGTACATGTTTACTGCGAGAAGTGTCAAAAGCGTCCATACGAATTTAGCAAATTTTGGCGAATCTGGGAAACCTGTGGAAGAAATGTTGAAAGAGAAGCTGCAATTGGGGACTCAGAAATGGGAGAATCTTGGTCGCTCAGGTTCTGGTCCTCTCAGTTGCGTTTGGTCTGCAGACAGCTCAATAGATACTTGGGCTTGGGGTTGTCAAGTACCCGTGTTGAGCGAGCTCTCTAGTGCTCACGAGGTATTATATCTAACCTCTTTGGTAAAGCAAATATTCTGGATGGCATTTGGAAGCTTTTACAAAGTTCTCAGCTATCTTGTCCTAGGCAAGACAAGCTTCAATTCTGTTTGAGAAGCTTATTATTTCAGTATTGATGTAGTATAGAGGGCACACGTTGGAGGGAAATCAGGTCGTAATGACCCTTTTAAAATAGTCCTTTCTGATTTCGTGAATAGCTTCTGAACCAAATTCTACCTTGGGACACTTCCAGGTTTCTTTGGATCTTGTGAAGGCCGAGAGGGTGTTATTTGATCAACGGAAAGAGGCTTCAAAACTTCGGAAGAAGCTCAAAGGGACCCAAGGCTACCGTGAATCCAGAAAACTTGTGGAGCTGCAAAGGTCTCGGTTTGACAAGCTACAACGCACAAAAGCTAAAGCTACTCGTATTTCCAGTCGTATCGGTCAAATGCAGCCTTCAGGATGGAAGGAGTTTCTGCAAGTAAGTCAAAGCACTCCCTGCTTGCTCTTGAAAAGATTCATGATTTTATATTCTCTATATATGGTTTGAAGAAGCTATGGAGAGGACCCTCAGCAACTGAGTGATGCATAGTGTCCCATTGACACTTCTTAAGGATGTTTGGCTGAGAAGGACTTTAGATGATGCTGGCACAAGTTCCTGCACATTCTGTAACAGCTGCTGTGTGGGACAGGTGGTGAAGGTGCTGCAGGAAGCCGGGGCATTGAAGCCTGAATCTAACGAGCTTTTGCCTCTTGGCGAAGTTGCTGCTTCAGCGCGAGGAATCAATGAGCTTTGGTTGGCTATTGCTTTTACTAGTGGCATTCTCAACTCTCTCGACCCTGCTCAACTTGCAGCTGCCTGCGCTTGTCTAGTTTCAGATGGCATGAAATCACGGTCTAAAGAAGGCCCCACCAGGTATGTAACTTCTCTGGCTTACACCCTTGTAGTTTTGGTGATGTCATCGCTTCTTTGCTTAAACTTGTTAGAAACTGTGTTTATTAATTGTAAAGTGCATGTTTTGCAGTCATTTGCTACTGGCCATGAGCTATGACAATGCTTTATCACCAAAAAAAATTTCCTAGAAGTATCATTTTTCTTGCGTAAATTTAGTACAGATACCTTGTCAGCTGAATTTAAGTACACGGTTAATTGATATCGTGAGCTGATGATGGTGATAGTGGCTCTTTCAAGTCATGACGAGTTCAATTTTGGAAGCATATATTACATTCGCAAGAAATTGGATTTTGTTATGAAATTTCAGGATTTGTAAGCTGCTAAAGCAGAGATCACACTCCCAAGTTTTGGCTAAGCATTGACTGCAGTCACTCTCTAATTCTCTTATTGCAGCTCTATTTATGATGCATCAAGTGACGTTAATGAATGGGCCGAGTCAATGGAGGAAGCACGGTCGTGGCTTCTCAGCATGCAAACTAAGCATGGAGTTGCTGTAAGCATTTATTCTGATATCCCATTGCCGTTTTTTAAGGATCGATTATCATAAGAGTTCGTGTTTCCATGCGATGAGCATAACATCCGTCAACTATTGCAGTGTTGAAACTTATCAGTGTGGTGACCAACTCAACGTTGGTAGCTGAACTTTGTCATTCAAGAGTAATATTTCTTACAAAGGAGGATGGGCACTAGGTTGAGTTGAAAAACTGCACCAGGAATTGATATGTTGCTGCTTTTCTTACTTTCTTGCAGATCCCTGTCGAGATCAACACAGAGTTTGCGGGGTTGGTGGAAGCATGGGCTGCAGGAGTGACTTGGAAGGAGCTCATGGATGACAGTGAGATGGATGAGGGTGATGTGGCCCGTCTTCTCCGACGATCTATTGACCTTCTTGCACAAGTAATGTTCTCATGACCAAGTTTTTTTTGGAATTCTCATTCTTTTGGTGCTGTTCTACCTCTTCATCACCTCTGTTGTCTACTACACTATGTCAGCCCTTAGAGCTGGGAAATAGTGTCATAAGGTACAACATCACCTATCTGCGCATGAAACTCATGGTTTTGTTCGGTTTCTGTGTATTTAGATTCCCCATTTACCTCACATTGATCCAAACCTGGCAAGGACGGCTCGCGAAGCCTCCAAAGTCATGGACCGCCCACCCATCAGTGAGCTTATCGGTTAAGAATCATCCACAAGCACCTCGATTGGAGAATTTTTATCTGATAGTCGAAACGTTCACGTGGAGCTTCTTGGGGTGGTGGTGCTTCTGCAAGTCACATTGCAGGTCTGTATTGAAAGCCTAACCTTTATCCTGATTTTTCTCTTTTGTGTAACGTCAATTGTTTATAACGGCCTAAAAGGGTGCCAGGGCTTAAGGGCTTTGTGAATGAATGGAAGTAATGTGTGACGTGGATTTAGGAGAACAGCTTTCACTGACCTCTTCATGGGCATGTGCATTTAAATATGGAACTCTCACTACATTATATACCATTTCTAGCGGGGTTCCTTTACCTCACGAAATGAGATTATATGCCATTGTTGGAAACCTGCAATTGAGTTGGGCACTTCAATTATAATCTCTTCCTGGAGAATCGCGAGGGATATTACATCCTTTGGGGAGATGTCACAAATGGCCCAAGAGAGTTGTAGAATCTTGATAGGATTGCATGATGGAATGTTATGCTATTGTCTTTAACGAATCTGTTTTTTCTGGCGTGTCTTAGGGGCCAGTGTTCCTGGCAAGCGATTGGGACTTGAAAATGTGACTAAAACGGGCGCCTTCAACCAAGGATCGACATGGTCAGAGTTTTGAAGCATAGGAGGATTGAAGCTTTAGGAGGAATGTATGTTCCAAGGGCTTGCAATTGCAATTACAAGCCCCTAATTCAATTCGTAGTCTCTGATGATGACGCAAGTCATTTTTCAATTCGTTTAGCTTCTCATTGGAAGCTTCTAGCAGGGACTTGTGCACTCGAGTTCAAGAGACCATACCGTTATTAGGTCATGAGTCCATACGTGGGTCCAACAGGATAACAAACTACAGAAATTGTCTCCTTCATGGTACTGAAGAGAATGGGTGTGAAAATAGTGTACAAATATTTATTGAGAAAATTAGGGAACAAAGGACTTGCCACCTCATTTCACAAAGGACTTGCCACCTTTGAGACCATGATGGTAAATGAGCACACTGTGCAAGAGGATCACCATGTTTTGGGACATCCGTCGATGGTGTGATGATTGTTATCCACAGCAGCTCCAATCCAACAAGTAGAGTTCTTAGGCAGTTGATGAGACACGTTTGTTCGGGGTACTGTACAGCGGCATTGTGTCCAAACTTGCGCATATTCTGGTGCTATTGTCGAATGCCAGACTGTAGAACATCACTAGGCACATAGGAAGTGGCCGACTTCATGCTATTGCCAAAGACGAAGGGGTGAGGGAAAATTCTCAGAAATCCTCAAGATTTTGCAGAACTACTGTATAGCACGAGAATGGAAATAAACAGGGCAGCAAAGATAATATGATATGACCATGTAAATCAAAGCAGGACTATGCTCAATTAGGCTTTTGAGAAAATTAGGAGAGCAAGCTGAATTGAAACTAAATTTCAAAGGTCGAGGGTGCTACAATCGTTAGGGACGTGACCATACGCTTGCTGACCTTCAATCCTCAGGCAGTGTATCATTATCAAGCAGTGTAAGCATGACTAGGTATGGCCACTGAGCTTTGAAAGGAAAAGAGGTTGTGCACAATCACTAATAATGCTCTACACAAATCTCCCGTTTCGAAATTGTAATAGAAATATAGACGCTGTGATCAAGATTTTGATCTCTTGTATTCAAAGAGATCTTGACTTGTCTCTCCAGAATCCTGTTAATCAAACTCCGACATACTCGTTAAAATACTTAAATAGTATCCTCTAGCTTACAGCCTGCCCTTGTATAGTACATGCCAGCGATGACTTTCCTAGTTAAAACCAACGGTAAGTTGGACATTCCCTGTACGTCAAGACAGATCCAGCGTGGGTGTACACTGTTCAGAGATAAGTACCCCAGTTGGTGGAATGAAAGACTCATGATGCAACAGCTGCATCATCTGACAATGCACGTGCGATGCACAGTAAGATGAAGCAGATATTTGACAGTTGCACATTTGACACAAAGCATCTGCGAAACAGGACGAATCAAACAAGGAGGACGAATCAAATAGCACGAGCACGAATCGAAAGAGCGCAAGCACGTCAATTAACAAATGTCTTTCACCCAGTATCATGATTTCAGAACAAGTAATAAGTCACCGCGGTACGAAGACCTACTTCAGAGATCAAAACATCACTACAACATCCATTTCTCACTCTGAAACATCACGAGGAAAGAGTTACGAGTAAAAACCCAACACATCAATGCCTAACGTTCGGTGCTATCACATTCAAATGACAGCAAATTTCTAAAATTCTAAAAGTATGAGTAACGAGTAAAAACCAGCACATCAATGCCTACAGGTCCGTATTATCACATGCAATGACAGCAAAGTTCTCACATTCTGAAATATCAAATGTATGAAGAACGAATAAAACACAATAGTTTCTCACGTTCAGTGATATCCCATGGACGCGCAGGTGGGAACTGGGAGGCTCCAGCCAGGCGACCTGCTAATTTCTGTCATTGTGTGCGAGTTACACTGGTTAGGACATTAAAAAACAATGCTGTCCTTCTCAATTGCTGCGAGAAAAAATGAACCCTGAAAACCCTAAAAAAATTGCCCCATGTGCAAATTTTGCGGCATTGACCCAAAAATTCAACAACTGCGGGCGACGATGGGCCCACGGTTGCTTCCTTAGCATTCCGGCCTGATCAAATTGCTGCAGTTGGAAGGTCCAAGAAGCATCAAGCTTAGATTTGTCGAATCCTCTTCTTCTGCAGTGCCTCAAAATCCACAACCAAATTCCATCGCTAATTCAATGTCATTCACTGTGATGGATGACTCGGAAAAATCGAAGCACAAGCATGAGGATTTCTACAAAGGGAAATTTGAAACGAATACTGTCGATTGACATGAAATCTCCCAGAACCCTAAAACCCTAATCACGAGAAAAAAGAGCGAAACTTGTGAACGTGCGAGTTCTGGAAATATTGATGACACTGAAGAAAGGGACTAAAGCTTAAATTGGCTTCGTGCTGGGCATGATCGCAACCAAGCTCGGCCGCAAAACCCCGAAAGCGTCAAAGTCTACGAAGACGCCCACATTCTCTGCGGCAACAAACAGTCCTTCAGCTAAGGACAACTCAAGTGCGGCAGGTGCCTAAAAGCGCCGCTTCACCAAAATGTTTTTTCTACGTACATCTCCTAAATCAATATTTACCTATTGTTGAAGAAACAATTTTAGAACATCTACTCAAAAAAAATTTAATCCCTCGTAGCTTTTTGTATGCGGTGTGCAATGATGCATTCTTTTGTGAGTTGAAATGTAATGTCCTTTCATATCCCAAATAGTTTTTTTTGGTGATCAGTCTAATAGTAGAAATTATCAAGAGTAGAAAGAGTGGTGCTACTAGGAGTTCCTCCCTTAACTCTAAAACACCAAAGCCTAAAACCATGTGGTTCAATGTCAAGCTCCTCTACTAGGGATGCCATTGAGAATATAGGGGGGGAGGGGGGTCAAAGATGAACTCACATGTCTTTTACAAGCAACAAAATTTCAATTTTTTTTGTGAAAATTTGATACATGTATAACCAAAAAAATTTGATCCCTCATAGCTTTTTGTCTATGTTGTATCCAATGATGCATTCTTTTGTGCGTCAAAATCTCCTTTCATTTTCCAATTTAATTTTTTTGGTGATCAATCTAATAACAAAAACTATACAAAGTAGAAAAATTGGAGCTATTAGGTATTCCTACCGTAATTCTAAAATCCCAGAGCCTATAACTATGTGGTCAAACTTCAAGCTCCTCTATTGTGGATGCCATTGAAAATGTATGGATTTCATTATTTTTATTTTTTAGACGTGATCTCACATATAGGGGTATTTTTTTGAATGAATCTTTGCTCAAAAGCAACAAAATTTGTTTAGGAGGGAATATTTGGCAAAATATTTTTATTTTTCAATGGATGAAATCACTAATTTGCTACCAAATCTTAGAACAATATCGCTCTATTCTGAATGAATGTACACCATTTATGATGAATAAATGAAATTTCATCCATATATTGCAAGTTTCATCCATTTTGTGATTATTATCCTAGTGATTATCACTTTCTACGTTGCCTAAAAGAAATGAAAAAAAAACCTTGCTCACATGTCTTCTACAAGCAATAAAAATTTGAGTTTGTTTTGTAGTAATTTGATATGACTAAAGAAAAGTGGAAAAAATTTATATAAAGTAGAGAAGAAGCTTTTTAAATCTGAAAATTTTACCAAAGGTCTAGATTACAATGTAAAATACTTTGGAATAAATCAAATTTTGGTAATATTCTATAATTAGAAACTCAATATTATGTGGTAATAGGCCTAAGGTTCAAATGGCTATAAAATATTCAATTTAAGGAATTTTTTAAAATTTCAATCAAAGTGACTTGACTTTATAAACTTCAATTCATCTGTTAGACTCAAATTCAAAAAATGTTCATTTTCATGTCTAGAATTCTAATCAAAAGTAGGGACATAAGAAATTGTCAGATTGCTCATAGTGTTGCATACACACTCAAAAAATTGTTCAAAAAAATTGGATTAATTCATTCATTTCAAGCAAGAATGAGTTGTATTTGAATATTCATCAACCACTTTTTGCTACTTGGACATTTTGAAGTTAAGTTGAATCAATATATTAACATGATCATCTCAATTCCATCTTCATTTACCTATAATGTTAATTTTTGTTTTAAGTGTGCACTATCGTACATAATGATGGAATCAAAATAACTATAGTAACTAGTTAGTTCATCTTAATGGATCAAGTGTGGATATTGGAATGGATTTACAAATTTTATTGAGGTCTTGTAGTCTAAAAATGAAGAAATTGCATTGTAAAAATAGGGACTCCCACATATTGACTCCAACAAATAAAATACTAGGAGTATAAACTATGAATGCGATGAGATTAAATAATTAAAAGTTAATTTCTATCTTACAAAATCTTCCTGAAATCATCAGTAAGCACTAAAAGCAAGTTATTTTTCTCTAATTAAAGATAGAAACTCCAACCTTTAAGGGGGGTGTAAAAAGACGGAGTTAATTTGTTCATTAAGGGTCCAACATGAGGTCTATACGGGGGTCTATAATCTCAAGTGCTATGAATGACACCAATACTTCTCTACCTACTTTTAGTAGAAGCCTATGTTTTCCTTCTCTACTACTTTACATATATCAATGTGACTTAAATTTGATTTATCCATTTGAAAAGAACTTACGAATGATACATTGATTTATAGTAAGGTAAGGGGTGATGTTTAAAGGTTGTGGATTTTTAGGATGGATTTCATTTTTTTTGGTAAATATTCTTGGACACAATAAAAAAATAGCATTCAAAAATTCATTTGGATTTGAAAAAGTTAGACTTACCTTAAGATTTATGAAAAATGAAAGTGAAGTATTTTGAATAAAGCCATGGAATAGAACAAGATTAATAAGGCTTTGGACCTACAACTCAAAAAAAATAGAATATTTAATTTTATCCTTTCACAAATCAAATTTTTCTCTAAACATACATAAAGTATCACCAACTATGTTATGTACATCTTAAGGATCTTCTATACAAATTCTCCATGGTTTTAGTGTTAAATAATAATAAATTGCAATGAATATTGGATATGGATTAAAATACCACCCAACTCAATGAGTTTTGTGATTTTGCGATTCAAATTTTATAATCTTTTGAGTTCTATGGCATTTTTATGTGAGTGTCTATAACTATCATTGGATAGTGCTTAGCACCAATATAAACACTTTCATCACTATTAGATACCTTAGTTCATACACCTTCTATTGTAGGAAATCCACAAGGCCACCATTTAAGAGTTCATTCACAATTTGGAGAGTTTGACTTCTTGAAATATAGCCTTCTTGAAAGAAAAAATGGAATTGCATTTAACTCCATTTGTTTCATATTTTTGGTACCTTCATGGAATTAATTATGAATGTTGAAGTTGGAATCACATAAGGCTCTAAAAACACACACACACACACACACACACACACACTTTATATTTTTTTGTTTATTAATACATTGACAAATCCAATTCCTACAATGAATAAAGAAATATGCACCTCCATGTTAGAAAATGCTTTTAAAGCCTAGTCCCTTTATAGACCTAACCTACCTTATATCAAATAGACCCCCCAAAATCTATATCACGTCCAAAACTAGGCTTCCCAACCCTCTATGAATTAAGAGATTATCATAAGTTTGCCTTTGCTTCTACATACGTCATACCCCTCATATGTGGATAAGGTCAATGCCTACACACATAATTGTTTGGCAACCCTTTGACCCCTTTAGGAGTTAAAGCAAAACAAGTAAAAGCTGTCTGCTGCTTATTTGTTTTTACCTACCTTAAACCCATTGTTATGGACCACCATTTGTGTTAATATAGCCCATTGAAACACTTCATTGTCTGGAAAAATTAAATTAACCTTTAAAGTATAGATTGGTGATCATAGAAACAACATCCCTTTTGGAACCATGTGACATCATCTACTTTAAGAAGAAAATAAATACACATTGGAGGTCAAACTACTGTGCAAGATCTCTCCTTTTTGCACAAAATTCCAAGGATGAATAATTACACTTTTGTCCTACATAGGAAGATCATTCTTTGTCATCCATGGTACAAAAAATATCCTCGGCATCATTTAAGGGTTAAACAAAACTAAACTAAACTAAACTAAATATCCATTTGTCCAAATGGACATACATTCTGAATGGATGGAAACAACTGAAGGAGAGACCTACTTTGACCAGTTTGTCCAGCACTGGTCTTTTTTATTTCAGTATGCTTGTTTTTTAACAATTTTTTCTCCAATACGATTGGTCTATTTCAGATGTGGGGATCCTTTTGGGAGTTTGAACGAGTAGTCAAGCTTCAGACCAAATGGAATAAAAAAAAGTGGGGCCTTGTGGCGCTTCGCCCAAGAGAATAATATAACTCATCTGGTGCATCCAATTTTTTTGTTTGGACAGATTATTTTGCTGTTTTAAGTGCGGCGGTCCCAATGGCCCATCCCCCATGTGAGTGAATTGGCCACGTCACCATGTTTGCCACATGCGCATTTATGTGGGGTTGGAAAATTTGGGCCCAGTACGTTACAGTAGTAAGTTAGTTGGCATCTCGCACTCATCATCATCAATAGTAATGGCTCCATCATGCTACGTTTTTAACTTAGGCTCCGTCCATCATCCGCTCACAAACAGAGGCCATTTTCTTGTGTTACACTCTTGTGATCTTACCTTCCCTGCAGTCCCGTAAATTCGGCAACTTCTTGGGCTCGTTGTTCCACAACAACACGATGCAAAGAGATGAAGGACATGGGTAAGTACCGAGTGACGGCGGGGTGGAATGGAGGTCGTGCTTGGCGGGTATGGCATTCCACATGGTGAAAATGGACAAGAAAATAGACAAGAAAATGGACAAGAAAATGGACACGGTAATGTGAAAGTAGTAGAAGAGTTTTCTCATTCTAAGAAATAACATGCGGAGACATGGGAGTGGTGTGGGATTGAGGATGTTATCTCTCTTGACAAGACTCTACTTTCATGTTATTGGACAAAAACCTTCATTCATTTGTTGAATGGTTGGATTTGGGTCAACTTTACTTAAGGTAGGAGGTCCATAAAGCACCCATCTAAGAGCTGAAACTGAATTTTGGGGAGATGAAACTTATTGAAATATTTTTCAGTAAATTTTCCTTGAAAGACAAGTGGAATTGACATCTAATCCAAGCCATTTCATGATTTTTGAAGCTTTGTAGAATTAGTTATGAATTTTTTAAGTCGAAATGGTACAGGGCTCTCACCTCCTCAAATATACATTGTTGATACATCCCTGTAAAGATGAAAAAAAACATATACAAATACTGTACATTTGAGGAGGTGGGTAGTTTTAGAGCCTGTGCCGATTTCAAGCCTCCTACCTTAATTAGGGATCAACAAAGAAGGCCGAGCTTCAAACAATGTTCAAGGAACCCCCATATTGTGGAAAATAACCGAGGCTTTTCTTCTTCTTCCAATGAGAGGCTTTCATTTGTACTCATTGGGGTTCATTGAGATTATTGATTTACATAATATTAAAAAAGATGTTGAAGTTTGATTTCTATAGCTAGACATGAGAGGAAAATATGCTTGAGTAGACTACATTTTAACACCCACTACTTGTTACAATGAGTTGAAGCAATTGTAGGGCTTATAATTTACTCCTGAAAGAATCATGAGCTAAAAATTGGCAAATAATCACAAAATTGCCAAAAATCAAGAGTCTCTAAAAAAAAGGCTATTCATCAATTTTTATTGATATTTTCGAATTTGTAGCCATAGGTCCTTATTCTTAACTAGTACATGAGTCCCCATATCTGTTTGGTCATGATTGCTTCATTTGTAAAATGCGGCATTATGTAAAGATTATGTAAAGTTTAGATACATATTCAAATAGATGGGTTAGATGCATGAAACAATGAAACTACTCTTGGAGTCCAAATGAAATGTATATATGAAATTAAAGCTTGAAGACTAGAGCAAAATGATTTTTTCAAGACTACGCAAGCTTTTGACAATTTGGCTTTGACTCTTCGGTTTTTAAGCCCCATAACTCAAATTTCTTTTGCTAAACAAATTTAGAGACTACATATTTGATTAAAGCCTCGTGTTAGGAAGAAGTATGCAAATTTTCAAAGCAAAATGATGCTGTGCTCCACTTGCTTGAATTGAGGTCCAAACAAAAAAAAGTCAAAATCTAATATTTTATTTTAGATGCCCAAAGTTCTCAAAGTTCATTTCGACCTCCAAGGAACTAGCTTTACAATAGGGGTAAACTAGTCTACTCATACATGATTTCTACTAGACAATATCAATGATTTGTTAAGTTGCTATTACTTCCACATTCTTTCAATTATGAAATCCCAAGTCCCTAGGCTTTCATCAAAAACATACAAATTGCTATCTCTATTGCAAAGAGCAAAAGTTTGATCTTTTTTGTCTTTTAAGCATATCTAGTTGTAGGATCTTGTACTAAACTAGTACAAGAATGTGTGGAAGAAAAATTGGAACTTTTGATGAAGCAAATAGAAATATATTTGCATTTAGAGTAAATAAAATGATTTTTTTTCACCATCTATAATTAGATTATTTGACTTTGAATCTTCTTAACTTTAAATATTGCATAAAAGATTTTGATTTTCAATATTTATATTGAAGAATCAAATGGATAGTTTGAAAAAGATTTTAACTTAATAAAATTTTTATTTTCAATATTTTCAATATTAATTAATAGAAGTAGGTATAAGATAGAAGGAAAAAATATATTAATAATAGCTCTAAGATGGAATTGAAACACATTGATCTCGATGGTGAGATTGTTATAGCAAAAAAACTAGATCCTATAGAATCTTTTTACCTCAAAATTGTGAGAGTTTAATTCAAATACGAATCTAATATGTTATTTTTTCAAGAAGACCTTAATCCCTATGATCTCAATATGCATCTAAAGAGATTTTCTGAATAATTTTTAAAGGTAAAATATGCATTAGCTTTTGGAGAATATAATTTTTATTTCCATAGGTGACTAAGAGAGAAATTATCTCTTAATAAGTCCATAATGGTCAAGCTCGAGCATTAACAAAAACCAAGAACATGAATGTATCCCCTCGTGGGACAATTAGACTTTACAGGTTAAATCTCAAGGGTAAACTTCTATACAAAATAAGGGCAATATGTCAAATTTTTTATTATCATATCTACAAGGGAAGGGCAATCAATGATAATTCTTCAAATAGACTAAAAAATCTGGAAATGGAGATATTCATAAAACAATTGCATTGTGAAAAAGAAATTTTAGAATGTTTTTGAGTAACAACACTGGTATGTAAGCATGGAAATGCGAGCCTTGAGCATATGTATAAGTAGTTTCTCTAAAAAAATCAAAGATGTTTATGGCATAAACACCTATAATATAGGTATTTATAACAAAAGTATGTACGCTACAATCATGAAAGGTTTTCAAAATATAGACACTTGTAATATAGGGATAAAGACTCTTCTGCTCATGTGCTCACGATTCGAGGCTCACATAATAACAATTGTGTGTTTGTCAATTTGACATCTATTGTATAGAGAAATTTCCAAAACAAACAAATTTTAGGTAACTAAGTGTTGACCATGCCCTTTAGTGTTGATATGGAAATTGTCACATCATTGAAAAAACATATAAGGCACCTAATAATTAAGCATTTTGACATCAAAAGTGCTTAACTTGCTATCAAACGGACTTCACTTAAGATGTCATGATGCTCACTTGAGCATCTTTGATCATTTTCATTCCTCTATTTTGGACCTACCAATATGATAGTGTCAAATGACTAGTATATTGCCAATGTTAGATTCAGTTTTGCAAAATTTCTTGTGCAATGAGAAAATTTACTCTCAAATCAAAAAATGAAAGTGAACTAGTCTACTATCATTTTTTCATAGTGAAATTTTGCATGACTTATGAATTCCCACATATTACAAGATAATAGGGCTTGAAGTTAAAAGAAAATGTTATTTCTTGAAATTGCCTCAACATAGCTAACATAGTTTGACTCCTCTTAGAATGTGATTTGAGAACTAAATTTTTTTGGGACAATTGTATACCTTATATTATTAGTTGTACACATGCCACCTTTCAAAAGCCAATGTTTTTTTTTAACAAAAGATGCACAAATTGACCGAGTTACCTAAATGTTTTTGGAACATCATAACTTTTGATCTAGGCACCCAATTAGAAAGAAATGTATATCACCACTAAGGGGATACATATTCACATCTAGTGTCAAAATTCCGTGACCATCCGACCAAAATTAACTTTGTAGGAATCTATCCAAGTTTTCAAGTGTATATTGAACAAACACTTAGTCCTTTAGGGATAAATCCCTAAACCTACAAGAAATATTCTTCCCAAATAACACAAAACATTCCTTTGATGCTATTATACTAAACAAGTAGTCAAACTAAGGTCAAAGGTCCATGAATCAACCGGATTCTAGAAGCCTCCCCTCCCTCCCTATCAAGGAATAAGTGACATTTTCCTTGAAATATCTGCCACTATCGTTGATGATGTAAGTATGCTCAAAGTGTCGGTTCACAAACTTCCTACCTTATGAGAGACTCTATCCTTTGTTATTGAAGAATCTTTTGAGTAAAATAGTTGCTCAAACTTTCTCACCATAGCTTTTGTCAAATGCAAAGCCTCTTCCCTTCCCCTTCGATCCAAAGCCCGTAAATGTTATATGTCCCACATGAACCATGTTTTGAACAAAAGTTGTATATATGTATATTTCATCAAAAGCTATATTGTAGACTTTTGTTCCAAAGTTAATTAATAATCTTGAAGCACCTTAGTTTTTTAATTTGTAAATAAGCAACTGAGGTTTCTAATTGGGGAAGCCAAAATTGCATGCCTCGGTGGGTCATGCATTTGGCGTGAGTTGGGTGTTTGTTTTTAGTATTTTTTCAGTGACCATCATGATGAAGTGCCAACATCACCTAACTTAAACGTTGTTGTACAATCGGTAAGGTAAGGGGGTCCCCCCCACTCGTCGTCGCCCCCGGACGCAGAAATTCCTGGCCACTTGATTTCAAGCGATCAGTACATGATCCCGGGCATTCAATTAGACTGTTCCATTTTTCAGTCAATTAAACCCAATTCCCTGACTGGGTCATGCAGTTTGATTCCAAATGAAACAGCTAGAAACAACAAACGGAACAAGAAAGCCCAGCGAGGACGGAAATTAAAAGTGGTCAATTTGCATTTGGAGAGACGGGGAAATTGCTTGACATGCACATTTTCGGCCACGATGAGTCCGCTTACCTTACTTTATTAGCAGAAAAATCATTAATTTCTTGAGGATGTTGTCATATGTGTCATGTTGTGATTGGATGGAACCTCTAAAAAAAGCATGTGTGGAAGATAAACAAATAAACAAGTTTCAGGCAAGTGAAGTGCTTGAGGTGTTTGTAATGTACACAATTCCAATTTTTTGTGATATAATCATGTCCACTTTGATAGTGATCTAAGTTTTTGTTAGCATACTGCCGTTAGTATCATTAGATGTAGGGCAGATTTGGTGGAAAATCATTCTGAAACTCAATGCCAAAAATTTGGGGGACTTGTTTTTCCAAGTTTTGTTTTTGAATAGCTAGTGGAAAAAATCTTGTAGATCATCTTCATTTTTGGCGTCCATGGAAATTAGTTTTGGGGAATAATTGTATGTTTGGCACAAATGTACCAATCTTGTCCTTCACTTACGGTAGTAGAAATGTAGTTGGCTTGAACTATGGACATGATTCCATAAGAACCAATTTAGACCAAATGTAGGTTTTTTTGTAGGTCAATTAATTTCCCTTTTCTATGCAAATTGTGTTTCTATTAGGTTTGAAACCCTGTTGAGGTAGAATGTTACTACCAAAATAAACACCCAAAGGTGAGTACACACCCAAAGGTGGGGGGGAGGACAATTTAATGTTTCTATTAGTGACTAGTGTGCCCTATGTCCTTGTCACAACTATCAATATTGTACTTTACTAGCAACTTCAGCACTCAAGTGCCTAATATTTCATCAAAGTCTAAAAATAAGATTAGGCAAGACTAAAATATAATTTGTGCTCTTTTGGCAACCATTCAAATTGAACAATGTATAGACATCTAACAAGGTTTGGATACTTCTTTTGGAGTTGGGATTAATGGTTTCAAAAAGGATAAGAGGTTATTTATTTATAGAATGCATAGAATATTGAAACAAGATTGCCATAAATTGGTAGCATATGTCCCTAGAGAAGGATATCGTGAACCCTCCTCCAACAATTGAAATTTCCAAATAATAGGCAAGACATTGGGATAATTTCTTAATAAATTAGGCAAGAATTATTATAATTATCTTTTGCCAAAGTGACTAGTAAGGTATGGTATGTCATTTGTAATTGCCATAGACATGATGTTCAATCTATCCTTAAATATGACAATTCTCCGCAGTATTGATGTTTAATATCATGTGTCCTACCAACTTTTATATTATGTTTGAAGAATAGTCTTATATATATATACTAAATATAGGGCACAAACTTTCCTTAAGGGCATTCTAACAATACCAAGGGCACCTCCATTGGCTTGGTGGTTTAGGAGATTCAACCATTAGTCACAAACAAACAAAATAAAATAAAAAAAAATAGCATCACCGCAATTATTGGTATGCTGTTATGCAATTGCCACAAAATTGATGGCTAATCCCTTCTCAAATCTCCTTTCATACCCATTTTCAATTTCATTTAGTTACAATCAATCACTTCTCAAGAATTTTTCTTTTATATAATAATTATAATTATGTCTTACCTTTCTTTAATTGTCTTCTTATTCCTACTATTATTTATTTATTCTTTTTGGCATCATGTAAGTGATCAACTCATTGATGTTTGCCTATAGGTATTCTCAAGCCACACAATAAATCAATGGATTATTAACCTTACAAACAAAATAACTTCTAGATCATTGGTGTAGATTACAACTTGAAATACTGCCATTGGAAGTACATAATTTTTTTTCATATAAAATAGACATTTTAGCTTTGAATGACCCAAATAGACTCCATTGAAAGTAAGGTAAAAAACAAATAGTGCCTAAGAAAGGAAAATGATGGAAACAGAACAAAAAAATGATGGTATTATTTTCTTATTTTCCCTTTTATAAGTGTAATTTACTTTGGCTTCTATATTTTAGGTATTTAAGCTTGTTTCCACTAGGATCCATTTTGGTTGTCCAATGTTCAAATTAGGATACTCTCATGTCTATTTTAATTGTTTTTTGATGCACATCCAACAACTCTACTCTCAAATTTTTAATTCCTAATTCCAAGCATTCAAAGGTACTATTATCTTCTTTACCAATCTAGTTTGTTGTATAAGGTACCCACAGATTAGAATAACTTATAAATTTGCAAAACTACCCAATAGTATATTAAATTTGTTCCTGGGAGAATTTCAAATAGGAAACTTATGAACTATTCAATTTCCACTCCAACCAAGTAAGCACTACTTGAGATTTTGAAGTTGATTTCCTCAACTAGGCCTAATTACAATTCTACACTCCCCTCTTAATGGCCACAAGGGTGAAATGTTTTATCTTTTAACTTGACTCTTTTTACTCTCTTTTATTACTCCAACTTGTATTTTTTTCCACCAATTGGCTTGCTTCTTTAATTGGCATCTTAGGGACACTCCAACTTCCGCCTTGGTTTGATATCTTTGCAACAACTTTAATAGATATGTAACTTTTAGTAAAGGCTCACATCAAATCCTACCAACTTGGCTAAACTCTTCAGTTTCCTATTTAGCTTACTTAAACACTCATACTTTGGCATGCAACAAATATAGTAGAACCACCCATTACCAACCACTTAAGCATTTAGTGCATGATTTGGAGTAGTATAAGGTAGTGTTAATTTTTTGCTATGTAGAGAGATAGAAATGATGGGTGTTATCAAATTTTCATAATTTATTTCATGAAATTCAAATTGCTATGAATTTTAGAAGCTAAAAGTTGGCCTACACCCATCTCCAACACATAGATTCTTCCATCACTGCTCATTTCAAGAATAATTTGGCTCTCAAAACGAAGCAAATGTGTCAGAACAGAGATGGCTAGAAGATGGTTGGAAAACAAGAAACTAATGATTAACTTAGATATCCATCATCCATGTTGAATTTCCCATTACCTATAAGGTAAAATAGCCCATAATGGACCTTTTACCCATTGGGGACTTCTAAGAACGACCCCATTATAGTTTTCTTTTAGTTATTGAGATTTGGGCCACATTCAATGTCTTAGCTAACTTGAATGGAGTAATTAGTGATTGCAATAGGATCTTCCATTTTTTTAGTGTTAGGGCCACTTCACACTACGGCACAAGGTCGAGAGTCCGTCGATTTTAGCCAATGAGATTGCAGAAACCCAAGAGTTTGGCCTCTTGAGCCTTCACACAAGGAGGCACAACCCAAAGTCCGTCGCCTACTTGTCTGCCTACATGGCACCCAAACGAAAATTTCAGAAATTGGATGGATTAGAAATTGAAAAAATGGAATAGGTTTGGACTTTGGGCTTAGACTTTGGACTTTGTCCTTTGGAGGCTTCACACTATGGCCGGCCAAGGGCTCCAATTCCTAGTTTTTTTGGCCTATTTATTGCTCATTTCCTTGGACTCTCACCAAAGTTTGGCCACTCAATCCCACGGCCTCTCGACTTGGACGGCCATAGTGTGAAGAGGCCCTTAGTTCATTGTAGGAAGTGCCTTTTTCAGGTCTTCTGTGTTAGAAAATATTGTAATTGCAATAGGTGAGTAAGATGAGTATTATGGATCAGTTTTTGTTGGTTTTGGGGTAGTCTACAGACTCTTTTGGGTTGTGATGGGCTGAACACTTCAAAATTCATAACAAATTCACATTTTGTTGAAAAAATATAGTTTCAAATGTTCTTGCCATTTCTATCACTTGACTTTCTCTGGAAAAAAAAGTAGAAAATTTCAGAAATGACAAGAGGGCAAAACCCCCATTTGGTCCGTAATGGGTTGTTGTACCTTATATTGTCCATGAGTTTTGGTTGGTAATGGGTGGTTCTACCATAACTCTCCAAATTTCACAGACTTAAATCTTCCAATTTGATATAAACATTTTAAGGACATCTCAAATACAGTATTCACTTGTTAATTTCCAACTTAGGATTTAATTCAACTTTTTAGCTGAAAAGTAGTCCATATGAACTTTCGACATCACACATACACATGAATTTCAAAAACTCACAGCTTTCCAATTTGGTTGACATACACTTCACTCAAACACACTACTTAATGCATAATGATACATTCAAAGAAACAACGAGAATTCCAACTAGGACTAAATCATTCCACAATCCACAATAACACATAAACATTCCCAATTTGAACACAATTTCAATCAATTAGCCAAACTACAACAACACCAAACAACAAGACTTCCAAATCAAATAATTGCATTAATTCCAATTTGTCACACATACTTGCATTCAATCACAAGACAATTCCAACCGGACTTAAAACACATGCACAACCACATATTTATCTTAATAATTTCAGCACTTCCAATTAGGCACTCATTCTTACAGCACAAACAATTTCACACCTTCATAAGCTTAACATTCACAAAATCTCACACTCCAAAACAAGCTTACAATCCAACAATCCAACAGGCAACTAAATCAATCATCCAATTCTAGTAATCACAAAGTCATTAAACCCTAAACCCTAAAACCCTAAACTCATTTCTCTCACAGTGGGTAATAGAAATCTGAAACAAAGGTGTCTAAGTACCCACTCGGGCACCTTTCGAATCCTTACAAACACTACCTGAAATCACAACCTGTGAGATTACATTCACATGACATTCCTAATTGGTAACCTATCACTATCAAACATACTAACCATGGTTTCTTTTTTCATTTTTTATCAAGTGCCAAAGTGGCAATATTAAATGTTACAGTGGTGCTCCAAATTACAACATTCATCCACATATTGGATGTATAATATGGTTTTTATCTACAATTTGGTGATTTCATCTAAGATTTTTTTTTTAATTCAAAGTTGTTTGGCAATTTCATCCAAGTTTTTTGACATTTTTTGGCAATTTTTAGCCAAATTATTTTTTCTAGTGCAATCTAGCACCAACAAGCCAAAAAACAAGCTTTGATACTAACTCCAATTTGATTACCAACCCACCCACCCCATTTTAACACATTGTTATGCAATCAATAGGCAAAAATACTAGAAATTGACACTTCAACACTCGGAATGGCACAAACTGAAAATTATAACAATAATCTCTCTATTGGCTACATTTACTCCACCAAAAATTGCACAAATAAGCTATTCAAGATGGTTCCCATTATTATATTGAAAAAACTATTTTGAGGAGTCTTATTGGTAGTCAAAAAGGGGACTCGATGGATTCTCTTTGAACACATTTTTTTGAACATCGTATGAATAAACTCAAAATTTTCAAAATTTTCAAAATAAATTTAGGATAACCAATTATAGACTCTCATGAATAATGGAAATACATCCCCAACAAAGATATTACCTATGTGATTTTAGAAAGCAATCAAAATTAGGTGTAGTTACCTTAGATGGACAATACTCTAGCGGTTGCAAAATATACCATTGCCAAAAAATTGTACCAAGGCATATTACTCACTTGGAAATTAATAGGATGGCATCATTCCTTTTTGGAAAGACCTAATGTACACACTTGTGATTGAATAAATTATTTTTTCTAATTTTATTTTCCAGTTTAAAAAAAAAATCATCCACATTCGTGAACGTAAACTAGCTTCTTTACTCATCCAACGAAGATCACTTTCTACACTTCCCAAAATATGTGAAAATAAATTAAATTACTGCAAGTCCAAATCGGCTGCCTGAACACTGAGCACTAATTGATATAAATAACAGTTTAATAAGTTACCCCAAAATTCAAGCAAACCGGAACCACTAATTAATTTCAGTTACTAAGAATTTTGATCGGCTGCTGCCCGTTGACCCCTTTGACGCATGCAACATGCGCAACGTGGCGACGTCGGAACTCGCCTCTTATCCACTTTTGCTTGTCCAGTTGGACAATCCACGTCACCCATATTTTTGGCATGGGTGGCATTGCCAGCGGAGCGGGAGGATGAGTTTCGTAGGCGGCGGCTGCACTGGCGTTGACGTAAATTCATCCATAATTTTCCTGTTGGGTCTAGAAAGGAGTGCCGTGGGTCACAGATTGTTGGCTCTGTGGCCGGTAGGGGCAGAAAGTAAGGTTAACTTACCTGCCGGTTTAAATTTCAGTTTGAGAGAGCAATGACGCAAGCGTGTGAGCCTAGAAATGCGAGCCTATGAGCCTTGCATCTAGGTGTCAGTAGGCACCTAACAATCATTGAAGGTGCCTATATTATAGGTACCTTCCATATATATATATATGGAAGGCACTTGCAACATAGGCACCCTATAACCATGGAAGGTGTCAAAATACAAGTACTTGTAATAGAGGTGTCTAGGTTTTTAGGCTCATGATCTCAGGCTCACATGCTAACAATCCTGTTACCTTGTGTAGAACAAAGCCTCACAATTTTATTGTCCTTGTGTCTATGGCAATTTTTGGGTCAAAGCTAAGGCAGACAATCGACTAGTGGAAACACAAAGGATGTGTAGACTAGAAGAAGACCCACTCATCATCAAGCTCATTATATGAGTCTTCTTGTGCATAATTTTCCTAATCTACATAGTTGAGGTTTTTACTATTGGGGATACTTGAGGAGTCTTTTCATTTGAGGTTGGTCCCACTATTGACTTTGAAAAGTTGAGACAAGTGACACTTAAGTAGACAAATGTAAGATCAAATAATAGCAATTGATATTATAATTTTCCAACAAAGTATGAATATTTTTTATTAAGTTTTTGGTTGTTTTTTAAATTTTGAAACAAATGGGAATCAATTACAAAACAATACAATTACAAGATAGCTAAGCCAAAGGTTGGAGAGGAAAAGATAAGAAAATAAAGGCACAATAGAGGGAAAATCAAGAGCCAAGACTACGAGAATTGACTAGGGCTTTGCTATTGTTTGTTCCAACTAATAATCTCCTCTACTTTGGAACGGCAATTACTAGTGACCGAGTTCAAATGGTATCAAAGTTCGACCAAGTTTTACTTAGGTGTTGAAATCAATGGCAAGCCTTTTGTCTTGCCTTGAGAATTTGTTATGAAGTTTTGAATTGTGTTGTCCAAATGATCCAAGGAGTAATAGGAACCTCCTTCCCTTCTACAAATAATCAACATAAAGTGGATCCATGGTAGTCATGTTACTCACCTAAATTGTTGCACTATTTTTGTAAAATGACCACTATTCATTGCATTGAAAGACTATAAAATTGGGAGGATTTGAATCTGCATTTGAAATCAAGGACTTTAAATTTGCTACGAGAATATGAGAAATACAAAATTAACTAGGTACCAAATATGGCGTAAATTTTTTACTTATCCACCGTAATAATAACATTGAAATTTTTGCACCTTGGCTCTAATTTTGGGAAAATAAGGGACAAATTTTTACATTTATCTATGATGGACAAATGGGCTCTTGTCCTAGTTTAGCCCTTAGAGAATTTTTTAAGGGAAATAAATGAAATTTCTAATAATCACCCAATTTATTTCCAAAGAAAAATGATATTTCTCTCTCTCTCTCTCTTTCTCTCTCTCTCTCTCTCTATAAGATGAATAAATGATATTTCATCCATAATTTATATAGTTTTGGATGTAAACAACTTCATTGCCCTAAGCAAAGGCACAAGTTATACTAAAGTGTGCATATCCACAACCACCTCTTTTCCAATTGCATCCCCTATTAATACTTCTCTAAGATTTCTAGAGTGACATGCTATGCATCTCTCGATAGGAAATGCATTTGAAACAACAAAATTTTGGATATCCACAACTACCTTGGAATTTGAAAATAAAATTCAAAATGTTCATGAATCAATCAAAGGTAAAGAATTGAGGATAGGAATTGAATGAATTGTGGTTGGAAGCTTGAAATACATAATAGATGGATGATTTGGAAATTGGGTGTCTACATGGATATAGATGGAAAAGTGTAAAGAAAATAGGCAAAACAAATATCATTTGAAATTAAAATTAATTTTGAAATTTGAAATTAAAAGATGTTCATGGAAGTAAATTCTCTCTTCTTAGCTTAGTTCTAAGAGCCAACCATATTTACCTAATAAATTGAAAATAAAAAATAAAAACCAAACCATATCAATTTAACCCCTAAAGGACCAGCCTTGTGTTTTTTGCAACATAACTTTTTTGGGCAGGTACATGTGAGCGGAGATTTCACTCATTTAGGCTGAATTTTTTTGACAAGGTGTGGACGAGGAATATCTTTCATGCATGCTAAATTTCATTTCATTTGAGTGTACAAGTAAAAAGTTATGATGCAAAATGTTGTTTATTTCTCAACTCGGGCAGCTCGGGCAGATCTGAAAAAATCACTTTGTTCAAAAATAAAAATTTGAAATTGGTTTTCTAGATTTACATATGTGGGGAAAGCTTTGAATTATTCCATTTTGATCAATGTAATGAAAGTTATGAGGAATTTTAGTTTGCGGGCAGTTAAGGAATCTCTACTCTAAAATAAACTTTGAAGTCCTTTATTTAACTCAATTTTTAATATTTTTTGAAAAAAATAAAATCATAGGATGTAGATTGTTTATTACAACATTACAACCATTGGGATTGTCATTTTTCAATTCTATAATTAAAATTTTGACAATTTAGTATTTTGAATTATTCTCTACTTCTTTCTACTTACTATTTTTTTCCTATATGGTGTACAATTCCAAATGATTCGAAAATTTTCAAGAACATAGAAAACTTGCCTTGAAGAATGAATCCAAAGATGCACCACCATTTTGGACATTTTTACATACAAATGTGACTTTCTGAAGTGCTGCTGCCCGGTTTTTTGCAGGGCAAAAAATCTGATTTTTGTCACTTCAAATGTTAATATCTTGCAATCCACACGGTAGAAATTTCTGAAATTTTTTTCGCATCTTTTCAAAACAACTTACTACAAGATCCTACGGTTACATGTGTTCTAAAATGTTTTTTTTCTTAAATTTGTTTTTTGTGCTAAAAATGGCAGTTTTTGAACGTTTTTGGTGAAAACATAGTCAAGGAACTTTAGGGGTTAATTGATTTATACTTAGGGCTAACCGAAGGCAATAAGAAAATTGGAAAATTTCATTGGTTTGGAGTTTTTACTTGGTTTGAGAAGCTTAATACATTAAATTTCAAGATTAAGAGAATTCAAAAGGACTTGGCTCCTCTTTGGTATGATTTAGAAGATTTTTTTGATAGACTCAACCTTATAAAATAATCCTTCAAATTTGGTGATAAAATACATGAGTTCAAGCCTATTTTATGTATATGTATATATATAAATTATAATTTTATTGAAGAATTTTTATTGGTTGTGCATAATAATTGTTTGTTATTTAAATCTGATTGGCTTCACTTTCACTTTCACTTTAGTGTGACGTGGTTAGTAGTGAATTTTGGTGTTGCCAAAATTCTTGTTTCCATTGATGATGGGTTGTGACTTTTTGTACTTTGTGGGTATATTAGCATGTACTAATAGTCAGATTCTATACCACCATTGAAATCATTTTAGCAAGAAAAAAGGCAACATACTTCATGATAGGAGATAAGAATAGATTGTACACCTATCCTTCCATCAAATCATTGTCCACAATTGTTGTCCACTCTTATTGGTTGTTTGGAGGGTTGTATTGGATTTACATACCTTTCATGCTATCAAAAGCTTAAAATATAAAATTGAATATGTTTGACATTGAACAAAAATGATCAATAACTTGGGAATTGTTCCAAAAGGGTCCAAAAAAATTGACATGCTACAATTTACTCAACTCCAGTATTCAGCTTATGAAAGTGGTTGCTCCAATGTACTAGTACTCTAATCTCAAGAATCAATAATGTATTGTAGAGTAAGTAGTGCCACCAAAAATTAGGAATGTTAAAAAATTAATTCTTTAGTTTGATTACACTAGTATATAATCTAAATGCTAAACTCTAAGTTCCAACCCTAAACCATTTTTTCCAACAAAACTGCACATGTGCATCACATTATCCATACACTCTACACACTCTTTAAATATTTTGTAAAAATAACACAACTGACATTTACCAAAGGGCAAATTACAAACAAGAGGTTGATTCTTTCCTTACACCATCTTCTATGTAATACAAAACATTTGCAAGTGTATTATTTTTCAAGAAGGTCCAAAAGATGACAAATAGAAGGGAATACAATGTTTAATGAGGTAACATAGTCTATAGTTGAAGTAAAGATGCTCGAGATTGTGATAATTGTATTGCTTACACTTTTCATTCAACCAAAAATAATAACTTAGCGTGGTTTTCATTACTTCTCAAACTTTACATGAATTATTTGGATTATATGAGATACAAGCTTTTTTATTCATTTTTTTACGAAGTGACAAAGTGGTGAGATAAAATGTTATAGTAGTACTCCAAATTTCAACATTCATCCACATATTGGATGGAAAATATCACATTGGCACATATCATATCCATAATTTTGTTTCCATTTACAATCTAATGGTTTCATCCAAAATTTCTTTTTAATCCGGAGTTTCTTGGCAAAAAAATACTCATTTGTTGCCATTTTTTAGCCAAATTACTTTTATTTGGGTGCAATTTGGCACTAGAAAGCCAAAAAAAAGAAGCCTCGATGAGATGTAAGAGTCATACAACAAATAATGAAATGAAGCCCTCCATTTGGTACCTATTTTTTTTTTTTTGAAACATATGGCCTTCAACGACCGTAGCAAGGACTGACCTAACATTGCCATGGTTTTGTAAACCATGGACTAATCCCCATCAGGAACAAGTGGAAGAAACAAACCTCCTCCCCATGCGAACAAAGCTCTCAAGGCATGGGGAACCCCCATGTGAACAATGTCAGCATGGGGAGTTGAACCGGAAACCTCATGGGTTCCATGGATGCTCCTTTCACCTGGCCATCACCCAAGGTATTTTAGGGTCGTTGTGGACCACATTTGGTCCCTATTTCACTTCTATTTTTTTTTTAAATTCTTGTTCAACATGTGTTTTCTTGATATGTCAAGAAAGCACGTCTCCATACTTTTTACAATACTTTTAACCCCTAAATGCCCAAGGCACCAGATTCTGGTGTTTTGAAAACTTTGAAGTTAAGTAAAATCCAACCAAATTGCTATTATTAGTAGTTTATATATTTGGAGAATTATTTTTGAAGTCTAGTTTTAGGATCAAAAAGTTGATCTGAAAAATAAAGGATTATGATTTTTCTATTGAAGATTTAGTGCAAGGATACCAATTGCAATCTTGACTTCTCGTAGTGTAGAGGGCTCTTGAAAATGAGCCTCAAATACACTAGATCTCGGAGGCAAAATCGCATTAGAAATTCATTTAAAAACATTGTAGAATAGATTTTGAAAAACCGTAAATTGAATGGGGTTGTGCATGCTAGGCCCTATAACCTCATATTTTTTTAGAAACCAACTTTTTAGAGTTGACATGCAAAAAGTGAATTGAAAAATTTTCACAGTTTTTACACCTTCATGATCAAACATTTTAATCTTTCGATCTATAAGTGATATTGTTATGTTTTCTTTTCCTATGTGATCTCTAACATGTCTAGTTTGACTTTGTACGGTTACAATTCAAAAGAAATTGATACAACTTATGAAAATGTTGACTTTTTGTTCAATTTAGAGCAAATTTCCAGGAGCTCCAAACAGGCCTTGGGCATTTAGGGGTTAAAAGAACTCAACTGGCTGTCATTTTAAGGGCCAATAAGCGCACATGACATTTGAAGTGACCAGAAGCAGTCCTTCGCTTTCAGGGATAGCTTGAAAAAAAGCCCCTAGAATTTTCCCCCTGAATTTTTTTTGTTTTGGTTGCTTACCCTCGAATTCACACTATAAGTGCCTTCATGTCGGAAAGGGACATGGAATGCTTATGTCGGCAGAAATTTAAAGTGACGGTACAAGTTGGGGTTACCCTCGCCCACATGATGTTGGTTTTTGATGTGGATGGCCAGAATTTGCAGACAATTGTCCAGATGACATGTTGGGGATTCACAATTGGTTAACTTGCAGGTGGTGTTTTTTGGCAAAATTTTGGCAGTGATGATGAAAAGGAGCTAATACGGTGACATCCCTCCAAATTTATTTCAATGACATACTCCCAGAAACACTAAAACTACAGTAAAAAAAAGACTTGGTTCACTCTTATAGAACTCAAGTTGATCCTTTTTGGACACATGTTTTGAACTTATAAATATTCATCTTTTGTATTTGGATACTATCACATTTTCCTACATCATTGTTTTAAAGTCTAAAATCACACCATAGTATGTAGTGCCTTATTATGCATATATAAAGTCATACTTGAGTACATTATCACTTGTAGAAATCATTCATTATTAGACTAACCAAGTTGTATAATCTACAAGTGGGATAATTTGTCATGTTGCGACAAGTTAAACAAGCAGTGGGTGTTGAAGCTTAGTCTACTCAAGCATGTTTACACCAATAAATGGAGATTCTATGAGGTTGTACAACACTAATAAAATAGTTGGCCACATAAAGCAAAGAAACCTGCCCAAACAAAACCCACAATCCGTTAGGATTGTCTTATGATGTTTAGTTCAATTTTGTCGAGCACTTAGCATTCAATCTAGTTTACTCAACCAACAAATCTAGTTCACGCAACCAACATATCTTCTAGTGTCCGGAGAATATACCTACAATCCCCCAAAGGAACCATTAAGAGGTAACTTACGCACTTCATGTTCGGACCATTGTGACGTTGGGTCCCTCGCTCGCTTAGCTTTAAATTCCAGATGTTGATTTGCACTTGAATGGGCTCCTCCAATTTTCTGTTTTGTTCCGGCATTGCCAAAACTGTTCAGAAGCAATGAAAGCAACCCAATTGTCGTTGGGGGTGGTCACATCCAAAATCACAGCTCATGCCTTGGTCGGGCCCTTATTAAGTTAACTTAAGCTTTGTGTGCGAATCATCTCCCTTATCAATTCAAGGGCCCGTGATGTGATCCGCAAATAATATCAGCTCCCGGACAGTCAGTCGTTTGCTCAAGAAAAGGTGAATGAACGTGGTCATGGATTGTGCATTTGTCATCAATCAATCCGAGTCATCTTTCCCAACTCACTAACTTTCCTCGTGAGCATCACAGAGAGTACAACATAAGTGAGGAGCTTTTTTTTGTTGGATCTAGAAAATCTAGAATAATTGGGGAACTATTCGGTTTCTGAAGTTTTCACGGTTGAATTTGAAATTTGAAACCAACTTACTGATGAGTACAAATCTGCAATTTATAAGAGAATCCACCATGTGAATTTTGAGATTATAATATTTGATGAACCTAGTATTCCACAAATCCTATTTTCTCAACATCCAAAGAACGTCCACTCTGACAGACGCTCATGGGTTAATGGAAGCTTATTAGCAATCCCCAAACTGGCTAAATTTCGCTCAGTCACTACTTAATTTTTTCATGCCCTCAATGTTCAATTCAAAAAAATCTTCCAAAAATGAAAATTTGGCTAATTTCCCTGAACCTGTTTTGGGATCGCTGAAGCTTTGTAGCTCAGTCTTCTTTGTGTTGTTGGGAGTTGTTGGGAGGAGGTCATATGTCCCGGTAGACACTGATTGCGGGGGTTCAAAGGGGCCCCTGGATGTCGCAATGGAGTCCTAATGTTGTTTTGGCCCTCAAATCAATTAATGTCGTTTACGATCAGTGTGTAGGACCAGCAACATTGATAGCAGATTCAATCCCGGGGCCCTTCAACACAGGAACATCTTAACCGACCTCCCAAGGCTTATCTCTCATTGGTGTTTCAGCTAACTTTTGATTTACATAACTTATGTCGTCATGTTGTTCCTCGACAAAACAAAGGGGTGCATTGCATTTTTGTCTTTGTGTACAATTTCTTTGATAAGTTGGGAGTCCAATACATTGATAGTTTGAGATCATAGTAAAATGTTCGATATTCACGTTATAAATCTACGGATGTAATAAAATTCAATAAATGAACAACTATATGGCAATATGAAATTGTGAAAGTTTATAAAATTATATTTCATAAGAATTATAATTTTGACTAAAATAATTGTACAAATAAATATTGGATTCTCCAAGTCATCATAGTGTGTATTTGTGACCTTCCTAGCAACGCTAACAAAAAATTTGCAAATGAAGATATGGTTATTTGAGATGTTTCCAAAGTCACTACACTATAGTACTTTAATGTTTTATTGGGATTGGAATATCAATACTAAAAAAATGAGAGGGATTGACAAATGTTCAACATTACAAGTCCTTGGAAATCTACTCTAACCCCTTCAAAAATGAAGAATGATTTGGGGGATTTTTGAGAATTTGATAGGTATTTGCATTGGCAATATTTAGAAGTAAACTGTGAAAAAATATGTAAATGTGGTCTTTATGAATCCCTATCTGATGTACTTCATACAAAAGTATAGCAAAGGGAATGTTTTGGAAAGAAACCTGGCTTGATACTTGAGCACTATCAATATCAAGAAGGGCACTAATGTACTAAAATTTGTCACTTACAAAGGAATTTGGTAAATGAATGTTGGTCTTTCAAGACAAATGGACCCTACCTAAATGGTCACCATCCATATTAGTCTAGACTATAAAAAGAGCTTGAGTGGGAACTTGCAACAATGCTTAACAAAGTCAATAGCAACAAGCCTTAGGCACTATTGGCGATGAACAATGATGGCAGGAGTAATAGGACACCATGGTCATATGAAAAGGCAACAATCATAGTCAAGTTGTTAGAATACTTGTACATTGAACCAAATTGCAGTAGTGGGTGTTGCCCTATCAATCCACATTTTTTCTCATTGAAGTTAACAGTAATCCAAGTTTCTAAGAGCAACATATTCCCAAATACTCAAGACTCTAGAATTGACTTTGGGATATTTGGAGTTTTGACTAGTTGTAAGTTAGAGAAAAAAATTATTTTATTTTTTATTTTCTTACAAGTGTAGTGCAACCTATGCTCATTTTTTATGGATTGTACACACTTTGAAATAAAGTAAATATAAACCTTCATTGATGTGTACAATTTCTTTGATATGTTGGGGGTCCAATACATTGATAGTTCAATGCAGACTTTTAAATAATGCATTGTGAGTTTCAAAGCTTGATTTCCAAATTTAATTGGAATAACCAAGATCATAGTGAAATTTTTGACACTCACACAGACTGTAAATCTAGTGATGTAATAGAATTCAATAAATGAACAACTCTATGGCAATGTGAAATTGTAAAAGGTTATCTCATAGGGATTATAATTTTGACTGACACAGTTGTACCAATAAATATTGGATTCTCCAAGTCATCATGGTGTGTATTTGTGAGCTTAGTAGTGCTTATATAAATTTTGTGGATGAAGATATGGTTGTTTGAGATGTTCCCAATGTCACTACACTATAATACTTTAATGATTTTATTGGAAATGGAATATCAATACTAATAAAATGAGAAGGATGGATGAGTGTTCAATATTACAAGTCTTTGGAAATCTACTTTAACCCCTAAAAAATTGAAAAATCCTTTGGGGGATTTATGAGAATTTGATAGGTATTTGCATTGGCAATATTTGGAAGTAAATTGTGAAAAAATGTGTGAATGTGGTCATCATGAATCCCTATATGATGTATTTTTTCATATAAAAGTATAGCAAAGGGAGTGTTTTTGAAAGAAACATGGCATGACACTTGAACACTATCAGTATCAGGAAGGGCACTAATGTACTAAAATTTGTCACTTGCAATGGAACTTGATGAAAGAATGTTGGCCTTTTAGGATAGTCGGGCCCTATCTAAATGGTCACCATCTAGATTATTCTAGACTATGAAAGGAAATTGAGTGGAGACTTGCAACAATGCTTAACAAGGTCAATAGCAACATCCACATGCAACATGGTCATATGAAAACTGAAAAGGCAACAATCATAGTCAAGTTGTTCGAATACTTGTACATTTGACCAAATGCCAATAGTGGATGTTCCTTGTCGGTCTACAATTTTTCTCATTCAAATTAATGGCAATCTAAGTTTCCAAGACCAATATATTCCCAATTGCTCAACACTTTGGAATGGACTTTTGGAGTATTTGGAGGTTTGACTAGTTGTAAATTACAAGAAAAAAGCATTCTATTTTTCATTTTCTTACAAGTGTAGTGTATCTATTCTTTTTTTGTGGAGATTGTGTAGACTTTGAAATTAAGTAATTATAAGCCTTCATTAAGGCCTCCAAATCAACTATTTTTCTTCTTCAAACAATCAATACAATAAATTGATAAAACTTTGGATCTAAAATGATAGATAATGTCATTTTATGATATGAAAATAAATGAAATTGAAGATAAGATTGATAATCTATTCACAGATTAGATTCAATAAAATAGTTTAAGGTTAATTAAAACTGATTTGTTTGATTAGGATTCTATAAGATTATTGGAAGTTGACATAAGTAAAGTATTCTTTTAGATCAATTGGAAAATAAGAAATGCATATAAGAACTTTTAAGAAAATTAACAAAAAGAAACATGTCTAATTTTTTTAAACCACTATTGACAACAATTAACTAAATATAAAAAACCGAGTCTACATTCACACTTTCTACTATTTTGAACAACTTGAACCAAATATTTTTGGACATTTTTTAGTTGATGTGGAAGTGTCTTGCTACTTCTAACTTCAATTGTCTTGGGCCCTAGCTATTTTCAACTAGAAATATGAAAGAATTTGATAGGTATTTGAATTTGAAAAATAAAATCTTTTATAAAATAGAATCTAGTAGGGAGAGTCACTAGTAGTGTCCTCAGAAAGTGGAGAGAGTCCAAATATAGTGTGTCCTTTTTTTATTGGGTAACAAAAAAAAATTAAAACTTTATAACAAAAATATCATAGTATAGGATTCAAAACTCAAAGGTTGGTAAGAGATGGTTGAGTCGAAATTCCAGTGGGTGTTGTTTGGGCCTCAATCCGTCTTTGTTTTCGAACCCACTTGAGGTGCCATTCCTTATGGAGCGGCCACCGGGAGTCTCCCCTCTTGTCCTTTTGTATTTTATTTTGTTTTGTCTTTTTTTGCTTCTTTCTACCTAGGCCACTTGGGGTTGGGTGCTTGTTATTTTCTCTCCATAAAGTAAAGATCTCCTTTACTTGTGTCAAAAGAAAAAAGACAAGCGTAAACTGTAAAGTTAGTGTTACTCATCAAGATACCCATCATGGCCGCATTAAGGTAGACTAGCCCATTTCCACTAGCTTCCTATAATTGCCATCCTATTTTGGGCCCCATTTCCACCATAAAACTTATCCAAATCCATTTGCTTCTCTGACAATTTCAATGCATTAATTCCAACTTGGGTAACATATCAGTCCTTGATTGGTGGATACCCAAGTGCTAATAGGTACTTGGAATGGTGGTTATAGGTTTAGGATAGGATGTTTATGACTATAATCTAGTGTTGGTTTTGTAATTTCAAGGCAAGTCACTTTAAAAATTCATAGAAATTACAATTTAATCAAATATTTATAATTTCACTTGGGTTTGATTTGTGAAACATGCACACACCTCTAGAAAATATGTGCCCCTCTTGGAGTTGGTCCTAATATACTCAAATTGCAAATCAGGATGGTAATAGGCTGACCTTTAAGGGCAGGTGCAAATTCCTTGGAGTTTGGAAACGCTTGTTCTATCGCCAAAACTGAGATGGACCACCGCTATTCCGGATTGTATGATATTGATTTTTATGTTTGTAGAGACTTGGACTGTTTTTTTCTTTTTTCTTTTTTTCTTGAAACACATGGACAATCTCCATTGAAAGGGGAGACTTGGACTTTCAAGGGCAGGGGGCTCTAGTGAGTGACTTGAGTCTACTCAGTCTTGGAAGAATGATGCGGAGTCAATGAATCAGTGCTGTTGAGAAATTGTGACTTGAATGTAAGTTATCACTAACTTAGTCCAGTAAGCAAGGGATTAAGTTTGTAATGTAATGTACAAATTGAAGCGACCCAGTTGATAAGCCGGCAATTCTCAAGAGTTTGAATCATTCAACTCTGTCTGGTCTCAGGTTGAATTTTGCAGAAAAGTCAGCAAGGCAGCCTTCAGTCAGTGTGAGCCGTGAGGAACTTGGTGGCGAGAATTCGGTCAAAAACTGCATCTTTTACACAGTCATGACTAGACTCTTAGGGGTCAACTTTACACTAAGCAGGATGATAAAGTGGTCATACAGAGTGGGCCCCGCATGGTGAATTTATCCCTGGGAAAAAGACTGAATTTTTGTATGTTTCACCCATGACAAAACAAAATTGGAAATTTGAATTCATATTTGGAATCAAAGACCTTGAATTGTCTAGGAGAAATGAAGGACACAAAATTAACCAAGCCCAAAATAAGTTAGGGGGCAATTACCTTGCAGAACACATAATTTACCTCGTAGAGCCCACTTTAATGTCCTACTTATACTAAAGGCTTTGAGATGAAAATAAATTAAAAATTCTTGAGCACTGTTGTCACCTAAGACTTTACAAATGGTAACATTTTGATATACCAATGAGAGTTTTGAGAATTTTTTTGGTTCTTGCAATTGATTTGGTCTCAAGTGGAAAACGGACCTTGTTATTCATGGTCATTGAAATCGATGAGTATGATGCATTTATTAGATTTGAAGGATATGTCCAAGACTCTTTTTAAGGATATCAATGTCAAATATATTGTTTGTTTAATACACTTATCCTTAATCCCCTAAAATATTGTAGTGTTTTGAGGCCCCCAAATTGCATTAGAATACTTCTAACTTCTTACTTAAAACTTTACAATTTTAGGAAATGATCAAGATACATGAATAAAGTATGTTTACCCATAATTACTACTTCAAATGTATACAAAGTGAGATCATTTTTTGCATGATTTCCTTACTATACATGAAATGACAATTCTAGAGATGTCCTAATTTTCTTTTAAAGGATGATATTTGTTGTTTACCATAGTATACTTTGAGATTTATAGTATAAAAAGTGAAAACACTAATGTCGATCCTGAAAGAATTGATTGTCAGTGAGATCTAAATTGTACCCCCAAATTTTTGAACCCTTGAAGCTTCAAGAGTTCCCTCAAAGGACTATTGAATGTTCAAGCACGTGCCTATGATCAAGATTAGATTTTTTTTCCAAGATAGAGAAATTTGATTAACTTCTTATGAATAAATTTTTTATATTAATCAGTGCCTTGGAACAAAAATGCCACAATATGCTCCAAATAGACAAGGGCAGGCATGATTTCACAAATATAGAGAAACAAATGAATTGCTTGCTTTGAATCATGGGTGTATTGGATTAACCCTAAAATGACATGTAAGGGCCCTTGGGCTTGGTTATAAGTGAATCTTTGATAAAAAAAATTGACTTTAGGATGCTTCTCGAATGTTTCAAACTAAGTTATAGGCCTCTACTAGTATAGTGAATAAAAATTGCCAAGCACCACATCTAGGTTGCAAAGTTAAAGCTTTGTTCATTGGTCCATTTTGCATGCCTTCATTGCATAAACCTTGGGCAAGGAGCAAAATCCAAGCCCTACTTCAAGGAGATTTTTGATTGCCCCTTGGGTTGCCTATTAGGTCAAGAGATGACGTTTAACCCAGAAAGATAGGTTGGCCACCATGGAAATCATCCTTTTTGATACTATGTGAATCATTTGCTTAAAAAACAATCCCAAAATACTCATTGGAGGTCAAACTATTGTGCAAGACTTCCCCTTTTCACACCAAATTCCAAGAATGAACGTTTGTACTTTTGTCTTACATAGAAGGATTTTGTCATCCATCAAATACTTAGTGTTTGGGGCATTCTTCTAGGGGTAAGGTTAAACCTCACCAAAAAAACAAAAAACAAACAAAATTGCTAAAATAACAACTCTCTATTTGCTATTGACATGAAATTGTGAGCCAAGACTAGGTCACCCATAGACATCATATTACTAACTTGTGGGACCACTAGATTGAATAAACAAAATCCATACCTTAAGATAGGTTTGTTTGTTTGTTTGTTTTGTTTTGTTACATCGAGATCTCCTAGACCATGCATCCCCGAGTTGTGTTCTTGGTACCGTTGGAAAGCCCACATTGAGGAGGGGTGCATAGACTTTGTTTCATGGGGTTTGAACATATGGTGTGAAAGTTAAGGATTTTTGCTTTAATTAGAAAATTACTTTTACTTTTATTTTGATTGTGGCAACGGCACAGGGCACACTAGTAAATATGATTGTAAACAACTTTTTCTGAGACCCCAAACCAATAAATTCAAAGAAGGCAGGCAATTAATCCATATCTCTCCATTGTGAATCAATATGTTACGTCTTCCTTTGGCTGTTCCTTTGGCTGTTCCTTTGTTAGAGCTTGATCCTGCCAGCTGAAGCTTACAATCAACCCCAGCTCTTCGAGAGAGAACCCCCCCAAGCCAATCTCATGTGCGAATATATGTGCAATCGTGGTCTGGTCCCCGGGCATGTGCTTATATACAAGACAACTTCATTTTATTTTATTTTCATTTGATTGATTGATTGATTGCAATTGGACAGTTGTTGAACAAACCCCACATACATAAATGTCACCACGAGACTCAAAGCAAAGGATTAGTTTGGAGTACTTGCATTGGATGGCCGTGCAACTACATTTTCGATGGATGGACTACTTGCGTGTAACTTAGCCCCTGTTTGGGGTGTACCACATTTGCACCCCCATTTGAAGTGTACCATGTTTGCAATCTACCTTGCAAGGCCTTTGAATGATCGACGATTTTCAAGTGAAATGCCAAAAACGAGGCTTTCCAAATGAAATGGACAACTAGGGTGGAGAGAAGAAAATCAGTGATGGGCCACCAAACGACAATGAGTCGAAGTAAGTGACTTGGAATGGAATGAAATGAAAGTACTTGTGTATAAGTTATCAAAATGACAACCAAAATGACAAGTGTCATTCAATTGTACAATTTACAAAGAAAATTACAATTGGTATTTCTCATACTTTGTGTCAAATTGTCATATTGATGTATCTATTCATATCTTGGAAATTGTTGTTCTTGTCAAAACTAAGGCATCATATTGAAGTTCAATATTTCTTCCTCATATATGGATGAGCGTTTTGTATGTGCAATGTACAGTTGTAGTAGGGAGTACCTCAATATAGTGTTCGGTTCTAACATTCCAAATTTCCAACCATACATGGAAAATAAGATGTAATTGCTTGTGTCAATGTGGTAATATCATCACCTTGTTATTAACCCTTAATCCCTAATGACCCAAGTGACCATTTTCTGATTGCTAACCCTATACATTGAGTTCCATGTTCTCAAATTTTGAGGAGGGGGGCAATAAGAATTGTTTTGGGGAATTAGATTGTGTTATGAATCCAACAGTGGGAGTTTCATCAAATTCCAAGTTAAACTCTTCCTTGGGAACTTTTCAAAACTTTAGTGGTGTAGTGTAGTTCACAATTCGTTTGGGGGGGGGGAGGGCAATTTGGGCATGGACTAAAAAGTTAGCCAACCAATGCAACTATTGCCCACCTCAAAAGAGGACAGATCCAAGGAGCTCAAGGAATTATGAGACAAGTGTATTCATTCTTGTTTTTTGTACAAAGACCACTCTCATTTCAATGACCGTTGTACATTGCAAGCTCCATCCAAAATTGCAAAATGATCATAATGTTGTGAAATTTTAGATGAGCACTCTCAACCCTCTTGTATTTCATTGAGCAAAAAGGTCATCATTTCAAAATATTCTTACTAAGATATGCTCCATCAAAGTGTGTTTCCCTTGTCATTCCATTGACCCAAATAAAGCTTCAAACTTAAATATCTATTAAATTTTCTAGTCAAATAATTTGAATTTTTTTGAGGTTCTCACTCTCAATGTGAACTATAAGAACCTTCAGTTACATTTGATCTAATTTTAAGAAAAGATGAGCAAACAAATTGCTCAAGTTGTTGGCAATTTTGGCCCTTTTTAAAAGTATCCCCCCCCCCCCCTTGAGTCATTGGGAATTGAAGAACGGGCCTCCATGACCAATGTAGTGACCAAAATTGCTTTAAACTAATAGGTGCATTCTTTTTTTCTTCAATGAACAATGAAGTTGTCCATCAACCGTTTTTTAGCCTGAGTGTCCTTCAAGAGTTTATGTTGAAATCTTATAAAGTTTTCCTACCCCAATTTTAGCCCCATTGCCGAGAGCTTCCATAAAAGAAATATTGATATGGTTTGTGCCACAACCATGGTAGGGTATGTAAGTATGATCAATTTTTTGGATTAGTTTCATTAATTTCTCATGACAAAATAATTTGCATTCAATTTGTCAAAAAGAAATGTTCAAAAGATGTAAAGAACACCATGATGTGGGGGACAATTTTTTTACTCTAGATAACCATGTGTGTCCAAAGGGTATTTTGTAAGGGTCTATGAGTCACAAGCTTGAAATAGAATACACATTGAATAATAATCCCTCATATGATTATTGAAGTCCTTCTTTTATTAATAAATTTTTTAATTATTTTTTGCTAAATATAAACAACACCCTACTTCAAACTATGGCTAAGAATCTAAAATCCTAAAATCCTCTTTTGACTTCCAATGAGATCCAACAGAAAATTAGGCAATATGATAATAGGAACATTGTTCAATTATATATTCAAATGTATTTAGGAGTATTTATCTTTTATTTTTCATATTATAAGGGGAAGCTCAAAATAAAGTAAAAACAAAATTTTATTCTCAACTTGATATAAATTGTATTATAATATCAATCAAAGTTCAAACTTCTTAATAAGTACAAGAATTGTTTAAATCTTTGTGGTTTATTGATTGATAAATATTACATACTCGATCTAAAGGTAGTAAAATTATTTTTGAAAATTTACAAGAAATAATTAAAACTCCTCCAACATACTTTGTATTGTCAATTCATTTAGGATTTTCTTTCTTCTTTCTATTGATGACTTTTCTTGAAGCTTCTTCGCTGAATACTAAGTGGATGAGTCACCTTTTTCACAATATTGGTTGTGCACCTAGTGGATGGTTGAATGCTTATAGCACCCTCACCCTAGGGCACATTGGGCATAACCTTGACAACTTTTGGTAGCAACGACGCTAGTATGTGAGCCTAGAAATGAGAGCCTGTGAGCCTTGAGCCTAGGTGTAAGTAGATATTCTACAACTATTAAAGGTGTTTATAACATACATACTTATAATATGAGTATCCTATAACCATTTAGGGTGCTTGTAACATAGGTACCTATAATATAAACATACTATAACCATGGAAAGTGCCTATAACATAGGTACCTAAAACATAGACCACCATAATATAAATAGGCACTTATTATATAAACATGCTATAACCATGGAAGGTGCTTATAACATAGGTATGTTAAGCACAAACACCCATAATATAATTAGGCACTTATTATATAAACATCTTATAATTGTGGAAGGTGCTTATAACATAGGTACTTGCAATATAGACACCTATAATTATAAACATCCTATAACTATGAAAGGTACCAATAACATAGGAGCCTAGACTCCTAAGCTCATGGGCTCAAGATCCTAGGCTCATATGCTAGCAATTGTGCTTTTGGTAGGCTCTTTTATGGAAATCCATGTCCAACCATTATTTTTCCAAGGTGAACTAAACTTGTAGGCTCTTCAAAAAAAGGCCTAGCCCTTTAGTAATTGAGGTCCCTTCTTTGTTGATGTAAGACCATGGATTCAAGATGATCCAATCATTAGATTTGCTTTGAATATAGCATTGTGTGGGCATACAAGAAAATTTGAAAATAGTTTTGCAAAATCAACAAAAAAAAGTTGTAGAAGGTGGGGTTAATGAAGCGATATCAATGAATGAAGACCTCCAGAACTCAAGACTGTGGGGAATATTCTTCTGCCCTCTGTCGGTGACCCTTGATAGATCCATCCAAAATCCTCTAGGGCATCATTTTTTTATGTGAATGGATAGTAAAACTCTCAAGGGTTAACCCCTAATGACCTAAGGGGGGTGTACTTTCAAAATGGGCCAAAATTGCTAAGAACTTGAGCAATTCTTTTGCACATTTTCTCTTGAGATTAGATAGAATATAATTGAATGATCTTGAAGTTGACGTTGAAAGTAAGTACCTCAAAAAAAATTCAGATCATTTGACCACACAATTTAGGAGATATTTTAGTTTGAAGTTATATTTGGTCAATGGAAATATAGGGTAGTGCATTTTGAAGGAGCATATCTTTGTGAAATTTTTTTGAAATGATTTTGTTTTTGTTTTCAATGAATGATAAGAGAGTTGAGAATGTACATGTAAAATTTCACAACAATTCAACCATTTTTCAATTCATGGTGAAGCTTGTAATGTATGGTGGTCACTGAAATGAGAGTAGTGTTTGTAAGAAAAAAAAAGAATGGGACACTTGTCTTCTCCTTGAATTCTTTAGATTTGCCCTTTTTGAGGTGGGCAAGAATCACATTGGTTAGCTGATTTTTTAGCCCATGTTCAAACCAAACTCCCCAAAATGAATTGCAATCTATACTACACCACTTAACTTTGAAAAATTCCACAGGGTGGAATTTAACTCGGAATTTGATGAAACTGCCACCAATGGATTCATAACCTAGTCTATTTTTTAGAAGTAATTTTTTTTTGAAAATTCATAATTTGAAAATAGTCATTGTATAAAGATGGTCAACAACCAGAGAATGGTCACTTGGGCCATTACAAGTTAACCCTTTGAAGATTTTGTGGACTTAAAAGGTCCGATGAATGACTTCACTATCCATAACACTCTTAATAGTGCTGACCCATTCCCCCTTGGAGGAGGGATAATGCTTCCATGGATACCTAGGAGGAATTTCAATTACAATCTAAATGATACTATTGGCTAGCCAATTGTAGCTTTTCGTCGAGTTGTGTTAGTGTTACTAGATGGGTTTGTGATTCATCATCAAGCTATTGGCCGAGTGCACAAAGTGAACAATGCATTGCATGGTAGGTGTGTACATGGCAATTCCAAATTGGCTTGAACTTCGTGGCTATAGTATGTGTCGTATTGCTAGGGGCTCCACATTTCGGGGGTGAGGAGAAAGGACCCCACAACATTCGTTAACAATATTATGTTAACCCTAGAGACAAAGAATGCACCCTTGGGTCCAATAATCGGAATATTTTGGTGACTTCCTTGACCATGGGGGCAGCTTCCTTCCAGGGTTAATTGAGACATAAATTTCCTAATAATTTAATGCGGATATGTACCGATTGTCCAATGTCTGCAAAAGGCGGGCAGCCCCCACCGGCCCGGTGGTAAGTTTAACAGTTAATGGCAGCCCACCAAAATTATGCTGGTTGTCTTGCAACAGGGGCAACAAATGAATGTTGTGGGCTCACTGCCGACCAATGAATGACTGCCACCTAAGCTTTACCGCCCCCCCCCGCTTTACCCCCACCAGCTTTGCGTGACTGGAACTGAACCTGCCGGGAGTGCGGATGTGGGCTACCGGACTCCCCCAATGATTGAAATCTAGCTGGACGAGACATTCCCTTTGGTCAACCTTTTTTGTGAGAAAAGAAAGACATATTTTAGGTGGTTAAAGTAAATATAAATATATATTTTTAATGGTTATGTCCACAAGGCCAAAGACTACATTATGGCATTGACTCTCGTTTTGGAATCTTATCTACAATTGTATCCACACTGCACAATGTGGTTAGTGTTTAGTTAGAGTGCGGATGTGGGTTTCAACTACATTGAATAGTGAAATTAGGTTGCCCCTCGCTAATTTCTCGACATTTGACACTAAATAAATATTTACAGTTATTGTAGGAGAATGAACTACTTTTGAATTTCATATCGTTGTATTTGGGACTTATGAACCTCCATGTGTACAAATGGAAATATTTTTAGAAGTTTTTGTTGACTTTGATGGCTTGTAAAGTAACTTTCTTGGGGTAAGGCAACCTAATTGTTTAGGCAACCTAATTTCACTATTTACTGTAGTCAACCTACGATAAAGTGTCATGATTACATTGCTCTTGTTATCATCCCTAGTGAAACTGCTCTCATTCATTTGGATTCTAATAATGTGGCTATCTCCCCACCTCCTAAAGGGTTGCACTAATTATGTAAGAGAATCCCTCCAAATTGTGGAAATGAATGAGATTCAAGTTGAAACTATATAGGGGTGCCCATTGAAGTTATAAGTCATGGCTTTTCAACCCCATTCTAAACCTTTCAAAACCTAATTCCACATTGTAGAAGTCATAATACAAATTCTTAACAATTTTCACTATATTATGGTGCAACAATGTATGTGAACTTAGGAGTTGTCTAGTAGTCAAGTTTGCTTTGACCTCACCACCCCATATCTAGATTGGTTCATAGTCATAGTATGTCCTTGTTTTTCACATTTGTAGTTTTGTTGCCAAATTCTTACTACCAACTTAGTAAATTGTTAACAAGTTAGTTTTTCCTTTATATTATTCTTATTTCTATTAAAACAAAAAATTAAGGAATGAAATTAAGCTTTTTTCTTTGAATTTGTCTTCTATAGTTTCTCGACTCAATTCTTCAGTACACAAAAAATTAAATTCAAAATTTTATAGTTCAAAAAATTTAAGTTAAGAGAATACAAAGTCTTAAAACCTACCACTATTTGCTACTATGTCTAGTTACTATTAGTGAACTGGTCTTATTTTCATATCTTCTAGTTTGCAAGTGAAAAGAGGTTCCAATGCACCAAAGAACACAACATGATTTGGATACCATATGTAAAAGTTATGAAGTATAAAAGTTTTTTTTTTGTAAGTGTTCTAAAATAGTTTCTTTAGGATATGTACACATAGTGTTGATGACGATTTTAGGCAAGGTGTGATTTGGGGTGTACCCACCTTATGATGTTCTGAGTCCATGTGAAATATGAATTTTTTTCATCGCAAATAGTGTGGCAATGGCTGCCAGTTTGGGGGACATTGTCAATCTTAAGGCATAAAAAGAGGGTCTGGTGACTGTGGTGACTGTCCAAGGCTATCCAAGTACTGCAGTGTTGGACCCGGGACTCAGTGACATTAAAACTATCTGTAAGCTTATTTTAATAACTTACCTGAAGTCCAGAACACTACACTGAATAGGGGTATTAAGGGGACCCATACTAATTAATTGACATTCCACACTAAATAAATATCTACCTTTATTGTAAATCAGTAGTTATTGGAGTGTCGGGGTGATGTACATCATGTTTCAAACATCTACAGTTTTCTAGAATCAGTCCCTTCAATTTTTTGGTCCCCTTAATACCCCTATTCAGTGTAGCAGAAGGAATGTGACTTTGAGCTCCCGAGTCCCCACACATACGTGCAAATTGTTGAACATGAAATCATGGGCTCATGAACCTTGTATTTATCTTATTTTTTCATTTTCATTTTCATTTTTTTTTGTGTTGGGGGACAGGGGCACATTGAATTTTACTTCACCAGCAAAAGAACTTAAGGTAGAAGGCTCATAAATTGTTCATCTAAAGGTTGGTCCATTTTTTTCATGTATTTCTTTTCATGGGAATATTTTTGTCTCATTTTTCAGACAAAGAGAAATAGATGTAGAATGTAACACAAGTGGTTTCATATTTTTTGAAGCATTATCAAATTATTTATGAATTTTCAAACAAGTTGTGTCATAGGTCCCTATTTATGTCACTAGGTCTTCCATAAATTGTTCACTTGAAGTTATAAAGAGAAATGGAGAAAGGAAGGACAATGATTGGCTTTGGCAATAAATCATATTTTTTTTCCTTGATCCATTCAAATTACTGTAGAGGTTGATTTAAAGACCATTTCGTGTCCATTTCAAAGATAAAGTCGAGACAATTCTAAATGCCCTAATAGAGTTCAAGCCTCCTACCTTAGAAGACCAACCAATATGCACGCTTTTATTTTTATTTTTATTTTCAAAAAGAACAAAGGACATTTATTTCATTGCAAAAGTCAAACATTTATTGGTTGTGTCCTTTGGACAAAAATTATGGCATTGACTTTGATTTTTTGAATCTTATCTAAAACCACATTCACATTATACAATAAAGTTAATTTTGTTTTTGTTTTTGTTTTGAAACAAATGAAATGGAATCTCATTATAGGCATAGAACACAAGATTGCCATCTACAAGTATCATGGCAAGAAGACAAAGAATGTTAGAGCATGCCTACACAGCTGGCATAGTGGATGACTTGTTTGGAACAACCTGCAAAACTACCCCACCCACCTTCCATAATGAATGACTTCTTGACTAGCAAGCTTGCAAATTGGACGGTGGTTTGTAAAATGAGGTGTTTTGTAGGCCACCAACATGGCTTGCAAATGACTAGCAAATACAATGAAACAAGAAGATCTAACTTTACCTAAATTCCTCTTGCAGTAAGATGTATTGGTTGCATTTTTACTTGGATGCAATTTTACTAATACTAGTGCCTTCCAGATTTTTAATTATCTCCCTCTTCACCTGAGCTAGACTAATTAACAAGTTACGGGAGGGGCACAACATTTCCACCCGCCTTGCGAAGTGGATGGCTTGGCATTTTGCCAACCATATCACTCTTGCATTTTGCAAGGTGGGTGGTGGTGATCTTAGGGTTTGGTTAGAGTGGGCATGTGGGGTTAGACAAAGCTTCATGGTCACATCATTCACCATTCTTGTCTATATTTTGAGATGAATATGGCTCCTTGGAAAGTAATTATGCCTTGGATCCGAAATAATATTTGAGTATTGTTCCTATTATTAAATAGCATAGTCATTTCATGTTTTGTGATTTTTGTGCAAGGTTTTTAATCAATTCATGTACATATGGAAAGGAGATGAAAACTTGCAATAAAAAATATTTTAGAAGAAGATTTTTTCATGCCATAAATTTTTTGGCTTAGAAAGTTCAAGATCTACATTCCACTCCCTATGTAGTACCCCGTGTAGTACTAGTATAAGTGAAGCTTTGAAGGGCAAGGCCTATTACTAAGGTATCCAACCAAAAAAATTTAGTTTTTGGATGAATATTTGCATTCTTCATTTCCACAATTTCTTTGATAGTCATCTATTGGACACTCTTTGTCCTCTCCAATATTTTATGGTTCATATACATTGCAATATGGTCCAATTAAAATTATCTTTGTACACATAAAGTCAAGTGACATTCCAACTCCACTATAGAAACAATCTTGTGTTATATTTTTGTATTTGGAAACACTAAAGAAATCATAATTTGTGTATTTTAGGACAATGACCTCAAAAAAAAACTACAATGTAATTCATTTATTTCTTCATATGTGCCTTCCGATGGATTCTTTTCTTGGACTACATAAATTTTATATCTAGTATAATGATTTATTCTATTAGTCAAGGTGCATAGTTCGTATCATGCAAAATGATCTATTTCTATGAATATTATTTAAAATTCAATATAATTTGAACTTGACCTAATGAAAAATAGTATAATTTTGAGAAATCAGTGTGGTGTACACTAGTAGGATAAATCAATGCTTTGAAAATGCTTTCTTGATTAGATTGAAGACTTAATTTTTAGATAGATACAAACAATTGTTGGTAAGCTTTATGCTGTTATAATTAACTGAACCATCAAATTACTAGGATACATCTTGGAAAAAAGATGTAAAAAAATGCCACATTTTAGGGTAGTAAGAAAAACTAATAAAAATTTAAAATAATACAACCATACAAAATTGTACTAGACTATTCATTGTTAAGGGAATATGTGGAGAATTTTTAGAAACTTAGACCTTGGTGTTCATAAGATTATAGTGTTTGAAATTAGAAGGGAAAAGTTATATTTGACCTTTTGCAACATGGTTATTATACTTGAATTCTTCATAGAATGAGATTTTTTTTACCAATTATCAATAATGCTAGTATGTGAGCCAACACTAGAAGAAATTCCCGCTTGTCTAGTTGATGTGTTTTTGTGAAAAAAACACAAAACTGTGTTGGAAAAAACGCAGTTTTGCAGTTTTTTTACTTAGAAACTGCAAAACTATGTTTTTTCCAACACAATTTCGTGTTTTCAAACAAAAGCACATCAACTGGACGAATGGGAATTTCTTCTAGAGCAAAGAATGCAAGCTTGCAAGAATTGAACCTACATTATAGTTAACTATAATATAGATACCACATACTATAGAAGGTGTATGCATCATAAACACCTATAATATGGATATTTGTAACATGTATACCCTATAATCATAGACGGTTTCTACGGTATATACACCTATAACATAGGTGTGTAGTATAATAGGCTCATGGGCTCACTCTCCTATGCTCACATAATAGCAACCCTTGACCAATTACTCCCATATTATGGTAGTTACACATCAGTGTATGCCAAGTTTTGGAATGAAAAGAAAATTTTTGCACATGTTGCTTGAAGTTGCATGTCCTAAGGGATTTTTTTGGGTATGAGAACCAATTGTATTCCTACAAAGGATATAAATGTTTATACTTTACTACCATAAGTCATTCAAAAAATTCATTCAAAATTGACAATGAAGGAACCTGTCACAAATTTTAAATTAGTCATCCAATAATCAAGTTGTCCTCTTTAGGCGTTATGCCTTTGAAGAAATTATAGGATTGCTAAAAATACAACAAATAAGCCCATTCCAATGTTTTATAAATGAAAAGTTTGCAATCAATGCTTGATTCCCACCAAACTAAAGCATACTTTGGCATGATAAAAAGGGTTGGCAATTCTTGCAAAGGTACGTTTTCTTCTACAAACATTTTATTGGATTTTCAATGAAGGGGAATTTCTTTCATTTTGTACATTCTAAAACTTGAGGTGGGTTAGAGGGCAAAAATACAAGTGGCACCATGAGGATGAATAAAAAATTCATTGTGCAAAACAACGACCTTATATTTTGCCACAATGAACTTTTCCAATACCAATTGTGGTGCTATTAGTTTACTCTGATGGGTTGAAATTGTTGATTTTCCATAGTTGTGAATGTGACAATACAAACAAATAGTAATATTAAATAATAAATTCAATACTAATACAATTATTTTATAAATAATGTAATTTTTATAAATTAGATTTATGTTTGATAATAAGACAAATTAGTGTATTGATTGTGTATCCAAAGTTCTAAACCTACATTCATTGTCAATGTCTTTTTGCCCTTTAATGTCCAAATTCATTTATATATTTTTGGATATTTTTGCTTTTATATTTGTAAAATTATCATACTAACCTCAATTTCATCAAAGTAGTCGTAAAGAATGGTTAGATTCAAGATTTACTTGCCTTGGGATGAAAATTATTTTGGATGAGACATTACCATGAAGCTCAGATCTATTCATCATCTATAATATGAATTGAGAGCACTTTGGAGTTAACTAGTCCATGATTCACATCCATATTGACATTTATTTATATTTATATTTTTTGTTAATAAATCATTAGAGTAGATTTAGATCAATTTAAAAAAATAATTATAATTGTGTAAAATCTCCAAATAGTATGGATTCTCATACTAAAGTAGAACCTTGTAATTGTGATTAACTAATTAAAATTGTTAGGATGTTTCATAATTGGATATTTAGCCATCTATTGAGGATGCATGTTGAATGTTTGAAAAAGTGCACTTCATCCAATTAGTATTCATTGAAGAAGTTTAAGAGAAATTTTGTAATGTATCAATGGGATGAAGAAGAAAGATCTATATGAATCAAGAATGTAGACATTATGAAGCACAAACAAATATTTATTGTGTACATATAGTTACAAAATTACTATAAATTTAATCCAACCACTTAGGAGTTAAAGAGTAGTTTGAATTTCTTCAAGTTCAATCCAAATTGTTAGTAGCTCTACACCAATTTATTCAATCAATGTGAGAGTTTGAATAGTGCATGATTTACACTACTCTAAAGTCTAAATCAACATTAGATAAATTAGTTCCAAAAACTAGTTTTGAAAAAAACTCAATTAACTTTTCACAAATTCATGCTCTAAATGAGTTTCCCTCAAAATGAATTTTCAAAAGCTGTGATGTTGACATGGAAATATTGAGAAAATTAAGTTACATTTTTTCATAATATGTGACTACAACCAATAGTGAAGGACTCAAAAATATAAAACTCACCGAACATAACTTAGATTCCTTTTACCTCAATACCACTTTCTTTGACTCCAATTTCTAAAGAATAGTTCACAATTTTTTATGAATTGAATTTCATGGTAAGGACTTTTTACATCAATACAATACAAGAAGAAATGCTTGATGTGCCCAAAGTCAGACCCTCCCCTTAATAGCAAGAATGTAATAAGTGCTCTAATTTAATAAGTTTGAAAAAATGAGAGTTGAATTATTATAGGATGGGGAGTCAGTGGGGGAGAAAAAAGCATGATAAAGAATTTTCTTTTTCTTTTTCTTTTTAAGACACAAAGCAAACATGAATTTTCTTTTCATGTCAACCTGACCTCTCACTGGTTCCAAGCAATATGGCAATGACACGTGTCCATTGAGGGCTAAATATTAAAATCACGTTTCAGCAACCGTACCACAAAAGAAAGATGTTCTTCTAGACTGCCGACCTGAGATTAAAGGTGCTTGCTACGTGCCACGTGCCAGTCTCCCAGCACGCCCCAACACAAAGGGACGGATCCGTCAAGGACCGTCAAACTGCCGGGACCCAGCCGGTTGGTGGCCAGCCAAGCCGACTGTACGAAATGACGGCAGAAGCCGGAAGGGAAGGGAAGGCAATTCAAGGGAAGGAGCCGGTGCATGCTGGGCCTTTGCACGGCAGCCAGTGTTCACAAATAGGGTAGTCTGCTCTTCAAGCGACCATTGGTGAGCTGATTGCCTTTTCGGGGAAGCTAAACTCCTTCAAACAAACAATTTTCAGTAAATTTTTGTAGGAAGAAAAATGAAATTGGCATCGCATTTCATGTTTTTTGGAGCTTCGTGGAATTAGTTAGAAAATTTTTAAGTTGAAACGTAGTGGTCACTAAAAGTGATAACCTCCTGAAATGTACACTATTGGTACATTGAAGAGAGCAAAATGTACTGTTGCGTCACAATTGCTTTTAGAGCGAACCACCTTACGGCCAAATGTAGCCAAGCTTTGACTAAGTTTATTGGCTCTACCCTTTGGATAGAGACTATGGCATTGTGACTTTCTCGTTTAGGAATCCTTGTTTCCAAATCCTATCTACAACCACCACATTGCATAGCACATCGCGTTAGGGGTTGGTTAGAGTGGATAGAGACTCATGGTCACTCCATTTTTGTTTAACTTGGCTTTAAGGTAAATCAACCTATGACAAGTAGGATCACTAGTTTTCCATATTGGCATAACTGAATTCTTATAAAAAAAAAAGTTCCACACAATGATAAATGTGAGAAATGGGGAAAACAATTGAATTTTCATTTTTTTATGACATAGTATGAATTTGTTGTGAATTTTTGAAGTATGTTGCCTCATATGCTACCCAATGGGCCCCAAAGAGTCTTGAGACTACCCCCAAACCAACCAAAAGTGTATCAATAATGATCATTTTACTTACCTAAAGGGTGAGTCACAATATTTCCTAACATGGCCAAAATATGAAGGCCTAAAAAAGTCACTTCTTATAATGAGTTTATGCTCTAAAGGTGGAAGTTCCTATTGTAGTTCTTAGTCATTCCAGATGTCACCATCATCCAAGACATTGGTTGTGGATGCTAACTCAACCTTTTGTAGCTCAAATCTCATTTATTGTATTTTCTTTGTCATGGATTGATGCAAGATTGCAATGAGTCATTTTCTAAGTGTTTGTTATGGGACTTTTGCTTGTCATAGTTGGTAAACCTTAGCCCTAGAAGGATGAGACCTATCACCAACAATGTACTATTTTTAGCAATCTATCAAAAAAATCCAACCTTCCTTACGCCTTCATGACAAGTGTAGAGGAAAATTGGGGATTTTTTTGTATTGCATTTCACCAATTGAAATCCATCTATAGGAAGATTGGAAATTTGTTAAATTTGCCTTATTATAATAAATTAGAATACTTGAACAAAACATAGTTAAAAAATTATAAGATGGTGTCTTTATCATATAAACCATTGCCACATGAGTGACATTGTTGTAGGCAAAAAATTTACACTAATCACCAAGGTACTTGACCCAAAATGATCTTATTTATAGCCCAATAATTAGGTGCATTCTTCATTTCTATAGTAACCAAGAAAATCATCCATTGGCCACTTTTAGGCCTCAATATCTTTTCAAGATTACAGTTTGAAAATTTTGGGAACTTTTGTACATTTTTACTTATGAGTATCTTTGTACAAATGTTTTTGTATGAATATGCTATTTATGCCATTTCCATTTACAAGTGAAAACATACGTGTATGCCATTAGAGCAAATGTGAAGACCCACGCTTGGTCTAATTTGTCAAAAAAATCCACTAGTGATCAAATTGATTGTAAAGGAAGGTTATAATATTGTAAAGATTTCAATGTTACTTCGGATGAATGAGAGGTTATTTGGAAGAAAGATTGGTCTAAAAATAGTTTATTCATCATCTACAATATGGATGTCTTAGCACTTTAGGATAGTTACTACAAAAATGTTAGAATACTTACCCCCTAAAATGGCAAAGAGCATTGACACAATAAGAACAAAGATGGTCAATTTCATTAAAATGGTAGTATTCCATGTGCCATTTTTAAACCATGCAATCTAAACTATAAAAGGGACATCTAAGATTGGTATAAATTTTGGAAATCTAGGATAATTGTAGATTATAGAAATCTACAACAAGTATAGGTTTCAAACCGCTTGGTCTAAACCATCTATGATATGTCTAGATTTCAGACATCTAGGACAAGTCTAGATTCCTATTATTTAGGACAAATCTAGATTTCAGACTACACACTCTAAATCTTAAAAGTGCCAAAGTAATGAAATGGCTCACCATTTCAATGGAATAGTGCCATTTTAATGAAATTGACCATAAAGGGACTTATATATCTCCCCCCTCCGTGGCTCATCCAACATCATAACAATGATCAATAGGGCCCATAAAGATCACTGTAGACAAGATCCTATAAACACATTGATTTCTTCATCATGTCTTATGTTCAATCATAGGAATTTTGTTTGTTTGTAATCTTGGTCTATTGATTGTGGTCAATCTCACAATGAATAAATTGTGACAAAGTGCTAATCAAACAAAGTGATGAAGTTAATATGGCAACAAAATTATAGAGAAGATTTATAACTTTGGACCAAGTCATTTTACCTTGGCCATGGCTTTACTTGGGACATAGTGGCATGCAATTGTCAATGGTTTAGAAAACTCTTACATTGTACACTAGAGTAAAATCCTTGTTCCTATTTGATTGATTTTGGGTGTCAATGCTCCTAGATTGTAAAATATTGGGATATTTGAGGTAGAAACATCCATGCCCAAATATTTGGGCTAAACAAATTACAATAGATAGAGTGAAATCACAAGCAAGTGCTAATTTTGCAAGACAGTAAAATGGAAATCATTAATATTCAAATTTTTTATTATGAAATTCACATAATTTTGATATTTTCTATGAAATTTCCAGATTGGAAGAAACTTCAAAGTGTTCAACATGTGCAAATGTTTGAAGAGCCTTGTAAGAGAAAAAGACCCAAAACCATTCACTAAAACTTTACAACCATGAAGTGCCATTTGTAAGGGAGGAGCCATTCAAAGCGAATGGTTTGTGGTGATAACTTCTTGGTGACATGACTTCAATAGACATTTCTATTTGGTAGAAATGGGGCCAAATGGATCAGGTGACTTAGTTCTTTCTTAGTTAGTAGTGTTTTCAATAACTGGAGCTAATTCTGAGATTCACATTTGATACCACTGTCATGTCTGTGTAGTCGGTTCCCAAATATGACTAATTAAGCCTCAGTCTACCAATTTTTTACAATGTGCTCCAAAAATGTAAACCCAACTTCTGATTACTGTGTTAAAACTTGCATGGTTAGTTCATTTACGTTGGCACTGTTTTTAGCAACTGCAGCTAAGTTACTTCTGAAAACCACATTCTTTGTTACCACTGCATGTCTGCAGAGAGTTCAAAGGCGTGTCTGAACTTCTACCCCTTTATTTTTTACTGCTCTCCCAATTGTCAACCCAACTTAACTTACTTTCTGTGTTTAAAGCTTCAGTTGGGGTCACTGCCAAACGTGGCTGAACTTCGACCGTTTATGGTTACCGTATTGCTTATTCAGAAATGTTAAATAACCATTTACCCCTGAAACACTGCACACTGAGGTCAAAAAGTGGCAGATGGATGACTTTCAAGATTAAGTTACTACGGTAGATTACTGCAGTGAAATGAAGAATGCGTGTATTGGTTCATAAATTAGATCAATATTTTTGGTAAAATATTTTGAAGATAGGTCTCATTCTTCCTTCCAAGGTGAACCCCACTTTACAGTGTCCAAACCAATGTTTGGGGAGAATTGCCGGTTAGTTCATTGTTAGCTGGTGGAATTGGGGAAACATTACCAGGTTCCAATTTGAAAAAAAATAGAAAAAACATGGTGACAAAATCTATGAAGTTTCTACTTGGAGTTCAAAAAATAGAGAAAAAAAGAAGTGGACTCAGTACTTGAAAAAATGGTTTAATATGGGAATGAAAAGAAAAATAGCTGGTGAAAGCTCAAAAAACTATCCCAAACGCTGGAGAGGTCCAAACTTGCATTTGAAGCTCCACTGATTTCTGAGCCTTGTTTTTAGCCACCGCAGTAATTCTGACAGACCCTCCCGCTTGAGAGTGGAGAGTGGAGAGTGGAGACCCCGGCCTGCCGCCATTCGATCGATCGCCCCCGCATTCTGTGCTCCGAATTGAAGGCTTGGGGTCACATGCATTGCTGGTGATCCCTTGGGCAGCACGAGTCCGAGCTCATCAGCAGCCGGGCAGACAGACAGGCCGGGTCGGAACAATTCTTCCGTTCCGTTTGGCCCGACGGAGCAGCAATTCGTTGCGTCTGGGGAGGCGTGTTAAGCCGACATGGCGGCTGCCAGCCTCCTTTTGGCCGCAGCCAGGGAGGCTTTTAAAAGCCACGCCATCCTTTCCTGCAACCTCTACTCTTCCCCTTCACAACAGCTCCTGGTGCGCTTACCTTACCTTCCAGGCTTGCTCCTAGCTCTACCGCCCTCGGCAAACGATCAAGAGGACGGACGATCGACTTGAAGGACTGGTGCTTACTAGAATTGACGGTAAAGATCGATCATTAGCTCTCTGTTTGTTGTTTGGATTTGGAGTCACATGCATTGCTGGTGAGTGTTGATGGATCGGATTGGAATGGTGTGCATGTTTGTAATTTGGTACAGAGCGTTAATTTGTTTGTGAGTCCATGTCAGTTCATGGGATATGGGAAGCGAAAGGCCGTCGGCCGGGTTGATACAGTGCATGTGGCGACAGTGAATAGTGGGTGGTTGTGATTGTTAATTGGAAGGCCGGAGATGCCTTGCGTGCTTCATGAATGATTGCAACTCTGCAGATTGTTCCAATGTTGTGAATGGACCGCGAGTTCGTCGTCCAGTGGGGCGTGGTGACCAGGACCGTGATGTACCCCTTGATCGATCGCTTGAATTAATTGAGTGGTTACTGTGTAGAAATCTTGTCGTGTTGCCATGCGGTTAGTGCTGAAGGATCGGATGGCATGGTACTTGGAGGCTTTTGTGAGGCTTTTAATTTTGTGAGGGCAGGCGGGCGGGCGGGCCGCGGGCTTGCTGCAGCTGTGAGTGTGGCTGGGTGATGTGCATGTCTTGGCTTTTCGATTACGTGTCTGACAAATTTGTCAAATTTGTCAAGAGAAGAAAGTTACTTTGTTCGCAACACCTCAATGCACGCTGAGATTTGAGAGTGCCTTGAGAAACTAGAGCAATGAGTTCTGGAACGTGGAGTTTTTTAATTTTTAAGTGTTTTGACGGCCTCTCAAGGCTCTAGTTTCGAGATTTCAGAACAGAAAGCATCTTGGATGCTCTCTAGTTGCTTGTCTCGTAGTGTTCGCAGTATCGACCTCTAAGTTCTTCAGTTTGTTCGATCGCAGATATGCACGGGAAGGAATACTGGGTAGCTTCTTGAACACTCCATCCATAGCACTAGAGCCAGCCCACTTTGCTTCCCGTGTCAGACTGAATCTCTGTCTTCCATCGACCCCATTTGGATTTTACACCACTTTGCGTCTGTCTGTGGTAAGCCACGTGTACCACTGATCGCCATTACAGTGCTGGCTAGCTTCAGAGTTTCACCATCTCCTTGCTGCCTGCCCGCGTGGTTGTGTACATATATTTATATGTATTATTAGTCGTTAGCTGCATTCATCTGAGCTTGTGCACAACGAGCTGTAACGGTGACAGAAGATTTTGAGAGCTTTTGCGAACGATCGATCTAGTAGCTCATCTAGCTCTTCAGGACGTAGATACTAGTATTAATTGCTCCTTATATTATTCGGAGTAGGAATAAACCGTGTTCGAAGTCATACAATGCGAATCGCATGCAGCATCAAGTTGCATGATCTGCGAACTGCACTAGAATATCATTTCAAGCTTGTCTCGACACAAGGTAATGCGAAAAGAGCAACGCTTTCCAATTATTTGTTTACTATCAGTGTATATTTATATTGCTTCACTTGATTCTTGCTCTAGCTTGTTGCAAACTCAAGATCAGGTAGCATGTATCGAATGACATCGAGGTTGTAGAAGGTAGTCCAGTACTTGGTCGGTGCATGCTTAAGCGCGTCTTTGTCTGTCTCCAGCTTTGGGTAGCATTTACTAGTGAATCATAAACTCTACTCCGCCATAAAGTGGCTCCCCGGGGTAGAGTGACGCTCAAGGAACCTTCTGAATTCCTTTCTTTTTCCTTTCCTTTTGTTTCTTTTTCTTTCCTGTCCTTTCTTGGGGTTTCCCTTGCCTTGCCTTGCCCCCTTCTTCCTCTTGCACCTGATCGAGTTTCTGACAGAAGATCCAGAACGGTAGTCTGTACCAATTACCATTTTACGCGCAAAAGTAGGAGAACGGCTGCGTAGTCTCAGTATCCACCTATTGTGGCCTGTCTTCCAGCTTTGTACGTCCTTTGGAGTTTCGATCTTCCGAAGTTGGCCCCTGTTCTGGTTCACACGTTATATATACGGTTCCAACCATGTGATAACTGCCGTGCGTTCCCTAGCAGAGACCATCAGTAGCTGCTCTGATAGTGAAGTTTTTGGTATCAAATTCTGTGTGGTGGTGTTTTCGTGGTGTTGATCAATCTCACGAAGTCGGGATACATTATAAGAGAATATCACAGTCAAGACGGATTCCTACCTTTCAGGTAAACCTCCAGCTGTTGTAGATGTGGCAGATCAGTTCAGGGAGAAGCGTTTTGTACCAGCCCTTCCGGAAATTCAGTTCAGGCTGACTCAGTCAGATCTACATATTTTTTCAGGGGTTTAATTTCTGTTTTTATTTTTTTTATTTTTTTTTACTTTTTCACGACGGAGAGATTCGAAGCTGAGAGGTGAACTATTGCTACGGTCATCAGGACTTGAATTGGTGCTGACCTGTGTTGTGGAGCTAGCTCTCAAGATTAACTCTTTTGTCACAGTGTTGAGGTTCATCGTGACGGGGGTGTGTGGGGGTGTCCTTTTGTGTGTGTGTGAGTGTGTTCGAATTCCTGCCTTGGGAGGGGGGAGGGGGAAGTTTACTCACAATTTGCTCATGAAATTAATCATGATGCTAACTTCCAGAGCAGTTTCCTTGATTGCGGCATGAGCTTTCGGTTGAGGAACCGACTGGCGTGGCCACAGAGCCAGAGCTTGAGTGCATGTGATAATTAGCTTAGTTTGCAATTTGGTTTAAACACCGAACCCTGCTGGACCCTCCAGAAAGTTGCAAATTTTCAAGGACATGCACCACCTCATCAGAAGCTATGATTGTCATGTTCCCAAAACGCGTTCCAGCTTCTAGCGTCCACGTTGTTGAACACCCAAATTAAGCAGGGAGAGTAACAGGGAAAAGGTCGAGAAAAAACCGCAAGAAGAAAGTAGGTTTACAGCACTATTTTTACACCTTGCCCGACTGAACCAACTGTACTACTGTACAAGATTTTCAGTTACTTACCACCCGCTATATTAGGCATCTAGAAACTGCAGTCTGTTAATCGGATTTGCTTTTGAACTAACTATAGTACTCCATATGATAAGCTCGTGGGGTAACCCAAATTTGGGTCCTCATTGACCTGGGGGTGATGCACCCCAACAATAGCTGGTGTGCATGCGGTCTATAAAGGGCCCCAGCTCATCTTTCTAAAGCTGATACTGCCCAGGGACCAATATATTAGCAAACACCACTTCTTCAGTTCTTCCTGAGGAAGCTTTTGATCAGTCAAGCTTGTTGCTTACGTAAGATTTCCAGTTGGTTTCAAAGTTTTAAAGCTCGATGAAAACCTCCCATCCATCCTCAATCGGTAACCAGCTGTCTGTTGGCCGTAGACCCTAGAACGTTGGAAACTGGGCCTGTCTTTGTGCTGATCTTGTGTACACCTTGTTTTTTTGTTGGTCCAGTTTCGAAGAGAAAGTAAAGCAAGATGAGCCAGCTGACATCCAGAGTTCCAGTAGGATTTCGGTTCCACCCCACGGACGAAGAATTGGTGGGATACTATCTCCCGAAGAAGGTCAATGCCAGGAAGATCGACCTGGACCTCATCCGGGAACTTGATCTGTACAAGTTGGAGCCATGGGATCTCCAAGGTGAGCTCTTCGATCGAAAACCAGTGTGTAGGAATTGTTGGTAGCGTCTTCTAGATTCAATCAAAGCTATGACGCAGTTCGTGCTATCAAACAAAGCCCAGACTCTTTCATTTTGGAGCTACTTCTCAATGAATTGGATTGTCGTTGTTCTATAGTGTTGTTATGGTGGTCGGTTTCAGAGCTCTGCAAGATTCAGTCGTCCTCGTCGGTCAGTGTACAGTAATTGTTGGGAACCTCTTGTAGCCTCAATTAAAGCTTTGCTAGACTCTTCAAATTTGAAGCTAGTTCTCAATGAGTACGATTGTTGTTATTGTTGTGGTGGTGGTCGGTGGCTGTGCAAGATCTAGGCATCGGTGGTTCGTGTGTAGTAATTGTTGGGAGCCTCTTCTTCTAGAGGGTATCAAAGCTCATTAGATTTGAAGTTCGCACTGAAGTAATAGGATAGTTGTTATTGTTGTTATGGTGGTCGGTTTCAGAGCTCTGGAAGATTCAGTCATCCTCGTCGGTCAGTGCTTAGTTCTTGTTGGCAGCCTCGATTAGATTCAATCGAAACTGTTCTCCGTAACTCTTTTAACTCTGAAGCTAGTTCTAATGTGATTGTTGATGTTGTTGTGGTTTCTGTAGAGCTTTGCAAGATCCAGGCTTCCTCGGTAGCGGTGTCCGTGGAATCGTCGAGTGAGAAGCCGAGCGACTGTTACTTCTTCAGCCGCAAGGACAAGAAGTACCCGACGGGCAACCGCGCCAACCGCGCCACAGCGCAGGGTTTCTGGAAAGCCACGGGACGAGACAAGCCCATTAGCGCCAAGCTGCACACGCGACTCATCGGGATGCGCAAGACGCTGGTGTTCTACAAGGGTAGAGCCCCGCACGGCGTCAAAACCGAATGGATCATGCACGAGTTTCGATTGGATGACGGACCAGGACGACCGGCTCACGTATGAATCTTCGAAAACCTTAGCTTAGCTTATATAACTGCAATCCATTCATGCCTAGCTAGGTTGCTCCAGCTAGGTCTTCACTTCACAGGGCTCTTGAGCTTCAGTGTTTGGCTTCTGAATGAATGGCTTTGTCAACTTTACAGATTTACTCGCAGTTTGTATCCTTGTAGTCCTAGTTATGCAGGTTTATGCACTCATTGTAGCTACAGTCGTAGTTTTGGAGGTTTAGGCTCTGTTGATAAGAATCCTCGAAGTAGTTGTTTTGATCGAGTGCCAGATCTCCTTAGATTGTATATATAGATCTTCAGTTTGAATGAATGTCTTCGATCTCAAAGTGATTCTCAGTTTCTATGTACGTATCCTCAGTTTGTATTCTCAAAACCCTTGTCTCTCTTGAATCCTTACGTTTTGGGCTTCTGATCGACTTCTGGACATCAGCAAATGTTAGTCTTTGGAGTCGATCAATTTGTTTCGTTCCATTTCTTGAGTTTTTATTCTTCTCAGACAAGGTTTTGAGGGTCTGCTGTGAGTTTCTGGTCTCAGAGCCGTAGTTGTAATTAAGGGTCCTCGATCGTTCCTCCCTACATATCCTTAGGTTATGCTTTCGATCACTTTGAAGTCTAAAGTTCTGATTGTCCAATCCTTCTCATCTCTGCCAAATTAACATGAATGCAATATGTTAGGAAATAAATTGTTTTGGAGAACCATGTTGACTAAACAAAATTGTTATTGTTATTGTTTCCAGGAGGACGGAGGCTGGGTGGTCTGCCGCGTCTTCCAGAAGAACAAAAACCTCAAACTGAAGCTTCACGAGCGCGTCGTTTCCTACGAGGGGCAACAACTCGGTCTTCTCCCAGAGCCCTTAGGCTCCCCAGACATTCTCTCCGCAGGTCGTTACACCTTCTCCGACCACCACCAATTCAATCAATACAGCAACCCATCAATCAAGCAAGAGATCATCAACTTGGACGATTACCAAAGCCACCGCCAATCATACGGAAGTTTCCCCACTTTCCCCCATTCGAATTCTATGCTGCCCTCGTCGACGACCTCCGCCCGCGCCTTGAGCTTCCGAAGACCCCCCGAGGATGAAAACGGCTACTTCAACATCCCAGAGAGCTTCCAGCAGGGGGACTTCCAGAACGAAGCCACCACCAGTGGCAGCGATGCCGAAGAAGCCATTCTGGGAGTGGATAATCTAGACTGGGGTGCACTCTTGCAGGAGCCTCCGAAAACAACAGGCTCGGGTGCGAATTCAATGGAGTATGCAAGAGGCTCGTCTGGGAAGATGAGCGGCACTGACTTGGGGCAGCAGATCAAGCGGCAAAGCTCAGATATTTTCTCGTCCATGGAGCTTTGGAATTACAACCCTGTTGCACAACAGCTGTGAAGATGGGATCGATCGAGCACAAATTTCCAGTACAAATTGTACATCACCTATCGATCTCTATGGATGCTCAATGATCGAGCTGAGACTCCCTCACAGACGCAACTTGTACAGAAAACACGCAACATTGAGTCGATGTCTGGAGGGATTCCATGGTGAGGCGTGCCTTTCATTGGAGTTCATTTACATTTTTTCTTTTCCTTGGTGCTGGAATTGAAGATATATGGGAGCTAGCATCATCGTGTACGTATACAGAGGAAGCAAAAATCTTGGCTGGAAACCTGTAGCAGCCTGGATGCCAGTCTTGTCGATCTCTTCAAGAGCTTAATTACAGAAAGCTCAGGGATTTATTTAAAGGTAAAGAAGTTGGAGCAGGATGTGGTAGTATGCTGTGTTGGTAATTGAGAGGTTTAATTTTAGGTTTAAATGCATGTATTAGTGCTCCCCTTGATAGAGGACTTCCGTCACGTTGCAGGGGTCCTGGGGAAGGTAAAATTAAATTTTTACAGAGGTTATAGGTTGGTGTAGGCATTCAGGATTAGTTGTTGTTCATAATTTGTACACAGAAACACACGATTAGTGCATTGTCAATCAGCGTAGAAATGAATCATGCCTCGTGATTTGATTATTTGAAGGTTGACTTGGATACATGTGTCTTTTTTTTATTACTTATAGTAGCGTTCTCCACACATTGTGGGAAATTGTTTTTGTGTTCATGTGCTCTTGTTAATCGGTTTCATGGATGTTTCAGGATGGTTAGGATGTTGGCCTTTAATTCATGAATGTTTGTTACTATTGCGGAGGTTGTGCACTTCAGTTGTGATCTGTTTGCAAGGCTTAAGCCCAGGTGGAAAGTTAGATTTAGGCTTACACACAAATGAATGTTAGTACTCTTGTTTCAATGCAATTCGTAAATTAAAACAAGATACAACTCCATCACTTGGGAACTGAACCAAGTGATGGATAGAAACCTGCCTAGAAGTTTTTCACCGGTTAACGAAAGTGTACTCAAAGACGGCCAGGGAGGAACAAAGTTAATTTCGTTCAATCATAGTCTGCATCAATATTAAGCATCTATAAGTAGAACCACCCATTACCAACCACTTAACCACGTAAGCAATGCAAATTTTCTGTCATGTAGAACAATAGAAACCATGGGTGTTGTCAAATTTTCATAATTTTTTTCCTTAAATTCAAATTGTTATGAATTTTGGAGGCCAGAAGTTGGCCTACACTTATCCCCAACATGTAGGGTCTTCCTTAACTCCTCATCCAAAGATTTATATGGCTCTCAAAACCAAGCACACGTGTCAAGACTTTGATGGCTAGAAGTGGGTCAGAAACCAAAAAACTAATGGTTAGAAATCAATTAGATTTTTGTTGAATTTTCCAATATCTATAGGTGGCCATGGGGTCTGGTTGGTAATGAGTGGTTCTACCATAGTTGAGGTGTGTGCATAGTATTGGATATCTATTGTCATGTCATAACATGTCTATTGCTCATCTAGATGAATTGCTTGTCAAAAGCCACAAAATCATTCACTTACAATTGATTTTCAAGTTTGTGATTTTTTTCTCCCCTCATAGAAAAATTTCAGTATTCCATTCACCATTTTTCCATTCATTTCTAGGCCTTGTATAGATTTCAAACCACATGTTCTGAATGTGAAAGTGCCAAATTTGTAGAATATTTCCATTTTCATCAAATAAATGTTTCCTAAACCATTATTAAAGAATTAAATCAAAGAATTAAATCAAGAATAGAGACCTTCATGGCTTTGTGTGACCCAAGGAAATTAGGTCACCTCCACTTTTGGAAGAGAAACTCTTTGAATTCCTTAAGATCTTCCCTACAATTGGTAACCAATGTGACCCAAACATTGTTATCGACATTGCTACAATGTTAACTTTATTCCTATTACCATGCATGACACTAAGTTGCAAAATTTAAGACACACTAATTTATAATTAAATAATTTAAAAAAAATGATTGAAATATATCTTCTTTGTTGTATTGATTCTCACCAAAAAAACTATAATGAAATTAGGTTGTCACACACTAATTTCTCGACATTTGGCACTATATAAATATTTTCAATTATTGTACAAGAATGCACTATTTTTGAATTAGGTATTTTTGTAATTGGGACCCATCAACCTCTATGTATACAAATGAAAATATTTTCAGAAATATTTATTGACTTTGATAGCTTGTAGAGTAACTTTCTTGTTGCAAGGCAACCTAATTTCACTATTTAGTGTATGTATGCTACATTTAATTACTTTTGGACTTTCAAAAGTCTAAAGTTATAATAGAAAAAAATGTTCATCGAGAGACAATGCTAAACATTGGAAGATCTGTACAAGCATTGAGAAATAATTATCCGGAGATCTCTACACTAAATAGTGAAATTAGGTTGCCTTACCCCCCAAAAATTACTATACATGCCATCAAAGTCAATAAATATTGCTACAAATATTTCCATTTGTACACGTGGAAGTTGACAAGTCCCAATTACAACAATATCTAATGCAAAAGTAGTGAATTCTTGTACAGTACCAATAAATATTTATATAGTGTCAAATATTGAGAAATTAGTGTGGAATAATCTAATTACACTATTTAGTGTAGATGTTTTGTCTAGAATTCACTAAATAGTCCAGAAATAGTTAAATGTGAAATATGTTTCTAGTGACGCTTAATTTGCTCTCCTACTTAATGCGATCCTGATAGTCAGAGTTGAATTTTGCAATATTAAATAAGATGAATAGCGGTCGTGCTGGTATCACTATGACTAAGATTCCACTGCCTGAGTCAGCAATTTGAGAAACGCGTCGGCAGACGATTCCGAGAACTGTTGTTGACAGTAACTTAATTGAGCATATCAGTGCTTCGCATGAACATGATTCCATTTGTAAACTATTGCTAATGCTTGAAGTTTGTGCCTCAATTATTCCGCGAATGGTCTCTGATCGAGTGGCGGGGACTTCCAGTTTGGCCGAAGCTTCGTTCAGTTTCCATGACCGCCTTCGTCCGCTCCTTCGAAATGCGGACACCATGTGCACTCCTGATGACTCAGCGAAGTTAAGTTAAGTTCAAACACTGCAACAGAAATCAGTTCACTGGAATTCTTCAGTTGGACAGCGAAAATTGTGCAACTGGGCTGTACTACGTAACTAGTATCTTCTTACGATATTTTATTTTAATTTCCGACATAAGGGAAAGCAGATTTTACTGCAAAAAATTACTGTAAAGTGCATCATTTTGGATATCCTCTCTATTTAGATTCCCTTCTAAAATAGGGGTCGATTTTTGAGGAGTGGTTCATTTTAATTAAGGTAGCCAACCCATTTCTGATCACCCTCCCTTTCCAATATGTGGGTTACTTTCTTTCCATGAAGTTGTGGCGCAGTTTCTAGAGTAATTGAGTCGCATTATGATTGGTTGGTTGCAAGGCTCTCAATATAGCAATCAGCCCTTGGGTTGATTTTGTAATTAGCCTATGGTCACAAATAGAAAGCTCTATACCACCATTAGAGGTCAAAGAGAATCTTCCACTAAAAAATTCATAGTAATTACATTTTGCGTAATGAAATTCTGGAAAAATATGCAATCCTTTTAAACTCTATTTTTGCACATGGGAAATTTTTTGCATTGAAAAAACCTTTGCTCCAAATATGCATAATTGCTTAAGTGGTTGGAAATGGGTTGGCTAGTACCTTAGGTGTAGTTCCCTTAGCTGTCATTGGCATTTGGGATATGGCATTGGGTATCAATCAGGCATTCAAATCTTGTTTCTCTCTGCTGGCTCATAACTTACAGACCCCACTTCAGAAACACATCCGTGTTGCATTTTCATTGGAGCAGGTTTTACACGTGTCTGTTTGTCAATCGGCCTTTCTTCAGTACAGTAGTAGTCGGCTAAGGAAAAAAAAACCTTGCTTAGAGAAAAAGCTCTCCAAGCATCAAATGCAGTTGCCCAGCAAATACAATAACTACACCTAAAATCTCACAAATAAGCAATTTAGTATGGTTCCCATAAAAGTTTCGTCAAGGAATTAAGATCAAGGAATTGAAGTAAGGCTTGGACCAAGCTTATAAGTATGTTAAAAGTTGTGTTTGTAATCGTTGTAATGGTGATGGAGTTGATGTTAGCAAAGTCAATCTAATTAACCAACCTCTCAAAAACACTAACCACACATTTCTTTGAGAATCTAGAGGTGGTCAATGTAATTGAACCCCTAAAATGCCCAAGGCATCAAATTTTAGTATGGACAATAATTTGAAATTAGATAAAACCTAACCAAGTTGCTATTTTTAGTGGTTTCAATTTTTGAAAATTTCTTTTTGAAGTCTAATTTTAGCATCAAGAATCTGATCTTGAAAATGATTGATTCTAATTTTTCTATTCAAGATTTTGTGCAAGGGGTCTATTGACTTTCCAAAGTGTTGGAGGCTCTTGGAAATGAGCCTCAAATACACTAGATCTTGGAGAAAAAATCACATTCAAAATTCATTTAAGAAAATAGTGGAGTAGATTTTGAAAAGCCATAATTTGATTGGGGTTATACATGTTAGGCCCTTTAACCTCATATGTTTTTGGTAACCAACTTTTTAGATTTGACATTTGAAAAGAGGATTGAAAGATTTCAAATCACTTTTGCAATTTTAACACACTCCTCATCAAACATTATAATCTTTTTCTTTTTTTGAAACTAGAATAATCTTTCAATCCATATGTGATATTGTTGTGTTTTTTCCTATTGGTGATCTTTAATATGTCTAGTTTGAATTTGCATGGTTACAAATTAAAAAAAGTTGATATAACTTATCAAAGTGATTGATTTTTGTTCAATTCAAAGCTAATTCCTAGAAGCTCAAAAATGGCCTTGGGCATTTAGGGGTTAAAAAAAGTAAATGATTTGGGATCAAATCCATTTCTTACAAAAGCAAGTAAAAATATTCAGAGATACACACACATGCAATTGCATATCCCATATCCTTTGTTACAACTGCACACACAGAAACATAAGTACAGTAAGTGTGGGAAAATTCTTCCGGTCAGAATAAAATCCCAAATAATACTAGATTGAACAAAATTAGCCCCAAGTGGTGTTTTTGAGCACATGGAGTGACATGTGCTCAAAAACAGCAGCCATTCCTGAGACCCTTGCTACCACTAAAGAAAAATTTCCAACATAGACCTGCATTTTGTGGGGGCACACCACACGGATATCATTGTAAAACAAAAAAAATCCCCCAAAAGTTTGCAGTTTTGATGGGCGTGTCAATCCAAGTATGAAGCATCTCTCCACGCTTTCATGGGTCCTACTATCCCTTGCTTCGCTACGCATCAAGGACAAGCATCAAAGGACAGGTCGTGACTATTATTCGAAATTCATCCTCCAGAATTACATTATCTAGCGGATATTGATGCAAGCAAAATTCTAAAAAAATAATTCCAAAACCCAGATCATGGATGTAACGTTCAGGAGAGCCCAACCTCCTGAGTTTTAACATGCAAATGTTTCCGTGTAGAAATTTTCTCAAGCAATAGTGACTGTAATGCTCCTCCAGAAGCAATAATCCAACATATTATCTGGCAGGTATTGATACAGACAGAACAATTTAAAAACTTCAGAAACTAAGATCAGGATGTGACGTTCACGAGGGCCAATGACCAAGAGTAACATGCAAATGTTTCCGCGTAGAATATTTCAAAAGCAGTAGAGTGAATAATATTCCCTAGAATCAATTATCCAACATACTGTCCAGCACACTTCGATGCACCCAAAAAAAGCTTTAAAAATTCAAAAACCAAGGTCACGGATGTGACGTTCAAGAGGGCCAAGGTCCAGTATCAACATGCGAAATGGTTCCGCGTGGAAAATTCTCAAAATAATGCTCCCCAGAACCAATTATCCAACATACTATCTCGCACAGATTGATACACACACCCCAAAAAATTTTAATCGAAAACCAAGGTCGTGGATGTGACGTTCAAGAGGGCCCAAAAGTCTAGTAGTAACATGCAAATGTTTCTGCGTAGAAAATTTCTCAAGCAGTAGAAAGAACAATGCTCCTCCCCAGAATCAATAATCCAACATACTACCCAGCAGATATTGATACAGCCAAGACAGTTTAAGAATTCAAAAACCAAGATCATGGATATGACTTTCAGGAGAGCCAAGGTTCAGTATTAACATAATTACATACAAAGTTCAGCGTAGAATTTTCTCAATGAGTACAGGTTATAATGCTGATATTAATATATACATTTGCAGTTCAATAATTCAGAGATCATATCATGTCGACCATAAAAAGATAGTCAAAAACTGTTCTCGAAGCTACCCCAAAGACATCCGGAGGACGGCATTGTGGTGGTCACCTGGTTTGTAATAATGGTGATCCCTTCTACAATGCAGGAGCTGCGACAGCCACTTTCTCAGACCATGTCCTTCTTAGTCTGGAACAAACTCTACTCCACCTTTGTAGTCAAAAGTGGGAGGTGGTTCCGGCCCAAATGTGTCCCACGGGGACTCGATAAAGAAAAGCCGTCGCTGCCGGTTCCTCAGGATTGGTACCTGTGCAACGCATTCTCTTTAAGCATTGTAACTTACTTCGCCTACCGTATGAAAAAATCAAGCTTTCCAAGCTCATGTCAGGGCCACCCAGGATTCTGATCTTGGTCCTTGGCGAGAGAGAGATTACAATTTTAACACTGTTTGCAAGGTTTTAGTTGTCTTCGGCAAGATTCTTCAGGGTCTAGCCAGCCAGAACTCAAGTAAGACCTTGTAAAAATATTTGATTAATTTGAGGTGACAAGTTCAAGAACAGTTACGTTTTGATATTTACAACCAATCTGGTATTCCACTCCAAGGTAGCAGCTCATGGTGTACCATGAGCTGGTGCTTAAAAATTAAATTTCTAACTTGTGAAGCGATTATGATTAGGTAGTCGACAAAGGTGACGTTACACGTAGCTTTTTTTGTCTCCCCCAGATTGCAAAAATCGATTTTTACTTCTTCACTGTTTAGTATTCGGCTCTTTTGTATGTGTGGACTTGGCATGAAGTTTATAAAGATTGACATCACTGGCAGTTGAGAGACTGACTAACGGTATTAAAGACTCAAGATAAGTTTTAGAATTCAAGTTACTGTCAATAGCAAACACATCATATCTAGACTGCTTACCCACCTTTACAGAAATGGTCTACTAGTCAGTTTCCCAGCCTTGTGTAAGTGACCCAACTCGGAGTTTGGGCGTTCTATTTCTCAATGACAGATAAAAACACAAGAATTCAAACTATGGTACAGATCAGAAGAAAAAAATTCTGCCGAAAAAGAAATGGCATCATATAAGTGATGAGAAAAACCTGTTCCCAACCAAGTTCCATACGCAGAGCCTCCAGTCGTTTGCCATTCCTGCCACTGTCTTTGTAATTCGTAGCACGAGATGCAGACCGCACATTCACAGTGGCATCCTCAGTGGGATCACTGAATAGGAACTCTACGTCGTCGCTAACACCATCCTCTCCTGTGAAAACCGCATAAATGTATCTGCGTTTCAAGGACATGGTGAATTCGTAACATTCTTAACTGTTTCTATGAGTGCACCCATCTTTATGTTCATCAAACAACATATAAAAAAACACGATATGATTTGGACTCGATCAATATGGTCAATTAGGAGCTGTTTTGAGAGAGCTAATGATTTGATTGATGTAAAGGGCTTCCTTTTCCAAATTTCTTGAACTCAAGATGTAAGAGGATGTGTGTAAAAGAAAGAAGATGCCCAAGGATTGCAGCATGTTAAATACCTTGATTCTTCCTTGGGCCCAAGGTGTTAGATGCTGTGTTTTGAAACTCATTTACCACACGGAGATACGGAGATACAGACTACACACTAACATAAAAATGTTGCAAAGAATCCATGTCGAAGTATCAATGACCAATTGACAGTCCTTGACAAAGAAATTGCTGTCCTTCAAACTCGATAACGTAATTAAGGGTCATCACAGTCCTTGAGAAAGACTCAAACATGAGTGCCGGTTGTATCCATCAGCAGTATTCGTACCTCTCACTCTTTTCCTTAATGGAAGCTCCTGTACGCTGTAAAGCTTCCTGAAGATTACTAACCGCAGTCTTCAGTCCTCCTGGAAATTCCCAAGGTGCAATAAAGAAGTTCGGCCTGAGCACAAGAAACATTTAGCATTAAAGGTTTACAACAAGACAATAAAAGATTACATCAAAACCAAATTCCTTGAAAAGATTGATCATCAATTTAACCTACAGCAATTTGTTACCAAGTTGTACCTCAGATTGCACATCACCTTAACCTAGAAGAAATTGTTATCAAAACGCAGTCCACATTGCACATCACCCTAGCCTGAAAGAAATTGTTACAGAGCTGCAGCTTCCATTGCACATCACCCGAACCGAAAACAAAATTTTCCCAAAATGCCGCTCACTTTGCACGTCACTCTAGCCTAAAACAAATCATTACAAGAGCAGTGCTCACATTGCACATCATCGTAACCTGAAACAAGTCGTTACAAAAATGGAACTTTTAGATTGCATATCATCCTAACCCAAAACGGGCTTCTTCCGAAACTTAAAGCCTACAGAAAATTTTGATAAACAAGCGTTTCAGATAGCACATCATCCTAACCTAAAACAAACTGTTATCAAAGTGCAGCTCACATCGCACATTGATCCCCCTAATCTAAAACAAGCAGTTTCAGTACATGAGGCGCTGTCCCAGTACATTTAGAAGCGTCACTCTGTAGCCTTGACATTATTTTCTCAGTAGCAACTCACTCAAAGTACCTCACATTAACTACAGATGTAACTTTGGTCAATGCAACAATTCTTACACAAATGCAACTCACATTACACACCACAAAGGCAAAAAACAGATTACCACAAAAATCCATACATCTCACATTGCGCATCACCTTAACCGAAGATAATTCGTTACAAATTGTCACCGAAATGCATCTCACATTGCACACCACCCTAGTCCCAAACAGATTATCACAAACATGCATACAACTCACATTGCGCATCACTTTAACCTAAAACAATTCGTTAAAAATTGTTACAAAACTGCATAGATCTCACATTTTTAACCTAAAACGAATTGATACAAAAATTAATAGATCTCACATTGCGTATCATCTTAACCTAAAACGAATCGTCACATATTGTTCCAGAAATGCATCCCAAATTGCGCATCACCTGAACCCCCAAACAAAATTGGCACGAAAATTCACCGTAAATTCCTCAAGCAAGCTGTCAAAGAGGACGTCCCCACCTGTCGTCAAACGAGGAGACGCAATTAACAGTGGCACTACACGAGCCCAACGTATCGTCCACGACGCCAATGCAAGTCGAGCAGGTCCCCTGTTTCGGCTCCTCTTGCTGCGGCGTCCCTTGCTCCCACGGAAACCAACTAAAAGGAACAACATCATCACTACTCCTCAACTCTGCCGCTACAGCACACCCTGGGAAACAGCTCAAGCTCAAGCTCAAGCTCAAGCTTAAGCTCACACTCACCACACCGGATACCAAAACGCTCACCCTCTCTGCTGACCTTTCCGAATCCACAATCGTCCCACTGGAGCTTGTGACCCTCTGGTGGCGATGGCGCTGCCACACAGAAGCTTGTGCAGCTATCGCCATTGTTGAGCAGAACTTGGTGTACGTTAGTCACAAATTCAGACAGCTTCAATTCTACCTGCGAGAAATGTGAATGACCCACCTCGGATGGGTATGCATGGGAGGAGATTGCAACAAGAGTTGGATTGAAATGAAGTCATTCTCTGCTTGTGGGTCAGGAAGATTCAATGACTGGAAATTCAGGCCGGGAAGAAGCAGGTTCAGGTTGAATTTAAGCTTAGTTGAGATGAGAGAGAGATGAGCTTGCACTGAAAGAGTTGCCTTTGGAGTTTGTTTGTTGACGTCCACGAGTCGGAGAACTGGATAGACTTTCTCCGTTCTGGAGCATGCAGTGGACGTTGAGCGGGCAGAAGAAGGAACCAATTCTTGGGGACCACAAATTGTCAGATTTCGACAAAATAAGCAATTCAACACCTTTTTCTAGAAAAAAAACATTTTTGTAGTATTAGAAATTGAAAATCATGAATTTTCGAAAAAAGGATTATAAGTTTTGGATAAGGTATGTAGTTGCTATGATTTTTCAAAGTGAAATGTTGTAGGCCATTGAAACCATCACATAGCTTTTGTTATAATACTACGGAGTAAAATTTAGGAAACCCTTGAGCACCTAGCATGAATTTCAAAAATAAGCTACAAATAGCCACTTAGGTTGATCCTATGGATTAAAAAATAAGATCCAAGAGACATGGCTGTTGAGATTGCTAGAGAGGTAGAGAAGACATCTTTAGAAGAAACTTATGGAAGTTTTCACCGTACAACCTAGGATATCATAATGGTCAAACTTCTCAAACCTCTCATTGTAAGAGGCCAAATTTGGGGCGCTAGGGTGCTCAAGGGTAAGTATGGGAATAGTTTAATTATACTTTAGGGGACACTTTCAATAAAAGTCCACTTGTCAAGAACAATTTTATTGATGGTTTTGGGTATTTTCACCTTACACTTGTTTGTTCATTTAACGGTAGGAAGTCCAAAACGTACCTAGGATCTAAAAGTGCTCTCTAACAACAAGGTACATTTTACTTTCTTCAATGTAACAATGAACATATGAAAGTTAGAGTGGACACTTTTATGACTCCAACTTCAAAATTCATAACTAATTTCAAGAAGGTCCAAAAAACATGAAACAACTTGGATTAGATGCCAATTCAATTTGTCTGTCACAGAAAATTTATTGAAAAATATTTTAAAGTAGTCACTCTAGAAAAATTGCAAATCAACTCTTAAATGGGTGCTTTTGGGACCTCCTACCTCAATGCAAGAGTTTAAATAGTTGAAGACCTCTTTATATTGATTTGGATAATTTTAGATGGATGTGATCAAATTAGTGGGAACCTTTGGATGAAAGTTGGATAACATTTGAGATAGTATGAAAGTAGTGTGGACCAGACTATTTTGGATTTTTTTTAAATAACATGAACTATGATGTTGTTTAGTGTGCCTTGCAAATTTACATAATACTAAAATTAGTGTGAGTCAGCATTATTAGTGTAGAGTACCATAATTGTATTAATATGTGTAGTCAACAAGTCTTTAGGGAATATAAAGAAGGAAATGTGATTGTATTGCCAAAATTTATGGTATCTATGTTGAAATTTAGTTGTGAATCATTAAAATTAGGGGGATTGTTATTCAAATTAAGTCAAATAGTGCAACAATTTGAATAGTGCAAGACTTCTAACACTACTTCAATAAAGTTCAAATGAACGTGGTCAATTTGTATGAGCATTTGAAGAAAATTTAGACGAAAGTAAGATGAAGTGATAAGAAAGTGCATAGAGGGGGGGAAATGAAAATGACACTATTCGAGATGGTTTGCAAGAAGTGTAGACCACATTTTGTTGATTTTATCTAAATTAGTGTGAACTATCATATTAATATATTTCATTGAATATTTGCATCATTCCATAATTAGTACAAGTTAGTATTATTTCATGTCCAATTTTGGTATTTCAAATTTATTCTTACAATTTTTCATCCTTTGGTTAGTAGAAATTTTGGGCAGGTGCATGTGATTGGAGATTTTCATATTTTAGGTTGAAATTTTAGTAGAAGGTGGGGACAAGGAGTATCTTTCATGTGCACTAATTTTCATAACATTTGGAAATATGAGTCAAAAGTTATCATCTAATAAGTGAAATTTTTTCCAAGGCAGGTAGTCTTGGTAGATCAGAAAAATTCAGTTTTTTCAAAAACAAAAATCAGAAATTGATTCTCTGACTACTTTAAAATAAACTTTGAAGTCCTTTATTTTACTCAATTTTCAATATTTTTGAAAATAATAAAATCACATAATGTAGATTGTTTATTACAACATTTTCACCATTGGAATTATCATTTTTCAATTCCGTAACAAAATTCTTAACAATTTTATATTTTGAATCATTCTCTACTTCTTTCTACTTACTATTTTTTTTCTATATATTGTACAATTCCAAATGATCTGAAATTTTTCAAAAATGTAGTCAACTTACCTTAAAGAATGAATCCACCATATAAGACATTTTTTCATACAAATGTGAGTTGGTGAAGTGCAATTGCCCAGTTTTTCACAAGGGCAATAAAGGGATTTTTGTGAATTCGAAAACTTATATCTTGCAATCCATACAATGAAAATTTCTGAAATTTTTTCCACATCTTCTTAAACCAACTTACTACAAGATCCTATGGTTATATGTGTCCAGAAATGTTTTTTTTCTAAAAATTTAGTACTTGTACTAGAAATGATAGTTTGGGAGTGTTTTTGGTGAAAACATAGTCAAGGAACTTAAAGGGTTAAGTTTGGCTTTAGATATCCGGCTAGCTTCAAACACCCTATTCATTGGGCACTCAAATGCACAAAATGACCTAATGCAAATCTCATAGGAAGCAAGGCACTTTACATTGTAGAAGACACCTTAAGTAAGGGAATTTTACCTCATGATGGCCACTTCATTTCGAGCATCTTCCAAATAAGTTGTCATCCACCTTCAAGGGGCGCCTTCATGTTTGGAGCACCTTATTTGGCTAATGCCTTATCCTCCACGAAATCCCCCCTTTAAAATTATTTTTCTGAAATGCTTTGAAGAACAAAAAATGTTTGATGAATGATTTTCAAAAAAATTTATAAAACCAAAAATATTCCTATTCATTTAGGAAACAAATAAATTTTTTGCTAGTTCCTTGGTCCAGTTCCTCATTCAAATTTCTAGTTCCAGTTTATAGGAATAAGTTGTTATTGCAACCCTCTTCTTCAAAGCGTCCCTACAAGAAGCTCTATAATGGAGCGTAAGTGGTTTTGATATGAATATGTGATGGTCACTAAATGGACTATCGATAAGGTAGGAGGTGCAAACTCTACCCATGTTCTAAGAACTGTTCCTGGAGTGTACCAAAAAATTGTCATTGTAGGAATGAAAAATGGCCCATTGAAGTATTGGTGCTAATTTAGGATTCTCATTGCATAGTTTTAGGAATGGTTGGGGATTGAGTTTGATTAGGAAGTTGACAAAATTTCAGTATACATAATGTGGAGTTATAAGTGGTGGGAGACTTTGTATCATCCTAGACAATTAAATGCACCATGTTGTTGTAGTTTAAGGTTAGCACACCTTCATTTTTGGACTCCATATGCACCATTAAAGGACAAGTGTTTGACATTTTATGGAAGTACCTATGGACTCAAAAAGCACCCTACTACTCTAATCTTTAGAAAATCATATCTAATGCAGTTTAACTCTGAAAATTACAAATCAAATTGTGATGGATGTGTCTCCCTCTCTACTTTCTCTGAAAATTTGTTAGAAAATGCTTTGATCAGCATAAAAGGCATCCTAAGCCAAAATTCTCTTGAATGGGCAATTTCTACACCTCCTACCTTAATGTGAGAGTGTAATAAGATTTGTCAGATACCAATTCATATTTCGCCAATGGATGGAACAAGAGCCAAGGTAGGTCCATTTTGAATAAGTGGGCACTAGATAGGTGTTCCTTGAATTTTTCAAAATGATCCTTCTTATAGATGCTAATGAATCTAGGGTCCATTTAAGTTTCGTAATGGTCAATCGCATTTTGGAAACTTGTGTATTAATTTATGCATGCCATAGTGCTTGTTTTTAATAATGCCATATTTTTTCCAAACTACTTGTGTGTTGGTTTTTGCAAGGCCTATGATCAAGAATAGGTGCCTACAACAAAATTCTTTAGAAATTCATAAGTACTTCAGAAATGCTCCAAAAAATATGAAACCACTTGTGTTAGATTCTACAGTAGTTTCCCTTCAAGTAAAAAAGAAGGAAAAATACTTTCATGAATCTTTGAAATCCATCAAAAAGGTTGACTGGCCCTTAACCCCTCAAGGCCCAAGCAATTTCTATACTTTTTCACAAGTTTAAACTTTGATTGACAATATGCATTGTACATCAAGCTTATTAAATGATGTCAATTGTACTTTTGAACTTCCCCATTCAATATGAACATCGTAATATGAAATTCACTTAGTTGTACTTCTTAGAATATAGGAAAATGAAGTTATAACTTTGACCCGTTGAACAGGTGAGAGGCCCAAGACAGGCTCCTTGGGCCTGGAGGGGTTAAAGGGTCGCTTCATGAGCACACAACCTTAACACCACTTTATACTTGGGGCTGGATGGAAGGCCGGCTCGGTTCGAGGTTGTTCAGGCCCCTCAATCCGTCCCTAGTTCGGCGCTCCGGCTCCGAAGCATCTAAAGCGCTAGTTTAGCACACTCGTCCTCCTTCAATGGAGTTCCTTTAGGGTTTCAGTGCCCCTGCATTGACACCGAAAGAGCTTTGTTGAAAGGACGGGATTCGACGTCCGAAGCAATTACTCCTCCGACAGTTTGAGTGAAGAAGAATTATAGTTTCAGTCAGCGGTAGTACACAATCAGAGGCTATGGCGATTTGAATTTCGGCACCATTGGAAGCGAATTTAGTTACGGAATTCGAAGGGGCGTCGAAAGTATGGACAGTGTGGCTGCATTCTTCGCATTGCAGCTCTTCTCATTCGCAATTGCGGAAGTATTCGTATTTCCGGTGGTAGAATTTCCATGATTGCGGAGAGGAACAAACAATGGCTGGTACATCCGTGGCATCGATTTTATCGGAATGCCACATCTCCGTGTCACAAGAGGAGGTGCTAGCTAATCTTCGCGGGGGATGGGAGCGCAATGGCCACTACAGTTTGGACGAGACTCCCAGTCAGAATGCCGGCTTTCCCCTTCCGAATCCCCCAATGCATGACGAAGGTGACGACAGGTCGGAGTCTTCGGAGTCCGACGGCGACTTAGGGTTTACACAGGAGCCAGTGGAATGGATTTCTCCGGCGAGCAGCCCGCAGCAGGCGAATGTAGGTGGTGAGGGGAATGATGATGGAGTGGCAAAGGAGGATAGTTATGTTGCAGCATTCGAGAGCGATCGCTCGCAGAGTCCGAGTCAAGATTGGCAGGGACATATAGAACAGCCTGATCCCGGGGCAAATTTAGGGATGAGTGCGGACTTCCTCACGCAGCCCGCCGGAGGAGTCATGGATTTTCAATTCACGGCGTCGGAGGATGTAGAGCAGCAGATTCTCAGGCGGGAGACGATCCCGGAAGCGGAGTTTCAAGTTCTGCCTAAATGCAATTTGCCATTGCTTTTCCCGATTCCAGAGAATGCTGTGATCGAGGCTCCTGATCTTTTGGCGGAATCGTGTATGCAGCCCTTCACGCAACCAGCTGTTGAGACTCAGCCGTTTGAGTCTCTCAGTCAAATTCAGGTACTGCGAACATGTTCCTCCTGCCCTGTATTATACCATCGTTGCAGAATTCTTTTCTCAAGAATCAATTTTGATTAGATACCCGAAAGTTGCTCTGGAACAGCCATTCTCCACGAAGACCTTGTAGTCTATGATGAACGAAGGCAGTCACTATCCCCTAAAGGACTAGGCCTAAATCGGGTTTCATGTTTTTGTCGTAGTTTTGTAGGTCATATGTGAGTTATTTTTTCCTTCAAAGATTTTTTTTCTATTTGACCAAAACATGAAATGGCCTTCACTGATTTTGGTGATATAAGATATGGCCTCATCTGAATTCTATTAATTTCATAATATGATGAATTGAAAATATTCTTTCTCAAACGATGAATCTTTGGTCCGTTAGGGGCTTATATATGAAGTTGAATGTGACTGGAAATCGAGTGTTGTTTCTGCAGGAGCCCGTGCAGCACATGCAATTGGCAGAGGAAAGGAATGAGATTATTGATAACCCTGCCACCGTAGATAGGGAAAGGGTTGACACAGAGGAACCCCACCTAATACAGCAAGGATGTGGACGAGATGAATTAGTTACGGATGCCCCTGCCGTAAATAACGCTAATATTAAACTCACAGGGGAGCTAACGTCGCAAGAGAGAGGAGAGGACGAGCTTCTTCCTAGTGACCCTCCACTTCCTATTGATGACTCAAGGCACTCTAGGTCGACAGAGCACAACCTGCAACCAGAACAAAGTTCCAAAGACATCCCTCTTGTAGAAGTCCATAGTGGTTCAGGGTTATCAGAGAAAGCACAGCCTTTAGTCGACATCGGGACAGAGGGGACACCCTCAAACTCGGAGCAGATGCCAAGAAGCAACGGGGACACAAACTCTCCCTCAGAATCCTTAAAACGAGTTCACAATGCTGAAGAGCTGTATGGACACCAGAAACGCCAGAGAGTAGAAGCCTCCCCAGTGAGGGCCCGAAGCCTTCCTAAGACAGTCATGGATGTTGTAAGATCTCGCTCCAGGTCATTATCCAATTCTCTTGTTGATGATGAATCCAACATCCTGAGTATAGTAATGCGCGCTGGAGTAAGATTCCCTCCCTTTGTGTATGATAAACGTTCTGTATAACCCATTACTTGCATATGCGAGTTTTATAAATTTGTAGAATATCCTCTTGATTAATTTCTAGCTGAGTCGATATGTGAACGTCATTGTAAGTATCATGGTGAACTCAATGTTGCATTAGTTCCCTTGAGAATAAACTGATCATTGGGGTCTGGAAACTCTCTTGGTTTCATGCCTTGTGAAGAAATTGTAATTGCACTGCTAAGATTCACTTGTGTTTGACTGTTGGTATATTCAATCTGTACTATTTCCTTTTTTCTGTCTGAAGAACTTGCCACTGACGATGAAGAGGTAATGAAGGGCGTCGAGAATTAAAGGTTTCAAGAGGAATCTCACGTTCTTAACACATCAATATTTGTACCAGGCAGCAGGTGATGTCGTTACAAAAATCTTGCAGAACTAGTGTTCTTGAGAGCTTTTACATGTAGAAGGGATAAATAATTGTTCAATTGCATGCTGGGAATAGTACAATGTTCTAGGCCTCATTTGAGAGGGGAGTAGGACAAGAGACCTGAAGTTAGAACATTGGAATTTTCGGGGGCCTGGTTGTATTCTTCGTCATTGTAAAACCACAGAAAATTACTTTAGGTGTTGGATTCATCTGCTGTAGCAACAGCAGTCACATTTGTAATAGAGATAGAATGTAGAATTGTTGTGTACAGTTGGGTTCAATAATCTTGCAAATTGTCTATTGTGCCATTCAACTTTTTTGACATAACATAGAATACAAGTGACATTTTTCATTATGCATAGTTGACATTCAATTCTTACAATCCCAATTAAGTTTAAGTATACCAAATTTCAGGTTCAAAAACCAAAATTCCATTTTTGGTGAATTACTTAATTTAATAGTCATGCTAATTGATTGAAAAAGGGAGTTTGGGTTTTTCAAAACTGAAATTTGGTATGCTTGGTTGGGATTGAGTAAGAACTGAATGTTAATTATGCAAACAAAAAATGTGAATTGTATCCTATATTATGCAAATTTTATGAATGGTACAAAAGGCAATTTATAAGATTATTTATTGCACCTGATTGTATAACACATTGCAAAGGCAAAGGAACGGTATAAGTTGATGTTTTTTTGGCAACTATTAATTTTGTTCCTTGAACTTTTTCCTTCTATGCTTGCTAGCTTATTATTTTGCATTTGCTATGTAGAGAAGCACTCAAGGGTGATCTTTTTTTGGACCTAGATCAATTTTGCTTCTTTGCATGTGATTAGCAAGGTGGTTCCACATGGAATCTCTCTTAACAAATGCATTGTAGTCATCATGTACTAATAGTGTACATTCTAAAAATCTTTGGTACATAGTAGCATATTTGTAGGGTAGGGTTGGCACATTGATGTTAAATAATTAATTAAAGTTCCCAAAGTAGATTTGACATTTTAGAATTAATTTTTAAAGAATTCAACAATAAATTTTTAAAAATTCAAAATAATCAACAACTAGCTTCAAAAGTCATTTAATTTTGTGTGCTTAGAGAAGAGAAGACAAATTGCTTATACAAGTGGAGGGGTAGGAAGTAAAGCAACCCATATAACATATGCAAATTAGGATTCGTAAGAGCTTAATTGCTTATAGTTAACCCCTAAATGTCACAGTGGACATTTTTTGGATGGTGAGTAGACAACTTTTCTAAAATTTAGGGTTCATCAAATGCTATAATTTGAAATTCCAATGGTAGATTCTTTCAAAACTTGCACAACAATACTGATCAAATAGTTGGCTCTCCAAATCAACAGTGAAGTCTTCAATAAATGAGGCAACTTCAAACTATTCCGGGTTGTTCAAAAGGGTTGTTCAGGTTTCCAATTTTTGTTGTTTGGCCTGTGACATTCAAGGGTTAAGTCAAAAGTAGAACTTGTATTTACAATAAAATTTCAAACCTTATTTAGGCATAGAAGAAGAATTTTTTTCAAAAAACTTTGGATTAATGTAGGAAATGAAGCTAACTTTCATTTCCAAAAATCCATTTGAGATTTAGAGCCCTCAATCAAAAGTTATGGACAAATTTCAAAGAAGAGTTGGATGGGACATTTTTTTTGACATTTTCAATCTTTTCTAAATTTTTTCGATAATTTTTTTTTAAATCTCAAAATCACAAACAAGCTTTTGGAGATGAAAGTCAGCTTAATTTCCCCAACTTTTCTTAATACAAAGTTTTTTTACTATGTCAAGATGAGGTCTAAATTTTAATTTGAACACAATTTCTTCATTCTAAAAATAAGCAGTCAAGCTCTCATCTTCAAATTATTCCATATCTTTTGGGCAATCATGATGAACAATGAATTCTATTATAAAAATGAACTTTCTACCCATCTTTCCCTCAAAATGTCAATGGAGTAATTCCTTTACTTTGTCATCAAATTTCTTCTTTCTGGTAGATGGTAATTGGACTTTATTTTAGATTTTCCAACTAACACTGGACATTTTCTTTGTTTACAAGAACTTGATCATTTAATTCTTGTTGAATTCTCTAGTTCATTTTTCTTTTTTCACCTCTCTTAAAAATAACTATTTTTTGTCGACCCTGCCCTACAGGTACGGTAATTCATTTATATAAAAACTGATGACTGCCCAGGGCACTTCACAAGTTTAGCATACGTAGGCCACTTTAGAAACCATGTACTGTATGTCTGTATACAAAGAAAAGAGTTGAATGAACCCAACACAAACGTGGAGACCCTAAGGAGATCGCTGAAATCCTGCCATGAAATTCAACAACAGGGGTCCATGCAGACAGCCGACATCATCTGCAGCAGAAAAACAGGACGAAGAAAAAGGAAACGGTGTACCAAATATACTCTCATAAAAGTACAAAATCAAATTGCAGTCCTTGGTACGTTACAATGAAAGAAGTTCGAAATGTGCAAGCGGTAGTTGGTTCCATAAGCAAACTTCAGTTCAAAAATGGAACAGATAGTCCGTTCTTAGGCTTGAGCCAGAGCGTATGTTTTCCTTAAATACTCCACAATGTCGTGACTCTCAAACATCGCTGCACCAGTATTAGGATCCTCCAGATACGGCACCTGGAGCAGCAAAGATGACCAACAACAGTTCTCAGCTTGTGATTCATGACCTCATTAATCACTGCAGGATACGGGTAAAAAAATTGATATATTTCTCTCAAGACAAAGCGTACATCAGATGCCTAATTCCATTTTCAACCGTCAAAAATGGTCAAGATATTTACCTGAAATTTGCCAGTCTTCTGTAACAACAAGTCCCTCTTGGCGCTTCCTCGAGCACAACTGCCACGTTCCAGAAGAAGTTTAGACTTTGTAAATTGAACGAATATCGACTTTCAATAAGAAAAATGCATTGGAGTAGTCACAAATACGTAACATTGCAGCAGAGTCCAGGACAACATAGGGGTAATTGATGCGTCTTGTACGCACCTGTGATAAATGTGAGGTAACTCAAGCTCTGACAAAGCCTCTCTTGCAATCTTGCAGAAAGGAGAAGACTGCAAATTCAATTAGAATTACGCGTTAGGGTCATGAGCCATATTCAAGAAATCTGCACATTTGAGAGACTTTGAGGTTATAGATTATGTACCAACGATCTACAGGGATGCAACTTAGCAGCAAACCATGTATATATGCTCTAGTTACAAAGTTTAACTCAGAAATTTATGCAAGCCGAATTTATAAAAAATTATTACATACATGAACCAGAAACCACATAAACTGATATTTCCAGTAGATTTGACTAATTAGACAATTTACGAAATGAAACTTGCAAATAATAATTAATCAGGATTAAAATGACCCACCTCATAAGCCCACAACTCGAGCGGTTTCTCAGGGAGCTTAGCTGGAACATACGTGGAGCCCTGCGAATGGAACAGCAAAACCGGTAAGGACTACCTTGAACAAAAAAATAGGAAGGAGCATAATTGGAATCAAATGAAGAATTGGTCGCTTTTAGTACGGAGTACTTTGCAAATCGGAATGAACTTATTTGACCTCATCAAAGAGTAGAAGAAAACAGTCAGTCACCTTTCCGAAACGCCCGATTAGTGCAAGGCCAGCTGTAATTGTCTGCACTCCCCGAAAAAACAAATAGTTAGTTTTAAGATATCATACATTTAAGTCAATAATTATCATAGAGAAAATACCAACAATCTCCTCAAGAACTCCTCTGCACGTCTACGTTTAACATACATTTATGTGTTCAAGCGATGTGGACAATAATTACAGTCAATAACATCTGAACCATGTGCGCAAGAGTCAAGCTGATGCTACTTAAAAAGCTTGGTCTATATACCGTCAAGACGCCAAGGTTGAGCAAAACTGGGACCTTTCCGTCACCTGCACAGATTCAGTTGCCAAGTGCCAAGCTCAGGTCAAATTGAAATGATTATACCTGCAACTGCTCAAATATATGCTTGAGAAAATACTATGTTAATTTGAACGCAACATATCTTAACTATTGCAACATACCATATTTATCAACCAAATACTTGATGATGTCGTCTGATTCATACATAGCGACATTTGTGTTCGGGTCAACCTGCAATACGAATCCATTGAAGTGAGAGGAGTTAGTGATCTAACACTAAAACATAATTCCTTCCTGGTAAACATGAAAGAGAAAATACTGAATAAGTTCAAGGGCTGAACTTTCAAACCACAATGAGTGATTAAGTTCGCAACTACGCTGAATCATTCTTTCTAGTTTAAATATATGGTATCATAGGAAACAATACGCAGACAGGATTGGAATTGAACTCGTACCATGTATGGGAACATCTTCTTTCCACCCAACTGATTAGCCTTTGGTCGGAAGTTGGGACCATTTTTCGGACATGGATAGAAGAGCACATCGATGTCCAAGATGGAAACGATCTCCCTCACCTATTCATCCCAAATTAAGATCTGAATTAATCTCTCTTGAACGAGAAAGCGCGGGTCATTATGCAAAACTGAAAAGAACTACTAGGACAGGTAACATCAGGAAAAAGAATCAAAATATACCGATAGATTTTTTGAAAGTTATTAGGCAATAGATAGGCAATTGAGTTAATATTCAGTAGATTCATACAGCTCTCATGTCAAGCTAACACTTAGATAATGTTTGGTTAATTTTCTGACACCTTTAGTGATTTCTTGAATACTACGGTATATTTCTTTGTACAAGCATAACATTTACCCAAAACAAAGTTGATTTTTAAGGTATCACGCATCACTTTGGATTAATGAGAAGCTATTGGAAAATAACATCACCTCAACACTCTATTCATCATCCAAATATGGACTTTGGGGCGCTTGGGGGTTGATGTTAATGTAATGCATTGATGAATAGAGTGTTTTGAGGTGTTCGTGCCCTTGGCACTAACTTGATATTCCACTGGCAACTATGAGGTGAACAGTACGTCAATACTAACTTGGCACTAATTTACCATCATCGTAATAGTAATTTTTGCCATTAGTGATTTATTGAAACTAATATCTACAGTCGGACAATGCTCGATGGAAACCATTTGGAAAAAAAACATAAATCTCCCTAAAACTAAATACAGACCCTAGTAAGTTTGGCAAAACACGAGGTTTTGAAGAGCATACCTTTCGGCAGAAAGGACAACTGTGGTCATCAAGCAGCATCGAATGCGGCCAAGGTCGTAGAATCCACACACGCAAGCAAATCTTTCAGGACGTATACAAAATTGTGTAAAACTCCCACACTTGATAAACCTCATAAGAAAAAACTGATAACATAGTGATAAAAGAAATGCCGTCTGTCATTCGAAAATACAATCGAGATACACTGCAACCGAGTCTATCTGCGTGTAAATCTGAAATAACACAGTGCTAGACCAATCTGGCATCTAGCATGGCTAGAAAGCAATTAGCATAGTTATCATACCCTTCAAACTCGTAAATCTCGATGGGTTTCTCAGGTCTTGGCCCTGGATTGGCAACCTCTACAAATTTGCGACCTGAGAAGGACCAAAAAAACTGTCTTTGATCAGATCTACTAGGTCTTCGGGGCAGGGCCGATGAGAGGGATATTGCTCAGTAGTAAACATGTACTAAGACGCAAAATTGTTTGATGAACGTGGCACCTATATCCATCTTATTTTCTCTAGCATACAACAAAACATTTAGTGCTCAGTTGCAACCATTACTACTGTAGTAAAGAATCCACCCTAGAGGGATTCTAGGAATCTAACCGCCATGCAATTGGCAGAGTTTCTGTAAGAAGCTGCCTTGAATGGCATTACAATTGGCAGAATCGTCATTAAAATCTACTTTCAATGATGTTATGAATATCAGGGTTTAACGTGTCTACGTTTTGTAAAATACCTCAAAGAAAGTTCTCTATTAATTCATGGTAATATGAGGAAGCAACTGTTCGATTCTAAAAACGAAAATCAATAGCTCTTCAGCCATGCACAGTGCAGAAACGCAGAGCAAAAAGTCACGCAGAGTCTGATCTGACTTGAACTGCACAGAATTTATACCTTTTCAAGATTAGTCACTCAAGAAATTTCATCACTAAGAAAACTCTAAATACCTTGAATTATATTACCCTACATAACTGTATACCTGCGAATGGAATGGCATATTTGTCGCCTGCAACTTCTGCAGCGGGACGATTTTCGATCTTGTATCTGCATGTTGCTCGCAATCGTCAAATTTTGATAAATCAGAGATTTCCTTAAATTTCAACCCTTTCTCAGATTCACGATTGAAACAAAAAAAAGGGCTTGCAAGTACCAATTCACGACATTATTCACTAGATTCAACATACCTACTCACGGAAACAAGGTCAACATCCCCTAAACCTTCATTCAAAGTGGTAGATGAATGGTAACCCTAATGTTGTTAAAATGGGGTTGGAGTGAAGGAAACTCAAAATTTCAAGAGTACAAGCCTGATTACAAAACCGCACAATGCACTCTCAAGACATGAATGGCACAATCCGCCTGTTACCCTTTCATAGAAACAAGGTCAACACCCTCTAAACCCTCATTCAAAGTGGTAGATGAATGGAAACCCTAATGTTGTTATAATGTGGTTGGAAGGAAGGAGATTAAAAATTTCAGTAGTCCAAGCCTGAGTACAAAATCACACAATGCACTCTCAAGAAGACAAGAATGGCGAAATCCGTCTGTTACCCTTTCACAAGAGCGCCAGACCCAAGTCGAAACGGCAAACTCAAGGCGCCACCCAACACTGCGCCAATCATATCCGACCGGACGGCAAACCTCCCTCCCTTGAAATCCGATTTCACGGTCGATTCCGGCACAGAGGACGCCGCAGGCGCCGGATTCTCCACCTCCGTTTCCGTGATTTCACTCTTCTCCGCCCGCGGAATCATCCCAACAGCCTTCCTGGAGCTTCTGCGAGCTGGTGGTGTGCCCAACATGGATGGCACCGTCGTCTTCGCGGCTTGCAACCATGACGTCGAAGTCGCCATGGCCATGGCCAACAATCTCTCGGAACAAATCTCTCGGGAGAAAATGTCTGCGTGCAAAATTCTCAGACAGCAATCCCTACTGTAGGATTGTACGGACTTCGTGAACAATTGCAACTTGCTCTTGGCTGGAGAAGCAAAGATTTGATCGGCGACGATCGAGAGAAGGAAGGGGATGCTTCGTCAGCGAAGATAGACCACTATTGCTGGAGTGGCGACGTGGCGTTTCGGGATGGGCTCTAACCGGTGGGAATCCGCGTCGACCTGAGAATGTTCTGAGTTGGCATTTCCGGGAATGGGGTTTGGACCCTCGGTTTTTGAGACACGTGGTGGGTAAGGGGTGGGCCACGCCTACGGGGTGGATAGGATGATGGGCCCATAATTGGGTGTTACCAGGGGGTGTTATCAGAACTTGCTGGATTTATCAGTTTTCATGACTTCTGGTAAGGTCCCGTGTTGTTTGGGTATCAGGATGGGCTCCCCAGGTAGACTTGTAGAGTATGGGTGGGTATACAGGGACCTGGATACAGGGGTATTATATATTTTTCATTACTTATATTGCTATCATCTTGATATTTGAATATATTTCATTGAAGGCACTGGCTATGTGTGATTTTTATGAAATATTTCTTTGTTCATTAATTTATATGGAATATTTGAAGACCAAGATTCCACTTACATCAATTTTTTTAATTATACTGTAGGTACGAAGATCCAGTGGTAATAAAAAAGAACCCATCATGTATGCAGCATGTCAAATTGTTGTTTTGTGGGTCTTGACCCCTACATGGGCAAGGCACCAAATTTTGGTGTCAACAATACTTTGAAGTTAAATAAAACCTCACAAAATTACTATTTTTAGTAGTTTATATTTTTGAATTTTTTTGGAAGTCTACTATTAGAATCAAAAATCTGATTTTGAAAATGAATGATTATGATTTTTCTATTTCAGATTTTGTGCAAGGGTTTCCGTTGCAAATCTTGATTTTTTTAGTGTTGAAGGCTCTTGGAAATGAGAGCCTCAAGTACACTAGATCTTGGAGGAAAACTTACATTAGAAATTCATTTAAAAAAAAATTGGGAATAGAATTTGAGAAGCCATAAATTAATTGTAGTTATGCATGTTAGGTCCTTTAAGCTCATATTTTTTTGGTGATCAATTTTTTAGATTTGACTTGTGAAAAGAGGATTGAAGGACTTGGAATCACTTTCATAATTTTAATACCTTCAACATCAAGCATTAGGGGTAGTTACACCTTCTTTGCTATATAGAAAATCTTTGAAGAATGAGGTTGTGGTGATTTAGGGTTGGCTTCCGGTTGGCAAAATATTCTTCTTCTACAAAGAGTTCTCCACATCCATTATTCTCCTCTAGAGTTGAATTATGGACGTGGAGAACTTTTCCCATCACTTTAGAGCTCACATTTGGCATTTCACACTTCATCTTGAGGTCTACACAACCTAGGCATTGTGTGCCTTCATCCTACGTTCCTCACCGACTACACATGTTTTACACTTGTAAACCTCATTGTGCATTCTCCACTCTAGCTCATTCTCCAAACAACAAGAAAGGGGGTGCAACACCTTCTTCGTGATTTCTGGCTCCTTAATTATTGGCTCCTCTTTTCTCTCATTCTTCAAAGAATTTCCATGCAGGGAAAAAGGTGTGACTACCCCTCTTATAATCTTTCAATCCATGAGTGATATTTTTGTGTTTTCTTTTCTTTTCTGAGTGATATCTCTAACATCTCTAATAGTTTCAATTTGTACTACAAATTACATAATAAAGCTACTACAATTATTATGCACTATTAAATTGTATGAATTGCAAAATTAAATTCTTCATATATTTATATTTCTTCTTCAATGAATAATCCCAAAAGGTCTTAATCATCCACGGAAGCAGGGGACTGAAACAGGGAGACCGTGAGGGACCACGGCACTTCCTTTATAAGATGCCAATCGTGGTACGTAACTTCGAAGGCAGGCCTGTTTGCAGGTGCTATATTACGGAGGTAGAAGGGTTTGCCAGTTGTGTATGTTCCGGAGTGGATATTTGGTGTGATTGTACTCCACCTTAATGTACTGTACAATAGCAGTGTGCCAAGGCATAGCCAAGAAAAACATGGGCGTTCAATATCCGAGACCCACCGGGTATCAATGATAGTTCATTGTTAGCCCATGCCTTTTGGGAAAAATCAAGGATTCAAAATCGTACAAAAAGTGTGGTATTTTAACCATGGAAGGATGGACCGGAATAGTCAATATGAAAATCATCCTTTTAGGTACAATGAGAATGATATCTACTTGCAAAAACACCTAGAGCACTCGTTGGAGGTACAACTATTGTGCAAGACTTCTTCATGTTTTTGCACAAAATTTCGAGGATGAATTCCAAGTATGCACTTCTGTCCTTTATATAGAAGGATTCTATATCATCCTTTGAACCATTCTAGTCCATGATGTTCTTATAGGCTTAAGTGAACATGCATGTGTTGTCAATAGGGGTGGTCACAATTTATTCACCATCTTAGATTTATGTGGAGAATAGAGATGTGGCATTTTGGGGTTGGCTTTCTGCATGCGTTCCGGAAGGGAATATTCTTCTTTGAAGAAGTTTTCTCCATGCATTTTCTTCTCCTCCAAAGGAGAAGAATGGGCGTGGAGAAAATTTCTTCGAAGAAGAATATTCTATTTTGGACTACACTATTGCTCTCCATTGGCTCCACATCAATTCTCCACATCTCATTCTCTAAATAAATAAGGGGTGTCACATTTTTCTTCACTTGCTAATGCTTCCCATTGGTTCCTATTACTTCTCATTCTCCATGGAAAGTTTTGATGGTGAATAAACTATGACTACCCCTAATGTTGATGAAGGTTGAACTAAGATGATTATTCAAGTCTATAATGTTGTTGACTACATTAACCATCAAAATTATTGTCATTTACATCTATGTGAGTTGGGCAAATAAGTGATTGAAGGAGTCAGATCAATTTGTTGTTGAAGTAATCAATATGTTCTCCACACAAAAAATTTATCCAAATTGGACATATCACAGACTGTTGGAAAGCTCTCAAAGATACCTTACCAATGGTATATTATGGGTACAATTTAGAGTTAAAGTACAATTTCTAATACTACTTACAAGTCTTAATATAATATTGACCTTCTATTGCAAGTCAAAGTCAAGGACTAAAGTGGGAAAAGTTTTTATCAACAAAAACTCCTCGAATCATGTACTTCTTTCTAAATCAGATTGGTGATGTTTATAGTTTGTTCTTTTGCCATCTAAATACATTGACATAAAGATTAGTGGATGTTGTCTTCTAACATTTGGTGGACATCGCCTTCATATGCAAGTGTGCTTTAAGTGGGAGGGGGATATGATCATGCTTACTATTTGAAAATTGAGACATTAGATGAGATTTGGGGAAATAAGGGGCCATTTCAAGCATGTCCCCTATACTATTCTTGCTGTAGAGACGGCACGATTGACTATTGTCATCCATCATAAATACCAAAAAATAAAATCTGACATGACCAACGCCCAACCACATCAGCATTGCTACAATCGCACAGTTCAATGAGTTCCCCATTGTTGGGAACTATAGAAAACTTACAGTCTTCTATTTGGCCCAAATCTCATCTAATGGGATTAGTTTTAGTAGGGAGTCTTGGAATTGAATTTTTTTATGTCAAGTAACCTTCTAAACTTGGAGGAGGGGAGCTTTTTGTCCTTCGTGACATATGGGGTGGCCCCCAAATCATAGCAAGCATTGATTAGTTCTCTTATAACTTATACAACCTTCATGTATCTAGCATTCAAGAGGTAGGGATCTTTTCCTATTAACATGTCATACTAATGATGAGCACTCCATTTTATTTTAACCCAATTACAAGATGATACATGACACTTTATGACAAAATTTCTTGAATTTATGCAAAATTTGACCTTCATATATGATATTTGCACATTATTTGTTGTGGTTGACCTTTAACCCTTAAAGGACCAAGGAGCCTACTTTGTATTTTTGAAAACTTGGGCATGCTCTCTTGACTTCAAAATTTGGAATTTTTGCATGAATTTCTTAGGATATGGATGCTAATCATCCTAATCTATGAGTGAACATTTGTTTCACGTCATTTCAATAAATATTGCAAAAGGTAGAAAAAAACCTATAAATTTAAATAAAAACAAAAAGAAAGGTACCAATTATTTAATAGAACATTCTCATTATTGGGATTGACAATTCTCACTCTCTTGTAAATATTATTAGCTCTCAATTTTTTCTTTTGTTAATACCACCTTCCACTTTATAATTTTCTCAAAAATGAATATGAAGGCTTTTTTGGTTCAATTTTTTTACATATGTATATTCTCAACACATTATACAAAATATTGAATAAAACACACAAGTTATAGGACATTTTTTTTCTAAAAATGTTCAAAGACAAAACTTCACTTTTACTATGGGCTAGAAAAAACTGCAATTTTAAGGTTAGGTACATTGTACCTAGAATTGGTGGGGGATTTTCACTTAAAAAATTTGGGAAGATGTACTTGATAAGTCAACAAAAGGTCTTATGGTTGGATTTGTTAAAAAATAAATATAGATGAAGATTTTAGCCTTGCTTTAGAGACAAGTATTTTGAAGTTGTTTTAGGCCTCTAAATATCAAAGAACTTGAGTTAAAGGACATTGCAAATCCAAGGGACATTTGAATGTCAAACGTAAACTTTCACATACTTCTTTCTCTTAAATTTTTTTAAGCATAACTAAGATAATGTAGATCCAATGATCTACTTTTCATTTCGTTTTTCAAAAGATTCAAGATTCGAATTTTTGTAACATTTTGAAGGTTTCATCAAGAATAGTAATATATAATATTTTGAATTCTTTCAATTAAATTTTTCTTTGTGTAAACTCAAGAAGTACACCAATTAGGCAATTATACTATAATGTTTATTGCTAATATATACATTTTGGAAACAATTTCAAACTGTTTTAAGCATTTTTGAAATTTTTATGATTTTTACAAAGAAATTACTTTTTTAAATTATATAAAATTAACTATAATATTTATAATTATAAAAATTGTGTTTATTTAAATAAACTATTCACTAGAAAAATATATATGGCACTATACTAGAAAATATCAAATATTTAAAAAATATATACATGGAAAATTAATGAAGTTTGACTAAGCGAGAGCATGAATTGTCCTTTAACCCCTAAAGTTTTTTCATATCTAGAGCCCTAAAATATTAGTCTCCAAAGCAAGGCTAAAATCTTTATGTATGTTTATTTTTTAACAAATCTAACTAGAGGATCCTCTAGTTAACTTTTTGGAGTACACTTTCCTAAAATATTAGAATAATAAATCTTACCAATTGCAAGATTATGATGCTAGGATTTCATAAAGAAGTATTTTCAACTCTTTTGAAATGGTTAGATTTCATCTTTCAAACTTTTTGCCCCAAAATGTATAGATCCTCCAACTTGTAACTCTCTCATAATATGTTGAAGAAATAAGTTGAAAATAAATATAGAAAATTTAAACAAAAAATGTTTCATATTCCTCTTTGAAAAAAATAGTAAGTAGAAAAAAATAGAAAATGATTTAAAATACTAAATTTTTAGGAATTTAGTTATGGAATTGAAAAATGTCAATTCCAATGGTTGCAATGTTGTAATAAAAAAATCTACATTCTATGAATTTTTTTCAAAAAATTTTGAAAATTGAGTTAAATAAAGGACTTCAAAGGTTGTTTTTGAGCAAAGATTCTATGAGTGCCCGCAAACTAAACTTCAACATAACTTTCATGTCATTAATCAAAATGGAATGATTCAAATATTTCTACATATATATAAATCTCGAAAAATAATTTCAATTTTTATTTCTTCAAGAATTGATTTTTTTAGGTGCCTAGATTCCAAAAGAAACTACACATTATACAATCATTTTTTAACCATGTAGTCAAAAGTTATGAAAGTTGTTGCACCTAAAAGCTACTCCTCAACTACAAGTTGTGTAAATAAAATTTTAAATGAAAATTCCAGTCATAAATGAATGACCAAAAATTCTATGTTGCCAAAAAATGCCACTTGATCCCTTAGGGGTTAAAGACTTAGCAATTACCATATAAGTTAAAACAATCAATTGGAAATTTGTGACCTCTATCCTTTCCTCCTCTCATTTTTTCCACTTAATGCCAAGTGTTGTTGATTTTTGGCACATTCTTGGGCACGAGCCTCATGAGCCTCATTCCTATTTATCCAAAAGTCCTCCTCCCAAAATCTCCCTCCATGAATGAAATGTCTATAGCGTTCAAAAAGTTTTCAGAGTTTCCTATAACTTGCCTTCTCTTTGTAAAAGGAGATGGATTTTTATCAAGGGCACTAGTCACATCCTCTCCTTATTGAAATCTCCCAATACATTTCTTCTAGTATCAAATTCTCACCGGCTACTTTTCTTCAACTCCTAATTTATAAAAGGCTACAATTCACCTCTTTCAAAGATATGCTAGTTTTGAAACTAAACTCCACATTTTGTTACATCTTTTGGAGGATTTGAACTTGGCATGGCCCCTGACCAATTGAAGGTCAAGAATCCACCCTCTTTGTCCAAGACTAAGTTGAAAGTGGTTTAGAGAAGGCTAAAAAGCATCAAAAGAATTTAGAGTTCAAGATTTTAACCTTCTTCAAGAACATCTTCAACAACCCTTGCAAGTTACTTCTTGGGATTTGTAAACAAGTATCAAAACTTTGTGCCACTTCTCCTCAAAAAAATGATATCCACTAGTGTACAATCAAAATCTTTCTCTAGCCCTTTCATAGAGACTCACATGACACTTTCCATATTCAAAGTTGTCATGTGATTCTGGACTTTCTTCATCTTTATGGAATTTTGCATAGTAAAAGTACATTCACAAGTAGTAGTGCTCATGCATTAGCACTTCGCTACATGTACAAGGGTTAGTAAGTTAGGGTATTTTAATTTCAGTGATGGTCTTAAATTGATAAAAACCCACAAGTTTCCAAATATCATCTCCATCCACTCAATGGATCCTTGCAACTTAAATGCAAAGAATTCTAACTTACAAGCTATGCAATCCACCAATAGAGGTAAGAAATTTCCTTGTATCCATTTCCCTTGTGCATACTCCTCTAAAAGAATATCCAATTGTACAACACCCTAAGAATTCAACCCAATTTGCCTTAGAGGCACACAAATAGGTTTAAAAATTTTAAACGCATCAATCACATTGTTGTTGTCAAACCTAGCATACAAAGCCTCATATACAACCTCAACATGCAATTTTTCAAATGACAAGGCCACCTCTAAATCAACCCTTGAAGGATCCCAAGTCATTTGAATACTACAAAATTTGGATCCTTTATTTCACTATGTAAGTGACAAACATAACTAGATGGGGGGCCAAATTTAAGTATCATGTGGAAACCCACACTAAGATTGAATGTATTCTGATTTAAATTACAAGAATTGATGAGGAAGCACAAACTAATTGAAGGAATTTTTGTCTTCACAATAGACCCTATCAACGAAATGTCAACAAGTTTACTTTTGGAAGATTCTAGAAAACTTAAACAACATGTGCAAAATGTCAATCAAGAAATACAAAACATATATGAATTTAAAGTTGCTTAGTTTACTAAACAACAAAAGTGTAGATCCATCATTGAGAGAAGGAGTATCGCATAAAAAGACTAGGGTTGATTCCAAAGAGTCACATAATGTAGTCATAGTCATAGAGCCAACGAATTTCATGATACATTTTTAGGGATTTTTGAGCATCATTCAGTTCATTTTGGAAAGCTTCAAGGGTTGTATTTTTTTGGAGTATTCAACATGGAATTGACATCATTCAATATACATGCTCTTCAAATCCTCAAGAGCAAGCCATGTTAGTTCAATGAGCTATACAATGGATAGAAATGAGTTATAAAAGCATTTATTTTTTAGAGTTGGTCAATCACTCCTATATACTTAGTTACTCCGTTGCATTTGAATCCAAGGTATTTCAATATGTCTAGCCCCCATGTCTTCACAATATTGTAAGATAGTTAAATATGATCTTTGAATTCTTTTATTCACCCACTATCAACAATAAACCTTTGAAACAAGTTATGGTCAAATTTGTCTCTAAAAATGTCATAAAGACAACAAGATGTCCTCTAATTGAAATGTCCATGGATTCATCAATCACCAACCCATATATTTAGAGTCTCTCAAACTGTTAAAGTGTCAAAGTTGTGGAATGGTGCCATTTTAATGAAATTTCCCATCTAAGTGTATTTCCCGCCTCTTTCTTTGTAAATATTTCAAAAAAATTGTCCCCAATTCCTTATCAAATTCCAACCAATCAAACCAAAGATCCTTCCATTCCAAATTGGCCTTTTGAATGTCATTAAGTAGAATGGAATGAGGTGGGGAGGTTGTAGAAGAAGTACTAGGCATAGAAACTTCCAAGCCCACAATCTCTCAACTTACATTAACCATCAAGAGCATATCATGCTTTGATCCTTGACATTTTGCCATTAACCCCTAAAGGACCAAACAATGTTTTTTGGCAACATAGTGATTTGGGGCAACTCATTACAAATGGAATTTTTTTTCTTTGAATTTTTTACACAACATGTGCCCGAGGAGTAGCTTTAAGACCCAACAATTTTCAGAACTTTTGAATATATGGTTAAAAATTTATTGTATGATATGTTGTTTTCATTGCTCGGTGGGCAGCCCGGGCAGCAAAAAAAACTTCTTTAAAAATTATTTTTAAAAAAATAAAAAATAAAAAACTATTTTCTAGATTTCTATATACATGAAAAGCTTTGAATCATTCCATTTTGATTTATGAGATGAAAGTTATGAAGAGTTTTAGTTGTGGGTAGTTTGTGGGTAGTAATGGAATCTCTACTCTAAAATAAACTTTGAAGACCTTTATTTAACTCAATTTCCAATATTTTTGAAAAAAGATAAAAACATGAGGTGTAGATTTTTTACTACAAAATTATAACCATTGGGATTGGCATTTTTCAATTCCGTAAATAAATTATTAAAAATTTAGTATTTTGAATCATTCTCTACTTCTTTCTACTTACTAATTTTTTCCTATATGTTGTACAATTCCAAATGATCTAAAAATTTTTGAACATGTAGCCAACATGACTAGGAGAATGAATCCAAAGAGTTACAACTATTTTGGACATTTTTTCATAATGATCTAACCATGTGAAGTGCAGCTGCCCGGATTTTTGCAGGGCAAAAGAATGCCTTTTTGTCACTTCAAATGCTAATATCTTGCAATCTAGACGGTGGAAATTTCTGAAATTTTTTCTGCTTCTTTACAAACCAGCGTAATACAAGATCCTATGGTTACATTTGTCCAAAAATGTTTTTTTTTTCTAAAATTTGGTTCTTGTACTAGGGATGACAGTTTTGGAGCGTTTTTGGTGAAAACATAGTGAAATACCTTTAGGGGTTAAAATTTACACAGAAGCACTAAACTAAAAATGAGAAGGAAGAGAGGGAAGTCTTCTTGTGCACTTGGAAGAGAGTTGCTTGCCACCCCAAGCAACACCAATGTTGAGCAAGTTAGTAGGAGTAGGTGGACACTTGGCAAGCAACAAAGAAATGGAGTACTAGATTGCAAGGAGTAGGAGTGAGGAGATGGCGGCATAGTGGGTGCATAGCAAGTAGGAGTAAGGAAGTGGTGGTGCAAGCAGGAGTTGAAGAGGAGATGAGAGTTCCAAGGAAAAGCTTAAGAGGATGAGTAGGAGAACCAAACCTAAAGCCATATAAGCACATATCCACCTCCCTACATCCAAATATTAGCTTGGGATTTGAAATGGCCAGTAGCTCAAATCTGACAAGTTCGTGAAAGTGCTAGCTAAACATCTACCAATTCTTAATATACACCAGTTGGTTGTAGGTTATACCAATATTTTGTCTGGTTTTGAATCCTCCATTTTCACGCTCCAAACAATTATTTTCCCAAAGACACCAGCTAAGAATAAACTAACCGGAGGGTCTCTCCGGACATTGGATGCCCATGCTTTTCTTGGCTGTGCTTTTGCACCACTGTACTGTACACCCCAAAACCAGAGCATGCACAGCTGGCGGAACGCTCGACCTCCATAGAGCACCTGCAAACAGGCCTTCTCCCTTTTGAATTAGCATCGCATTAAAGGAAGTGCCCTGTCAGACTGGGGCTCCGTCCCCTGCAACCGGATTCCGTTCCTCCAGATACTCACATTCTGATCGAGCAGGAGCACGTCTGTTGTATTGATTGCGTGAAGAATCGGGAGCTCCACCACGATCTTGCGTTTGAAATGAAGAGTATAGGTTTTATCTTGTAGTATACCTCTGTTTTACATTGTGGGTTGAGGGAGCTGGAATTTGGGGGATGTTTTGGAGTTTGATCTTGCGATTTTTCAGTTTTCTTGACCATTTTTTCTGGAATTGGATTGTGGGCATAAATCTTACTTCCGTCTTGAATTATGGGTTGAATTGGAGTGTTCTTGTTGTTGCAAGATCATTGATGCAGGGTGGATAGGGGTCCATCCAGTTCCTGGAGCAAGCGAATTTTGAATTCCGGTGCTGGTTTGAAACTGATGGCGACGAAAGTTACATTGTAGTTTGCGTTTGTGTCGTGGAGGTTCCTCATGGCGACGCTTCTTCAAGCTTCGGCTGCACTTTCGGGGACCACCGTGACCTCCAAATCTACTTTCAAGAGCCCGCATCAATTTAAGGTTAATGATCCACATCGAAAGCAGATTTTGTATGAGAGTTATTTTTGTTTTGAAGGTGTGGTTTGGTACATGACGCACAATTCGTCAGCATTCAGAAGTTTTGTGTTTCGATTTAAAAGATTTGCAACGTCTTTGCATTGTTGTGGAGTTTGGGGTCTCACTGGTTTGAGGTTTCGGTGGCAGTCTGTTTCTTGCTTCACAGGTACGAACTTACGATGGAATCCAAAGCCTATAAAGCCTTTAATCGTGCGAGGTTGCCCGGGTGTTGCGAGAGCTTCCAGTTCAGATACCATCGTCGAGGATATTTGCCAAGTCGGTGATCATTTCTTGGACTCAGTGAGCAATTTCGTCCTCAAACAAATTCAAAAACCGATTGCCAAGTATGTTCCCGCCGATTGGGATCCCTTGGACTTTCTGCCTGTCAACATTCAATCGAACCTCCAGAAAAGTGAAGCTCTTGTAAGAATACCACCTCTTTCACGGTTTAGGTTGTAGCTCGGTGAAGGCATTGAAGTTTGGGAACCCGTGTCTGTGGCTTTCAGTCGTGTGAATGGAATTGTTTTGGGGAAGGTCTTGGTCCCACTTTTATGAGGACTTCAACGCACTAATAATGCAATATTTGGATACTGTATGAAGAAGTTATGAAGCAGTGGGATCCCAAGCACGAGACTAGCCTACCGTGAGTATTACATCTATAATGTAGTTCATGGACACATCTTTGACCGTGATAGAACCTAGAAGTCACAGTTGGATAAGGCTTGTATTGTAAATGGGTGTTTTTCCAACCCATGGGACCCCCAGTAGATGGGTTTCTTACTTTACTTGATGATCTTGAGGGTATTTTGCCATCAATTGGAGCAAAGGGCATTTTTAGAGATACTTTTGCTATAAAAAAAAGGTACTTGTGTACCGTACGTGCTGATGTGGCGTGATGTATCCTTTGCAACAGGCAACCCTGGTACTTCGTGAAATCATTGTGTTGGCTTGGTTTTACTTAGTATACCATGGGGTTGATGGATTCTGCAGAAGCACGTACGGGTATGTCTCTATTTACTTCAAAAGCTCATGTTCCTCGTCTTATATGTGAACATCTTAGACCAACAAACAGGTTTTTCAGTCAAATTGAACTGTTTCAGGAATTTTAAGATGACATCTTAAAGAGAATCTTCCCTGTAATTCATGAAGAGGGCTCGCCTCCCTATGTTGCATCGGGAGGCCAAATATTTGTGAATGTGGGGAAATCTATGATTGATTGGAGAAGATTCTCTTTTAAGATATTGTCTAAATGTTCCTGATATAGTCTAGTTCTATTGAGAACCGTGTATACAGTTTCTTATGATTTTGTGAGTCAGTTTGACTCTGTTGACATACTGGGGTGGAGACAACTGGGATTCAGACTATACACACGAAAGCAAAGGAACGGAAAGGAAATTGATGACTATGCTTATGCTGCATCACCATTCCGAGCAGCTCGAACGCCTATACGCAGCTTTGTCTTGATTTGGGCAAGCACGAGACTGTAAGGGCTTGATTCTAGTCCTGTATTAGACTGGTCAATTATTTTCATTGTTTTTGTTATCAAATGAAAGAGGATTCCATTACTCAAAAGAATATATTATGTGGACACCATATATGCAAGGGTATGTGGACACCATATATACCAACTTTTTATTGGTAGATGATCTAAAACTGACACTTGAAACAGATTTTATGAGGTCTGCATCCTCCTAATCGGTTTGTACAGATTCGAGGGTGACGATTTGGGGTCAGTGTCGATTATGGGTTTTGCTATCTTAGTGCAGAGATCATCCATTCTGATGGTGTTGTAAATTGTGGATTGGGAACAGGCTGTGGACAACAGCTGTGTTATGGAAGATGCAAGCGGTGATTACTCCGGAGATTATTTACGATATCCGAGCATCAGGTCTCGTTATCATGATCACTTGGTTCTTCTTCCGTTGGAAACGAATTTATGTGAAAGAGTTGGTGGAGAAGAAAGTGCTTGAACAGGTATTCTCAGTGACCCTCCTACAGTTTTCTGTCCAGTATTTGTCTTCTTAAATTTCATTTTGCTTGAAAAATCTTGTGGTGATCGCATGATTAACCTTTAACCCTTAAAAGGACATTTCATGTCTGGATCTGGTCAAACTTCACTAGATTTCTACATTAAAACACACATTTCAAAATTTTGATATTTTCACATGTAGTAATATATGTCTAAAATTTAATGTCATTCTTATATAATTAAAAACATGAAATTGAATTTTATATGATTTTTTAAAGAAAACTATTTGTAAAAATCATAGAAATTACAAAAATACTTTAAATAGTATGAAATTATTAAGAAAAATGGAAATAATAGTGACAAACATCCTAGTGTAATTGATGTACTCTTTGAGCTCACACCAAGAGAAATTCAATAGAAAAAGTTCAAAAGTGGTGTATTTTGAGCTTTCCAGATGTTATCTTCAAAGTGTCACAAAAATTGCAATTTTAACAATTTTGAAAAAAAAATCAAATGGAGTAAAAAGTAGATTATTGAACCTACATTTTGTTCAGTAAGTTTAAAGACATTTTAAATTAAGAACTAAGTGAAAATTCAGGTTTTGACTTTCGAAATTCCCGTGGGGTTTGCAATGTCCTTTAAGGGTTAACATAATGACTTAACCATGTGTTTGATGTAAGCATGGGCATTCATTGATTTCTTCTTAGTTCATTCAGAGATGATGTGGTGGATGTTTTGTGGCGGTTGCTGAATGGTGTGGTAGAATTGACTGCCAATCACCCATTTTTGGAGGCTGAAAAGCTTTCTGTGATCTAATGGTCGCATTATATTGTGGGAAGCTGCTGAGTGTAGATAATGTGTTTGAGAGAAACACTGACACTAAGATTGGTGCATTATGCTGTGCAGAGTCAAATATTGACTGTCGACAAAATAGTGTCGCTGGCTATGTATTTCCTAGCAACGTCATGCATCGCCGAAGTTTTGGGCTTCAGCCTGAATTCATTAATCGCAGTTGGTGGGGTTTCTGGTATGCAATTTCAATGAAATCCTTGTCCTTTTCCAAATGACTAACATGCTGTGCCTCCGTGTGCCCGTTGCCATAGCCAACACTTGCATGTTTAATTCGCATTGGATTTGATCTTCAGTGGATATTTGATGAATAGATTGCGGAAATACAATGAGTGAATGCTTTCACACCGGATTTCTTGACTTGACTTGATGGTTTTCAGGTATAGCGGTGGGTTTAGCGAGTCAGGTGGTTGTGGGAAACATGTTCGGTGGCGCATCTCTGTTCGTTACCAGGCCATTTGTTGTTGGTGAAAAGATCAAGGTTTCTATTTCTTTACTGAATTAACTGTTTTTCTCTTTAACTTCCCTTTTAACAACTATTCAAAACCTCCATGATCTTCGAGATTTAACTCTGAAGTGCCCATAAAGGCCAACTGTGGTCACTTTCATATGTATGAGAGTTGAAATACATCATTTAGGAAGCTCGAAGAAGGTAACACAATATACCAATAGAGAGTAGAAATCATACCATACATTTTCGTAAACAGTAGAAATGTAATTTGGAAGTTACTATAATCAACTATTAACTTCCAAAGTGCATTTTCTATTTCAGCAGATCAAGCAGCAGTTTCCGTAATGTAGACTTCCATCATGGATTGTCTCATTGTTTGGGTTAGCACTGATGAGTTTATTGGTATTCTGCATGCAGGCTGGGAAAGTTTCAGGGCTTGTGCAGGACATTGGATTCATGCAAACTAAGGTGACGGGCTTTGACGGCGTCCCTGTGTATGTTCCAAATAATGCATTCACCAGCGAGGTTAGTTCCCGCAGTTCTAAGCTGACCTATGAATTGGTTTCAGTGTCTTCAAGGAGTCACCCGCCCCAATGGCAGGCATGCGTCAGATTCCCTAGCAACTTATCTAAAGTTGTTATTATGTGTTGCAATCTGCCATCATTGTGTGAAAAGGAATGGACACTTGTGAAGGAGGTGAACCAGAACCAGTCTAAACACAATTTTATGGATGTGCACGTAGAGAGTCCTGCTCTACGACAAGTGATATGGTGACCCTGATGTTAGTAACCCTCTCATATATGCACTATTCAGTGACACTTTAGATTGTTAAGGTCGAAGCAACAAGCTTGAGATAACTTTGAAACAATATCATGGGCAAGTAGGGGCGAAATATCAAACTTAAAAGTAATTGACTCCTCATGACTTCTTGGTGTAACAAGTGCCCAATCCACCTCTAAGAGTAGCTTGAAACCTTGTTATCAAATACTTTTAGCATGCCACTTAGGAGCCATGTAAAGACCGCCTCTTCATGCTCATTCTTATTGCTTGGACTGTATGAAGTTGACATTGAACAAAAAGGAGGTAAAACAAATGTACTAATCTATTTTTGCACCAAATCCTTGTGTAGAATTTCCTTCTTATTTGAAGCTTGTTGACTCAATGAATCTTTTCAATCTGAAGTGGCTCTTAGGCTGTGATAAACTCTTTCGTCTATCCTCTCTTGTTGTTTCAATATTCCGGGTATGATCTTCATCAGGCGACGTTGCACTACAGAAGTTTTGGTATGTGTAAAGTAGTTATGGGTTTTGCATGCTCTTTGATTATCGTCTAACTGATGCGTGTCATGATATTTAGATCATCACCAACTTTTCGAGGGCAAAGACTAAGGTGCTTGAGGCATCAATGCAGCTTAATAACCGACACATCTTCTTGGTGCACACCATAACAGAGAAAATTCAGAGCTACTTACTATCACATCCAAGCGTTGACACAGTGAAGTCTGCTCCCGTCTGCTACTTGAAGACCATGGAAAGTGACGGACCTGTGATCGCCCTTTCTTGTGTGATCAAATCCAGTGTAAGTTGTTGCACCATCTTCTTCTTTACTGATACGCGAATTCAAGCAGGCATCATCATTGAGTGTTATTTGGTCATAATTTTTGCTGAAGCCAAGTTCTTTTATCACCCTTGCATCTTCCTACTTTATTATATAGAATGTCAAATTGGACTCCTTCCTGAGCTTTCGTTTGAACCTTCGCTTGCAGGGAGATGCTGTCTTCTATACGATTCAACAAGAGATTCTCATACATGTTGCCCGTATTATCACTGACCAATTGGGGCGTGATTCGCCATTTACGCCTCTCAAAGTTCCTAGTACCGACGGAAAAACTGTGAATACCCAAGGGAAACTTGTACTGTAGCCCTTTTACATTATATATCCTCGTAATATCAGTGGTGTTATATGAATTATACAAGTCTGGGTCAGTGCTCTCTGAACCAGAATTTTTTTGTAATAAAGTTTGCTCCTGCACTTCGCAGTTGTGTTTTCAGTGCTGCGGTATCCATCCCACCTAAGTTTGGGTGATTTTTGTCCGCTGTTTGTGTGTGGTCAGAACTACATTATGATCAATTTAAGGTTGAGAAGTCCCTAGAATCGAGAGTGATGTTGTGCAGTAGCAGCATGAGCCTCTTTCTTGTTAACCCATTGATAAAGCCTTCGTAGCATCTTGATATATTGGCTTGTTTCATATTTTATCATCTAATTCTTCCTTCTGTTTTACCGGTTGTAAAGCTACTCTATTGTTTGTAACAGCCCTTGTTATTCAGATTATTCGAGAATTGATAGTTTCCCTGACCGTTCGCTTAGAGCTTATTGACAAATAGTTTATTAACAGGCCCTTTCTTTGAAGAGGCAGCTCCTTAATCCACATATCTGAAACCAACTTGCGTTAAAAAATTGAAGCCAACGCTTCAGCTGGGTTTGTACCCTCCTCCCACTTGCCTTGTAAGAAGACTTTGCACGTGACAAGTAATGAACACGGACGACCCTGGCAAGCACCACCTTATGACGCATTAAGAGGTATGTCAATCAAACCACTAACTTAAGGAGTTCATTTGTCTTGTCAAGTAACTTAATTCAACCACGTCTGAGCTTTCAATAGAAGCTTTCATTAGCTACGCATGAACCATGTGTGGATAGATTTGAAGGGAAGGCCATCTATTCATACAGAGGTTCACTGAAAAATATCAGTTAATTACGGTATCCGCTCAATTTTCCTCCCATTTTCTAGTCCGTGTTTGTTACATCAATTAATAACACGATTGCTATCATGACCTGGTGCTGTTGACCATCTCCATTGTGTTAGACTAACATCACAATCTGGCATAACTTAGTAGAGGCTGCTATACTTACAATCAATGATCTGCCTGTCCTTGCACTTCATGTACTTCATGTGAGCTTCGACTACAACTGGTAATTTACTCTGAAAAGATCATTTTCAGATGCTCTGAAAACGAACACTGATCTTAGTAGGGCCAAGCGTTTTACTTTCTAGCATTTCTTGAGTGAGATACAGATAGCAAGTTAAAAATCCAGAAGGAAAATCTTAGGACTGAAGATAATAATCTCACTGATGGTCTCTGTGCACCTGCTTAGATTTGACGTTTGAAGTTATTCTCGTGTCGTGAAGCTAGGCTTACCACTTCGGCGGTCCTGTTGTGACCAGCTAGCTACGTGCAAGTGTTGTCGAAAGGGTGGCCTGTTTTTGTCTCTTCAGTTCTGTAATCGCGATTATTTACTCCATTAGTCATCATGTGGCCATTACATGTGAGAGGCTGAAGTTCCTTGACTCACACTTGAAGATTTGCAGACTGCCTGAGTGTTAATGGTGCACCAGATGATGGAGCTCCAGTAGTGCCTGCTGTGTCAGAGAGTGTACCTGGGTCACCAGACTGAAGATGGCACATGTAAGTTTTTTGCTCCTCTCAGGCGGTAGCACATGCCCTTCCCACATGCTGGATCTGAAATGCTTCTGACTACCGGAAAGAGAATTCAGCTGAACTTGCAGACACCACTACAACCCCTGGTAGGGTTTTTTGCGAATATTCCTGCGTGCACGACTAGCTGCTAAGTTACGGTATTCGAAGCCGTGACCAGCTCATAGACTGAGACTGCAAGCTGGAGAACAAGAGGATTGAGGAGAATAATGCTGCAACCGAACAACGCCTGTGTGGCATGGATTGGATAAGGTGGTAAGAGTATTATTGCAGCCTGGCTGGTGGAGCCTGAATCTCCTGGTAAGTTAACTCACTCACGCAGTCCAGCCTTTTTATCTATCTGTTGTGTTGTCTCGAGGGTCTCTGACATTCCTGGGAAAAAGAGGACTCTGTATGATGGCTCTCTTTTTCCGTAGGTGAAGGAGAGCAACTGCTGGGGTCTGACAAGGCACCTAAACACCAGGCATGAATCGAACACAACAGGGTTAACATAACTTAACTTATTTACAATTTCATTGCGTAGTGTGTTGGTAATATTGCTAGCACAGCTTAATGCGGTGACTGCGGACCCAAATGTGAGTTTCAAAATTTGCGCAAGTTGCTGAAAAACACTGGTAAAGGTGCTAGAATCTCAAATTGAACACTCTGTTAATCAAATTCTTTGTAACAAGAACCAAGTTTTGGTAGAAGCTTTGCTAGATATAGCCACGTTTGCTAACACTATACAAGCTTTAGATGCACTAACTGGGTACCTGACCACATCTAAAGTGAGAATTCAGTGGCAGGACTTAACTTAACTTAAGCTTATTACAGCAGCAGGTTGTGTAAGGAAGCAGAATTTTATCTTAAATCTACTTTGGGGAGGGGCCTGCACTCCTGCAGTGCATCATCGCTGACAGTTGTCCAGATTGAACGCCACAGAGATGGCTTGGTTTCTGTCTGTTTGGAGCAACTTCTTTACCTGCAACAGCAAGATGTCAGAAACTCGTACGTCTATCACTCATAGCCTCGCTCATGAGCTGGATATTTGGAGCTTTTAACTTATACCATGTAATTTATACTTCAAGTTTTTGATTTTGAAGTGTACGTGAGATAGCATTGCGATTACTGTACTGTAGATTTCCCTAAACTTTGAGAGACATTAGAGTTAAATCGTAAAGGTCTCTCCAGTTTGTAACAGGCGTGTCAGAAGAAGGTTTAATTAAGAAGAGTACAAAAGAAACACAACACCAAACTCCATCATACCTAACTTCAGCTTAGTTTTGGTGCTTCAAAGAGTTTTTGTCATGTTTTTTTTTCACAAACTGCAGCTCCTCGTCCCTCCTTTCACACATTTTTCGATGAGCTCTATTAACTTATTCTTTGCATGTTGCTCTAACTTATAAGCTTAGGCTTTTGAAAGGTGAAAGGAGAAGGAGGATCTCTCATTGGATGAATGAGTGTTGCACTTACTTTTGCTGCATCATATCTGTCAGTCAGTAGCTGGGTGAGCAACGTCATCCTCTTCCATACTTTGTGTGTCTGTAGCCTTAGTTGGTGACCAAGTCATTGCCGATTGTACATCAGCTTTGTCAAGAGATGGGCAATTTCTATGTAAGGTACGTGCCTTAAGTGTAAACGGCTTCACTGTTGGAAGTAGGGGCCAATACAACTACAAACTTGGGATAGATTGCACTAAAGCTATTGCACAATCATATAGAAAGTACAATGTCACCAAGTGTAAAAATATGTACTACAATCAATAATGTTCACTACAACCAAGGTAGAGCAAGGGACCCTTACTTGGGTCCATATCCCAATCCCATTTTCTAACCCCAAATCCAAATGCACTCACCAATGAGATTTTCTTTTTTGAGATAATTGTATTCAGAAATCCCAACATAGAAGTGGATAGGGAATATTGATTTTTTTTCCTTCAAAGAAAATAAGAAAAAGATCCCTTGTCACAATTGGAAGATAATATGTATAATCCTTGCAACTTGCCCAAAATGAAGAACCATATTTTCATTTCAAAAATTTTAGGAGGTAATGTAGAATAAATGAAAATGAAATGATAGTAAAACAAGAATTTGAGGACATTTCATCATGAAAACATAGTATCACTTATTCAATTGTTGATCGTGATAAAACAAAAAATATGACTTAGAGTATCGATACATGATAACTTAACCCTTGTGTGTCAAAGCAAACGTTTTTGGGATGTTAAGAATCGAAACAAAATCAAAAGAAGTTTACAAGTGGATTTCAATCCCTCAAAGGTTCCTTAGCCTTGAACAATAGTTTGGAGATGTGAATCACATCAATCCGCGCCATGGATCAGCCTAATCTTCACAAAATTGCATAGTGCGGTGCATTAGGGGAGAATTGAACCCAAGAAGGGGCCACTTCATAGAGCAAAAATATGGGTGGGAAAGAGCTTTGTCAATTCACTAATTGAACCAAGATTTGCATGACAAGCTCAAATATTCGTCATCATTACCCAATCCATCTCCACAATGTCATCTCCACTACCCAATCCATCTCTAAGATTTCTTGATTTAGTGATTGAGGATGGCTAGAACACACCTCCGACAAATTTCCACATGCCAAGTGGCCACTATGGTGATAGTAATGATGATGTGGACAAAATCCTACTCTCCTCAAATCCTCAATTAGTACTAAAATTAGTAAAAAAAACTCAAAGCCTTTCAATGGGTTCATTTCTCTCCTAATGGTTCATTTGTACAAAGAGCATACCAAGTGCACATACATGTCTCGCCTTGAATCTTGCACCTTGCAAATGTCACAAAAGTCACGATTTGTCAACTTTGGAAGAATTGTTTGTTTCCTTTGATTGTTATCTACACATTCTATGTCATGCTCGAAGCTTGCTCACATCTAATTTGTACTTTATTCTATACAAATTCCCAAAGATTTAACACACTTCAAAATGCCCCAGTTTTATCGAATACCATGTTCATCAAACATTATAATCTCTAAATCCACATGGTGGATTGTCTTAAAAAAATTAGATTTGGACTCATTAGGTAGTTGCCTTCCAATTTCAACAGTGAATTCTTAGAAACCCAGTACACTTCCCATTAATGTTGTTATTCTAGAATGCTCAAGCTCCTCACTTCCGCTAGTCTCTTTGTGACGTATAGGGGTTAATGATGCAAAGAACCAAAAAAACAAAGGCTTCATCCATAAGTAAGGCTATGGGATTAGATGGATTCTCTACTCAATTTTTTTATTGTATTATATATAGGACACAATAGGAACTAACCTCTTCAAGCTTTTTAAAGAGGCCATTGAACTAATAGGGTACTTATATAGAAACTTGAATATGAAAACTTTGTGTCTTCTTCCAAAAGGTAGAAATATAACCTTTACAAAGAACCAAAGACCAATTACTATATTAGAGTTGATCTACAAGCCTTTTGCAAAATCAACAGTAAGACATCTACAATCAATACTAGGCCAACTTACCAAGCTTAGTAGACATTATTTATAAAAGGTAGAAGCATCATTGATAACATATTCTTGGCATTTGAAATGATGGACTCAATGGTGGAATTGAAGCAACCTTCAATGACATTGTTGCTCAATTTTGAGAAGACCTTTAAACATGGAGAGTGGGGATTTTTGGAAAGATCCATAGTAGCATTTAGTTTTGATACAATACACAATAGATATCATGGATGCAAATGTTCTTTGTAGACTTGTGGTATGTTTCAGACTCAATAAAATAAAAAGAGAAGAAAAGTCAAATTATTGTGATCATTAGAACAAGAGTGCCCTCTAGCACCCTTTTATATTTATTCATTGTTGATACATTAGTATACCCTCTTGAGCAATTTGAAGGAGTTCAATGTATTTTGTTACTAGGATGCCATGAATTGTCTAGATTGACTGCAAACTACAAATTTGCAAACGATATAAATTTATGCCCTACTAGAAATGAGGCTAATCACATTAGAGTCAAAGAAGTACTTAAGAAATTTTTCCAACATTGTTGTTGCATGCACTAATTGGCACAAGCCAAATGCAATTGAGGGCTTAAACAACCTCCCAAAAAATTTATGGAATGTAACAAAGGAACTGAAATGGATTAGCCTAGCAAACTTGACACAATATCTTGGTTTCACAGTCAAATTCCAAATCCTATTAGCCAAGAGGTTTGAAATTGTATTCAAATCCTTTCACAAGAAATGGGGATATTAGAGTATGATGCATCTTTCATTGGCATGAAGGATGTTCATTGTATATTAGATTTTACTTGCATCAATCTAGTGTGTTGTGTCCTATTGGTGTCCCCACACAAGGAAAATGATTAAGGTGAAGGCATTGATTCACAACTACCTTTTGTTTGGCAATAACAGTAAAGACAAGTGCAAAGCAAAAGTAGCACAGGTTGAACTTCTTGTGTCAAAAAAATTCAAAGAAATCAAATTAATTGATTTCAAACTTGAATGCCAAGCCATTTTAAATTAGTTTTTTACATACCATTTTGTATCTCGAATTGCACCTTAGAAGTAACTTATCATGCACCGTATCAACAACCTCAATCCAAAGAGAAGGGGGAAGTGGATGAACCAAATTCATTTTATATTATTTGTGACTCGAATTTGTGGAGCAAGATTATGCATATGAAGGGGTATTTGGAAGGCATGGCTTAGTATCCAACCCCCCTTGCTTCATTTTTTACCAACCCACCAATTCACATACTATTGGGAGACAACAACTTTTCTAGAATGGAGAATTTATAGACTTTAACAACCATATATTTGAAAATACCATTACACCTTTGGAAGCACTTGGATGCAAAAAAACACTTAATGAAATCAAACACATGTAGTGTGACACTTAGCAAATCTAGTAGACAGTGCAAGACTTCACCATGATTCTTAGCAACCACCTTACACATCAAGGAAGATGAGCAACCATCTATCAAGTCTTGACAAATAGTATATGAGATGCAACTCTCTCCTAAAAAAAGATAAATAGGTGGCACTCATTAACGAAAGCAAAGACATTCAATTCATTTTCAAATACAAGAAGATACAAGGTATCGCAAGGAATTTGTGGCTTCTCATTGAATGGACTAATGAAGCTACAATAGAATTACAAGGTTTATTAGTAAAACAAAGTTTTGGTCATAAAGACAACAAAGAGACAGGAAGTCATGTAAGGTCAAAAAAACTCATGAAAATCCAATAGTTTTCTAGTCTTTGTGACTTACCAAGAACTTGAATTTTGACCCCATTGAATGATTATGGAGCTCTATTGACTCTACTCTGTAATGCCCCAAGTTCAACAACACAACAACTGTTAAATTCAATTGGATATAAAATTGAACAAATTTTAGACCGTTACTCAATGAATTTTTTTGTCAAATTACTTGAAGATGGCCTTACAAGTCTAGGAGGAATGCCAAGCAATCATCAAAATTATTTGGGACAACCAGAAGCCTATACAGTAAAAAAAAAATTTGGGAACATCAATTTAGGCAAATTGTCAACAAGTAGCTTGAGTGTGAGCATCGGGTTATCTAGCAAATGCAAACATTGTGAATTTAAAATCAGAGAGACCTAAGAATATTGGTCTCCTAGGATGCAAATTTTCTAGATAAGTGTGGTTTGAAATGGAAGGTTTTATATAGGCGGTACACCTCCCACCTAGAATGGCTTAGAAAGAGCTTATCTTTGGCATCTTTCTTGGGAGACAAAGCAAAAAAATACATCAACCATATGACTCGTTTTCAAATCTTGTTTGGAATGTGCTTTGAGTTGCTACTACCTGGAAAATTTAGAGTGCTAGAAACACAATCGTTTTTAGAGGTGAAAAGTTTAATATTCATGAGAGGTGTCACCTTGGATGGGGAGACATGGTACACATTGCCATGGCCAACTACACATGTCTCAGAACAACATCTCTCTTCCTCCATCTTGAGAAGATGAAGTCTGTAAGGGATTGTTTTTTTACTTGGTGCAAGCACCAAGTATTTTGTAGAGATGATGTAGCCAAACGCAAGTAGAAACTTATTCCCATCCTCACTACCAACCCGCTACCCTTTCATACAAACTTGGGGGTTTGCATGTATTTTTATTTTTCTTCTTTGCCTAGTAAAATTAATCACCTTCAATGAAAAGAAAAAAAAGAAAAATCCAATGAATGATTTTTGGAGTTTGTATACAACTTAGAAACAATGAATGCACAAATCAATTCACTTGACATGATAATTGATGCTTGAGATTACAAAGGGGATAGGTTTGTCATTTGAAGGTTAAGTTACAATAAGGTGGGAGGTCTATAGAGCACCCATTTAAGTGCTAAAAATGAATTTGGGGAAGTTAATCCCTAAATGTCCAAATTCATCTTCAAAATTGACGATTTGAGGAAAATCATTATAAAGTGCTATTTGGAAACATATTTTGGCATTGATATACAAATAAAAGTTGTAGAGTGTGAGTTGTAGATTCCATCCATATAGTTAGATTCACCATGGATGCTATTATCAATACTTTTTTTATAAATTTTAAAAGGAAATATTCAAAATTCCTTCAAACATTAGATGAGAATGAGCTCCTGCGGAAGACTGCGAGTTCCCAGAAGTTCTAAGACTGTGGGAACTCGGCCAGAGCAGCTCGCTGACGTGGTCAGCCGGCGGCCACGTCGGATAATAATAAAAAATTAATTTTTAAATATTTTTTTGAAAAAAAATATTATTTTTTTAATATTTTTTATTTTGTTTTTAAATTTTTTAATAAATTTTTTAAATTTTTTAATAAATTTTTAATAATTTTAAATTCTGGACAGCCCTGGCTGGTTCCCAGCCTTGGGAACTGGCCTGAAACGGCCCTCCAGGGCAGCTGAATCTCATCTAATGATTCAATTACAAACAAAATATTATCATTTTTTGAATAAAATTTTTTGAAATGGATTTTAAATGAGGTTCTCTTCACATGGTGATATTTTCAAATTTTTGTGATCTTAAAGTCTATGACCTCATTTTGGCAAATCCAGTTTTCAACTAAAGTCAATTTTGGCTTGGTCAACCACTAGACATACTTGCACATTGGTAATTTAAGAAAAATATATTCATGAGTAACACCAAATCCAACCTTTAGATAGAACAACAACTTGATAAAGTATATCCACAAATTAGAAGAACTTTCATCCAAGTAGTTAGAAGGATGAAACTTCAGTTTCAATCTATTCATCATCTAGAATTCTAGAAAATGGATGTTGGAGTGCTTCACAATTAAACTTCTTGAAATATTTTTCAGTAAATTTTCCATGAAAGACAAATGGAAGACAAAGTGGATTCATATTTTTGGGAGCTTCACGGAATTAGTTATGAATTTTTGAAGTTGAAATGCAGTAGTCACTAAAAGCATCCACCTCCTAAAATGTACACAATTTGTACATTGTTGATGCACTTATAAAGCTAAATGTACCTTTGCATTAGAAGATGCTTTTAGAGCCAAAATGCTTTATAGACCTCCTACCTCATCACTAAGTCTACAATGTCTTTACAAATTGTCATGACTAGCTAATGAGCATGAGAAAGCTTGTAGATTCAAAAACATCATTCAATCATAAATTCAATCTTGAATTGGATAATTAAATCACTAAATCTCAAAGAAATCATACACTTTATTGTGAAATAGAAGGTACTTTCTCAAGAAGTACCCAATCACATGTAGTGAAATTATCTAGACATACCCTAAATAGTGAAATTAGGTTGCCTTATTTGAAGAAACTTACTTTGCAAACCATCAAAGTTAACAAATATTTATATAGATAACTCACTAGAAGAAAATAATCTCCATTTCAAGGAAAACAACCCAACGCAAAATGCAGTTTTCTACCCCAAAACGCAGAAATTGCGTTGCAACCAACGCAGTTTCTGCATTTTGGGGCAGAAAACTGCATTTTGCGTTGGGCTATTTTTGTTGAAATGGAGGCTGTCTTTTTCTAGTGTCTCCATTTGCATCCATGGAGATTCATAAGTCCCAATTACAACAATATCTAATTCAAATGTAGTGCACTCTTGTACAATAACAATAAAAATTTATATAGTGTCAAATGTCAAGAAATTGGTGTCGAGCAATCTGATTTCATTAGTTCGTGGTGTAGTCTTCTTGAACTTACAAAAGAAGATATCAAGACTCATTTTCTCATTTTGATATGAGGTAAGCCAACCTATCAAAGATATACATAGATAAATGATTGGTTTGCCCATTGGCCTTGTTGAAAGTTTTTAAATTTTTTTCCATATAAAGACAATTGTAAAAAATGGAGAGAACAATTGGAATTTTATATTTATTGACAAAGTATGATTTCTTTATGAATTTGTGAATTGTGATTGACCCAAAAGAGACTACCCCCTAAATAACAAAAAGTATATCCATAATGGCGATCTTACTTACTTAAAGTAGTCACAATATTTCCCAACATGGACACAACATGAAGGCCTAAGAAAATCATTTCTTGTAATGAATTTACATTAAAAAGGTGGAAGTTTCTATTGTAGTCACTAATCACTCCATCACCATCATTTAAGACATTGATTGTGGTTACTAACCTAGCCTATTATAGCCCAAATCTCATTTACTAGAAAAAATGCATAATGGATTGATGCAAGATTGTAAGATGGGATTCTCTTAGTGTTTGTCGTAGGTGGTTGGTTTATTATAGGTTGGTTTACCTTAGCTGTATGGAACATTGGACCCAATTATCCATACATGAAGTTAGATTGTTTGTTTGTTTGATTGTTTTGTTTAGTTTATTACGGTGAGATCTCCCAAATCATGTATCCCTCCATCGTGTTCTTGATATCGTTGAAAAGCTCTTTGTGGGGAGGAGTGCACGGGCTTTGTTTTGTGGCGTTTTAATCTACGGTGTGAAAGTTATTGAATTTTGATGTTATTTGAGAATGAAAAAATGAAAAAATGACTTCTACTTTTATTTTAATTGAGGCAACGGCACAAAGCACATTAGTCTAACCTAACTCTAGTAGAATATAATGCAGTAACACTGTCAAGATATTGTATTGTATTATTAGGGTCAGCATTTCTTGTCAAAAAATGAATATTTTGCTGGAAAATAAGGTTTAGTATACACAAAAAGGGATATTTTGCAAGATTATTTTGTCCCATTTTCTTTTGTGTATTTTTAAATGAAATCTATTTCAAAAATCATATTTGCTAACCTTGACTACCGGGTATGGTAATATCTTTCCACTAAAATTAACAATTTTAGGAATTTCTTTTTGTAATAATGATTGTCACCCTTGAATGTCAAAATAATGACAATTGAACATAGAGTATTCTAATTCCTAAGGACTCAACTTAAATATAATAAGATTAATTTTTCAATTTTAAATAAGTAATCAAAAATCCTTCAATATGTCTATTTCATTGATTCATATAGAATATTCTTTCTTCTTTCCATTAAAATATTACATGAATTTTCTTGAAGTGTCCTCAATAAATATTAAATAAGAATTAGATAAAACATTTTCCGTATCATTCATCATCCACCCAATGAATGGTTGAGCATTTAGGGCTAAGCTAGTGCTACAAGTGGTCATCAAAGAAAGATTCCCAATTGCTTTGTGATAAGTGTAAAATCCCTCCCCCCCCCCCCCCCCGTCCCTCCCATTTTGTGATGGATAGTATTGTATTTCTTGACTTCCAAGCAAATTGGAATTCAATGGTTTAAATTTTGATCATTTTCAATAAATAATAAGTTCTTTCATTTTCCTCTTTTGGTATAAAATTTGGACCAAATCTTTGATTCTTCACCTCCAAGCAATGCTAGCAAGACTAATTTAGAGGGATCTTTTTGAGATCTCTATTCAAGTTCATGCAACTTCTTTTGGCAAATAACAATATTATTCTTTCAAGTATAATATATGAAAGTTGTATTTCTATTTGTATGTTACAAATTAATATGTTGAGCTCCAAGCAATCAATTTTGTATACTTTTATATTGAGCAAATGAACACAAAGTATTGAATATGAAGCTAGTGCCAAAGATTTATTAATTGAAGAAAGTAAAGGGGTTGTAGTTAGTCTAGGTATAATTTGCCAATTCTTTAAAAAATTTACACATATAGTTTAACCCCTAAATGTTTTCAACTATGTTTTCACCAAAAATGCTCTCAAACTGTCATTTCTAGAACAAGTACCAAATTTTAGGAAAAAAACATTTTTGGACACATGTAACCGTAAGATCTTGTACTAAACTTATTTGAGAAGATGTGGAAAAAATTTCAGAATTTTCCACCGTGTAGATTGTAAGATATTAGTGTTTGAATTAGCAAAAATCCTTTTTTGGGCCTTGTGAAAAAACGGGCAGCTGCACTTCACAAGGCCACATTTGTATGAAAAAAATTCCAAAATGGTGGTTACTCTTTGGATTCACTCTTCAAGGCAAGTTGTCTATGTGCTTGAAAAAATTAAAATCATTTGAAATTGTACAACATATAGGAAAAAAGAAGTAAGTACAAAGAAGTAGAGAATGATTCAAAATACTATATTGTGAAGAATTTCGTTATGGAATTGAAAATTTTTAATCCCAATGGTTGTAATGTTTTAATAAACAATACACACCCTATCATTTTATTTTTTTCAAAAAATATTGAAAATTGAGTGAAATAAAGGACTTCAAAGTTTATTTTAGAGTAGGGAATCCGAAACTGCCCGCAAACTAAAACGCCTCATAACTTTCATCTCATAAATCAAAATGGAATGATTCAAAGCTTTCCATGTACATATAAATCTAGAAAATCAATTTCAAATTTTTATTTCTTAAAAAAGTGTTTTTTTAAGAAATTTTTGGGCTGCCCGAGGAGCACTGAAAATTACATATCATGCAATAACTTTTTAACCATGAAGTCAAAAGTTATGAAAATTTTTGGGTCTTAAAGATACTCCTCGGGCACATGTTGTGTGAAAATTTCAAAGAAAAATAAGAAAAACTCCATTCGTAGTGAGCTGCCCAAAATCGCTATGTTGCCAAAAAACGCAGTTTGGGCGTTTAGGGGTTAAATGAAAAACATGATTTTAGTGAATTACCTAAGTTAAATGTCTTCAAAGTGATTCCATGAAGATTATCTAGGATTTTGTGGTGTTTTATTAGGATTTTTTTATAGACAATATCTAAACATTATACTTTAAATGTTCTCAATTGATGCAAATTTCAAAAAACTTAAAGAAAAATGTTTAATAGTACATCCAAGTTTTTCTTTTATGTTATTTAGGAGTTAACCCTCAAACCACTTTCACTTACTTAGAGGGCAATCCAAGGGGCATTAAAAAAATCTCCTTGAAGTAGGATATGGGACTTGTAGCTTGCCTGAAGATATATCGTGCAATTAAGGCATGCAAAAGGGAATAGGGAATAGCACTTTGACTTTGTAGCCTAAATGTGCTACTTAGTAAGCCATATTCAGTATAGAAGTAGATACAATAGGTTGAAACATTCCAAAAAAATACAAAAACAAACATTCTTTGTCAACAATTTTTTCAAAACCAAGCCCACTGGGGTTAACATGGCATTTGAAGGTTAAGATATATTACAAGAGCTAACCTCCAATCCCTGATTTTATTTTCAATTTTCTAAGGTAGAGAAACTTGCAATCCAATGATCATAACATTCTTAATTGTGTTGATTCATCCCTCCTCAAAGAAGAGATGTTTCCTTCATGGATGCTTGGGAGGGAATGAAGTTACAATCCCAAGCATCTCATTGGCATTGTGGATGTAATTGTTACGTCAATTGTCAATTGCACAAGTCTCTAACCCATCTCACAGGTACTCGAAGTCAATAGTGCATGACATTGGGAGCTCCTGCTTTAGGGGGAGTAAAAGAGAACACCCCAACAAAGGTTAACAATGTTATGATGGCTTGTCTAGAGTAACATATCTTTCTATTTACATTCACAAATATGTATATTATGAATTAAAATATGGAATATTCATCCAAGTGTGACGATATCATCCAACATTGGATTTAAAAACTTTTCAATGGATTTTTTAAACTTTTCATTTGTCTCCACATGACAAATAACTAAGTTACTCACGATGTAAGTTATACCGTACTATTCCCATCATTTTTCCGGACAAAAAAAATCGCGGCAAATAGAATCCCTCATGTCCTGTAAGTTAAATTCGTCTACGATTTGCTATTAATTAATTACTGTTGTAAATGACTGTACTTGTAGCCAAATTCAAACTGACGGAATTTGTTGGGACCAACTAATGAGCAACACGTGTAGAATTTGAAAATTCAATCCTACAGGGGTCCCGGTTCAATTAGTGGGTTTTACCGTTGGAACTCGTAGCACTTTACAGGCAGCAAGTGCAGTACAATTAACTTATCCTTAACTTATTTGGTGGTGATGGGGGGTAATTTTTGTGAGAGGAGTAAGATAAGGTAAGGTAAGGTATTTGCACCTATAATTGTCACTAAGTTAACTTGCAACTGAGCAGTGAGCACCAGGGCTTTTGATTTTTTGGCTTTCAGGTGCCAGATTGCACCAGAAAAAAATAATTTGGCAAAAAAATGGCAAAAAATCATGAAGTTTTTTGCCTGAAAACTATGAATTAAAAAATATCTTGGATGAAACCCCTAGATTGTGATATGAAAAGAGAATTACACACATGTGATATGTACATCAAGAAACTAACCCCCCATTGCATCAATATTGTTGCAATGGTTGAACAGTCTAATATTGAAATTGGATGGTTGCAATACTGCAACGGAATTGCAAGAGTACTATAACAATACATTTCCAATATACCTACTAAAAATGTATTGTTGCAATACTAATTGTAGTATTGTGAAAATCCAATTTTTGTATTGGACTATTCAACCATTGCAACAATATTGCAACAACATTGATGCAATGGGGGGGCTTTTGTCCGGTGAGTACTAATGTGATACTTTCTATCCAATATGTGGATGATTGTTGAAATTTGGAGCACCATTATAATAACACTTTATCTTGCTACTTTGGCACTTTATTAAAAATGAAAAAAAGCCCTATTGAGCACATTTTGGAGGTGAATATCTCTTCATTTTAGGCCAATGTACTCAAATCTAATTTTAAGTAACTAGTGCCTTCACTTCAATTAGCTAAGAAACATGCATTATTCTTTCATTCGAATGTCCATGTGATTTACTTAACCCCCCCTAGGTCAAAGTGGATGTATTTTGGATGTTGAGAAATCAAGATTTGAGGAATACAAAGTTCATCAAATATTATAATCTTGAAATCCACATGATGAAGTCTCTTAAAAACTATAGATGAGTACTTTGTTTACTCTTTGACGCGCATGAGTTAACTCTTGAAGGGCAATAGTGTACAAAGAATACAAATTATATACCATACTATAGCAAGACATGCACTACTAGATTGATAGCTCAACAATCAACTTATTTCATTTATTGGTCATTTTAGCAATCAAACTTTATCATGCTAAAATATGACACTATAGCTACAAAATACATAACCATTTTGTAGCTTCTCTCATGCATAGAGGAAGTGCAACAATGATCTACATTGGGAATATGAATGTCACTAAATGCAATCCAACACAAAGGCAACCTTTTACCATTATTATATAACCCATTTCATGCATCATCTATATCAAATACAAAAAAAAAGTGTTGCTACTACAACCCAACTCCTTCGTCCTTTAGGACCTCTAAAGGTTGATTGCAATGGGTAACAATTATTGGTACACATTTTAGTAATACTAAGTCTAAACTTATTGTAAGTTACAAGTTTGGGCAAATTCACTTGGACTTAGATATTCACCCAAATATCCAAGTAAAAATCTTCACTACATTTTGTAGCTGGGTTGTATTGTAAGTCTTGGAGCATTTGCAGTCCAAGTGGGATGTTGGACTTCTAAATGTGTTTCTAACCTTTGATTTGTATTAGTAATGAGAACTTGAAATTACTATCATTGGAAGAACATCCAAAAGTATTTTGATTAGATTTAAGAAGATTCAAATTTAGATATTAGACATTCAATTCAAAAGCAAGCTAAAAGTCAATCATAAATTATAGAGGATTTGGTAAATCACACTTACAAAAGTAAAAGTTAGACAATTGCACATTATAATTGTTTTGGAGTGAAATTGGCTAAATTTTGCTTCAATGATGCTAGCATATGAACCTTGAAATGAGAGCCTATGAGCCTTGAGCTTAGGTGTAAGTAGATATTCTACAACTATTGAAGGTGTTTATAACATACATACTTATAATATAAGTATGTATTAACCATGTAAGGTGCTTGTAACATAGGTACCTATAATATAAATATACTATAACCATAGAAGGTGCCTAAAACATAGACACTCATATTATTATTAGGCACTTATTATACAAACGTCCTATAACCGAGGAAGGTGCCTGTAACATAGGTACCTATAGCCATTAGGGGACATTTGAGGGCTTCAAGAGACCGTTTCAGGATTGTTCCCTGTATTGTTCCCTGTGCTACCAGAAATTGGGAACCAACCCATAATGGGCTGAATTTCCGAATTTTTGGAATTTAAAAAAAAATCCCCAAAATTTCTAAAGTATACTGATAAAACTAAAATCTGAATTAAAAAAAACATTCAATATTTTTTTGAAAATAATTTTAAAAAATATACAAAACATAATTTTTTGACGTGGTAGTGATTGTGCCATGCCATATTGCTGACGTGGCGAGTTCCTAGAGCTTGGGAACTCAAGATAACCCGTGGGCTCTTGGAGCCCTCAAATTTCATCTAAAGATAGACACCCATGATACAATTAGGCATTTATTATATGAACTTCCTATAACCATGGAAGGTGCTTATAACATAGGTACCTACGACATAGACACCTATAATTATAAACATCCTATTACTATAGAAAGTACCTATAATATAGGTACCAATAACATAAGATCTAAGGCTCCTAAGCTCGTGGGCTCAAGATCCTAGGCTCACATGCTAGCAATTGTGAATTTTGCTGTGGTAAGCATACTTTTCCAAAGTTGTTGATTTTTTAAGCTTTTAACTTGTGTTTGAAGCAATAGTCCATTATCTAATTTATATATGAATCAAAAAGTTAGAAATACATTTTGAGGGCCAATATACTAGTTGGATTGAAGAAACTCTTAATTTCTAAATGCCTGAGGCATGATTTTGGGATGCTCTAAACTTCCAAGTTATATAAAATCTTACTAAAGTACCATTTTGGTAGATTATGTTTTAGTTGAATAGTTCAATATTCAAAATTCGAAATCCTTTGTAAGTCTATTATAAGCATGAAAATTTTGATTTGAAAAAAATTGTTCATGATTTTTCTATTCAAGATGTTGTGCGAAGGTGTCCATCACAATTTATTTTTATTTTTAGTGTTTGAGGTTGACTTCATGGAGATGAGCCTCAAATACCTAGGATCTTGAAGAAAAAATCACATTGAATTTAAAAATAAATAAATTATAAAATAGACTTTGAATGCTTTAAATTGATTATGGTTGTACATGTTATGCCCTCTAGCCTTATCTTTTTTTACTCATGACCTCAATTTTAGATTTGACATGCAAATAGAAAATTGAAAGACTTCAAACCACTTTTCACATTTTGAAGACACTCTTCATAAAAAATTCAATCATCTTTCAATCCATAATTGATATTGTTTTCTTTCCCATGTATGATCTATAGCACGTTTAGTTTGAATTCATACAATTCCATTTTTTTTTAATTGATAAAACTAATCAAGACTTGGGCTATTGTCAAGTTTTGATCAAACTCCAAGAAGCTTGAAAAAGGTCTTGGGCATTTAGGAATTAACCTCTCTTCCCTAATTGTAGATCTCCAATTCCAAATATAAATTCAAATTTTTCACCTATAGTAACTAAAAAAATTTTCAATATTTGTATCAAATGGTGAGGTTTTTAGTTGATTCCCCCCTACCTAAGTTTCCACAAGTTTGTAAAGTAACTAGCAACACAAATGTACATTTTGCTTTCTACCGAATGTACGAATAGAATTTATATTTCAAAATGTGGTCTCAATTAGTGACCATTGCATTTCAACTTCAAAAATTCGTAACTAATTCCACAAAGCTCCAAAAAACATGAAATAATTTGGGTTGGATGCCAATTCCATTTCTCTTGTTACGAAAATTGACTGAAAATTGTTTCAAGGAGTTGAGCTTCCCCCAAACTCAATCATTTCCTTAAAGGTTGCTTTAAGAGCACACTAATTTGCTTCAGTTCTTCCTCAACTGGCCAACCAACAATGCAATTCGCCAACCCTTTTTTTCCAGCACCATGGGGCCAGATTGCACCATTCCAAAAGAAATGTCTACTTTTCGCCTAAAAAAAGTAATCTTTTCTTGCTAGAAATTTTCCATTTCTATTTAAAATGTGGATGAATTCGCCAAATTTGGATGAAAAAGTGCATGAATATGATTGATAAGTATTTTTTGGTCCAAAAGATGGATGAATGTAGAAATACAATGCTTCAGCAAAATTTTAAGTAATCGCCACCAGTGATCCCAGAACAGGTTCAGGGAAATTAGCCAAATGTTCATTTTTGAAAGATTTTTTTGAATTTAACACTAAGGGCATGAAGAAATTAAATAGTAATTGAGCGAAATTTAGCCAGTTTTGGGATCGCCAGTTCGCCACTCTGGTATTTTCTGAAAAAGTAAAAAAAAAAAAAGGGGTGCAACTCCCTGTTCATTTGTGCCCCCAGAAAGGGCCCAAACAGGACAAAGTGAAAAAGCTAACAATAAGTTAAGTTCTACAGTAGAGTTCCTTGGGAATAGGAGAACGATGATTAAATAGGCCCATTTAGGGGGAACCGAAGGGGTAGGCATAATAATGAGGAACCAACAGGGGCTGCAGGTAAGCTTACACCTGGAGAGGCCGGGAAGAAAACTGAACTGAACTGAACTTACAGTAAGTTAAGTTATGAACTCCATTCAATTAATGAATTTCCATTAACTCTTGCCATGCTTCGCTCACTTGCAGTAAGTTAGAAAATATCAACATATTTGTTCCATTCACTTTGGTCAAAAAAAGAAAAAGAATAGAAAAAGAAAAAGAAAAAGAGAAAATATCAACATATCCGTTTTATTCCTGTCAAAAAAACAAAAAACAAAAGAAAACAAAACAAACATATGGTCTCTCAGTAGCCGGAGCCTTCGGCACGTATCTGCTATTAAGGTACCTGACTACGGTATGTGTACAGGTTGCCGTTAGAACTGGAACGTATGTCTTCGTAGAGTGTATTAGTACGGTCTATATATGGTTAGGATAATCATATAATACTTGAATGGGGCTCTAGGGGAATGTATTTATGATACCATATGTGAGTCGTAGGATACGAATTGGGTATTAAGGTAGATACACCCAAAAGCGCCAAAAGTTGGTATTGTGCATTGTTACTATTATTGAGTTGATCAGATATTTATATTTCCTTGTTGGTAAGAGAAAGGAGGTTCCAATGCACCAAAGAACATCTCATTTGGATATTATATGCAAGAGTTATTCATAGTCAAAGTTTGTTTCTAAAAGCACTCTATGCAAATAGGTACATAACTGAATTTAGGAATGTTCACCTGCTGTAGATGGCGCTTTTAGACATAGGGTGATTTTGGAAGTACCCACCGTACAATATGGGAAGACATACACCATTGGATTGGTTCCCTTCTAAGTTTAAGGTAAAGGTAGGGACATCTCAAATTTAAACCATATCCAAACCTACCATCATCACTTTGTGTACATCTGTGAAATCAATATGGATGTATGTGGAAGAAACGATCTTACCACATGTACCAAAGAAAACTTGATTAAATTTTGCATGTGGTATTGAGATGTTGCGTTCTTTGGGGGCATTGGAACCTCTTTTCACTTGCCAAAAAGCTAGAAATGTAGAAATATGACTTGTTTGCTAATAGTAACTAAGGCATGTATTAAAAAGTGGCAATTTGGTAGTGTCCGCCTTATTGGTTACAATGAATTAAGATGTTGACACCTTTTTCACCTTGAAAGAAGAGAGAGGAATTCATTGTTAACATGGTGTACTTCATGATTTTCGTGCAAGCTTATGAATTAGTTCATGTAGGAATGGGAAGAAATTTAAAAAATTGCAAAAGTAAAAATGTTATGCCTACAATCTCTTCAAGTCACAATTTATTTTGCCTAAAATGCTCCAAACCTACATTCTATTATCCCCCTCCACTCTCTTAGGGATTAACCATGAAGTGCTCAAGCATCCCATAGTTGAATGATAAATGTTTTTGAAAGTGCACTTTGTCTAATTAATATTGATTGATGAAAACTCTATAACTCCCTATTATTTACATCAATGGAAAGAAGGAAATATGCTCTAGTACGTGAAACGATGGTAAGGATATTTGAGAAGAGTCACAATTATTTATTAGGATTTAAAAATAAGAACATTGCTCTACTTAATTCAAGCATTCAAGGATAAAGTATTGTCAAGTTTTAAGCTAAGGTGTTGTGCAATTGTACAACTACTAATTACTATATTGATGTACATATTAAGTCAATGAATGGACTACAACCACAGTAGGTAAAATGGGAATCCATTATTTCATTGCTTGTGTGGTTTCAGGATGTGTAAGTATGTGCCACATGAATACAACTATGTAAGTGACCTAAAAGGGACACATGGCATTGAATTTTTTCCTTGATTAGACGTTGGATTGGAAAATTATATGCTAGCTTCTTCTTTTGTCCATAAGGACCCATGAAAGCGAACTTTGGTAATTGCACAATCCATGCCTCACTATTGTCACCTTCTCTAATATCACATCCTCGGTTATCTCAACAAAACCTAGGAAATGGACACACAATCTAAATCAAACTCGTTTGGCAATATATACATAGTATAACAAAAATTTGAAAACCAATTTTATAAGAATAGAAAGGATTTGAATGGAAATCTCCAAAAATGATGGTTTTGAAATTTTTCATTAATCATTTTTATTTGCAAAACAAATATTTAGTAGTTATTGTTTACAAAGTACTATAATAGTAAAATTAGCAATCAACTTTATAATCCACCTATCACACTTTAGTATACTATAAGAAATTACAATTATATGAATGGGATACTAGATTATTGAACAAATTTGAGAAGGATTTTGAACTACCTTTGACTCAAATAACTATAATTGCTTCTTCAATCCCATATATCCTTATAATTTTTTGAAGAATAATAAAGCGTGATAGGTGGATTATAAGGTTGATTGCTAATTTAAATACTATAGTACTTTGTAAAAGAAGAATGGGATACTAGATAATTGAACAAATTTGAAAAGGATTTTGAACTACCTTTGACTCAAACAATTATAATTGTTGCTTTCATTCCATAGTGTTTTAAATGAGCCGCAAAGTCACTTTTGAGTCCCTCAACTCATGCACCTTCTTTGTGAAATCCAATAAAGCACTATGGTGAATCCATGATTGATCTTCCTAGACCTTTAAGGATTAATATAAGATTACAAATAGCAGTTTTCAACTTACCCAAAGTACACATTTTAGGGTAGGGACAATTTTTGATCACTTTTTAATTCCAACTTAAAAAATTCACAACTAATTCAATAAGAGTCCGAAAGATGCCAAACAAAGTGGGTTAGGTAACTCTCTTCCAATAAAAACTGTACCAAAAAAACATTTTGAGGTGCATATCCCTTCTGAAAAGCTAGCTTACTGCTGAGAAGGACACCTCACCTTATGTCCCTTTCAGCCCAAACAATTTGAGTATTTTTCAGTACACATTCACAAGTATTGACAGAACCAGTCTGCCCGTAATGGAGAACGACGAGAGGACATCCCAGTGCAATTTATGACTCTGTCCTCTCGCGGCGAGTTTTCACTTGCCGTGGCCAAGGTTACCAGTACTCCAGACTGACAAGGAATTTCCTTGAACATCAAGCGCTTGAAGATCATGTCTGAATTCCGAAAGGAAATCAAGCAACAAGCCATCTCGTGATCTTCATCCAAAACATTCCAAGTTCAGACCTTCACGCTTAACTTAGGTGGGGGAGAGAGTAGGAGTGACGACGGAGGGAGACAGTCCTTGGAACGAACTTTTAGCAGGGCCGGCTGTTTTGAAAGGTTTTTATTAACTTAAGTTAGGCAGAGTAACAGAGGATTTGGGAGTGATGATAAAATCTGACGAGCATGAAACCGGATGGTACAACCTTCCAGTGCCAGAGCAAGTCGGTGATTACTGCTGCAGCAGGAGACTCTGGTGTGGCCATTCAAGGTCATTCATAGCTTGAACGTGGTGAAGAACATATGGCGAGCGGGGGAAGCAGGCAGGCGTTGGGTTCTGCAGGTCTCGGCATGAGTTAGGTGTCCGGAGGGACGACGAGTAGTCCTTCAGTTGTAGGCTATGATTTTCTTAGCAGGTTGAAGCAACATCGACAGCAGCAGCCAGCAGCCAGCAGTGATAGCAGCAACAGTAGCAGGTGTAGCTGTGTTTGGAGTATTCGAAGTAGTAGGTTTAGCCAAGTACGTCCCTTTGTAACGTTTTCAGAGTTGCTGAAGCTGGGTTTGCACGAGATGGGTGGGTGGTGCATCTGCTTTGCTTTTGGGCTTGCCATGTTGGTAGCGTCTTCGGTGTATGGGTTCAGCTTAGTGGCACTCCCAAGGCAATGGTTATATGACATCTACACTGGCCTCGATTCAGTTGTGTCAGTGTCCCGGGGCCAATGTTGTTCAGGGAGAACGATGAAGTCGTACTGTGAGGCTTCAGGGTTGTGATGCGGATGCTCTTGTGTTTCTTTTGACGATCTGGATGTATGAGGGTTGATGTATCTTGTGAGCTTCACTACTTTCGAGAGCAAGCTGCTTATAGGCCTGGTTTTGATGTTCAGGAGAAGGAAGGTGAGGGAAGGGGAGTCTTTCAAGGAAGAGACGGCCGGCAAGATTTGAAAGGGTTGACCGTCTGCAGATAGGAGCTTCAGCTGATGCAGAGAACTAGTGAATGATGCTCATTGCGTAGTTCCTGGGTACCACTGCTCTGAAGTGACGAACCAGGCCACCCAAGTTGTGTGCTCGAGGCGCCATAGCCGCAGGAATGGCAGAGGTTTCGAATTAGGCCAATGGTGTAGTGGCTTCTTCGACGACTTGAGAGGGCTATTGATCAGCCCACATTTTCGGTGGAAGCTTTAACGGTGAGTGAAGATATCCGGACTGTACTTCGGCAGATAGGTTGTAGTTGGTTCAGTTCTTGTTATCTGGCTCTGGCTCTGCCAATGGGAGGTCTATTTCTGGAGGTTCAACACAATGTGGATCATCCAACCGCGCTTCTTTCTTTTCTATCTGCCTAACTTGAAGAGCAGGTGTTCTGTAAACAGTTTACGACGTGTGATCTGAGAGTAACAGAGCGAGCGAGAGAGCTCACGTCGCACAAGTATTTTGACTTAGACTGGCAATGGGTTGATTCAGTCAAGGCTGTAGACCAGGGCCATGTAGACACTTGTCTTCAGTTCTACCATGCATCTTGGAAGCTGTTCAACGCAACGGTCTGTCATCTGTAGAATGACTTTGTACTCGTTCTTGGCTTCAGTTGAGGTCCCGGTTTCGCTACTTGGGTGTCTCAGTAATCTCAGCATTCTTGAGTTCGACAGATTACTGAGACACCGAGAAGAGAAACTAGGTCCTCAAGCGACTGATGTGTAAATATGTGTTTCAGTTTAGCTGTGTGATGAGGACCACATTGAGTTGTCGTCAATCGTTTCACATGTCTCACTATCTTCCTTGACATTTCAATCTTGTATCCGTTACTGTTTTATGTGTAGAAGTCTCGTCTATTGTCACCTCGTAAAGTTCTAAGCCATAGTCTGTCTGCTACATTTCGTTAGGGACAGTCTTATCACGTTTTCCTGTATTCTTCCCTCGTGGAAGGTCATCAAGCCTTCTACAATGTAGTCGCCTATTTCAGTCAAAGCATGTGCCGTCCAGTGGTGTTACCTTTCCTGTTATAACACTAGGTTATGCAGAACGTGAGTCACGTTCTGATGCTGATCCCATGATTCATCACCTTTGGGCGCTCCAGCACAGCTGTTTTGTTACTAATGTTAGTAATTTTCCGTTGCAGGAGCAGCCGAAACGAATGACTAGTTAGAGCTGCAATACGTTCATCGTAATTAAATGTAAGATCTGGTGATTTCTAATCTCGTCCCTGTCTTCTGTCCGGTTCGAAGTCTTATATTCTTTCCTCGGCTCCTGGCATTGACTTCCTTTATTTAGCTGAATACAGCTCAAACTGTTTTTGGCACGTATTCTTCATTAAGGCATCTGGTCACTTGCAGAACCAGCCAATTAATTATACAGATATGCTAATGCACGAATGGATGTATGCACGAATGGATGTAGTACTGGAGGCACTGAATCTTCGATAATTGCGTCGAATTGACGAATTGAACGTTACTGTGTTCAGGCTCTTAAAAAGTGGCTGAAGGTTGAAGCGGCAAACTCAGTGCAATGGGGAAGTCTAACAAGCCCACCAAGTGGTTCAAAGCTGTTAAGAAGGCCTTCCGTTCTCCATCCAAGGAGAGGCCTCCTTCACCAGATCATCACGACTCGGTAGGTTAAGGTTCAGATTTTGGGGTTATGTTACATTACCTATGACATAGACTCTCCATTTAGTTTTTATAGTCGTTCTAACACTATTGCACTCTAATTATCTGGGGATCTAAGCCCATTCGTTATTCATAATTTTCGTGGGTTTTCTGGTTCGGCATGCATGATGATAACTATCTGTCCGATGTCACCCAGAAGGCTGACCATGCTGATGAGAAACTCCTCTCCAAGCAGTACGATCACTCACCAGTACGTCTCCCAGAGCCAACACCTCATCCACTTCCGTCGTTTGAGATTATAACACATGAAGAGGCTGAGCCAGAGCATAGTCGAGTGCAACAACCTTTCCCCCAACCCTTGCCCACCCCGGAGGCTGTAGATCACGAAATTGCTGCAAATCATTCCGAGAACGTCCTGGAGAATGTGATCGAAGAAGACGAGATTCATGAGAGTAATGGTGTTAATCCGCAAGTGGAGGACAAGCAGCAGCAGCAGCAGCAGCATCACGATGAAGACGATGAACATGTCAGCGAAGAAGAAGAGGCAGCCGCCAGACTTCAGCAACGCTTTAGTGAACCTTTGGTATGTTGTAAATTTGCATTTATTCACCTTTGGGATTTTACAAGTGTTTACATCTATTTATTCCGAAGACGTCTCTCAATGCTACGCAAGTAGTTCAATGTCGTAACAGTCTCCAAGAGGAGGGCAAATTCAGTCACCAATTTTCTTGTAGTGGGAATTCGTTACAATTATACCACGAAAGACCGGCTCTCTGAAAAGTATTACTGAATTGGTACCTCTCGACTTTAACAATGTTACCCATTTGAACCCGTCAAGGTTCAAACTGTCTGAACTCTGCCACCTGTTTCTTTTAGCAGTTTCAGTGGGTCATGAAGGGGCTTTGGATGGTTAACTTTGAATTCCTTTCTATACATAAATTATATCATTCGTCACTGACTTCTGTGACGTAAAGTTGAGCCTTATCTGAATTATGGTTCTCACAATACCATCGAACAAATTGGTCGTTTTGTCTCCTTGAATCTCTGGTCCTTAAGGACGTTATGTTGTGAATGTTGAACTGCGCAGGCCTTGAAGGGATTGATTAGACTTCAAGCATTGGTTCGAGGCCATCAAGTGCGCAGACAAGCCGCCACAACATTGACAACAATGGAAGCCATCGTTCGAGTACAAGCTGTCTTCCGAGGACGTTGCGTTCGAATGTCCAAAGATGGAAGGGCAGTCCGCAGCAGAATATCAAAAAGGCGTCGGCTCAGCTCCCGAGCTGGTCTTCAAGCGGTATGGCCACTTCCTACATGGCATCGTGTCGAATTCACAATATAAATGTTGAGGCTCCATGAATCATACAGTACAATAGAGTTCCATTGACAGCACACATGAGTTTAGATATTTGCTAAGATCGAGAAAGAATAATCTCTGGAGCTTTAGATTTTTACAAATGATTTTTAGCTTAACTGAAACTAAAAGTGCAAAATTCAATGTAGTGTAAGTTTCTCTATTGTTAAAGGAAATGGTTGAAGGCTCTAGTGTATGTAGAATGCAATATCTCCCCTAGTTTATGTTATTCGAAAATTGAGTCAGTTTCCTCTAGTCCCTTAGAGCTTCGGAAGCCACCCTGGCATCCTTAAAATATATCGCTATCCGACTCTCATTCTACCATGTTCTCTACTCAGGATGCAAGCCGAGGAGGCTTACGTTTTAACGAGCCACTAATAATTGGAGTTGAACAAGAGGGATTGAAGCGCAAACGGCCGACGGCATACCTCTTTACTCAGCAGGTACCTGATATCCATGACAATGGAAGTCCCTGACGTCCATATCTTTGAGGTTGCGTGTGTGGCACTAAAAGACGCTGCCTATGCTCGTACTGGTGTTGATTTGAGTTTACTGTTAGTCATGCTTAATGCTTATTCACCAACTCTGTCCCGACATCAAGAACAAAATGTCAGGTTTTGTTCTAATCTCACTGGATTGTGTGATTGCTATTTTAAGAAGTTTCTGTTCTTGTCTCAGTTGAAACGGAGTGCTCCCAGTAGGAGCTCGTTGTACATTGACTGTGACCCAAGTCAACCTCACTGGGGCTGGGCATGGCTCGAGCTTTGGTCGTATGCGAGGCCCTGGGAGGTTCGACATGCCGAAGTCTCGAAGAACTCAATTAACTCCAAAGACTTCATCGAAATCATTCCGTCACGGAAGCACTCCGAGTTCACCACCAAGGAGGTTGACGTGAACACGCTCAAAGTGAAGTATTATGAAGACTACGTCTCCAATCCGACTCCTGCGAAGTCCAGATCGTCTAACCCCATGAAAGAGCCTGTCAAGCCTTCAAGTACCATGTACGCGAACAAGGACCCTGTCAAATCTCCCAAGGAGCCTACCAAGTCTTCAAGCCCCAGTCAAACACCCAAGGAGTCTGCTAGATCTTCTAATCAGAGAGAGCCTGTCAAGTCTTCTTCTGAAAAGCGGGAGCTCGTCAGATCTTCCAGCTCCTCCTTCGAGAAACGTGAGCCAGGGAAACCTTCAGCCGAGAAGCCTAAAATACCTGAGAAAAAGGAGTCTGTCAGAACTTCTAGGTCGTTCTCCGAGAAGAAAGAGTCAATCCGGGCTCAATGGACAAGTCCATTCTCTGACAAGAAAGAGCCTCTTCGATCTCCATCAAGCCCATTTTCAGAGAAGACAGAGCCACTTAGATCTCCATCAAGTCCGTTTTCAGAGAAGAAGATGTCTTTCCGGTCTTCTTCAACCTCCTACAAGGAGCTTTCCAGGTCTCCCTCGAGTCCCTTGTCCGAGAAGACAGAGACTGAGTATGTTGTCCCTGAATGGCGTGCACCAACATCTTCACCTGTTGCAACGCCAACTTCTCCACCAACTCATCGTGTTATGTCGAAGCCTCCCCCCATTGAAGTACCCAGTCTTCCGGTTATGGACGAAGACAGCACTCCTGTTCAAATGTTCGGACCGAGGACGCCAGAGGCTCCCAAGTCACCCAAGTCTCCTGTACGGGAAAAATCGGTGCCACCATCTCCTGCGGTGTCTGAGAACTCCTCGCCCATTCCACCTTCGCCGCAAGCCTCAGACACTTCTCTTCCTGTGCCAGAGACACCGCCGGGACTTGATTCAGCTGGGGATCATCCTTCGGTGACCATGGAACACTTTGTCTTGCCGGAAGCGCACCATAATGGAGGGGACACTAATGGGGGGTTGAATGGAGAGACGCATAGCTCCAGTTGCTTGTCGGCGTCAAATGAAGAACATCATCTCGGAGATGACACAATGAGCGCTAAGGGCTCGAATTCAGGTAATCTAGGTCTCTGTCTGGCAGACTGTGTCAACCTCAAGTCAGTGCAGCACGGGAGATGTTCCATTAACTGTGAGACTTTGCATCCAACTATCTCGAAACTTGTGTTCTCTTGAATTTTCCACAGTTATTCTTTGTCCCGCCAAAAGCGAAGTGCCATAAACAAAATTTCAATGGAGCAAGTGTTCCCATTCTTCAGCACAAATCAAACTTCACCCGTGTATGGTGAATATTACTTTGAATTTACTGTATGGGTACCTGAGCCTCACTGTTAGTATGATCCGGTTTTGGAGGGACGCTGTTGTGTTCTTGTTGGTTCAATTTGGCTAAGACGGATGGTGCTTAATTGTTGGCTGGAATTTTTGTGAGTTGAAGGGGAAGGTCTTTCTGGTCTGTTCTTTTGTTGATATCGTTTTGTCCTGATCTGATTAGGTTTTGCTTACAAATGTGGTTGTGCTTACTGCAGATGTCGCCAATGGACACAGTAGCAACGGACACCAGGACAATGGTGACAGTAAGTCACCCAATTTGGAGAAGGTTGGGGAGAACGGAGACAGCCCCGTCCCAAGCAAGCGACCCACCTGTCGTTACATGGTGCCAACAGCGTCAGCCAAGGCCAAGTTCAGGTCCTCCAGCAATCCCAAGACCAGGTCCCCAGATTCACCTGTCACTGAGTCCCCTGCAAGGACGACTCCCAAAAGGTTTTCCATTGGAACTTCGCCGACGGTGAGCAAGGGAACTGATTCCCCCAAGACCACGTTCGGCACCCGAAGGACCAACTCCTTTCAGGTATGCATTTTACTCCGTCTAATCAAAGCGCTGAATATTCGATGTGGATTCTACTTGAAAGTCACTATTTGGGTGACAACAAACGATTAAGCGTTTCACTGAGTGCTATCCCGGAGTATTTAGATCTGTGGAGATATTTTTTAATAGAACTGAATACTTCATGGAGATGAAACATTCCATTCACTACGCATGTGAACCCTAAAAATTTCCCTACAGCAATTAAGAAACCTTCACCATCTCGAAGCTTGCACATTTACTTCGTGTTAAGCTCGCTTCCTACTGCGAAATACGAAATAGACCAAGTATTGTCACAATTGCGCTATGTCAAAGCTCGCCTGTAGAGTCAACGGAGCCTCCAATGCACAGGAACGTTAGTGGAGCTTGTACTTTGTCACTATGAATGACTTCCTCATACAATTTCCGAGTTAGAGATTAGTTCGACTGAGTCTGTAGACCCTACAATTTCTATTCGGACATCAGTTTCTATTGACATTTAGTCCTGTCACGCTTATGCAACAGTAAATACTCCTATCAAATGTTTGAATAGACATCAGGTCCCTTCCAGTTTTAGTATTATTCTCTACCCGTGGTCAGTTGCAGTGTTCTTACTATTTGCCCTTTGCAGAGTCGGGGTACTCCCAGCCCAAAGCTAGGAACTCCGAAAGAGAAGCCTCGGATCGCGGAGCCTACTGGAGCGGAATCCCCTGCTCGCCGAAGTTCTTTAGGCGGTGACAAGAGGTGGAGAACCTGATCGGAAGTTAATTTTCATCTTTTTACTCGAGTTATTGGTCCATTGCCGACTCTAGTGTCAAATCCATTTGATGCTCTTTGGTGTAAGTCGTGTACCCTAGACGAAGCATCGACCAAGTGAACTTGTGTCCAGTTTCTATATTTGAGGAAGTCAGTGGTGGTACAGTAGTGTGATTATCCAAGTGATACCGGTAGTACAGAATCGGATAGTGATGGGACTGTGTTTTCTTTTTCCATTTCGAGTCCCTGACTGACTTGGCTGATAGCTGTTTCCGAGAGTTGATAGTTTCCTGCTTTTTCTATGGCAGTGTTCTAGCCTGAAGCCTTTTGTTTTTCTAATTTATCAGGATGCAAATTGATGGCTACAGTGTGTACTAGTGCCAACCCAACTCTGATTTCCTTTTATATAATGCTATTCTTTTACCGTCAGGCTTTCAGGGTTGTTGATGAGGTTGGTCTGTTCAGAATTTGAAACAATAGGGAATGACTTTACGTGGAATTTCACAGCGAATGTTTTCAGTAGTGATTGGTTAATGCAGTTGCCCAATTTTGCATTTCGGGCGGTTTTACTAAAGACTTCATTGCTGTACCTGTTTCCTCGTCTCAAGGTTTCGGGCAATATTTCGTTGTATTAATCATCAAGTAGTTGTGGAAAATCTCAAATTTGCCCATCTGGGAACCGCATTTACTCACATACACGACTTTATCTAAAAATGCTATAATTTTGTACTCTTGATGCAGACTACTAACTTTTTCTTAGAGATGTACTTCGTCGTTTCGTATCGGTGGTCGCTCTCGTTAGAATTACATAGATTTGAGTCCGAAGGTGTTATCGGTGGCACCAAATGCAGTTTTTTACGTGGTTCTCTTTTACATGACAATTTCTATAATTGAATATGTCAATCCCTGGGTTCCTACAAGTTTCAATGATGTGAAGGACATCATAGGTGTGTACAGTTTTTTCTTACTTCTATACGTAGCCATGTACTGCACCGAACTTTCATTATACCTCTGTTTTTCAATCAGTGGTTTATTACAGAGTGCAGAGGAGCGGCTCAGATTTTTAGATGCTGGCTTTTACCACGGATGCCTCATGGGTGTTTGCTAGCAGGCCGTGCACTGACACATCGCGAATGCTGGTCAGTTTCCTGTTATACACTTCATTTATCTTAAGTTGACAAATATACGTACACTAAATAGGGGTACTAAGGGGACCAGAAAATTAAGGGAGTTGATGTGGAAAACTCTGGATGTTTGAAACATGATGTACATCCCCTTGGACACTTCACTTATTGCAGATGTACAGTGAATAGGGGTATTAAGGGGACCCATAGTAATTAATCGACTGTCCACACTAAATAAATATGTACCTTTATTGTACATCAGTAGGTTTTGGACTGTCCGGGGATGTACATCATTTTTTAAACATCTACAGTTTTCAACAATCAGTGCCTTTAATTTTTTGGTCCCATGAATACCCCTATTCAGGAGTACAGTGAAGGTAGATATTTATATAGTGTTAATGTCAGTTAACAATTATGGGTCCTCTTAAAAACCCTATTCAATGTAGTAATGTAATATTCATCTGTACACTGTAGGATGTTTCATGCGCAGGACGTTAAATCCTCCATTCAAAGGTGGGCCCGTCCTGACGTGGCGCGTGGGCTGGACTATGGACCCGGCCATGTTCCACGGGTTGGCCAGTCCACCTCAGATGGATCCCGACCCGGCATCGGATGCCTGCTCCCATTGCGACGGAGTAGCAACGCGACAGAGATGAAAGCAGAGATTCATGCTTTTGTTTTGTTGAACTTGCTTTGCTTGTGCACTGTCATCTCCACTTTGGGGTTCGTGCATCCGCCATTGTTGTTTTTCCTGTTGTTGTGGCTTGGGGTATGCTCGTGGTCGTGTACCTTGTGTGTGCCTAGTTCATGCCTTTTCTGTAGGTTTGGAGAGTGATGGCTCGCATTTGAGTAAAAAAGTGTGGATATTGACCAAGATTCTGCACTCATGTTCAAAATTTGGTGGAAAAAGAATTCCATTATCTATAAACGAGTGTTGAAGCAAAATTATGCTTGGTTGATCTAGTAACTGAAAATACTGAGAATTACCGTCTATATTGCAACCAACTTCGGTTCCCACTAGAATACTATACAAGAGCAATTACCAAATGCGAAGATGCTGAATTTTGAGTTCGAAGCTCTACTAGGCATTGATTGTTGTCCAATTTGGCTACTATGTCCACTCGAACCTCGTTGATCTCCATTTTTTGATCTCACACTATAGCCTGGTTTGAATCTATGCCAAGCATGTAGGATTTTCTAAAGGTAATAACAACAAGATTTGAGAGTTATTAATCTCCTAAGTCTTGTGTTGTCTTCGTTTTTGAGTTTCAAAGTCGCTACTACCAATTGAGCTGCCATTTAAACTCTAATATTTGTGATAGCCTTGATGCTCCATGTGTCAATCCTTACAGCATTGTTCTCTCCAAGGCTCCCCGAATGATGCTCGGATCCTGTATGATGACTATACAAATGAATCAATTTGAACAACTATCCTATGTGTAGGTGCAAGTTCTTCAACTCCTTTCTCTTTTGTCGTCGCTACTATCATGGAACATGCACGAACAAGGCACATAGGAGGCTCAACCAATAAGCATACTCCAAACTACAACAACGATAGGATAAACAACAATATAGTAAACCCTAAGTGCAATGAAGTTCAATAGAAGGAGAAACCTTCGTCTTTGTCAAGTTCCTACTCCATTGCAATGGGAGCGGGCATCTGATGCCGGGTTGGGATCCATCATAGGTGTGCTAGCCAAGCTGCGGGCGCTTGGCCGGGGCCATAGTCCATCCCACATGCCATGTCAAGGCGGGCCCACCTTCGAATGGAGGATTTAAGGTCATGTGTTTCATGCTAGCAAGCTTGTTACAACCTCCCCCTGCTTAGGGCACCAAGAGGACTATCTAAGGTAGTCCTGCCTATGATAGAAAAAATGAGTGCTCTATCCTATTGCCATTAGCAAAAAATTCAGATTTTTCTTCCCATGCAAAGACAAATGTGAGAAATGAAGGATGGAATTAAAATTTTATGTTTTGGATAAAGTAAGAATTTTTTAATGAATTTTTGAGGTGTATAGCCTAGTTGGCCCAACAAAGTTTCTAGACTACCCCAAATAAGTAGAAAATGTTTCCATAATGGTCATCTTACCACCTAAAGCAGGCACATCATCTTCTAATATAGCTACAAGATTTCCTAATATGGCCATAACATGAAGGAATAAAAAAATAAATTTTTCTAACAAGTTTATACTAGGAAGATGTAAGTGTCCTATGCAGTCACTAGAAACTCCATGACCATCTCCCAAGGCATTGATTTTGGCTATAAATCAATCTATTGTAGTTTTAATCCCCTTTATTAGAATTTTTTTGTCATGACTTGATGTGAACCTCTCATAGGTAGTTCTCTAGGAACTTGTCATGGAAGATTGGCTTGTCTTAGGTAGGTTTACCTTACACAAAATATGCGCCCTCGGGGAGCCACGGCAGGGACATCAAATGGAAAGAATAGGTTGGCCACGCCAAGTTTTCAGGAGGGCACTGTCAAATGGTGTAGCTTTAGCGTGCCGCCCCTAAAGGTTAACCTTCAAATTAAACCCTAACTTCAACGTACCGATCTACAACTGGCCCCTAAATGGGCTCAAAATCATTTTAACCTTTGAACATCATGAAGGCTTTTGTGGCCTTAAGTAAGAGTTTTTTCACATATTGGGACAGTTTGTGGGCAGTTTAAGGGTTTCAATACGTATACAAAGTTGGAATAGTCAAAAATTCTTATCAAATGTTGGGGTCCATTTTGTGAAATACAATGTAGAACGATGGAAGGGGGGCGGAATATGTAAAATGACATACTATATGACGGCGACTACATTTGTTGGAGGACCCGGTGCTTTTGCGGGTCTTGTTGTGCAAACGAGGTTGTATTTGTTGGCAAGAAGAAGCAAGAGAGTTCAACTTTTTTGGGGGGAAGGTGCCTTTGGATTTTGCTGCAAGGAAAAGGGGTCGTAGGTCAAATTTTGTAACATAATTCCGTACTATTGGAGGGGATTGAATGGTGCATTTTTTTTATCATGGCGCGTTGTGTTTGTATTGCTTTAGAGGTAGTGGTACGGATTAAGGGTTTAGAACTCTCTCTTTCATGCATGACTTAAGACACAATGATGATTTTTGATAGTGGAATTCACAGTAGCAAAGATGATGCCATTGCTCATGTCAAGACGTGTTGGGTGGTTCTCCTACGTGTGATGGGAAGTTGTGGGGTAGTGCATACTAATTACATCTCCACAATGCAACTATTGGATGCGTCATCACAACTACAAGAAGAGGGGGAGGATTTGTGCAATTGTGCAATTGTGCGTGGTGCAAACTCAAGGCAAGTTCAATGTATTGTATACTTCTAAATGTAGAGTGGATGCATAGCACTTCTTTGCCTCCATGCACTTGTAGGAAAGTAGGCACTCCGGATTATCTCTGGCTCCATTACCTTTTCTGGAAACACAACCAACACATTCTCAAGTGGACGAGATGACAAGAAGAGACTAATCCAACGAGGTTTGGAAGCAAGGTCAACATGCTCATCAAAGAAAGGATATTTCCCAAGTCCAAAATTCATGAAGATGGTGTAGTTGAGGTTGGATGTGAGGAAGTGCATGACACAATTTCAAGAAGAGGATGAGATAAGACTAATGGAGGTAATGGCACAAAGCTCCCTCAGAAAAGCTACGGACTTTCTTCCCAACATGAAAGTAATGACCTTGCCATAGAACAAATCACCTTTTAGCCAGAATTGCACGGAGTGCATAATTTGGTGGTTGTAATGGGGTTGGGCCCGCATTTGGGAAGCCAAATCTGTCCAGTAACGCCACCATAGAGTCAAAGGACGCCTCTGTACACTTGGGAGCCGACAAGCCCTATGAATGGGAGAGGGTCGAGATTATTAGTTCTCCACTTTGGAGTGATGCCACAACCATCGTTTATGTCACGGGATCCTCCCAATATTGTCGTGAATTCTCAATTGTTGCTACCAACGATCCATAGGAATGTGAGCCACATGCAAAAATGATAAGGTAGGATGAAGAGGCACTTGGAAGATCCGCCCCACAACGCACTAGCAAGTAATGCACAAACATTTGCACGTCAAGGCTCCCAATGTGATCGTCATAGGGGTGGGGGCGAATCGCACGTGGGGAGGGTTGGGCTATGCCATTTGGTGATGCCTTCAGGGTGGAAACCACCCCAAATTTTGACGGTTCAACAAAGTCCAATTGTACTAAGGCCACGAATTTTGAGCATTGGTGCCACACCAATGGCTCCCATTGAAGGTCAATTTACCACAAACATTATGACAACAGTTGATGCAACCTTCCCAAAAGAAGCACTCACACCATCTCAATTACAACTTAATACTTTGTTTGCAGATACTAAGGTGACTAGGAGTCTTGTGGACCTTCGCTTCTTCAATCCTTAATTTGCAAGTCCCTGAGCATTTGTTGAGTCAGCATCATTTTTTAGACAATCACCAGTTCGCTAAGATGCAATGCTTAGTAAGACACTAGACCTCGACCTAGGGTTGGTAGGTGATGCTAATGGAGTGTGTGGTGTGGTGGTCTCAAGATTTTATTACCATGTGACTGGGATGCTGATGTTCTAAGACTCTAAGTAGACTTTGGTGGTTGCATCGGTGCTCGGTCTGTCCTATGAGTGACAGTTCAGTGGACGTAACAAACCATTAGGAGACACGTAGTGCACCTTGTTTTCCAATGATGACGACCTTGTAGGCGACAATGTAGGACCATCTTAGCTTGTAGTGGAAGATGAGTCACATGATGATTTTGATTAGTAGGGAGAATACAAGGATTTGTTGTTAGAACAAACGATAGATGAGAGCAACTTTGACTTTGATGGTCCCTCCTACGTAGAAGATCCATTGAAGGAGTTAGCTTATATAAGTATGATGAAAATGTTTCAAATTGGACGTTTGAAAGAGTATTTGCTAATGACCAATGGCAAGAGCAATCCGTCATGCTTGTGCACAACACCAACAATTTCTTAGGGCCTCAACTTGGCCCAACGTTAGTGGTGGAAAGCTAACCGATTGAATACTTCTTGTTGTATTGGCATCCTCACATTCTCCAACGTGTCATGGATGAGACAAACATGTAAGGTCCATTAGTTGTCTACATTAGTGCTTCCTCTAGTTGGTGTAATTCGTGAAGTATGGAAACAAACCAAAACATGAATGATGCCACTTATTATATGCCCCCGTGTTTTTGGCTTCCCTGGACGTAGATATGAAACCCAATCTTCTCAAGTGAGCATGATTGTGACAAATAGATGTGTTGAATGGATGCCACTTGACTCAAAGGAATTGTTGGCCTGGTTTGGCATTCTCATGCTCATCGGGCTCAAGAATTTCTTCACATCCGATGTTATTTGAACTGCCTTCCATTCTACAATTGCCCACTCATTTCTAAAGCGATGCCATCGAAGTGTTTCAAAACAATCATTCGATGCTTGCATGTAGTGGACAACAAAGCGCTTGTGATTGATCAAAATGACCCAGCATATGACAAGTTGGCCAAAGTGCGTTGGCTATGTGAATCTTTCGCGAGCATGTCCTAGAGTCTTTACAACAATGAATGTGTCTTCACTATTGATGAGAATCATGAGATCATGATTGCATTTAAAGGACGTTTTTGTAACATCTAATAGTCCATGAAATTGGTGTGAAGGTGTGGGCACCGGCTAACTCCAAGAGCAAGTATGCACAAGTGGTTTGTAGTAATTGTTTATTTGAGTAGTCTTGTGGTCGTTGTTGGATGAGTAACATTCACTACAAGGAAAAGAGGTGTTTTAAGTGAGGTTTTAAGTATAGTCATAGACATAAGATTTTAAGTAATGACCTTTCAAGAAATTTTCAGTAAAAATTTACTAGAAATACATGTGTTTTTAGTGCTTTACTGAAAATCTCCTTAAAGGTTATTATCTAAAATCTTATATCTAGGACTGTACTTAAAAACACACTTAAAACACCCTTTCTCTTGTAGTGATTGTATAAGCTTGGATATGATGTACATGTTTTTCCAATGACTCCCAAACTCTCCCAATTTCAGTAGTGATAGTTTCCATCTTTGTTTATGATTACTTTTTTTGGTATTATAGTTTTTGTTTTCTCATAGATTGGTTTCTTCAACCTCATTTTGACATAATTTGGTGTCAGAATTTGTACTACATATATGTATTGAATATCATCTTGTATCTGGGAGTCGATGATGCACGAACAAATGGTGAGTCTGTTGGCGAAGATGCAATTCTGACTACAATTGCAAGTCTTGAGAGACGCGGGCATGTCATTATAATTGACAATTTCTTCACATCCCCACATCTGTTCATGGAGCTCTTGAAACATGACTTTCAAGCAATATATACATGTTGGAAGACTTGAAAGGGATTTCCAAGAAGACTTGTTGGTTTCTCCAACATGCAATTACTTGAGCCAGGTCACTTGGTGCTGAAAATGCATCGTAGCCAATGTATAGCAACCATTTGTTGGATGGATGCAAAGCTAGTGTTTTTTTATGCACAACGTGTGATCCTATTGGAGATTACTCCTATTTAGGACATTAGGTGGGGTAGGAGTGGGTAGAGTTCTCTACATCTCCAATACTATTGCAATATCAAGCAAGGATGTGCGGTGTGGATATTGTGGATTAACGATGTCAAGAGTACAACATCCAATTGAACTCTCATAAGTGGTAGCATCCGATATTTATATTCGTTTTAGATTTCCAATTGCTAAATTCATACATCTCGTACATATGTGATTGTCATGCACTAGGGCGCTCTTTGCATTCACAGAGTCTATGGTAGTACAATGCAGCTAAGGACCTCATCAAGTCGTGGATGATTGTTGTTTACATACAAGGGCCCATGCAGAATTTGGCAACAAGAGGGCTTTACTTCAATTGTGGTCATACCATGATGTTTCATCGTTGTGTGGTTTGTAGCCGTAGGACCCATTGGATGCATCTTGACTGTGGAGGCATGTTCCAATGTGAGAGCACGTGCTACTACATTCAATGTGGCTACCATGCCAATATGCACGGTGGCGTGGTTTAGCCCGACATGGTGGTCTTTTAATTGTGCAATGTGGTAGGAAGTGGGGTTGATGGTGAAAGGGGGGTCGTTTCGAATTGTTGTGGAGTGTGTAGAAGTGGCATTGGTGCCACATCGACGTAGCAGTTTGTGACCTATTGTTGCACGGCTTTCCGCATTCTGATGCGGCTTTCTAATTGTTCTTATTGTCTTTCATACTACAAGTAACATTTTCCATCTTTTTTGATGTATAGGGCACTTTTGACGTTCACAAAGTATGTTCTCTACAGTTGGATTCAAGAATTTGGTTGGGTTTTTTTTGGTGGTTCAGAGCTAGGTTCAGTGTAGAAAAGGTCGGTAGTTTCAAAGAATGTTGCACAAAGAGGTCATGAATGTTACATAGATGCACATTGAAGTGGATCCAGTTGTGATATCAATTTGTCACGCTTGTGTGTGAAATTATGAATCAAAATTGTTATGAAAAGCACGAATTTTTCATTTCATGAAAATTTTTATTGCCATTCCAACACATTTGGTTTTGCAAATGGCTATGGTGATGCCAAGTGGATTGGGAGCGATTAGGTGTGTCCCACTTCCGGGAAGAAATGCCAACAAGATTTATTGCCAAAACCTATTATCCTCCCGCCATGGTAGCCACCCTGCTTGTCGCCTACATGTTGTACTTCCATGGCTTCATACAATGGCTCTAAGTGAGCAAGGATGCCATTGCCGCAAGTATTGGAGTTTTCCCGTTGCATTTCCGGGCGCCCTGACCTCGGTTGCATATGGTGAGTCCACTGTACTGATCACTACAGTAGTACAAATTTGGATTCGGATTTTTTTTTGTGAGGTATTGTTGCATCATTGTGAGGCAATCCACTGTTGCAATTTGCAAATCATCCATAGTGTAATTTTTAGTAATACAAGTATTCATTGCACAAGACACTACTTCGTTACTAGCTTCACATTTTGCCAAATTTCCTTGCACTTCAGCATTCGGAGACCTCGTTGAAATTTATGCGTGACCTCACACAAACAGGAAGGGAATTGGAAAGGCTCAAAGCTCAAATTCACGTCAAAAAAACCTTCTTGAAAATTGGCTCCCACTGTATTCATTGGATATGATATTGTAGAGGAAGAGCCCAAGGGCCGTTCAAGGGTTTAACATAAGTTTCCTTCACTTATGTCAAAAAAATCATAAAAATATCATTTTGCACTCACATAGAGTTTCCTTTACTTGTGTCAATTGAATTATAATGAGAACATTTTAAATTTAAATTAAGTTTCTTGATGAAGAGGGAAGCTCATTATATACACTTGGGGTGGTAGGAGGTAGAACAACCCATGTGGGATATGTAAATTATAATTAGTAGGAGCTCAACCACTCATAGTTAACCGTTAAATGCCCAAGCCTTTCCAAGTGTGTTTTGACTATGAAAAAAAGGCATAGGCTTTTATTTATCCCCAATGAAGCAATTTTTTTTCCTTCAAAACCTAAACAAATAGATGTTTAAAGAATTTGTTTATTAGTGTGCCTACCAATTGTGAGTGCAAAATTGGATAGGAGTTGTGGAATTATAACAAGAAAAATGTACTCTTTTCTATTTTTAGTACGTTGCCCCTCCCCACAATGTTTCAGAAATTTGCACATAAAAGGTTTTTTGAGATTAGAAGTGACATGATTGACTAAAACTTGTGTTAGCATACTAAAATGCACTCCCTAAAACCTTAAGTTCAAATGAAGAGCTATCAAACTCATTACACAATCCACCTTGTAATTCTTGAAATACAATTTATTTTATAAGTAGAAACCACAAATAAATTGAAATCAACACTTGCATGTTTAAGTTTTCAATGTTGAAAATCATGAAATCACTATACTCTCTCCATTGGGACCATTCTCAAAGAAAATGTGTAAGTAAAATTTTTTAGATCTCAAATCAAGTGAAATTGGCAAGCTTTGCTAAAAGTTGGAAAATAAAGTATAATTAGCAAGTTTTGCTCTTCACTTGTGTTACATATATGCCTTTGAAGAACTCTAAAAATCCCATATTTCCCTTTTCTAGTGAAAAATAAAAAATTTCAATAGTTAACCTTCAAAGCTACAAATATTAAATTTTAAACAGTCAAAGGCAAAACAAAACAAGCCTGAAATTTCAGACTAATGATATATGGTCAGTTGGGCACTTAGGGCTTAAGTCAAAAGTTGAAATTTTGTTTAAATAAAATTTCAAACCTCATTTAGGCATAGCAGAATAATTTTTGTCTTAATACTTTGAACTACTAAAAGTTGTTCGATCAAGTTAAATTTCATCTCCAAAAATACGTTTGAGATTTTGAGCCTTCAATCAAAAGTTATGCACAAAATTCAAAGAAGGTTTGGAAGGGAATGTTTTTTGACATTTTTGAACATCCTCTTTGAATTTTAGGCATAACTTTTGATTGAAGGCTTAAAATTTCAAATGGATTTTTCAAGAGGAAATTTAACTTGATTGAACAACTTTTAGTAGTTCAAAGTTTTAAGAAAAAAAATTATTCTACTATGCCTAAGAGCATGGCCACTTTTGTACGAGCAAAGAGACACTAAGAAGTGACGGCCTAGAGCCTAGTGAGCTAAGAAGGCCCGGTTCATTGGGATTTGCCCATTGTGTACCAAGGTGCAACTATATTTGTCTCTCTATTTCTAGCAGCTCATTATGATTGTAGATGGTTTGTAAAGCACCACAACTCCTCTTTCCTTCATTTATTGCAAAATAATGAAAAGAACACCAAAATGAGTTAACTCTAGGCTCAAGGAAAAACTCCTCTCTCCACTCCAAGTTGGGAAAATGTGGTGAGCCCAATGCTTGGGCAAGTGTGCCCTAAGTGATGGTATGGGTATTTTTTGCTTCTGGGTTGGCGCATGAAGCTTTGGCCCAATATATTGAGCTGGAGTGGATATGCTCTAAATGACGTATGAAATTTTACTTCAATCACAATTCCAACTTTTGACTTAATTATAAATGGTTGAAGCTTCTAGTAATTCTAATTTACATATCCCACATGGGTTGCTCTATCTCCTACCACCCTATGTGTATATAATGAGTTTCCCTTCTCACACGTAAACTCAAATTCAATTGAAAATGCTATTGGAACAATGGGGGATGATAAAATCAACATCGTCAATGAATTAAGAATGGAATTTTTTATAGTTAATTTTTTTTAAGAAACTCCACTTGGTGGCTTTGGGTGGTGCATCTGGTGTGGGGATGCTTTCAAACTTATTCATTCAAAATCCAAAAATTCATCACTTGGAAGTCATTCACTCTAAATTCTAGACTCGCCTTGATGGGCTCACCACTGCAGGTGGCCATGAGAGGCTTCACAGCCTCTGTTTGTGTTGTGCTTGATGACAGGCATCCCTTTTGATTGTTGGTCTAGTTTTGTCTGTTTTGTTTATGTAAGTACTGGTCCTTCTCACTCAGACACTTGTGGTTGGTGGGTTTGGTAATTTTCCTCCTTTTCAATGAAATTCCGTTTCATTTGTTTAAAAAAAAGTCCTAGATTCTCTTTGGATGGACACCATAAAGCATGAAATGTCTCAACTTTCATTGGTTGCTTCAAAAGACTCTTGACATCTCATTGTTTACTTATGAAAATTTTTTGTGGTTTTAATGAGTCTTAGAAGTGTTCATTTCAGGCCATTTTTAGGGGTTGAAAATTATGAAATTTTTCTTTTATTTGCTTTTACCTTACTCTAGGTCCTATAATTTTGTTTGTATAAAGAGTTTAAAAGGTCAATTTCTAAAGATAACATGTTTTTGAACCAATACATGCAATATTTCCTACTTATTCTAATGATGTATTTTTTTCCATTTCCATTATAATATCTAAGAAATGATTATCTAGAATTGTTCACTTTAACCCCTTAAGGACCAAACAACATTTTTTGTCAATATAGCAATTTGGGGCAGCTCACTATAAGTGAAATTTTTATTTTATTTCTTTGAGATTTTCACACAACATTTGCTCAAAGAGTAGCTTTAAGGCCCAAAAAATTTCATAACTTTTGAATACATGGTTAAAAAGTTATTGTATCGTATGTAGTTTTCATTACTCAGTTGGCAACCCAAGCATCAACAAAAACTTCTTCAAAAATCATTTTTTTTAAATAAAAATTTGAAATTGATTTTCTAGACTTATATATATGTGGAAAGCTTTGAATCATCCCATTTTGATTTATGAGATGAAACTTATGAGGAGTTTTAGTTGTGGGTAGTTTACAAATAGTTAAGAAATCTCTTAGGGTGTGGAGTCCTTGGAAAAAATAAGCATATATGTGCAAACACCGGTTAATTAATGAGGGGGTACTATTTTTTTAAGTATATATTATTTTGCACTCTATCATTATATAATTTTCTAACGTGGTACATTAGAAAGGGAGCATGCATTAATTTTAATTCCCTAATGCCATGAATTTATGGTATGCTATTTTACTATGTAAATTTTTTCCTACTCCATTTTATTTTTCATTCCATTTTTTTTGCACTACTTACTACTCCGAGTTAGTGGGTTTGGTATAGGGTTTCCAATTCACAAATATAGTGCTTCTTAATGGAACATTATTTTAATAAGCACACATTCCAAATCAAAACTAACACATTAACAACTAAAATTGAAAGAGAAATGAACATACATGTTCCTATAACGAATATACACATTCTTTTACTGAACTAGCTCATTTACATATGAAATTGAAAGAGAGATGAACAAGATGTTTCCGAAGGACATTGTAGAATCAAATGTAATTAATGTATTAATGAACATAATGAGAAACTGCAATCTACAAATAGAGTTTAGTGGAAGTTATGGTGACAAGCAAAAACTTGGATGTTCTAAAGGCTAACACATAGTATTGAAACATGCACAACCATAACTTGCACTCAACCATGAAACCAAGAAAGAAGAAAATGGAGGGCCATATGGCATGGTAATTTTTCTATACAAATGTCAAACTATATATGTCCACAAGAACCGAGAGAAGAACTAGCAACTTCAAGCAATTGCGCAGCAACAAGAAAGACCACCATCAATCCAAAGTGTTACAAACAACAATAACATTGACAAGAGTGGGTAGTAGAGCAATATGAATTGAGAGCTAGAAATTCAAGACCAAACTCAAGTTAATCACTACAACAGCTGATGCACAAACGTGGCTTAGGAACTCCTAGAGGATCAAGGAATCAGTTGGGTCGAATTGATCCATGTTCAGATTGAGGGCTCGAGCTTTAGTCCTCTAGCATGCAAGTTTAAGTTTTGTCGCACCCCACCCCTTTTACAACTTCAAATGCAGGGTGTGCAATTCTCGCAAGGACAATTGATGTAGTTTGGATGCACTCTCCTACATCAACCTTCAATGTCTACGAGCGAGAAAGAAAGCAACATGCTTGTTTATATTTGGGAGCAATGAATTCAATTTCATTCTTCTTGTATTGGCTCTTACACGAAAAAATTCCCAAGGTGTTTGCTACAAAAATTTCAACATTGCAATGCAGAAGGCTGAGTTGTCAAGCCCCTATCTCCTTTGGGGTGCCCGAAGTGCCTTAGTGAGCAAGGAGGACCTTGGAGGTGAGTTCCCAAGCCTTGCAATAGGCTAAGAAGGGAGAAATGAGAGACTCCCGAGCAAATAGGGCACAATAGCGCCTTGGTTAGGAAGGGAAGAGTGGCATGTCATACATTCTTGGAAAGCTCTTGAGAATACGCTTCTAACTATCCAAAGAACGCGTGATTTGGACTAGTAGGGTAAAAGTTATGGCCGTTCAAAGTTGGAGGTGTCTCAGTGGCGTCGGGAAACTCAAAGGCTAGGTGTGAGGGGTTCCTAAAGAATCACTCAACAAAGCATGGCATGTAGCATATCATTGGAAAGCTACAAAGACAAGAAACCTATAATGCCAAGCATTACGAGGTTCTAAGTCATGAGCCAAAAGTTATGGCCAAGAGAAGGGCCGTGGTGAAGGCGTGACGCCACTCTTGTTGAACCCAAATTTTTGGAGGGTCATAACTTTGCGAGAACTTGTCCAAATGGGACAAGTGAGTAGTCCATCGAGATCTACTCGTCATGTATATATCCAAGAAGAGCTCGCATGTGGGATTTGGAGCCTTGAAAACAAAGTTAAGCCGTTTGGAAGTTCGGGAGTCCAAATGGAGGTAAAACTTGGCGGTTTCGGTTGAAAATGGGTGGTCTTCCAAAACCCAAGGGTGTTTGGGAAGTCCCTTTGACCCACAAGGGGGGGGGGTCTACCGAATCCTACAAAGAGTACTATAGGAGGGGTTGGTCTCACTCCTCACTCCCTCTTGGAGCCTTGGTGAGTCCCGGTGACTCATGGGTGGTGATGTAACTTCACTACCGGCTTCAAGGCTCCTTGGGACACTTGTGTGTGTGTATCTGGGGGCACCAGTTGGTTGGAGTCCCACTCCTTGCTAGGCCTTTGGCAATGTGTTCCAAGTTGTGAGTCTCGATTAGTGTTAATGTGAGAGTAACAAGTATACAAGGGAGCTAGTATGGAGTGGGGTGACAACCAAGGGCGGTTAGGACCGTGGTGAGTAGTGCCACCATGAGTTCTAGCACAGTAAGATGGAAGTTCCACCCTATGTCACCAAGTGATATGCCAAGTGTCATGAGTGGAGTGCGTGTTAGAATTCCCGGGTACTAGGACTTAGCAATGTGAGTTGGAAATGGGAACTAATGCTATGAGTGCGTGGCATGTGCAGTGTTAGTTAGTTTAGACCTAAGTAATACCAGTATAGGAGCGTGGTGAGCCTTGAAAGTTGTGAAGGGCTCTTGAAGTTTGGTTGAAGCTGCGAGGTGTTACAAAGGCCATGACATGAGTATTGAATGCTAGTAAAAAGGGTGTCGTACCATTCCTTGCAAGTGACTGCAAGTTTGGGGAGGAGGGCCAATTCAAGTTCCTTGTTCACAAATACTTGCACCCATCCATCCTCTGGAAAGCTACAAATAAGGGATAATATACAATCTCAAAGAATTCCAATTGCATCAATACTCTTCATAGAGGTTAGATATGGCCGAAATTTACATAGACAAAAGGATTTTGAAAGCATGCTACTTGGAAGTGTAGCACAAAGACAATGAAATGGGTGAATGTGAGTATGAGGGGCAGAATACCAATGTCTGGAAATGAACATACTTGCATAGGTAGTATGGCCTCATGATCCCACCTCAACGAAGAACAAAAGTCAAATGCACCATGATGTAGTGGTTTGAGGGTACGCCCTCCAAATGCAAAGCCCGACAAATCCATGAAGCACATATGCATGATTGAACGTTAAAATGAAGTTGCACTGCAAGGAAAGAAATGGAAAAAATGTGCACACCTGAATGACGACCAAAACAACAATGGAAGAAGAAAGAAAACCACTAAATTGTAAGACAATTTTATTGTTGCAAAAGACCAACAATAACAAATGCAAATGCTCGAAGTGAGGAACCCACCAATTTGCGCCTGCCACAAACAAAGAAACGGATTGTAAAATACAAAACCTGAATTGGTAGCAAGGAAACTAATTGTACGTACAAGGTTGTGACAATAACGTAGCAATCAAATACAACCATAAACCCTAATTGTGAATCACTCATGGAATTCGCAAGTTGCAACACAATCAATCTTGTAGAGCTGTAAACCCTAGGTTGGAAACACGAGAAGGTAGAGAACCATAGTGCAAATCCTTGACAATTTAACAACTTAGCCAAGAACAAATCCAATCACGACTAACTAACTGTCGATTTCATCAAAGTGGCCCAAAACCCATCCGACGGCCATAGACATCCCACACTAAACAATTATTCCAACATCTTTAAATTTATCATACTAACAAGTGACAATTAAACCAGCTCGTAAGGTAGCCCTAGTTAAGAATTTTGTCCTACAAAATTAATATAAAGGGGGGTATCCTAAGTCTATTTTTTTGTTAATGAAACCCATTATTCATCACTCTATAGTATTTCGAAGACATCCAATGCTATTTTATATACACTATAATATATAAAATCAAATTATAATTTTTAGCTCCAATGTTTTTTGGACACCCTATCATTTGTTTGCACATATGTTGCTACTTAAGCCGCTTATTGCACCCCCTGAGAGACATTATTGGGAAGTCCCATGCAATAAATTAAAAAAAAAAATCACATGAACTTAGAAAATTATTTTTTCAACTATTATGTTGTTTCTTATTGATTGTCTACCACTAGGATTTATTCCCTCATTTTTCAAATAGTAGTATCATATTATACTAGTCATTATGTCCATAATGGCCTAAAATGATAGTTTCTCTTAGATAGGTGTTTACATTTGAGTATTTTTATATCTCTTCAAAATACTTAGGGATGGTCTTCCATTGTTAAAAAAATTCAACTTCTAATTTCAAAACATTGAAAAGTTAGAGTAATATGTAATAGGGCAATATTAATCTAGACCTATATGGTAGTGAAATTCTTGTTGGTGAATTATTGCCAAAATCTTACCTAATTTTCGAGTTGGTTTCTATAGCATTAGAAGAAAAGAAAAGAAAAAATAGGATAAAAATCACTACTATGAGACAATTTGTCTAACCTAAGGTATAGGAGGTGATCCCTTTCCGATCACCCCCTATTTTCGTCCTCTAGACTATTTTTCTTTTCGATCAAGTAGTGAGGAGCTAGTGGTGATTAATTATGGCACAATTCCAAGTGTAGTTGTGGCACATTACGATTGGCCATCGGATTGTCAATATTGCAACTAGCCCTCGGTTGGAAATAAGAAAACTTATGTGACCAATATGGGTCAAACAGAATCTTGAGCTAAAAAATTCATAGTAATTCTTTTTTGAGAAATAAAATTTTAGAAAAATATGGAATAATTCCCAACTCTATTTCTTTTTATGGAATTTTTTTTTGACTCGAGAATCCCATGCTCCATATATGCATAATTGCTTAATCCCTAAAGGACCAAGTGCCTATTTAATGTATGCAAGAAATCTCGGGTAGATTTCTACAAAGTCATTTTGGGTTGGATGTTCATGAAATTTGGATAGAATATGTACTATGTACATCCTTTTTGAAAATCTAATTCTTTTTCCAATTAGGTGCCCGGATCAAAAGTCATGTTGCCCTAAACTTTGTAGGTAGCTTTGGTAGCTTTGGACAACATGTACAAAACTCTTCCTATGATTTTGAAATTTGGTGGGTGTGTAGCTTACATGATACAAGATGAAAATGTCCAAAAAAATAACCATGTTTAGTGTAAGAATCTCATTCTAGGAGGAGTTAAAGTTTGCACACCTTGTCAGTTAAGGTTGAAAAAAACTTTTTCACTTAACTTCAAACATTATAATCTTTCAATTTGTACAATCGAAGTTTCTAAATTTTTTTCCACTTGTTCCCAAAGACATATAGTACAAATTTGTATGGTCGAATTTTGAAAAAAGAAATTTTTTTTTCTCATTTGTTTCTTACTACCCTAATAAAAAAGTGGTAGTTTTTGACAATTTTTGCCTAAAATGTGCCTCAATCCTTTAGGGATTAAGTGGTTGGAAATGGGTTGTATGTCCTAGTCTGCTCTAAAAGCACCTATGCTCCAAAAGCAATCATGACAGAGAGGTACATTTTGCTTTCTTCAATGTACCAACAGTGCACATTTCAAGAGATGGTCACTCCTAGTGACCACTCCATTCCAACTTCAAAAATTCATAACTAATTCCACAAAGGTCCAAAAAATACAAAACGACTTGGGTTAGATGCCAATTCCAATTTTTTCCTACAAAAGTTTACCGAAGATTGTTTCAAGGAGTTTACCTTACCCCCAAAACGCAATCAGCACTTACATGGTTGCAGTTTAAGAGCAGACTACCTTCCTTGAGCATTCTAATAAGGTGACTGTCACGATTCCACCTAGAAAACCAAAAAAATTCACTGCTAGTGCGTGAGTCCTCACCCAAATGTCACCTAAGCAAGATAAATTTTCTTAAATCTCAGCACCCACATCAGCACCTATTCCGTACAATGCATATATGTCAAAGCATTGACTTTTGTCACCGCCCACTCTCGTCAGCAGGCGACTGCACTGAATGTCAACCCACTGACACATACACGGAAGTCAACCCAGAGCCGCTCAGGGTTTTCACAGCAGGGTTTAAGACGGAGACATTTCAGTGAGCTCCTCACCAGACCACCTTGCCCATTTTGATTACAACTCTTCACATCTGAATGAGACGATTCCGAGCTATGGCGACGAAGGGAACGATTCAGCTGTTGCTCCTTGCGGTAAGTTAATTAAGCAAAGCACTACGGCCCATTAATTCACTTGTGTACTTCAATCTGACTTTCTCGAATTGGATTTTTGCTTCAATTTGAATTTGAAATGCAAGCTAGCTCGTGTGGTAAGGATGGAACAGGGGTGTGTACTTCTTGTGTTGTTTTTCGAGTCATGTGGGCATTGATGTGTGATCCTCAGTAAAGAAAATCACAGTTATAGTATATTGTAAGTTTTCTCTATATTGTTGGACGTTTTTCGGAGTGGAGTGGATTTCCAAATGTATTGTTGGTACGGATGGTGTTTCTTCTTGTGCAACAAACATTGTTGTTGGAATTGGGTACTGATTGGATTAGATTGACGTTGCAACTGTGCACTCCGTGGTATGGATTGAACTTGGGATACAAGTTCTTGTGTTGCTCTCAGTCTTGTGGGCTTTGATGTGGGATCCTAATTAGGAAAACCAAAGTTATAAGTTCTCTCTCTAGTGTGGATTATGTTTCTTGTGCAGATTGTTGAGATCAGGCCAAGAATCAGATGTGGAGGGGAAATCCTCGAGGAAGAGCCTGAGCTCTTTCTTCATTTTTGCGTCAACTAAAGAATGAAGTGAAATTATGCTTCGGATTGTTTGTACGATAAGATCATGCAGAATCAGATGTGGGAGGGAAATACTTCAGGCTAAGATGCCCATTTCTCTTCATTTTTGAGATTGAAATGAATTCGTGCTTCGGTTTGGCTAGCTAGTTTGTAATTTCTCATGTAAGTTTAGCATTCATGCCACAGAATGATGCAATGCCTCTCTAACAAAGTCTACGGGGATCTGGAACTGGCGAACATTTAAAGTAATAATTCGACTTCGTAGACAGTATGGATTGTATGTCTAGTGCAAATTGTTGAGATCATGAAGAGACAGATGTAAAGGGGAATCCCTCAGCCAAACCTCGAGGAAGATCAGCTTCCTCTTCATTTTTAAAACTTGAAGTGATCTAGCTCGTTTAAACTATCGCAAATACGCCTGGCCTTCATGCCATAGTATGATGCAAAGCCTATCTAACAAATTCTAGCGCTGAACAACCAGACTCTCAATATACTCCTGTTCCTGAGGAAAGCCAAAGTTATACTTCATCTCTCAAGATAGTGTGGATTGTGATTCTTGTGCAAATCGTTCAGATCATGTAGAATCCGATGTGGAAGAAGATGACCTTTTCTCTTCATTTCTGAGATTGAAGTAAAATCTTGCTTGGAGTTGTCTAGCTTGTTTGTACTTTCGCATATAACTAGCAAAGTCTAACAAAGTCCGTGATACCAGCTTTTGGCAGCAAGTCTCGCCAGCCATGTCTCCAGCGCCCGTTCGCCCTCCCGAATGCTGGCCACGACAGGACCTCCAGTTCGTTTCCAAGACTGCAAGCTCAGGTACGGGCCCTGGCCCCCGAGCATCCCCAAAGGCTCCACGGGGTGGCAGGACGGGCAGCACGCCAACATGTCTTCGTTTCTCATCAGCTTCACCAACACGGGCGTGAAGGGCATCAAGACGGAGTGGGTGAGCTTCCTCACCCAGGACCAGCAAACGCCCTCCTTCGTCACGTTCTCGCACGGCACCGTCACAGGACGACAGAAAGCCACGGTAAGTCTCCCGGTAACCCTCCCATGGCTTCTTACGCCCTCCACGTCTAGAAATAAGTGTCCCGCAGGTTTGTTGAAAACGTTTGATTGTACTGTGAAAAGCGTAACTCTGGTCCATAATCTAATTGCTCAATGTGAATGTGAGTCTTTTGAACATCCAAGAAGTGCAAGCCTGAATGTTATATTGATTCAATGAAATACCTTTTCATTACGTCTTGCTTGTGATGTGAGCCTCTCGGAGGTTATCTAGTCAAATTGATTGCAAAGAAGACTCTTCTAACGGACTGGAATATTTGGTTTGTGTGCAGTTTAAGTGGCCCGTGAAGAACCCCAACAACGTGCCATTGACGCGAGTGGGCGGAACGTACAACGACAAATACGGGCTGGACACCATTTCGTTTTTTGACAGCAACAACAATCAGTACATTTGGGGCAACTCTGATAATCCGGGCAAGAAGCCCTTCTTCTCGCCCAAGAACAAGGGCTACGTGGTGGGCTTCTTTGGAGCCAACAACAAGACCCATCTCACCCAAATCGGGGTGTGCATGTCGGGGTAGAGCCCACTCGGTGATTTGAGATTCATACTATTGTGTAAGTTTAAGCGTGTTTAAGTATATGTAGGACTGCGATTTCTGGAAGCTAAATAGAGCTTCGGAGAGATCACTTGGCTGCAAGAGCCAAATATGGTGAGATCAGACTTTTATCAATATGTCTGAGCTTTAAATGTAATTTCAAAGTGGGAGGTTGTAGACTTGTTTAACCCTAAAGGACGAAGATCTATCACGGAGGTAGTCACTAGTCAGCCATGAAATGATCCAGTAAGTGGATGAATAGGTGCGTTCTTCGTTTCTACAAGAACCTTGAAACTCACTCATTCATCGGACATTTTGAATCCTCCACTTCGGTATAGGGTATATTGACTGACATAGACAATTCCAATACCATTGAGAGCTCAATGAGCAAGAGACATATTAGGAGTAGATGAGTTGTTCGCATCAGAGGTTGATTTCGGAGACCAGGTCAAGTCCGTAATGGTTTTACTACGCTGGACCCTGTATGTGTGGAATGAAATATGTGTGGATTGAAACAGACTTAGTTTGCAGCAAATTTTCTCTTGGGTAACATGTGCCGTCCTGAATTTGAAAGCTGAAGGGGCCAACTTCCAGAATCTTCCAAAACTGGTTAGAATCATCATAATAAACCCTAAGAAAATCTTTTGAGTGTGAAGACTCAAGGTATCATTACAAGCAGCAACACTTTAAGATGCTTTACCCCTTTTGCAGTGCAGCTTCAAAGTTACAAGAATCTTTGATGACTAATTTAGTGCTATATTTGCACTGTAGATGTAGGTTGTTTCATGTTAGGGACTACAGAGTCACTGACATTGCGTTATTAACCACTTCATGTAAGAGGGATGTCTTTTGTGAACAACAGAGCTGAGGCACTTGTAGCTTGTTGACTTCGTTTTGCTCAAGGTTTAGGAAGCAGACAACTGCAAAGTACTTGCCTCTCTAGCCATTTACCTTGAAGAATCATTCACTTGCTTATTAGTGTTAACAACTATACATAAGAGTTTCGATTATCGACAAACATCATACACAAGAATTATCCAAACTTTCTCACTTCATACAACTAGAGACAAGTAGATGTAGCACTGAGGAATGCCGTTCATTATTGTAGATGTAGCCTGTGTTGACGCAATGCCTCCTCCCTCTCCTCAGCGAATATCTTAATCCAATGCAGCAAATTGCATCTGTTGAAGGAATTGAAATCTGGAGTCCAAAATTTTAGGATGCCACATCTAAAAACTGGGACACGCTGATTGAGGCCCTCCTCCTCGGCCCATCTTCAGTTCCAGGTTGCGCAAACTAAGATAACACTTGTCGGCTTCTCTGGCCCCCACCTGGCATCTGCTCACCACGCGGCGCCCATTCAGACCATGCCACTTTTGCACAGATCTTTCCATCTCCAATCCCATGACCACAATCCAACAGTCCCCACTCCCTAACAATAGAACTAAAACCTTCGTTCCTTTTCTCCTATCCAGTATCAGTTAACAAATATCATCATTCCAAGCTTCCAACAGTTAACCATACAGTTTGTTGTACTGTAGACATTGCTGTCAGATTTGATTTTGGGTTGCAAGCCTTCTTTGTGGGATAGTTTTAGGGATAGTTTACGAAAGTGGGAGTGATGGCGGCGTACAACGAGCAGAGTGGCTACATCCATCAGGGCGACAAGCCTACTTCGACCTACAACGCGCACCAGGACGAGTCCGGCTTCAAGGAAAGGAACGAGACTCCGAATTCTTCTTCTGGCTATGGCGACTCGGACAGCGGCGTTGGAGGGCCGAAGTCCGGCTATGGCGACTTGATAGAGGGCGGCACGTTCGATCAGGGGACCAGTGAACAGACGCAGTTTGGGCTGGAAGGGAAGACGGGAAGATATGGACGTGAGGGAGCCGATCCTCAGTGGGGAGAGACGATGGGCAGTGGCTCCTACGACACTCCTGTGGATCCCATGGACTCGAATTTCGACAAAGCACCGCACGGCGTGGAGAGCGTGCCTGCCGGCGATGGCTGGGGTGCCGAGGATACATGTACGCTGATCTCCACCCTTTTCTAGGTCTCAAGATTATCGTTCATTGAGAATAGGGTTTCAGTTGTATTTTCCTCTTGGTGTATCCACTATCTCCTGCTTTCAACACTTTTTAATGAAAATCAACAGTATCGCAGTACTGATACTGTATAGTTTAAAGTAGGTAGTAAAATGTTTAGGGCTGACTACTCCCAAATAGGGGAAAGTGGTGAGTGGTTTGAAACCCCATCTTTTCTCCAAAGAAATTGTAGTTAGAGGTAGATGAATCTCAATTGTTGGAATTAAGGAGATTGTGGACATATCAGGAGTCTTGATGTCTTCTACAAAGATGAGTTCTTAATTTCTCCTTTCTTCAAAGAGGTAGTGGATGACAAACTCCAACATTCATTTGGAAGAGATGTTGAAGAATAATGTGCCCAACATGATAAGTTCTCTCTAACGATGAGAACTGGCGATGATGGAAGTAGCTACTAATTTTCTCAATGTGGACACCAAAAGTTTCGTTACTATTTAGTTGACGTTCTGGGCTGGAGAGTCTATGGCACTTTGGTTTCTAAGTCAGGAAATTAGTCGGAATGCTGTCAGGTATTTTCAGGTTCAGGATTGACAGGGAGATGGTTGTTTGCTGTTTCGTTGCAGCGCCCGTGCACGGAGCGAAGAAGGACGGACTGATTAATAGGATCAAGCAGATGCTGCCGGGGCGGCACCACACTGCCGATGGTGGCATCACGCATTCAGATCCCAATGCCCCACCGAAGGAGAGCTTGATGGAGAGGGTCAAGGAGACGCTGACTGGACAGCATGGTAGTAGCGTTGCTGGCATGTAAATTGGCATTTCCTCGAGCTTGACTGGTGTTCGAGCTTGTTTTTTTGTAGGAGCCATCTCTTGTGCAAACAGAAGTGGCAAGAGAATTTTGAATTCTAAAAGTGGGTGAGTTTAAGGTTTAGGGACTACCACTGACTACCCTAGATGTACAAATTGTAAATTTTATTGTCTGCAATGGAAATTTTGCTTACTCACTTGTCAGTTCATCTTGTATCAGTATTGTTTTTGCACCATTTTTCAACAAGGATAAAAGTGTTGCTTAACTGTGAGTTTACCACTGCTTGTCGGAGTTTGCATAGTTGGCTTGATTTCAGTTTCATTGCAATATGTCGATTGTGAGGGACATTGGCTCTGTGACTTAGTTTACAGTGTGACTGCTTCAAAATGCACTGTAACATGTATTCACATTTTTGCAAGCGGAAGTAGTGTACAGAACATGATAGATTTATCAATATGGTAAGTACACCATCTAGACACGATTTCAATCTTGTCACTGAAAGCAAGCAAGCCATCTATAATATACTCGTCTAAAGTATACTCCAAACATGAGAGCCCGAGACAAAAAAAAAATATGAGAGCATGAAAGTTGACGATTAATTTCGGGCGTACACATAATTATCTCTTTGAGAATTCATTATTTGTTTGAATTGTGTGCAACCAGAATTATATGCTATGATAACCTAAAATGGCCAACAACATCAAAATAAAATTACAACTGTTTTACATCACACTTGTAATAAATCATAGGCAGTCACTTGAGCAACTTGAGGTTGAGTTACTCCGCAAATGTACCTAGAGCGTCATTAGAGGGTTGAATGTACGAGGCAATCATGTGTAAGGTGGGGGAAGACTGAGCAATAAGTGCAGTATTGCAGACTGAAGCACAGTAAGCTTAGCAGTTAAGATAGGTCAGCCAATTACCACCCAAGTTTGCTATCAAGGTACCTCGGAGAAGCTATTTGTCAACTCCCATGTTTTTCAGAGATTGAAAAGCTTGAAGCAAAGCCATTTGCAAATAAGGTAAAACAGCCCATTACAGACCAAATGGGGTGTTTGCCTTCTTGTCATTTCCAAAATTTTTTACTTTATTTTCTAGAGAAAGTCAAGTGATAGAAATGGTGAGAGCATTTGAAACTATATTTTTTCGACAAAGTGTGAATTTGTTATGAATTTTTGAAGTGTTTAGCATAGCACGGCCTAAAAGAGTATGTAGACTACCCCAAAACCAACCAAAACTAATGCATAACACTCATCTTATTCACCTATTGCGGTCACAATATTTTCTAACATGGAAGACTTGAAGAAGGCACTTCTTGCAATGAACTAACACTAGAAAATTGAAAGTTCCTATTGTGGTCACTAATCATTCCATTCCAGTTAGCTAAGACATTGAATGTGGCCCAAATCTCAATCACTAAAAGAAAACCATGATGGATAAAAGGTCCATAATGGACTTTTTCACTATAGAATGAAGACATTTTGACAAGAGATGAATTTTCTCTGATTTTTTAAAGTTTGTTGGGACTAAATTGGTAAAGCGTGTGGGTAGAGCCATGCTAAATCACATAACTTATTGACATGTCCCCTCCCCAAGTACAACGTCATGATGCTAAAGGGTTGCTAAGATAATGGGTGGATGTCAGAATTGGGTGCCCTGACGGTAATGGGTTGTTCTACCTTACTTGCAAGTACAGAGGATAGAGGATAATGAGGTAGTAAGAAACTGTCAAAAAAATCTATGTCAGTACAGTACAAGCACAAAGGATAAACGCATGCAATGTGTTTCAAAATCGTAACTGCCCAACTGAAAATCATAAAAATACCTTCCAGGCTTCCAGGCTTCCACAATTGTAACTATGTACCTTTTACCAACTGAATTGTACCATCTATCAGGACATAATCCTGGAATTTGTACTAATCTCTTTGGAATTTGTACTGAATTCCTGAATGTGCTATGTACCTCTGCATCAAGTTCCACCAGACAAGGATCTGTTGTAATGCTGAAAAGTCCGCCAAATTGCATGAAGGACGAACAACACAGTCCAACTACAATTCATTGCATTCGCCACTCAAGCAGCTGTCATATGAGAACCATTCAACTAGACTGCAACAAACAGAACTCAGGACGTTGACCAAGCAAGAGAAATTTTTAAGTTCTTATACTAGCTCACATTACTCGCTATTAAAAGTTCTACAATCTCGAATTGCATTACAACTGTTCAAAACAGAAAAATTCATGCTCACAAGCAGGCATCAAGTTCACTAGCAAAAGCTTTGCAAAGCATAAACGAAATGCAATTGCGTTTCTGAGCTTCAAAAGGACCCCAACTTCGAACACCTGGTTGAAGATACTAAAGAGATTATACCAAATTACCGATATGTCATTTGCTAAAAAAAGGAGAGATAATCCTGAAAAGTAGGTTAAAAATCGTTGCGATTATTCCATCTAAACCAAGTAACGGGCACAGATTAAGGTACACGAGTCCCTGCTTTTATCAAGAAACGTAGCATGACCAACCTCTTTAAGATGTACTTCGGTTAATGTCTACCTCAGAATCTACAGGGCATCCAACACAATCAGCACTCGGTACATCAGAGGAAATAAACAGATGAGAGAGAGAATTTGGGCAAAAGACTAGCGTCCTGCTCGAATGTTAGTACGTCAATAATATTACAAGTGGCACTCAGAGTGTCCGAAGAGAGTCAATCACATGACCTGCCATAATGAACTGGCCGTCTATACAAGAAACGACCACCACGTCACCAAATACACAACCCTGTCTACAATACCTCCAAAGTAACACAAGGCAACATCCCCCGTTGCAGCGTAACCAACTTCCTAATCTGAGTCGGAGGAAGAAGAACCATCATGCTTCTTCTCCTTTAATTTGGGGCTTCCCTCTGATTTGACGTTCTGCGTCTCCGCCCGCAAGAGCGCATCAAATTTGGCAACTCCATTCTCCCTAATGAACTCTGCCGCCGCCGCCTGCGCGGCCGGGCTGATGGAGCCCAGCCACTTCCGGTCCCCATCCGAAAGCTGCCCACCAGTACTCTTAGTATGGGCGTTCAAGTAAGGACGGACGAACTTCTCATACAGAATGATTCCCCCTCGGAACTGCGGCAACACCAGCCATGACGCGATTAAGAGCTTGACGGTAGAATAAAAAGGGATCCACGCGATCACCGGCCCCGCGGCCAACTCCATGAGCGACACCAAAGAGTACAACACCCAGTACGTCAACCATTGTTGGTCGTCCTCCTTGTAAGGACTCTCGATCGCCATGATCGACGCGTACAACGGGTACAGCAACATCATCACCGGGCCTGACAAGGAGTAACTCCGCAACGCGGACGCATACAGCCAACCCATTTTCGAAACAAACCCCAAAGCAAACCCTACTCCAAATCTTTCAACGAAACGAGCAAATTACAAAAACCTTCCAAAAACCCAAATCAAGCCCAATTTGCAGGAAAAAAAATATTGCAAGAGCGATCCGAAGACGTATCCTCCACCCTAACGTAGAGAGCAAGAGAACTACTGCAAATGCGAAACCCGCACCGGCCGACGGAAGCTCCTAGAATAAGCTTAGTGAGGAAGAGCTCGCTGCCACCGATTTCATAGCATGATGGGAGCAGCGAGAGTGGGACGACGACGGACGGTCTTAGGGCGTTTTACCGAGTCAGTGCCAGGTGGGGTCCAAATGAGGGGTCCACGTGGATGAATTGATGGTGCCGAGCGTGACATGTCAGCACGCGGCGATTGGGTAAACTACTGAAAAGTGACGTCATGGAATGGTTCATTCATCTGGACGGCCTGGTTTGGATTCTGGATATTCAGTTGCTTTCGGCCTATCACTGGGCACATGGTTCGGAGTAGGTAGACCTAAAACCCCATGCAAAGGTAACTGTAAAAATTGCCCCCTATTTTGTGCCACGTAAATTTAGAATTTCATCACCTCCTCTAGCTAATTATGGGCCTTTCATTTCATTGCAAATGTAAATGTGAATTCAGAATTTGCAAATTTTATGGCAAATGGCAAATTCACATGTGGCAAATAAAAAATTTCAGTGTTCTTTTCATGGACAAAACACAGGGCAATAAGGGGGTCAATCCTCCTTAAGCCCATTAGAAGAGTCCCAGTAAGGTAAACCAACCTATAACACACAGAATGACTGGTTTGCCCTGTTGGCATTGTTGAAATTTTTGTGATCATTATTTCCATATAAAGACATGTGGGAGAAATGGGGAGATCAGTTCAACTGATTTTGTTTTTTTGACAAAGTATGAATTTGTTATGAATTAATGCCCACGTCAACGTCCACCTCAACTGTATATAAGGGTTCAATCTGATGAAATGGCAGATGAGGTGACAAGACTGACAGAGAGTTCATTCTTGCGGAGCCCGTCCAGTTAGGGTTAACTTGCAAGCGTTCCTGTTTTAGATGTTCTCATGTTCGTGCTCGTCGATGCAGATTGCGGCGTAGCTTATCTTCCTTTGGAGCTCTTATTGTTGTGTGTGAGTGTCGAAGCATTGAGGCCTAGGAGAGAGTTTCATCATGGGAGGACGACGGGATTTCCGTTGGGGCGATGCAGCAGAGGAGGATGACGGAATTGAGGGCGTTTTGCCGCCTACTCAAGTCATTGGCCCTGATGAGAAGGGCGTCAAGATTATCATTGAGTGGCGGAAGAACGAGGAAGGGGTCCGGACCAAGGTTACGAAAACTGTTCGTGTGAAGAAGCAGGTATGGCGCTCTCGCATTCTGGCCATGTCCCTGTCGGTATTAGTTTTGGGCTTTTACATTTTTGTGAATCGATTTCAATTGAGATTGAGTCGCGGTGTTATTTTCTTTCCTGTTTATGATGGGATCTTAATTGAGATTGAGTTGATTAGGGCTGAAGGATTCAGATCGCTTCCAGACGTATGGGAGTTGATTTCAATAAATATGACTATGAGTTGGAACGGTATATTTTAGGAAGGTCACAATATGTAACAATCGAAAGAAGATATCCTGCCTTACATTTGTGAAAGATAGAAATCAATGTTTCGGGTGTTACTACAATCGATCATTAGCTCTCAAAGTGAACTTTCTATGTTTGACTTTTGGGTTAGCATGGTACTCCAAACAGGTGAAGAAGCTGAATCCGGCTGCGATTCGAAGGCGGTCGTTGAAGAAGTTTGGTGATGCGCTCGGTCAAAATGCGTCAGACAACCTAACAGTTGTTTCGACGGAGGAAATCTTCCTGGAAAGGACCAGACCAGCAGGTGCGAAAGCAGAGCCGGAGAAGGGGGCTGATCTCGCCAGTCTTGGAAATGCTTCACTGATCGTATGTAGAACCTGCGGAAAGAAGGGAGATCACTGGACGTCGAAGTGTCCGTTCAAGGAGATCTCTGCGACCAAGGGCTTTCTTCCTGGAGGCGAGAAGCCACCAACGGACGACGACATGGGAGGTTCAGGCATGTCCGCGGGACCAGGGGCCAAAGGATCGTACGTGCCACCAAGCATGCGGTCAGGAGGGAAAGCTGATGGAGGAGAGAGCATGCGACGCGGGAGAGATGATAACTCTATCCGGGTTACAAACCTGTCCGAAGATACTCGTGAGCAAGACCTCCAGGAGTTGTTCAGACCGTTCGGGGCTATCTCTCGGATTTACGTCGCCTTTGATCGTGAAACTGGGCTCAGCCGAGGATTTGCTTTCATCAATTTTGTTAATCGGTACGGTTTCAATCCATTGTTCCTCTGTCCGTCTGTTTAGGATAAGTGTCATATCAAAACTGGGATTCAAAGTGCACCCTGTGACAATGCCGGCACTTCTAGCAGGTGTAGGTTTTATAAACGTTTAGTATGATAGCATAACCACTCGAAGTCGCTGTTTATACAGATGCTTTAGTTCCCATACTCCCAGTCTTTGGTACTGACTCTTTTTGGTAGAAAGCACGAAAAGAGTTATATTAATGAGGTTCAATTATACGCTCATTGCAGCTAGATGATGACACTGGAACGCCATACTTGTGTATCGGCAATTGCGGTCGCACTAGGGTGCATGTTAACGTTTAGAAATGATCTGATGGAAGTTGTGGGAGTTGTTTGTATCGATCACTGTTTTTTCAAAGCAATTTTTTTCATGATTTTGAAAGGTCAATGGGTAAATTTATTTTATACTAAACGTTGAATGCTTTGGTATGAATAAGATGGTGAGATCTGAACTAGTATTTCCTGTCTTTGCTATAGCTTAGAAGTCATTCTGATTGATTGTACATTTGATGCAGGGATGATGCAATTCGAGCAATCAACAAGTTGGATGGATATGGATATGATAACCTTATTTTGCGAGTGGAGTGGGCAACCCCACGGGCCGATAGATCTTAAAGTTTCCAGGCGTGAGCGATTCTGAGTCAACACTGATGATGCTGATATTCAATTTGGAGCTTGTTGCACAAAGCTCCAGTTATTTCCTAGATTCTGGACCTTTTTTTCCTAATCTCTGGTCAGATCATTTACATCTGCTCAAATGTTCGTTAATGGAAAAACTTAGAACCTTGCGGTAGTAGAGGTTAGGGTGGGATTCCTGTTTATTCAGGTCAAATTTCCTCATGACTGCAAGAATCCGCAATGAGTGTATTTGTACACATTTATATCTTTAACCCCTGAGCATTACAGAGAGAACTACATGAGTGAGGAGCTTTTTTTTGTTGGATCTAGAGAATCCAGAATAATTTCAGAACTACTCGGTTACTGAAGTTTTCACTGTTGAGATTTGAAACCAACTTACTGATGAGTACAAATCTGCAATTTATAAGAGAATCCAGAGTGCGGATTTGGAGACTATAATATTTGATGAACCTGGTATTCTCCAAATCCTATTTTCTCAGAGTCCAAAAAACATCTACTCTGATGCACATGGTTAATGTACAGATGTGCAAACTAGATTACATTTTACTACTCCAATGTTGGCACACCTAATATCTGCTCAACAAAAACCACTTAACCTCTAATACCTTGTGTCATTTCTAGTGCAAAGAGCTACAATGAAAAAATAAATAAAAAACTGCATATCCAATTTGAGGATCTTGCATAAGACTTGCATGATGACAGTGTTAAGCATCAAGTGAACTCTAGTTTGTAGAAGAGGTGTTAGAGGAAGATTTAACCCAAGATAGTCACCTAAATGCTTGAATCATTGAACCAATAGGTGCATTCTTTGTTTCTACACTTAACAATCAACATCCTTTAAGGATTAACTAAGTACCTAACTCTAGTAGACCAAATTTGGGTGCTTCAGGGAGTTTTGTCTTGTGTTTTTCTCAAATTCCGGCTCTTGGTCCTTCATTACATACACTATACAATTAACTCCAATGTGTAGATAAAATTTCAGAAACTTTGACCATATTGATTGTATGATATTAGTATTCAAAGTAGAAAGAATTTTTTTTTTCAAACCTAGCAATCCTAGGTTTTCAAACTTTGAATCTCTTAACTAAAATTTTTGCCTTGTAGAGTTTTGGGGTTTAATCTTTATGATGGAGAATGAAGTTGACTGTTTAAGAAAAAAAATCTGAAAAACAACAAATTGAATTTCATTCTTTAAAAAATTGTTAAAGATAGAAGTAAGTATAAGTTGGAAGAGAAAATTAAATAGTTTTAAAATTGAATGGAATTGTGTCAATCCTAATGGTGAGATTGTTTTAGCTAGTGACCTACGTATGTAACAAACAAAGTAACCTACTTTGTTTTGAAAAATTCTGAAAATTGAGCTTGAAAATAATCTTATACAATATTTTTTCAAAAAGATGCCTTGATTGCTTGCAAAATAACTCACTATAACTTTCACATGACCAATCCAAATGGAATGAATCTAAGCTTTCCAAGTGCACATGAATATAATCTATAAGGAAAAAAATATTAGTTTTGAATTTTTAAGTTTTATTTTGTTGCTTGGAGTTAAGTATTTCAAGAATATAAAAGCATAATTTATTTTCCCAAGCAACAATCATAATGAGAATTATTTTCCTAGAAATCATATACACTCTCTTACCTCCAAAAGAAGTTTAAAAAATTATTGTAGGAACCTACACAGAATTCTTTAAAACCTATTGCAAGATTTTTAATTTTTTGGAGTTAAATAGTTATTCTCTAAGAATTTTTTTTCCAATTTTTCCAATTTCAATTTGTTCATAGGAAAGCACATTGTCTTGCATATATATTATACATTGACATTGCTATTGCCTCTATTTTTATTATGAAGGGAGGCACATAAAATACCATTAAAGTGTTAAAATTTTACTAGTAGGAGATAATGATGATGTTTGCATGATCAAATCTTTGACCATTTTGTATCCTAAATATTGAAGGATTTTTATGAGTTTCTTGGAGTTTGCTCTAAATTAAATAAAAAGTCAAAGTGTTGATAAATTTCGTGAATTTCTTGGAAATTGTAACTACATGAGTTCAAACTAGACATATTATGGATCACATAGAAAAAGAAAATCCAACAATATCACTTATAGAATGAGAGATTTTAATGTATGGTTATAAGGGTGTTAAAATTGGAAAAGTAATTTGAAGTCTATCAATCTTTTTTTTTACATGCCAAATCTAAAAATTGAGGTTATGAAAAAAAAACAATATGAATTTCAAAGACAATCAACCACAATCAATTTACAACTTCTCAAAATCTAATCTATAATATTTTCAATGAATTTCTAATGTGATTTTTCAGTAGGATCTAGTGTATTTTGTGCATTTTCAAAAGCCCACCATACTAGAAAATCAAGATTTTCAGTGGACACCTTTGTATAAAATCTTAAATGGAAAAATTTTAAAAATAATTGTTTTTAGAACTAGATTTTTGATGCTGAAAATAAACCTCAAAGGTTACTCAACTAGAAAAGCTATAACAAAAAAATAACACTTTGGTAAGATTTTATTTAGTTTCAAAGTTTTGTGGACACCAAATTATGGTACCTTGGGCATTAGGGGTTTAAGGGGTTAAGCGGATCCCCTGTCCTTGGGAACAGTAGGGAACGGCTCCAAGAATCAAGAGTTCACAGCTCCCCAAGTTCCCCTCACGCTCCCCACCGCAGGAGGGTTGTGAGCCCAATATGTTCAAACGCTTAGCCATTGTGACTCTGACCGTGTGCGACTAGGAACGGTGAACTAAGTTAATTGCAGTGAAGGTCAGTAGGTTACTTGGCGATGGCGATGAAGGAGTTCTAAGAAGTTGAAATTACGAAGAGCAGGTTTATTTAGTTTAATTTTCCGAAGAGAATCTCTCTCCGGACCGACGTTTGGAGGAATTTTTGTGTTTCTGATTAATATTGGTGACGGTGTGGGAAGTTTGCGTGCGAGATGGCGCTGAAATTTCTGAATAAGAAGGGATGGCATACGGGGAGTTTACGCAACATTGAAACGGTGTGGAAGGCTGAGCAGAAGCACGAGGGGGAGCAGAAGAAGCTCGAGGAGCTTCGCAAGCAGATTCAGGATGAGCGGGAGAAATCGGAGTTCCGTCTCATGCAAGAGCAGGCCGGCCTGGTCCCGTATGCTCCTTCTGTTGACTCTGTTTCCTCAATTTTGGTTGTGTATCTCCGATTTAGGGTTTTCTTTGTTCCACTACTTTAGGTTCATTTGCTCTGTGAACTCCTCTTATGCAAGAAATCTTTGGTAAATATGATGAGAAGAGGGTTTGCTTATGCGAGGAACCTGGTCTTTATGTTTTAGGTTTACTTCCATATGTACTCTGATTTGCTTGCGAATCATTGATTTAGGGTTTTCCTTGGGAGCTCTTGCTCCATTGCTCTAGGTTTTGTTCTCTGTGAGTTCCTCTTGGTTGCAACAGAGGTTTGATAAATATGACGAGAAATACTTTGTATTTTTGTTTTAGTGTTTACTTCCTCGTCGATTGTTGGATCCATCTACGTTGAGGATTATTTCGATTCCCGATTACTTATTCTTGGAGTTGGTGTGAATAGTCGGTGGCATTCGTGTTGAGTCAATGGGATTTTGGAAATCGCAGGAAGCAGGAGCGGTTGGAGTTTCTTTATGATTCGGGTCTTCAGGTTGGGAAGGTTGCGCAAGCAGATGAATATCTGTTAGGGAAACCTGTGGAAGAAGCTGTACAGCCTGAGAGCGACATTGGACAGGTGAAAACCCAAGTGCTCCTCATGAACTCAAACCCTTTAACAATTTAGATAACATTTAGATGCCAAATTAGTTCTCCTTTGTTCTGTAGAGGACTATTGTGTGTGACATTTTATTCTATGTTATACTTATGTTGATCAATTTGAACTTGTGCAGGTAGCAGCTAAACCTGGTGCATTGTTTGTCGAGGAGAAACCCGCTTCGGCGAATGATTCTTGGAGGAAACTGCACTCGGATCCCCTTTTTTTAATCAAGCAACAAGAGCAGGCGGCAATTTCACGCATTACCAGCAACCCAGTCAAGATGGCTCAAATTAAAAAAGATGTAAGTACTCTCTCATACTATTTGGTTTGGGGTGATTATACTATGAGATTAATATGACAAACTTTCCACTGAAATTTTCAATCTATTGAAGCCATGACCTGTTCCGGGTGAAGTTGCGGTTAGCGAGAACCAATTAACCAGAAATGTTACTATCGAACCAGTAAAAGTCAGAACTTTCTATAGCAAGAATAACTGTGTGTCGTGGGTCTTCCGTCTTAGATATGTCAAGATTAATTGTGCTATTTCTGCAGGCCGAGATGAAGAGGAAGCTCAAGGAGGAAAAGAAGAAGAAGCGTAAAGAGGCTAAGCGTGAGCGTAGAGAAAAGAGGAAACGGCAAAAACAGAATGTAAGCAGCAGTGAAGACTCCTCAGATTCTGATGATCCTCGAAAGAGTAGGAATCATAGGCATGATTCGGATGCTGGCGGTGACGCTGGCCAGAAAGATAAGAGGGCACAAGTTAAATCTCGAAATCTTTCGAGAAGTCCTGTTCGAATGGATCGTCGACAGAGCCCGAGGAAACCGAGAGGTGAAGAACGAGAATTTGAAAAGAGGAAGAGGGTTCCGTCTAAGAGTAGAAGCAGAAGTCCCCTTCTAAGGGATTACGACCGGGGTAGATGGGGGCGAGAAGGTTATGGTTCTAGGGCTTCTTACAATCTGGAAGGAAGGCGAAGGGAGCACAAGGGCAGTGACCAAGAGTTTGCAAGTCAAGAATCTAAACAGATGAAGAGAGCTTTATCTAGGAGTCCATCCCGAAGTGCAACAAGGGATCTGGATAGGGGTAGATTGAGGAGAGATGGTTATGATTCTCGGGGCGCTTCCAAGCTTGAAGGAAGGCTAAGGGAGCACAAGGGCAATGACAAAGAGTTCGAAGGTCGTAGTTCTGAACAGAGAAACAGAGTTTCATCTAGGAGCCCATCCAGAAGTGCGAGCAGAAGTCCTGTTCGAAGGGATCATGATCAAAGGTTGAAAGGGTCTGACGGTCGAGATTTTGAAAAGAGGAAGCGAGTTCCCTCTAGGAGCCCATTGAGAAGTCGAAGCAGAAGTCCTGTTCGAAGGGATCATGATCAAAGGTTGAAAGGGTCTGACGGTCGAGATTTTGAAAAGAGGAAGCGAGTTCCCTCTAGGAGCCCATTGAGAAGTCGAAGCAGAAGTCCTGTTCAAAGGGACCATGACCTAAATAGATCGAGGAGGGATGATATTGAATTCAGGGGAAGGCTGCGGGAAGAGAAGGTCAATGACGAAAGGCTAAGGGGGCCTGAAGATCGGGATTTTGATAAGCGAAAGAGAGTTAGGAGCCCATCTAGAAGTCTAAGCAGAAGTCCTGGTCGGAGGAAATATGGTCTGATTAGAGCAAGGAGAGATGACTTGGATTCTAGGGGTGAAATAAAGCACCAGGAACATAAATCTAGTGATCAGAGGTTGAAAGAGCTTGATGATGAAGATTCTAGACCTCGTGATACTAGAGAATTGGAAAGAGGATTCAAGTCGTCGAGCAATGAACATTTCAGAGGCACTGAGAGGCATACTGAAGTCCAGGTAGCAGAGAAAAAAGACATGAATGGTCCCCCTTCGAGGCCAGGAAATAAAGGAAGACCTCCTAAGCCTGGGCAGCAGCTCTCAGATGCAGAAAGGGCGACTCGGCTAGCTGAGATGCAAGCTAATGCTGATGTTCATGAGGAACAGAGGTGGCAACGTTTGAAACGCGCTGCAGATGCAGATGTTGTCGAAGCGAAACGAACGGAGAAAGACAAGTCCAATGAGCAATTCATTGCCGATACTCAGAAAAGTATTTTTGGAGCGGAGAGGGGCAGTGCCTCCACCATTGAAAAGAGCGTAAAACGGCGGGCACATTTCATTGAGAGGTCAAGTGCAGACAACGAACGAAATGCTTTTAGGAGATGAGCAGACGATTTGGCCAAGATTTCTGCAACGTGGCAGTCTACTTTTTGGATTTTGATAAAACATTCTCGCAGCTTGTGGTTGATGATCACTGTATTCTTGGAGGGCAGTTAGCATGACGCCGCAGGCTTCTCTTACTTCAAGGTTGGTGAAAGATGTTTTCACTTTGCTTCCTGTATCATTGACTTACCACTCTGGAACCTCCACAAGCTTGTACATCCTGTCTTGTAGACTAAGGTAGAGGATACTATTTGCGTCATTTTAACATAAGTAGGAGTGATTTTTGGAAGATGTATATCGATTACAAGAGCCAATCTGATCAACGGACTATAAGAGTGCGGCAATTATATTGCGAGTATCTTTAAGTGCATTCCATGGGGGGTGTATAAACAATCTTATTGTGGCCTATTTACATGGTCAGCAATTTTTGAAGGTTCTATGAATCTGGATTTGATGGATCATTTATGGAGTCCACGTAGTTCCAATATGACGGTCTAGCTCACAGAGCCCTGCAGGGTATTTTCATGCTGGCTACATCGGCCCACTCCCAATAACTCTAGAGATTTGGACTTGAAGGTATGAAATCGAATATCTGGACCGTCCATCTAGGTTTGCATCAATCTGGTGCTCATGAACTCAGATTCATAACATTATACTGGTGAGTACTCAACTCCGCCACTAGATTTTGGCAGAAAATGGCATACAAGGTAACTTAAGTACATCTACTTCCAACCAGGGCTTTTTTTTTCTGGCGAAATTTTGCCAGATCTGTCAGAATCTGAGCAATGTGAATCTGGCCCTCCCAAATCTGGCCTGTGCAGTGAAGCCAGCACAGGGGACGCTAAGGTAAAACAGCCCATTACGGACCAAATGGGGGGTTTGCCCTCTTGTCATTTCTGAAATTTTCTACTTTTTTTTCTAGAGAAAGTCAAGTGATAGAAATGGCGAGAGCACTTGAAACTATATTTTCTCAACAAAGTGTGAATTTGATATGAATTTTTGAAGTGTTCAGCCCATTATAGCTTGTAGACTACCCCAAAACCAATAAAAACACAGAAGACTTGAAAAATACAGTCACAATATTTTCTAACAGAAAAGACCTAATAAAGGCACTTCCTTCAATGAACTAACACTAAAAAACTGAAAGTTCTTGTTGTAGTCACTAATTACTCCATTCTAGTTAGCTAAGACATTGAATGTGGCCCAAATTTCAAAAATTAAAAGAAAACTATAATGGGTTCATTCATAGAGTTCTGTAATGGGCAAAAGGTCCGTAATGGGTTGTTTTACCTTAGTCCAAAAAAAAAACCTTGCTTCCAACCCTTTTATTAAAATTGTTATTAATATTTCTTGCCTAAAATGTATACTCTCTAAACAGAAGTGCCTTGGGTCGATTTTGGATATATTTATAATCAACACTTTGAAAATTCATAGTTAATTCATGCACCATCTAAGAGAATTTAGAATCCTCTTTTCAAATATTGCTAACAAGATTTAACAAAATTAAATTAATTAAGCAATAGGAATCATGTTTAGATGTATATTTGGATGATTCTAGATGGAGTTTCCTTATATAAGTGTATTTTCAAGATTTAAGAGAGTTTTAAGTCTAAAGTGTGCAATGTTAATATTAGTGTATATTGGCCTGAGACTTCTACCATGTCTTTGTTGTTTGATATCATTTAGTAATGTGTTTAATTTGTACATGGATTAGTGTGTAACAGTGGTATTGAATTCCCCACATGTGGCTTATGCTCAAGGTGGGTTTTCTTTGTCCCATTGATTCATTTTTATATTTAGAATTTTTTTGCATATATTGGATACAAAAAAATCTTGGGATTCTTGCAAAACCGACCTCTTCATTGTCCATTTTTCATCCCTTGGGAAAACAAAATTTACTACTTATTATAGATGATCAAATTTGGCAAATTTGAATTTGTATTTGGAATCAAACCTCAATGTAACTTGGACATATCAAGAAATATCAAATTATCCACAACAAATCAAGAAGAGGATTTAGATCTTTCTTGAGCCTTATCCTATAGTTCTAATGCTTTTGATGAAGATTGCAACCCATAATGTGAAAGAGGTCTTTTTTTTTTCCATGCCCCTAGAAAAGGAAGAAATGAACTTGGTATGTAATGATATGTTGGTGTGTTCATTTGTTCTTGTAAAAACAAATCCTTTGTTTTTATATGAAATTATTGTTGAAAAATAACATAATTTATCCAAATAAATTAAATTTCATCCAAATCTTGAAAAAATCAAGTTAAATTTTAGACAAAAACATAACTTAATAAGGTTTTTTTCTTCATGCAGTGTGTGAGTTATATTGCATAATTTCCTAAAATGCAACTGAATGAAGGCTCCTCAAGTCTTTGAAAGTCTAGTAAAAAGCCAAGATTTAGGTGAAGATGGTATGTTAAAATGGTGAATTTTATTCTTTTGCATATAAATTGATGTTTAGAAATTAATTTTAATCCTATAGTGTATTTATGCAAATGATACAATAATTTCACATCTTTAAAAATGCAAATAATTTATGACTTATAGATGATATATGATTTTGACACTTTCCTTGAATAAATTCATATATCTAATTCCAAATCAAAGAATACAAGTTACTAAAATTTCAATCAAGCCTAATTAGCCTACAACTTTAAGCATCTCAAAATTCAAAGTTTCACAACTTAAGCATTCAGAGACATCTTGAATAAAAAAATGGATGAGACATCTTGGATTCTATATCTATGGGTCAGCAAAGAATTTCACAAATGAATTTCCTAAAGATTTGGATAATGTAATGCAAAATCATAAGCTTTGACTCCTTAATGTGTATCTTGAATTGCATAAATCCATGGCTTTAAAGTCATTTTCTAATATTGTATTTCTTTCAAAACCTATTAAGAAAATAAAATTACTACTCAAAATATATTATGCTATCTAGTTTGCAATGACATAATCTATTGAAAATGTGAATATAAAATCTAGGGTTATAGTGCGTTGGTTTAAATTATGAAATCAATCACAAACATATTATTATATGTATGTATATTAAAATATTCAAAATTAATAAGCATATGAACCATTGGAGATGCAAAACTATTTGCTTAACCCCTAAAGTTCCTTGACTATGTGTGAGGTACTTTTTCACTAACTTTTACTTTTTGTCAAGTACCAGTAGTATAGGGGTTCATTCGTGAATAAGCCAACGTAGTCTATCGTTGGTGCGTCTAATGTCACTTTTAAAGTAGATTTAGTTTATGTGTAAACTAATTTTGTGAAACATACCTGGGAACTTTATTCTTATACTTCTATTCTTTTTCTTTCTTTCCTTCTTTCCCTTCCTTTATTCCTAGGTTCTCTCAATTTAGTGGACAGTCTATTACCACTAATGCAAACATAATGTTCTAAGAGTCCCAATCCTATATAGTGTTCTAGGGTGGGCAACACATCAAGCTGGGCAACACGTCTTATATATAGATGCAGCCTATGACCTAATCATATATATACAAGATAATACTTTTAAAGTATACAAATAATTCATTAATTAACACCTTTTTATGTGTTTGGACAATAGGGCCAGTAATTGCTCTTTATAAGCTTTTCGAATCTATGTGCAAAATGACTACACGTGGCAGTCTTAGTAGGCAACACGTCCAGTATGCAAAGTATGAAATGTTTAGGACAAAGTACCAGATTCTTGGTCTTTGAGCTTTCTCCTTTCTCTTAAGATTGGGCAACAAGTCCAAAACCATAGGGTAAATGTTCCTCAATTTCTTTGATTTATTCTCAAGTTCATCAAATTTCTCAAAATCAATTGTTGATATCTTCTCGCTCAATCTCTGCAATCCTTTTCCAGACTCTCAGTCATCCAAATTTTGATAGATTTTCGAAAATTGAGTAGAAATTGAATTAGGCGCTTGCTGCAACGCTCTACTTGTTCAATCCTCAAATTTCTTGGAGTTTGTTACCAATTCTTGCTCATTTGATCCATGATTTCGTCTCCAAGTCTCTAGCCGTTCAAATTTCTGATCAAATTCTCAAAAAGAAGTTTCGTGAAATTCCAACAAGGGATGACGCCTATCTGCTTCGGCTCCAATCTTTGCAATTTCGAATTGAAGTTAGAATTAGTCGATTCTCGTACACCAGTCCAGATCACAATGTTTTGCAATTCTCCTCGTTCTCAATTTGATCTCGATGCCTTGCTTTGAATTGAGCAATCAGTCACACAGCATTCAATTCTCTCACACTAACCCCAATTCTTAATTCAAACAGCTTTGTTGTTTGCATAATGGCTTCAAAAATGAATAGTAATAATTTTATTTTTATTTTTTATTTACAGAATAATCGTTGCAATTTTCAGTCCCAAGAATTACACAATACACCAAAAAACTCACACAAGCAAGGAATTGCAAACTCTGACAATAGTACTCGAAAAATACTTATAAAACGAATTGCACAAAATAATAGTATATATATATTTTAAGAAAATGATGGATCTTACAATGCCGTCATGTTCATTTTTATTTTTCCTTTTATATAAAAAAAATGAAAAGATACGACCTAATTTTGAAGAGGTGTGTTCGGGACACACCTCATTCATAATTTAAATTTCATTTTTTATTTTTATTTCTTTCATCCATCCTAATAGAATAACCCTATTTACATTTATTGGTAAACTTTTACTTTAAAAGGTACTTTATTTCTAACTTTTTCTACTAAGGGGCCCCTAATAAGCTTAAATAGTCTAAATTCACTATTTTAAAAGTTTTCTTTCTACACTATGTTATCACCAAAAAACCCTCAGAAACTGCCATTTCTAATACAAGTACCAAATTTTGGAAAAATATCATTTTTGGACACATTTAACTGTAGGATCTTGTAGTACACTAGATTGAGAAGATATACGAACAATTTCAGATATTTCCACCGTGTAGATTGCAAGATAATAGCATTTGAAGTGACAAAAATCCTTTTGGGGGCCTTGTGAAAAAACGGGCAGCTGCACTTCACAAGGATTTTCTTTTATGAAAAAATGTCCAAAATGGTGGTGCTTCTTTAGATTCATTTTTCAATGCAAGTTGTCTACTTGCTTAAAAATTTTCAGATCATTTGGAATTGTGCAACATATAGGAAAAAATAGTAAATAAAAAGATGTAGAGAGTGATTCAAAATACAAAATTGTTAACAATTAATTAATGGAATTGAAGAATCCCAATTCCAATGGTTGTAATGTTGTAATAAACAATCTACATCTAATATTTTTATTTTTTTCAAAAAATATTGAAAATTGAGTTAAATAAAAGGCTTCAAAGTTTATTTTAGAGTACATAATCCATACTTGCCTGCAAACTAAAACATCTCATAACTTTTGACTCATTGATCAAAACAGAATGATTCAAAGCTTTCTATGTATATATGAATCTAAAACAAAAATTTCAATTTTTTTTTTTTGAAAAAAATAATTTTTTTAGATCTGCCCAGACTGCCCAAGTTGAGAAACAAACTACATATTAGGCAATAACTTTTGACTCGTATTTCCAAATGCCCTGAAATTTAGTGCACATGAAAGATATTCCTTGTCCACACCTTCTATTAAAGTTTGGGCCAAAAGTATTGAAATCTCTAGTCACATGTATCTACCCAAAAAAGTTATGTTGCCAAAAAACACACCTTGGTCCTTTAGGGGTTAATTATAGGTATGACTATTTCAACAAATTAATATTGGATGAGAGTTCTATCCTTTAGCAAGTTTATTCAGTGTTTAAATTTTGTGCATGGGCTTTGAGAAGGCTAAAAATTGAAATTAATAAAGATTGAAATAAATATTTGATGTACAAATTTGTTAGCCATCATAGCCATAAATAAAATAGAAAAATATATAAAAATGACTTTGGCTTCATGTGGTTGATGTTGAGGTCAAATTTGATAAGAAAATACATGTCCAAATATTGTGGCAATGAAGCATTGACCCACTTCTTGAATAGAGGTTGTATTCTGAAAACTTCCTCTCATTCACCTTAAATGGGCTAACATGGACAAATTAAAGCTAAACTTTGAATAACTATGACCTTGTAGCATAGGATTGCCTTTTAAGTAGAGGCCTACTTAAACTTTGTGACATTCATTATACATTTAAATTTTGTAAAAAGCTCTATTTTGTCCTTCTTAAGCCAATAAAATTTTGCCCCTATTTTGTGGTTGTTGAAAATAATCTCTAGACAGTTTATTGATTCTACTCTTTTGAAAAAAAATTTGCAATCTTCAAAAACTTAAATTAGACATCCATATCACATGCAAATTTTAGCTTTTTACCTAATTCAAAATATTATCAAAGCAAAGCCAAGGGCCAAAACTACCTCAAGGTTATTTATTCCATTGACAAGGACTACACATTTGATTCTAAGATATCTCCAATAGTAAGGAAAGAACTTTATAATATAACAACCTAGAGAACCAAACTTAATATAAATGTAATTATTAGAGCCTTAAAAAATATAGATAAATAATTTTTTTTAATTAGGTATTAAGTAATTAAACCTAATAGCATTTGAATAATCATTTGAGTATATGTCTTCTCATTAAATTCTCTTAGTTTATTTGGGTCCCATCAATAAATTAAAAAAAATTCTAGATCATCTTAACAAGTGTCTTTTAGACATTGTATGAAATTTCAAATTGTTTAGTATAGATGTATCTCAAATTAATCATGAATTCTTATTTCATAAAATGCATATTTTTTAGGCAAGAATCTATTAGGTCTCATTTGCAAGAAGGTTGCAATAGGTGTAATCAACTTGTTGTGGAATATACTAATCCACTTACCCTTCCTCTTGGGGAACTTCTGTGCAAATTAACTATACCTTATTTTGCCTCCTTCCTAAAACCAACCCCTACAAATTCTTGCCTAAAATGAACTTCCACTATTTATGAGAGCCAAGGGTTGATTTTTGAAATACATGTATTTGGCACTTTGAATATTCATAGTTTACTCATACGGTGTCCATAAAATACAACTTAAGAAAATCTCGAATCCCATTTTGACTACCAACAAGGCCCCACAAAAAAAAGTTCAATATAATAACAGGAACCATGCTGAATTGCTTATTAAGCTTAGGTCGATTTTTAGGTGTAGTTACCATACTTCTGTGACTTAGAGTCCAAGACTCCACTTCCAAGACCTGATTCCAAGTCACCGCCATCGAGGACTTGACCCAAGACCCCTTCCTTTCATTCTTTCAACAACGCCATCTCTTTGCTGGCATTTCTAGGGTTTCCCTCAACCATAGCCACTTTCTTTGTGAAGGCGTTGTTGGCGTGCGCGTGGAGATCCTTTCGTGTTAGAGTTTCAAGATGTATAACGGTATCGGTTTGTCGACGCCGCGCGGATCCGGCACGAATGGCTATATCCAGACGAACAAGTTCTTCGTGAAGGCGCGGCCCGTGCGATCGGAGGAGAAGGAGTTTCAAACGGGGCAGGGCGCCGGCGGCGTGTTGCGGAAGGCTAACAAGGAGATTCTGGAGCACGATCGGAAGAGGCGCATTGAGCTCAAGCTGATCGAGCTCGAGGACCAGCTGGTGGATCAGGGCTATCCCGATGAGGAAGTGTTGGAGCGTGTGGAAGCTTTGCGCAAGGGTTTGGAAGCGGCAGGGGCTGAGGATGGCGACGATGCGTCTGCAGGGCTGGATACTAGGTATGTTTCTATTACTCTGTGTATTATTGCATAAGTTCCAACCTGGAAACATTATACGCAGTGAGGCTGCCGTGAGTGCCGCGGAACTTCAAAAAGATGAAGCACACCGAAATCGTCTTCGGTTACTATGCATTCCTGAAATCTGAAACTCTTACGTAGGTACACGGTTTATAAATTTCTTCGGTGACAATAAATTGAATGTGAAACTTCTGTAGAAGTGTATATCTGGTAGTAACTGTGTTTATGTGTGTGGGAGGTAGAATTTAGTTTTTTTGTCGCTTCTTTTTCTGAAATTAAGCATGCGTGTTTAGGTTTGGGTTTTGAACCTGAGGGAGAGACAGATATCCTGAAGGAGGTGCTGCTTGTAACGGAGGGAGGATGCCATATTTCACCATTCTGAGAGCAAATAATAGAATAAATTATGTAAATTAGATACAACAGTATCGTATAATATCTCAGTATACTTTATATTTACTTCAGTTTTAAGTTTAAGATTTACGATGTCATTAAGATTTCCTGGAATCATTAGCTTGTCATTTTTCTTGAGGTCCTCAAGAGCATGAATTAGTTTGAGTTTTCTAGGAGCATGAATTGGTTTTGGGTCTAGGCACATGAAACTATGTGCTGTCTTGACTAAATTACCATATCAAACGCGGTACAGAGATATTGCATACTGATATGTTGTATTTGCTGCGTTTGTAGGATGAACTCTACTCAGAGCCATCACATTGCTGCCCAGAAAGAAAAGATGTTGGAGACGATGCGAGATGCCCTGGGATTGAAAGAGGTCAAGGAGGGTGAAGCTTTTGATCGGGAGTTGCAAGAGCAGAAAAAACAGGAGCGCATAATGGTCAGGGAAGAGAAAGACAGGGAAAAGCGTGAGAAACAGGCTGCCATCGAGGAGGAAGAGAAGCGGCAGAAGAAAGAGCAGCGCCGTGAGGAAAAGCGTCGGCAACGGGAGCAAGAGGAGGAAGAGCATAAGCAGAGGAAACGTGAGCGCAAGGCTCAAAGGGAGATTGAAGAGGAGGAGCGGCGCCAAAAGAAAAAAGAACTGAGGGAGAAGAGAGAGCAGGAAGACGAGGAGCGAACTCACAAAAGGAAAGAGACAAGGGAGAAGAGGGAAGCAGAAGACGAGGGGCTACCTCACAAGAGGAAAGAGTCGAGGGAGAAGAGGGAGTCGGCTGACGAAGAACGACCTCACAGGAGAAGGGAGAAGAGAGAGTCGGATGACGAGGAGCGGCACCACAAGAGAAAAGAGTCGAGAGAGAAGAGGGAGTCAGATGACGAGGAGCGACCTCAGAAGAGAAGGGATACGAGGGAGTCGGATGTTGAGGAGCGACCTCACAAGAGAAGGGATACGAGAGAGTCGGATGTTGAGGAGCGGCATCACAAGAGAAAGGAGTTGAGAGAGAAGAGGGAGTCCGATGACGAGGAGCTACCCCACAAGAGAAGGGATATGAGGGAGTCCGATGTTGAGGAGCGGTATCACAAGAGAAAGGAGTTGAGAGAGAAGAGGGAGTCCGATGACGAGGAGCTACCCCACAAGAGAAGGGATGTGAGGGAGTCCGATGTTGAGGAGCGGCATCACAAGAGGAAAGAGTCGAGGGAAAAGAGGGAGTCGGATGACGAGGAGCGACCTCACAAGAGAAGGGAGAAGAGGGAGTCGGAAGACGAGGAGCGGCATCACAAGAGGAGGGAGAGGAGGGAGCACTAGTTCTGAAGGGCAGAACTCCAAACCCTTTTTTGTACATTCCACAGCACCGAAAGATTTTAGGTTCACATGAGAGACATACCTAGTGTGAAGTATGTTCAGTGCTTTGCGGTCCATAAGCTAGGCGCAGGCATGAGCATATGTAAGGCATTAGAGATACACTTGTCGTCCCGTTTTGTACCTTAGGAGAAACCAGATTTTGATTGCTATTATGCTAACTAGACGCATGCCAGGGTGATCAAAGCAGCTGGACTGAATCAGCTTGGCCGTGGTCTTGACACGCTTTAGTCTGGAAACTTGTACAATGCTCCAGCAACTTTTGCACAATTGAATTTTTTTTTTTGACTTTTCTGGGGTTTAATTCTGTGACTGCAGTGGTTGGCTTACGGAAGGTTGACCTAATCTGAGAGGTATAACATAGCAAATCTATAGAAAATCGTAGCTTGAAGTCGCTGCAGGATTGTGTACATGTACAGTTCATGGCTATATGGTCAGTTAGATGGAACATGTGATCCAAGCACTGGCTCAGAGAGTATACTCTGTGAAGGGTTGAAATTATTTTGCAAGGGCTCTTACAGGGGGCGATCGATTGCTATGCGTCGAGAAAATAGGAATTCGCTGGGGAATTATGCAGAACCTAACAGAGGAAAAGCAAGATAATGTTAAGGGAAACTAATCTTTCGAAGCCATTGCAGAGTTCGTGGCAGTGCCTCCGCAGGTAGTATGGGAACATTCAGGAAAAGGCGTAATCTGGGATTTATCAATTGCAGGAGTCAGAGCTAACTCACAGATGTAGCCAAATTTAAAATAGCAATCCTAACCCCAAAGGTAGAAGAGGAAATGTATTTGAGGTGCACAAAACTTTTGACTCCTCTTGTGCCAGCTTGGAGGTGAAGTGTGACACCAAACCTCAAACCTTCCTATGGTGAGAAGACAACTCAATGCAATGAAGGGAATGCAACTATGTCTTGTGGTTATTTCAAAAATACTAGTTGAATCAAAATTTAAATATAATCTAGATTAAGAATTACTCCTTGTGTTTTACAAAGGAAACATTGGTATTATTGAAAGATAGAGGGAATTAAAGAGGCTAGATGAAGGATGACATCTCAGTGATGTAAATGACTACTTTGATACATGAAGATTTCTTGTGGAGATCAAAATCCTCTATATCACATTCCAGCATTTATTGCAAGGGTGAGCTCGAATCCAGTTTTTTCACCTAGCCAAATAAATTTAAATATTTGCCCCCTACTTTGTAATTGGTTAATTTTGTCTTTGTCAACTTCTCTGTGCTAACTTGGGGTATTAACCCCTAAAGGACCAAATGGTGTTTTTTGGCAACATAGCGATTTCGGGCAGCTCACTACGGATGGAATTTTGATTTTTTTTTTTTGAAATTTTCACACAACATTTTCCTGAGGAGTAGCTTTAAGACCCAACAATTTTCATAACTTTTGAATACATGGTTAAAAAGTTATTGTATAATATGTTGTTTTCATTGCTCGGCGGGCAGCCCAGGCAGCAAAAAAAACTTCTTGAAAAATCACTTTTTTTAAAAATAAAAATTTGAAATTGGTTTTCTACATTTATATATACATGAAAAGTTTTGAATCTTTCCATTTTGATTTGTGAGACAAAAGTTATGAAGAGTTTTAGTTGTAGCTAGTTTGTGGGTAGTAATGGAATCTCTACTCTAAAATAAACTTTGAAGACCTTTATTTCACTCAATTTTTAATATTTTTGAAAAAAAATAAAAACTTGAGGTGTAGATTGTTTATTACAGCATTACAACCATTGGGATTGGCATTTTTCAATTCCATAAATAAATTATTAACACTTTAGTATTTTGAATCATTCTCTACTTCTTTCAACTTACTATTTTTTTCCTATATGTTGTACAATTCCAAATGATCCAAAAATTTTCAAGCATGTAGCCAACATGACTTGAAGAATGAATCCAAAGAGTTACAACCATTTTGGACATTTTTTCATAATGATTTGACCTTGTGGAGTGCATCTGCCCAGATTTTTGCAGGGCCAAAAAATGGCTTTTTGTCACTTCAAATGGCTTTTTGTCACTTCAAATGCTAATATCTTGCAATCAAAACGGTGTAAATTTATGAAATTTTTTCCACATCTTCCCAAACCAGATTACTACAAGATCCTACGGTTACATTTGTCCAAAAATTTATTTTTTCTAAAATTTGGTACTTGTATTGGAGATGACAGTTTTGGAGCGTTTTTAGTGAAAACATAGTCAAAAACCTTTAGGGGTTAAATTCATATTCAATCTTTTAGTCCAAATATGAATTCAAATTTGATGATCAATGGTAAGAGATAAGTGCTAATTGTGCTTTCTTGTACTTTTCCAAATGTTAAAATTTTGAAGTTGGGATTACTTTTGTAATAATTGTAATAATTGTAAATTGTAGTGGCATTTTAGGAGTCCATCAACATCTTAAATTATCATCCTTATAAAATTGCAACACAACAAATTTGCTTCATTTGCAACTACCAATTTTTTAGAGGACCACCTTGCCCTTACTTCAATACATAGTTGTTTTAGCAAATGAAGAGGAATATTTGGTCAATTTTTTTTGTGAATATCAACAAAATGGCAAAGAGAGAATTTTTTTTTGACTAATTGCATTGAAGGAAAATGTGAAGGATAAACAACCAATTTGCTACAATATATGTAGAAAGTTTGAAAAAATTAGCCAAAAATATATCAATATGACAAGTTGCTACAAGTTTGTTAAAGAGTCTTAAACATTCTATAAAAAATGGTCATCAATAATAAAAAGGTTCAACACTTATGGTAATTCTGATTTAAAAAATACTCATTGAGGACTTAGGCCATATTCTTTTAGTATTTTGAGGGAAAAAAATGACATTCTTTATGCCCAATTTTGCAACAAACTTGAAAAATTGATTGCAAAACATGAATCATGAGGCCCTAATACTTGTACATTGACTTTGAGCACTAGTACAAGAAATCAACACAATGAATTTGTCCTCAAAAATTGATCAATTAGTGAGTAACCTTCCTAGACTTCCTTGCTTGTAAAATATCTAATCCCAAATGTCAAGTTGTATCCCAACTTGAAATTAGGACAAGAATTAGTAGTATATATCCAAACAAAAAGTATAATACCAGTCCATTGGAATGTCAATTGGAAGCATTAAAATTGAATTTTCAAAGAGAATGAAAAACCCAATTTTATTTCAAGAAAAAGAGAACCAAGCCTGTCACTAAAATGAGGTGCTCCAAGTTAGAAGATGATTGACATCTTAGGAATTTGCACTTTTTCCTAGAGACCAAATTTTTACTTAAGGTTGAGCCACTAGGAGTTGAGGCTTTGGGCATGTTAAGATAGAAGGCCCTACAACTATACATTGAAGTCATTTAGAGTATCTAAATTGTGACATAGGCTTTTGAAATTTATTGACAAATCATAAGAGATTCAATCTACATAATTGTACACTTTATAGATATCAGATGAATTAATTCTGATTTTTCAAAGTTTAACTTAGTAAATTTCTATAAACCATGTCTTAATTTTCATGTTCATGTTTAGTACATCTTAAATTAAATATCCACTTATTTTCAAAAAAATTTGGGCAACCTTTTACTTATGCTATTGAAAATGGGGATGTCTACCCCAATGCGTTGTCCCAGAGCCAGCCAGCTGACCTCGAAGGGAGACGACGTGGCAAACTGCCAACCCAAGGGCCGTGAAATGCGGACACTTGGCAGTAGGACAAGGCCCGTGTACCTTTTTATCTATTCAAATTCCCTCGGTCATAGGCATCCAGACCCATGCTTATTAGCTAACTGATCACCGTGGATTCCTTTCACCGTGGCCGTTTGATGTTTTGGATGCCAACTGATCTGCTCTGGTAGTAACAGCGGCGACACGGTCGTCTTCCTCTTCTTCAGATTTCGCATTTGCAACGGATGTTGCCAAATGCCGACTTGCCTGTGCTTGCAAATCTTCAATTTCTGGTGCATCTTGTCATTTCTAGAGCTTCGTGCTGAAACTTCAGGTATGTACGTTGGACTTCGCCTTTCACTTTGAATTTTGATGGAATTTTACTGGAATGGAATGGGTGGGGTGGGGTGGGGTGGGCGCCTGGGGTTACGTTACGTCGAGTTTTCATGTATGGTAGTGAAACTACTTGATTGAGACGACGACCGTGTTGCCGAATTGTACTTCATTTCTTTTTTTTAGATGGAAAATTTGATTGAATTCGCGGGATATTTGTTCCGTCGAGATTGCTAAGGAGTTAGTTCCTCACTGAGTGACTGAGTGAGTCCGTTTGCGCTACGTGGTGGCGGAAGTGCTGGAGATTCTAGCCATTTCGTCCCTACGAAATGTATAAGCTGTTTCGCAAGTAGGAAATTGTCATCCAACTCTGTTTCTTGAAGTGATTAATGCGCGTTGTAGGTTTTTGAAGAGCGGAAGGTTGGCAATGAGTGACTAGCCTTTATTTAGCAGAGCATTTCCGAGTTGTATCTGATTGTGTTCGGTGTAACTGGATTGCAGTTCATTTCATTTGAAATGGCAAACTTTATGGAATTCACGGGAGAGTTGTCCCGGTGAGGAGTTGTCTTTCAGTGAGTGTTCTTGTGTCGTTTGGCTATATATAGTGCCGGGGAAACCACGACGCGTTGGATGTTCTAGTCATTTCGTTCCTGTGATACGTGTATGCTGCTTCGCGAGTAGGAAATTGTCCTCCAACTCTGCTTCTTGAAGCGATTGATGCGCGTTCTAGGTTTTCTGAAAGTCGTCGGGTAACAAAGGATGACTTGTCTTTACTTAGCAGTGCATTTCTAAAACAGCAGAGGTGGCGAGCTGTTCGAACTCACTAAACGAATTGCTTTTCTTGAATGTCAGATCTTCCTGGTCGTGGAAGAGCGTGAATGAAATTGCGCGAAGACTGATGCAAGAAGTTCGACGCCAATCAAAAAATGGCTCTGAATTTGAGGTCTCGCGGATTCACCCTGTATCATAGTACTGCACATTAGAATTTGTTTGGGGACCAAGGTTTGCGTGGTGACGTCTTGAGATTGCACAAGCATTAAAGGATATATATATACCATGGCGAGCACAGAAGAACCTGTAGTGGCAAATGGAGCAGATTCTAGCCCCGTGATGGAGTTTCCTCTGGGACTGCCACCGACGATAGGACCGAACGCTCGAGTGAATCCCTTCCACGAGACCAGCAAGTGGAGCCTCTTCCAAGTGATCAAGACCGTTTTGATGATTCCTGTGCTCGTCCTGCGCTTGTTGATGATGTTCTCCTTGATGGCCTTTGCGTATGTGTGTATTAAGATCGCCTTGATCGGCGTCTCGGACCCCTTGTTCAAGCCCTTCAATCCTCTTCGGCGGTCCTTGTTGTGGAGTTGTAGGTTGGTCGCCCGAGGAGTGTTGTTCACGATGGGCTACTACTACATTCCTATTAAAGGGAAACCGGCTCCCCGATCCGTGGCGCCTCTAATCGTGTCGAATCATATCGGCTTTGTGGATCCCATCTTTGTGTTCTATCGGCACTTGCCGGTCATCGTCTCCGCGAAGGAGAATGTAGAGATGCCAATTATTGGAATGTTTCTTCAAGCCTTGCAAGTAGGTTTAACATTTTTCTAGCCCATTCCTTTCTGAAATTCCATTCTGCTTTTGTAGGTTTGATACGTAGGGTTGCTGACATTTCGATTTTGCTAGATCATACCGGTGGATCGAGTTTCGCCAGAGTCCAGGCATCATGCGGCTGGACATATTAAGCGACGGGCGATGGACAACAAATGGCCGCACGTAATGTTGTTTCCCGAGGGCACCACAACCAACGGCAAAGCCATCATTTCCTTTAAAACGGGAGCTTTCTCGCCGGGTCTTCCGGTGCAGCCTGTGGTGATCAAATACCCCCACAAGTATGTGAATCCTTGTTGGTGTGACCAAGGGGGTCCGTTGGTCGTTCTGTTGCAGCTGATGACGCAATTTGTCAATTTTATGGAGGTATAATACAGAACAGCTTTCGCACTTGGTGTATGTCAATTGACACGTTTGTGCTTCCCAACTGGCAGTCAGTGATTTCACTTTGTGAAGCTTCAGTTTATATCAGTGCGCAGGTCTAAATCCGGTTGAAAGTACGTTAAGAGGGTACGATTTGCGACATTTTATGCAATTTAACCAAATATGTAGGAGTGTGATTTATGGTAACTCACTATGGAGCTCTGGAGAGATTGCTTTGGATTCAAGGGTCAAATCTGTTGAGTTCAAAAGCAATTCACTATGTAAGAATTTCTTAGGCGATTGCGGGGGCAATTGTAAAGTGGCGTGCTGTAGACCACTTGAAGTGACCTTGGACAATTCCATTTTCCACTCAAGAATCAGTGGCCATAGACAATTAGCTAAGCGATGCTTATACCACTTGCTATTAAGTCAAAGTAAATGACTTTATGAGTTGCTGTTGATAACAATAGTCAGTAAGGAGACGGGATCTGGTCTCTTTACCTTAGTCAGGGGTGTTTCGCTACATACTGTGCACCTTTGGACTAAAGGTAAAAAACTCACTTTAGGTGGAGTACCTACCTGTGATGGCGCCCACGGTGAAGGAGATGAAGAATCCTCGCGAATTTACAAACAGGGTGCGTAGCGAGATGGCGAAAGCATTAGGCGTGCGCACCACAGAGCACAACTTTCTAGATATCAAATTAATGATGGCTGCAGAGAAGCTCAAACAGCCTAAAGGGGCCTCTTTAGTTGAGTTTGCACGCATGGAAAAACTGTTTCGACTGGACTTTTCCTCGGCTAAGGACTATTTGGCGAAGTTCAGTGCTATAGACCGTTCACACAGGTACGCCCTGACCTCTACCGTATCACCTTTTCTAATAACTCATCCTTCGTTTTCTCACCCGAGAAAATGGATGTATCCAGTTCAAAACTCACTCTGTTTTAGTCACAAGAAGTTGAATACAAATGTGATACCAAGGGGTTCGACAAGGGTGAAGAGGGTTCTAGACCACCTTCCTAATTTCTGCAATCCTGAGTATTTCTTTACTGTCACTTACATGCATCACTGTTGTTTTAATGGCATACATAATACTTCGTTCTATATTGTCGCGTGCATTTTGGGCTCCTAGGCTGTGTCATGATAGTGGTCTGAGTGTAGTTTAAACTGTTCTCACGCCTAGTATCCACGATCCTTTAGTGATTATGCTGGCCAGCCCAAGACTGTGTGTGTTAAGCTCGCTGATCTTGTGTGCTCCTATATCAACATGTGTTTGTTCTTCTTCTGCAGTGGTTATGTTACACGTGGTGAGTTTCTCGCCGCACTTGACCTTCCACAAACACCAATCACCGAGCAGGTTTTCCACCTTTTCGACAAGCAAGATCGCGGCTCTATAAACTTTCGAGAGGTATGAAATGGAATCTCCCTCCCACACCAATTTCCTAATGCTAGCCTCTGCACATGTACTTCTGATGATCATATCGGCTATAAAACTTCTAAAGAGCTCAACAACTATGTAATGGCAGTTTCTGGCAGGGCTTGCCTTCGTGTCTACCCACACATCGTTTGCAAGTACAATGAAAGCTGCTTTCAAAGCTTGTGATACGAATGGTGATGGCACTCTTTCTCAAGATGAGGTTGAGACTAGCTTGCTTGCCATCTTCCCGGAGCTTCCACCTCTATCGGTACTCACGCTTCTGAGCCTCATCAGTTTATGTTGCTTTACTCGATCTGCGAATGCTTCTCTGGGTTTTTTATATAAGTCAGAGAATCCATCTCAATCTCTACATACAATAACATTCAACGGCTTGCAGGTATTGAACCTTTTCAACTCGCTGGACCTAAATCATGATGGCAGCATCAGCTGGGAGGAGTTCAGTAGCTTTTTGCAAGAAAATCCGGAGTATCTGGCCGTCATCATGGCTGCGCACCCTTCTCTACTTCTGGAGACGCCAAAGTCTGACGATCAAAACCTGTAAATTTGTATTTAGAATCCTGCTGATGTATGTCCGCTCTGCCCTTTCTATTTCCTTGAGGTGAAGAAATCAAGGAGATATAACTTTCAATCTTCTAAGCATTCCATTCCATTCCATTCAGGCAGCCTACAGAATGTTGGCTTCTAGGGCATGTACTGTATCTCTTAGATTTGAAGACTAGATGTAGGGAGCAGCGGTGATTGCCCTCACCGTGGACACCTTTTTTGAAGATTGGGTGCAAGTCAAACTTCGATGATGGAAGTAGTAGCGCAGCTGCTAAAATGAAAATCCTCATGTTCTAAAATCGATGCCGAAGTAAAAATATTTTTGCTTGGCTTCCTGTATATTATTTTTGAAAGGCCTGGAATGGCTTTTATATCCGACTTCCGTGGGCAATTTGCTGAACCGTAGCCTTGAAATTTGACGACTGTCTCATGGTCAGCAGATTCAGAGAGGGTGATAGTATTGAGTGAAACCATCCACGTCATTTTTTGAATGGAATTAGCTTGCCATTAACACACTGGGTTATTGCAAAGCATGTCAAGTTATAGAAAATTGACTGGCAATTATTTTTGATAACTTGGCGTGCTTTGCAATTACTGGACATAATCTATCATATAGATAGTCATGAAAATTTGTCGGTGAGATTAGTAGATCAAAAGTATCGGTGAGATTAGTTCGTAGATCGAAAGTAGATCGGTCAGTGACTTGTCAGTGTATTGTCTTAGGTATGCTTGTTTGGAGCCTCTTGAAATTTGCTCTAAATTGAACAAAAAGTCAACATTTTCATAAGTTGTACCAATTTCTTTTGAATTGTAACTGTACAAATTCAAACTAGACATGTTAGAGATCACATAGGAAAAGAAAACATAACAATATCACTTACATATTGAAAGATTATAATGTTTCATCATGAAAGTGTAAAAGCTATGAAAATTTTTCAATTCACTTTTTGCATGTCAACTCTAAAAAGTTGGTCACTAAAAAAATACTCCCTCCGTCCCAAAATGATCTTCCTGTTAGACCAAATCTTATGGATTAAGGATAAAAATAAATTTTTAAAGACTCAATTTGCATAGTATGTAGAGTTTGGTGTTCTCTTTGCATCCTAAAAAAATTAAGTTTTGAAACCCTTTTAAAGTGTAGTTTTTGAATATTGAAAAGTGAATATTTTTGGGCGTGTTTAAAGAACACCGGTGAGCACTTAATTGTTGAGTGTGAGGTTGCCATTTTGTGGACATTTAGCGTATGCCTAAGACCACATATAGACCTTTGTTTCAGCTTCCAAAGCTTAATCTACTTCAATTGGGAAATACTCAAAGAGATGCAAAAAATAAAAACTATAAGTAAAGATTGATGCTTTCAATCATTATATTTGTCTTTTGCTTGATGTTTGCATGGATGGAGTGAAAACAACCACTTAGAGTAGTTTTGCTAGTGCCAAATAACAATCTTAAGTCAAATTTGACCAATTTCAACATCACAAAGTGCAATAGGAAGATCATTTTGGGACAAAAAAAGAAGGCCAACAGGAAGATCATTATGGGACGGAGGGAGTATGAGGTTATAGGGCGTAGCATGCACAACCCCAATCAATTTACGATTTTTCAAAATCTATTCTAGAATTTTTTTAAATGAATTTCTAATGTGATTTTGCCTCCAAGATCTAATGTATTTGAGGCTCATTTCCAAGAGCCTACAACATTATAGGAAGTCAAGATTGCACTGGGTATCCTTGCACAAAATCTTCAATATAAAAATCATAATCCTTCTTTTTTAAGATCAGATTTTTGATCCTAAAACTAGACTTCAAAAAGAATTCTCCAAAAATATAAACTACTAATAATAGCAATTTGGTTGGGTTTTACTTAACTTCAAAGTTTTCCAAACACCACATTTGGGTGCCTTGGGCATTTAGGGGTTAAAGGACGAAGTCCCCATGACCAAGGTAGTCAAGAAAATTGCTCTAATTATTGGACCAATAGGTGCATTTTGTTTTTCTACAGCCAATAGTGAAGTCATCCATCGGACACAAAATGTCCGCTTCGATGTTTAAGGGTTAAACTCATGAATAGATGCATAGTTTGGTGAAAAGTTGGTTGAGTTCAACACATGAGCTCACTACATGAAGTTAGATGGATATGCACTCACTAAATTTATCATTTGATAGTAGCAAATATTTTTTTGAGATTTCTCTTAGATTTCTCATTGGCATACTAATGAAATTTCTACTTCATAGCTTACCACCTTGTTGAAAATTTGTGCAAGCAAGTAGCAAGCATTATAAGTCTTAATCTACTTTCCCTTAACCCCTAAATGCCCCACGGGACCAAAACTGTCCTCATATAGTTTCAAGTCCAATTCAAAGTGTTATAACTTTTGCATCCAATGTGGGAATTTAATAAATCTTGTTGGGAAATTTTCTCTCTCTCTCTTCTAGTTTGTGTGGTAAAATTTTAAGATCAATTCAATACAAAATGATTTTTTGGAAGCCAAACAAAGTTCATAGGTTTAGTTTGAGTTCACCAAAGTGCATTTGATGGCTGCAACTTCAAGGGCTTGTATCTCCTTCATTTAGTGTTCGTTTTTAATAAATTTGTAGGGTTATGTTCGTCTTGGAAGTCTAGTTATTATGATAAAAAAATTCATTTCAATCCAAGATGTTTTGAATGTTTGGGAGAAATTCGAAGTTCAAAATCCTAACATTTGTGGATTACATTGAACTTCAATGGCTTGTTTCTTCTTCATATAGTGTTCGTTTCCAATGATTTTTTGTGGAGAATTTGCACATTCTAGTCTAGTGCATTCCAACTAAAATTTCATATCAATCCAAGAAGTTATGAGTGACTAAGAAGCATTTTAGTAGGAGGGTCAACCTTAGATGTGTTTTTTGCAACTTTTCTTGCTATTTTTTGACATTTCAAACCCATTTTGCAAGCACAATGAGTCAATTGATTGATATTTTTCTTCACCAATAGGTTTGTATACTGGTTTTGAATCACATTAGAGTTTAAAGTTTTTTCATTTGAGTAGGTTTAGAAATCGAATTTCACCTCCAAATGTGCTTCTAGGAAAATTTCAGCATTGTTTTTCAACACTAAAACATAATAATCTTGAAATCTATGTGGCCAAATGACTCTGAATTTGATTCACATCATCTACATCACATACACTACAAGAATATACACATGAGATTTCTATACCTTAGGGACATTTAGATCTATAATACTTCATAAGCAATGATGTTTTCAGACCCTAAAAGGCCTTGAGCTTTTAAGTGTTAACTAGATGAAACATAGGCCACTATCATGGTGAAACTCTCCTGCATTGAGATTGTGTCCAATTGAAATGCAATGGAAGTTGTAAATTACTAAGACATTAATTGTGCAACTATAAGAGGTTATAAACCCTAGCACCCATAGGTATACATTAGCATTCAGACACAGCTAATGCCATTCCACCCTGACCTCTTTGCTTGTAATATGCCTGCCTAGGATCCTAACTGAGAATGACATTGTTTGAATTTGACAAGTGTTTTTTAGTCAATGATACTATGACAGTTAATAAGGTAACTACTAACTACATCTAAAATCGAACTCTTTCAAAAACCAACCTCTAGAGATTCTTGCCTAAAACATACTCCCACTATTCATGAAAGTCTAGGGTTGGTTTCAAAAACACTTATTTTCAGCACTTTGAAAATTCATAATTTATTCATACAATGTCTAAAAAATGCATTCTAAAAGAATCTAGAATTCCCTTTTAACCCTTGAAAGGCCCTTGGGGGCCCTCTATACGACCTGTATTTTGCTTTGTAACTTTTCAAATGTGGTTTAATAGATGAATTATGATACATTTTGATTTACATATTATCATGATCATTAATTTACTTTGTACTGAAAAGTATTTGGTCAATGTTTCTTGTTCAAATACCACCAAATACATAATATACTATAAGGCCAAAAAGGGCTTTCAAGCCATTCTGGAGTTAACTACCAAGAAGGCCCCGCAACAAGTTTTCCAATAGAATAATGGGAACTATGATGGATTGCTTATTTGTACATTTTTGGATGTAATTACCTTAAGACAAGTTTCAAAGATATTTTAGATTGCCATGATAAAGTTTGTATTTACAACTCAAAAGGACTTGAAACCTCTTCACTTTTGAGAACTTGCAAAAATTTGTTTAAAAATACTATATGGAGGAATATTTTGGAATTAATTATGAATAAGAGTTGTAGATTTTGAATTTTGAATTGACTATATAGGATTAAATTTATAATAGATATCACAAATATTTTAATATAATATTTAAAAGTTACAATCTTAAATTCCTTCTAAATTTGATTCCACAAAAGAAGTTTATATTATATTTTGTGAAGTTTGTTGGAATGGATTTGAAATGTCGTGATTTCAAGATGATAATTTTAGCATTGTAAATTATTTGGATGACCTATTTCTGAAAAAACAACCACCAACTAAAATGCTTTTGACAATGAATAATGAAAGTTTAAATCATCCATCAACCCATTTGGACAAATGTAGATTGAAGCCAACTTCATTGAAAAGTGCCAACATCATGAATTTATGCCACATTAACAAAATTGAAGTTTGTAAGATAAGGCAATTTGGTTTAATCTTAAATGTAGTAACTTAGAGAGTAAAAAAAAATCATACTCTACTTAACTCTTAAAGTTTTTTGACTATGTTTTCACCTAAAACACTCCAAAACTACCATTTCTAGTACAAGTACCAAATTTTAAGAAAAAAACATTTTTAGACACATGTAAACCATAGGATCTTGTAATAAGCTAGTTTGAGAAGATCTGGAAAAATTTTAAGAAATTTTCACCAAGTAGATTGTAAGATATTAGAGTTTGAGTTGACAAAAACCCTTTTTTGGCCTTGCAAAAAACTAGGCAGCTACACTTCACTAGGTCACATTTGTATGAAGAAATGTCCAAAATGGTGATGCTTCTTTGGATTCATTCTTCAAAGCAAGTAGGCTACATGCTTGAAAAAATTCCAATCATTTGGAATTGTACAACATATAGGGAAAAAATAGTAAGTAGAAAGAAGTAGAGAATGATTCAAAATACTAAATTGTTAAGAATTTAGTTATGGAAATGAAAATGCCAATGGTTGTAATGTTGTATTAAACAATCTACAAACTATGATTTTCTTTTCAAAAATATTGAAAATTGAATTCAATAAAGGACTTCAAAGTTTATTTCAAAGTAGAGAATCTATAACTACCCACAAACTACAATTCCTCATAACTTTTCTCTCATTAAATAAAATGTAATGATTCAAAGCTTTCCATGTATATATAAATCTAGAAAAACAATTTCGAATTTTTTATTTCTTCAAAATGTGATTTTTTTAAGAATTTTTTTGAGTTGCTCAAATTGCCCACCAAAGAATGAAAATAACATATCATGCAATAACTTTGTAACAATGTAGTCAAAAGTTATGGAAATTGTTGCACCTTAAAGCTACTTCCCGTCCAAATGCTGTGTTAAAATTCCAAAGAAAACTAACAAAAATTCCATTTGCAATGAGTTGTCCAAAATCACTATATTGCCAAAAAATGTTGTTTTGTTCCTTTAGGGATTAAATATCGAAATGAAAGTAAGCTCATGTGCTAGAAGGAAGACCATAAGATAGTCACACACAACTACAACATATTTCTAATTCCAACACCTCCATTTGGGCTTTGAAAGGCCATCTACAATCACCTTGAAAATCTACCAATAGATTTCAAGAATAACAAATGCAAGACATCTTCTTTGAAGCACAAAATCGGAGTTAATACATTTTGTAGAACAAAGGATCATTTAAGGTGATACTAGTAGCATGGGCAAAAATCTTATGATTTCATCCTTGAAAGCCCACAAACTATTATCCGAAGAGTCAAAAAACTACAACACACTTTGGTTGAATTTTCCTTAAAGACACTAATAACCTCAATGATTTCTATTTGGAATTTATCCATATTTAGGAGATAATAGCTAAAAAAGTAGTTATTACAAATGCTTGTACTTTAAGCCACAAACAAGGGATGAACCAAAGTCCCGAAATACAGTTACAAGTCTAAGGGAACATTGAGGAAAGACTTACCCAAATGAAATCCCCAGAAAAAAGTAAACTTTGTATGACCTCATCAACCAATTCCAGAGTGGGAATAGTAAGTGTCGTTTAGCCTACTCCTGGGGAATTTGTGAGGGCACCCCCGGGTACACGAACAATGTTTAGGAAGAACCACCAGTTCGTTCATTGTTAGCCAAAGGAATTGGGAAAAGAATCAGTTGCAATTTGAAAACATCAGAAACAAGGCAGTGAAACAATGTACAGAAATTTTGTTTAGAGGGAAAAGTAAAGAAAAAAGCAGACCAGGTACTTGAACTGGTTCAATATGAGACTTAAAGGAAAATAGATGGTATAACTCAAAAAATATCCCGAACGCTGTACACGAGTACATCGGCTTCCCCTGCACAATTTCGTAACAAACATGCAACATGCAGAGCAGGAATCACGAGGTCTGCCACCCGTAATCAACGGTTTTCTAAGCCTGGTCGAGGAGCCTTCAACCGGGTGTTGTAACGACAAGCTTTTACAAGAGAGTTGTACCTAGGACTGCGACTGCTGCTTACCAAAGAGAATTTTGTTTCTAATCACTTGCTTGAGTATCTTTCAATAACACTGTTCCATTGTAAACTTCCTCTGCGGTGGGGAGTTCATTTATCAACTCGGCGATGTCACAAACAGTTACGAAGTACCTCACGCAAGTGTCCCAGCCAGAGTTGGTGCACTGTTGAATGCATGAATGCAATAGATATGAAGGTCAGGCTGCAAAGTCATTAGATCCAGACGCGGAAGCTGAGGCATGAAATGTGCACAAACGGATTAGTAAAAGAAACTCCGGCTAATACAACATGCACCCTGATCCGCTGATTTCTACGCCAAGTCCCAATCCTGCCAACAGGAACTTCATTAAACTACAGGGAATAATTAGCACTCAAATGGTGCGAGGCGGTGCAGTAAGAGCCTGAATAATAGGATTAGATAGTACTGATAACCTCAGAGCAGAATCAATAGCTGCAGGCTCCGCCATAGCACCATTTCCTGTATCTCCACATGCCAGCTTCTTTGAAATTGGAGGTATGACAGTGACCCCGAGATCCTCCAGTGCTGTTAAATGACGCAGGGTAAAAGGGCTGGTCCACATGAACGTGTTCATGGCCGGTGCAACAAACATGGGCTTTGAGAAGTCCCATGCTCGCACAATGCAGGTGAGAAGATTGTCACACAAACCTCCTGCAACCTGCAAATCGATGGAAGAGTCAGATATTTACCTCAATGCCAAGTAACATGCAAAAGAGTGCAGTAGTTGATCAATATTTAAATTTTAAATTTTAAAAATTGGAAAATCCATCACTATTCAATCAAAACTGTCGATAGTAAACTCTTGACCTCATTGCCTCTAGACCAATAAGGTCTCCCTTGATTTGGTCATACTGGTTATGATATCGGCAAATTCTTTACTCATGTTCTCCGCTGTGTAGAATATATTATTAGCTGTGTACTCCTGTGAACAGAGAATAATTATTTCATTTGCAGCCACAAGCCGCAGTATCCACTACAGTGGCAATTTTTGGATCGAATTTGTGAAAATAAGCAGGTGAAGAATGGAAAGAGATGTTTTCCTACCTTTGCAAGCGTGTTTGCAGAGAGAGGTGCAATCAGCATGGCATCAGCCCACTTCCGCAGTTCAATGTGAAGCACATTATCTCCAATTCTGTTCCAACTCGACCATTCATCTTCATCAATGTAGAGGTTCACACTAGCTGGTAGGCCTTTCCTGTCAATGAAATGCAGTGCAGGTTTAGTAGCCACTGCCCTAACCTCTGCCCAGTCTGATAAGCTATCAGCAATAACCCCGAACTTGATGGCAGCCACACTGCCACTTGCTGCCAAGAGAATGCGAGGTTTCCTGGGCACAGGTCGCTTCTCCCAGACCTGTGATGGGCTGGCCTCCGAGGCTTTAGTCTCAGGCAGCTTTGTCTCCCAGGTGAAATCATTGGCATCTGATGTCGCAGACTCCATATCCAACTAGAGATTGCACCACTTCCTGCCACATGACACCCCTGATGACACAGGTTCTAATCAAGAGGTAACACCACACTGTTGTGATGATGCTGGTGCGGTGATCTCAGAGGCAGGCTTTGTCGCTTTACTAGTCGTAAGCTTCTCCTTGAACTGCTTGCTTGCCTCGAAATTCGCCTTGCGCTACACTTGTTCCTGGACATAATGCCAAGTCCGGTGACAAAACCATGCCAGTCAGTCTCACTGGCTAGAGATAGGAAGATTGTAACCCGCAATAATTTTCTCACTCTAAGTCTTTAGATCAAACAAGAAGTACAAATTCAGATTATCATTGAATGTCCAAAATCCAGTACAAAGACTTGGCATTGTCAAATAATGCTCTAGCATTATGTAGTCCATAGTAACCAGCCCAGATAACGTCATACACACTGAGATTTATAACGTCCTTAGACCAAATCCCTAGTTGCGTCCAAATTAAATGATTGCAATGACTAGCCAATGACTCAAAAACAATGCCAGGTTCAATTCAATCTCCCTGCAATTAGGAACTCTGGAGCTAAGGTAGAGGTACCTAATTGCAATACCCGAAAACCTTGCACGATGATTAAACATTGATTTTGAGGAGGTACACCACCTCAACATCAGAGCTCATTCAGAGCTCATCTCAGTTTTAGGTAATCTCCCAAAAATCCCTAAAACCTTAGAATGTTTGCATACGGTATCCACACAATGCATTGGAATCTTCTTTCATTAACAAAGACCAATCATTTTAATTACTTGATCATTCTTCTAAAACTAACTACGATCAGCGCTCAAAACGTTGCTTCCCAGTGCGGATCTCTTACACAAACTGTCAAAAAAAAGATCATACCTCTTCTCGAAAGCACTTGTCCAACTGGAATTTCAGGTCGTTGCAAGCTCCCAAGAACTTCTGCACAGGGTGATCCCCATGGCACTTCTTAAAATCCACGATCAGCTACCACACTCCAACCCCAATCCACATCAAAAAAATAAAAATAAAAATAAACTACCCAGTCCACTTCAAAAAAACGAAACGCGCCACAAGACAGACAAACAACACTTTCCCAAATCTCATTCTTCAAGTCAGTAGCTCATTTCCAAATCTTCCATCCCAGTTCCCCATGGGGAGCATACGAACTTACCTGGACTCAATCCGGATGCTTGTGCAACGTGAGCGGGGATGCATTGAGGTCCCTTCCAACCCATTAATTAATCCATCAATCCATCAATCCATCAAACCATCAAACGATCGAACCATCGAACCATCAATCCATCATACCGTCAATCTGTCAATCCATCGAACCATCGGTCCTTCGATCCGTCAATCCATCGATCGCTTGGACGTTTAATCCCGGTTGCTTCTGCCGAAACGAAAATCAACCGTGGGGCGACGCAATGCAATGAAATGCAATGTGGGGAGTTTAGAGATCCCTAAAAAGGTTGACGCAGAAGTGGCAGAGGCGATGGGTGGGTGAGGTGGGCGGCGGCGAGCGGGAGAATGGCGAAAGCGACGTGACGCAGGTGGCGGAATTGAAATTTGAATTGGGGCTGCTGCTGTCAAAGTCATCAGTCCCCCTGGCTCTCGCACTCCCGAGTCATCACTACAGTGCCCTGTTGTCTGTCTGCCAGGCTGCGGGAGGGCCTGCGTGCCGGCCCGCGCGCCTGCCAGCCTCGGGGGGGGCTCCGCTTCCGGCTCCCTTTTCCTCCAGGCTCTTCATTGCCGGCCGGCCCGCCGGCTGAGGGAGCTTTTTGCTAAGGTTAACCCCAGAAAGGACGGACCGGTGACCGTGGAAATCATCCGTTTTGGAACCGTGTGACATCATCTACTTTAAAATTTTAAAAATAATATTCACAGGAGGTCAAACTACTGTGGAAGATCTCTCCTTTATGCACAAAATTCCAAGGATGAAAAATTGCAGTTCTATCCTACATAGGAAGATTCTTTGTCATCCGTCTGACAAAAAACATCCTCAGTGTCATTTAACCCCTAAATGCCTGAGGCATCAAATTCTAGTGTAGAAAGAACTTTGAAGTTAAATAAAACCTCAGTAAGTTACTATTTTTAGTAGTTTATATTTTTGAATTTTTTTTGAAGTCTAGTTTTAGCATCAAAAAAATGAATTTGAAATAGATTGATTGTGATTTTTCTATTCAAGATTTTGTGCAAGGGTGTCCATTGCAATCTTGACATTCCATAGTATCGAGGGCTCTTAGAAATGAGCCTCAAATACACTAGATCTTGGAGAAAAAATCACATTAGAAATTCTTTTTAAGAAATTTGAATTGTAGATATTGAAAAGTTGGAAATTAATTGGGGTTATGTATGCTATACCCTTTCAGCTCATATTTTTTTGGTGACCAACTTTTTATATTTGACATGTGAAAAGAGGATTGAAAGACTTCATATCACTTTTGCAGTTTTAACACCTTCATGATCAAACCTTGTAATCTTTCAATCCATGGGTGATATTGTTGTATTTTCTTTTCCCATGTAATCACTGACATGTCTAATTTGAATTTGTATGGTTGCAATTTTTTAAAAATTGATAAAACTTATCAAAATGTTATTTTTTTGTTCAATTTGAAGCAAATTCCAAGAAGGTCAAAAAAGGCCTTGGGCATTTAGGGGTCAAGGATTAACTGTAGAAAAGATGGGATGGTCACCATGGAAAATCAATCTTTGGGGTATCGTGTGAATCATCTAGTTTGCTTACAAAAAAATTCAAGAGCACTCATTGGATGTTAAACTACTAAGCAAGACCTCCACTTTTCACAAAAAAATTCAAGGATGAAAATATTCACTTATGTCATACATAGAAGGATTTTTTTATCACCCTTTGGACCCTTAGTGTCTGTGACATCCTTCTAGGGATAACCTTGGAAGGATGCCAACCTATGACCAAGGTATTTACTCAAAAATGATCTAATTTTTGGACCAAGGTAGGAAGTCCATAAATCATCCTTTTCAGCATACGTACTTCATCAATGACAATTGTAGATGTTTCAAGGAATGTCAATCATTACAAAATAGGGTACACATTTGGAACTTGGTTGGTTTATCAGACCATTAGGTGCATTCTTCATTACTAAAATAGTCTGGAATGATCTTCATCAGATACTTTTAGGCCAACGATGTTAGTATGTGAGTCTAAAAATGCAAGTTTGAGAGCCTTGAGCCTAGGTATAAGCAACTACCCTACAACCATGGTAGGTGTATGTAACATAGTTACATAGGTACCTATAACATAAACACCCGTAACTATTGAAGGTGCCCTAAACAAAGGTATCTATAACATAAGCTCTATTATATAACCACAAAAGGTGTCAATAATATAGGTACCTAGACCAAAAAGATTCATGGGCTCAATATCTTAGGCTCATATGCTAGCAACCTTGCTTTTAGATTGTCATGTTGTTACAAGGTTAACCTTAGAAGGACACCTACTTATGACCAAAGTAATCACTAAAAAATAATCTACTTTTTGAACCAATGAGTGCATCTTCATTTCTACATTGATCTTGAAATTCATCCATTAGTCACTTTTGGGCCTCAACATCCTTCCAAGATTAAATCTGAAAGGACAAGCTAGTTAGTGTATGAGTCATCATTTTTAGTACCATGAAAATCATTTACTTAAAAATAAATAAAAACACTCATTGAAGATCAAACTATTGTGCAAGTTTGACACAAATTTATACAAATTCAATGGATGAACATGTGCACTTTTGTTTTATATAGATGGATTCCATGACATTCATTTGCCAATTTTTGGCCATGACATCTCTTCCAAGGTTAAGCTAAAACAATTCAAGCTATAAGGTACGCACATCTATAATGACACCTAAACCTTGATGTAGGTTTTGGGGCATCTTGACATTTGGGGGCATCTAATTCTGAACTAAATACTTGTCCTTTTTCTTTTCATTTTTTTCCACAAGATAGGAGTGTCATTCCAACTCTCCAATTTTGTTCATTTTTGACCAAGTGGTGAAAAAATTATTGCAATTTTAGTGGTTTCTTGTAAACCTAGGGCAAGGTCGGCATTGAATTATACATTGCATTGAAAAAATTCAGAGCTTGTTGGTGGAAGGACACTAACCCAACTTGACTTGGTAGGAATGTCTCTTAGGCTCATGACTCCTAAGAAGACTTTGAGTAGGGACGACAATCTAGTGTATGGTGTGGTTGTGTTGGCTACAGAGGAATGTTTGGATGTTCAATGAAGATGTGTGGCCCCAAGCCAAATTAGAATAGATGATCTAGGAAGCTACCGTGGATCATAGTAGGATGACATGACATAGGACCTCCATTCTATGCAACAAGCACACAAACAAGTCACATAAATTCTTGAGGAAATTTGATAACACATGGCTTTGTTTTCCCTTCTTTGGATATCAAAACAACAAAATCATTACTTTGAATCTAAAAAAGCCCACTTGCAGGGCCTTCATATAAATTAGATCTGGATTTGTGGTTGTTAGAGTTTCACCATCCATTGATACCAAAGTTGGCCAACCTGGTCTAAGGTATGGACGATCTCTAATACATGCCCCACCGCAGACCCAACTAGGGATGAAAGAGCCCGGTCACTCCAAAAATCTATGAGCAAACAATAAGACACCATCTCCACCCTCCATGTTATTTTGTTGATTGATTTTGTCAATTTCTTGATTTATGGGCCATAACACATCATATCTTGCATTTAAAAAAATCAATTGGCATGTTGATTGGCTCCTTGGTTTGTCATTTCATTAATGCTTTGAGATTGACTTGTTTTGGTGTGTCTTGAAGGTGGGGATGACTAGGGCACAGAAGAAGCCCAGGAGGAACAAGGCCCAACCGACCCCATTCCCCAAACATGTTTGGGGGGAATGGGTGGCGATGCTCTTAGAAGCTAAGGGGTTTTTTTGGCTCTAGGGCTTGCTCTTGGCTCTTCCACCATTTGTTCTGGCTTTATGTTTGGGAATAAACTTTGTTTTTTCACAAAGAAATTCAAAGCTTGCCCAACAACACAAGGGCAAGATTGCAAGAGTTTGAGCAATTTATAGATTGGGTTCGAAATTCATGTTGTGGATATATTTTTATTTTCCAGGGTAAATTTTTTTGTAAGTTAAAAAATTTGTAATCAGAAAAGAGGGTTGATGGAATGTTTTTACCACTAGGATTCAAAAATAGAAAAAGAAAATGAATTACATACAAAAATTCGCCAAAGTAACCTTTACAATATGAACAATTTTTTATACCTCCTAGCTGGTGGAAATGAATTTTTTTGAGCTATGTTGCTAATGCCCAAAACACAACATAAAATTTGTTTGCATATAGTCAACCCTATATATTACTCCCTTTGTCCCAAATGATCTTCTCATAAGTTTCTTGTCCCAAAATGATCTTCTAGTTGTTCAGAAATGACCATTTTTTGTTCATAAAGATTCAATGAATGAATAACAACTTCCTTGAAATAATGTTATTATTAGCCTTAATCCTAAAACATTTTGTTCAATTGGAAGATCATTTTGGGATGGAGGGAGTATATGAATATCAAATAGCACCATTCACATGAGCAATGCAATTATTGGTTCTGCAGCCCTAACCCCAAATTGCTTGTAAGTGGAAGAAATTTAAAATCACCACTTTGAAAAGTTTAGATCTAAGAGTGCATTGAGATTTTACATTTCAAATTTGGTGAGTGACCACATATCAAAGTTACCAACATGATTTTATGGACACTAATTTTTTTAAAGTCCACCAAATTCTTCCACTACCTCAATTTCAACAAGTACCTACCATATCCACAATTTTGACCACTCAACTCTTCTATCCCAAGGGACTATTCAAAGATAAATTATTTTTATTGGATCTTAGTGGGAATTGAAAGAGGACTCCAATGCACTTTAGCAAGCATTATTTGGAACCTGAGTGAATAAGAAAGTTATGAAATTTCAAAGCATTGTCTCTAGGTGTATTGAAAGCCAACTCTAGGCTTTCCTAGGCTCTCATGTTCTGACTGTGTACATCTTGTATAATCAATATTTAGGTTATTGTGATGTTTTTTGGCTCAAATTTTGGTAACACATTTTGGACAATGTTGATTATGGGTGAACATTCCATATAGTGAATCAAAGTCCTTGATGTCTTTGGAATTAGAGTCTTTTAAGTATACAAGAGGCTCATTAGGTTGCCTTTTAAATCAGATTGCCCAATCTAACGTATAGGTACATGATGAAATGTAGATTTTAAAATCTACATCATCAATACAAAATTCAAAATTCAAATGTGTCTTATTTATCATTTTTTCAATGACAATAAATTAGTGTGAAATTTTGAGAAGATATAGTGAGACAATGTCATGTCTTTGAGTGGATAGTGAGGATAAGGTGCATTTCAATTAATGCACCCTCCCCCTCCATTCACTCAAAGCCCCCCTATGGAAATTGTCCATGTGTTTCAAGAAAAAAAAGGACCCCCATTTAATTTTTTAAATATATTTATTATCCCAACCCGCCTCCCTTATCTGTGATTTAATTTTTTTTATTCACCCACTACCCCCTCTTCTTATTTGTAATTCTAAGGGAGTTGGGTGGTTGCAAACAATATGGGATATGTGAATATATGTATTTCATAAGTACTCTTGTCTGTATCCGTTTTCCATATCCGTATCTCAAACCCATATTTGTATCCAAATTTGTATTTCTTATTTTTCAAGATCAACGGTAGATCAAAAGGGGGGGATTTTTCTTGAAAATATTTGAAGGCTCTCATTTTTTCAAAGGGGGGTCGGTTAAATTTTCAAGAATGGCAGGTTTGCATCTTTTCAATGGATAGTGAGACAATTTGATGAGAGTATTTAGTCTTGAAGCATTCTTTAAAGTTGACATGTATTCTCTTCAATGGACCAATTGTGAACATGCCACAATGCAAATATTTTTAGAGCTTTATGTGATTTCAATTTCAAAATTCATAATTAATTCCAAATAGATCCCATGAAAAAGGATTGATTGAAAAATGATTGAAGATAAGCAAATCCTTTCCAAAGCTAAATCAACCCTACCCCCCTCCTTTAAGGAAGAGGATGGTCTAGATTTCCAAGATTGTAAATTTATATTATAAAATATAATTCAGAAGAAGAATTTAACCACAAATTTCAAACAAAGTTGAAAACTGTGAATGACCCTTATATTATATTTTAAGGTCAAATCAACTATCACACTAACATATATTTTTCAGTGAACTTTGAAACCAAAAAATAGAAATTCTTTCTGAAGTTGATTCTAGAGTAGGTATGTCTAATTTTTACATGATTTTTTTGCTTCAAGTTCAACTATGAAGTTCTATTTATGGTAATTTATTTAAGAAAATCATTACCTATTTTAGTCACTTTTTGACCTAAAGAAGTTACTTTTTGAGATCACACACGTAACACCCTTGAATAATAGAATATTTGTAAAGAAAAGTTCTAAGACTCTATATTGTACATATGTAAGGGAACTAACATAAGCATCTTCAAACATTTTAATGGATGAAAAAGCCAAGATAGTCCATGTGCTTGGAACATGTTTGCATTCATTAGTTGTTTGAAATTTGGACATCTAGTCTTGAATGAGTTGAAGGAATGCTACTAGCAATTTCATTGCATGTAGTGTGAATCAGTTAATTTTTTCTAGTTTCTATGTTCACTTGGTAGAACGATACACTTTTTGAAATGCATACAAGTAAGGAAAAATGGAAAGAATCATCAATAAGTACATTTGTTAGTTAAAATCTCTATTGTAAACTTTCACCAAACTATTGGTGCATTTGTTTTTTGGAAAGGATTTGGTGATTTCATTCATTTTCTCAACATTATTGTAGCTCGTGCCAAAATCAAATTAGATTCTTATAGAAATTCTCAAAAAGAATTTGGTAAGTGTGCACCAATGTATTTAGAGACTAAAGACCACTACTAAAAAATATTTTATTAATTTCTAATGTAGGTTCTTATATACAAATAGGTCTTCAAGTTGCATTACATGAATTTGTTTGTGTAACTAAAAATTAAATATCTTTCATTCAAATTTCATAATGGCAATTTCATATTGGCCATTTGTACCGAAGGACGCAGTCTTCACAATCTTCAAGGACAAGTTCATTAAAATAATGTTTTCTTTGTCAAGAGATTTTTTGTAATATATTTTTTCTTTAAGCATTTTCCTATACTACTGCACTATCATAGTACCCCCTTTGTTTCTGAATAATAACAGTGTTTCGTTGTATTTAAAAAAAAACATTGGTATTATTCAAGAGTATATTACTTGTTTCAAATGTAATGACTATTTAGGGGATAAATCTATAGCATCCAATTATTTTACGGGTTGAATCATCCTTGTTCTTATCCACCCAAGCAAGGCCAAGTTTAAATTCAAGATGCACCAATTAGTGTAATGCTAGAGCATGTCATAGTTGTCCTTGAAAAAGGCATGGACTTGTCACGCACATGATTTTGTTTGATTGACTAGTATTGCACAATTTTTTTTCTTACAACACATACAAAAATGCATAATGTAGTTATTTCCTATTCTCCTCCACTAGAAGAAAAACATATCGGCCACAATCAAATGACATGCGACTAAGTGTCCTATACAACTATCCTACAACTATAATCCTCTATAGTTACACCAAATTGGAAGAATACATAGTTGTAGTCACAAAGTAGTCGTGAAATGAAGAGTAGGATTATGGAATTGTAACGGAGTTGTCATTTAGAATCAACGTGAGATATTCTACATCTAGTATTCATCACAATTGTCAATGTGGAAAACTCTACCTTTTGTGGATTCCACTCTACCATCACCCCAGTCGCATAGTATCTGATTTCGACTACAATTTGACTAGAAAACGCTAGAGTTCAACAACAAAACAAATATATTTTACCAAAAACAAACAAATACAATGCAACTAGAAATGAATTGGAAGACAACTACAAAATAACTACAAAATTAGTACAATTCAACTAGTTTGCAATTAGAAAACAACTATAAACACTAGTAGAAAACACGGCTTGAATTAAGACATCCAAATTAGCACAACTATGTTACAAATGTCCAAATCAAGATGTCGGAAGCAATTAAAAATTGTTTATTTGGGCCTTGTTTTTTAGCAGTGAAAAGACTACAATGTGACTAAAAAACAACTATACTACAACTAATAGACAATTAGAAAATGACTAGAAAACTATTAGAAATACAAACAACTACACTACAACTTACAATTAGCTATAAAACCACTAGAATTTGTCTAGAATGTAACTATGAAACAACTACAGTTTCAATTCTCTATGAAATTGTTGTGGAACTTGTTGTTTATCAATTGTAACAACCACAATTGTGAAATAATTGTGGTTGCAGAAAAGCTGTTTTCTAGTTGTTTTGTAATCATTTTTTAGTCATTCTATAGTCGTATCTAAGTTGTTTTGTAGTCATTTCCTGGTCATACTGAAGTCATTTTTTGATTGTCTCATATCAATAGTCCCATATCAATTGTCAAGAGTACTATTAGGTTGGACATATAAGATTTGTAAGTTGTTACACTCTTATGTAATGAATTTAGTTAATAGAATTCTAAGAAATCTACAATCTATAGATTTCTATATTTTGTAGATTTTTACATTTTATAGATTTCAAAATCTACAAATTCTACAAGTCACAAACAAGTTGCATATGAGTCACAAATGATTCACAAACAAATCACATATGAGTCACATTCAAACAAGTTACATATGAGTCATGGTAGAGTTGCAATGAAGTCACAGATGAGTTGCAAACAAGTCATGTATTAGTTGCGAATGAGTCACTAACAAATCACACATGAGCAAATACCACATAAGCAACCACATTAGAAGAATTCATCAACAAAGTTCCAAGTAAGCTTCCAGATGAGAAACAACCCATTTTTGTTGTGCAACTACAATTTAACATGAGACGTGTCCACAACAACTACAGGTCTCCAGATTATCACTAGTCGCAAATGTCCAATGCAATCCAAAAACAAGTTGTTCTTTGTAGTTGCAAAACCCCTCATTTTCTTCTAGTGCTAGGAATACATTTTTTCCAAATACACTAGTGGATAAGTTGTATACGTTAATTTTTCTTAATTCCCATCTCTAAACTTATGCAATGAAGAATTTTAGTGGACCTAAAAATCGCCAAAAGTGGGTTGAAAATTTTACTATCCATTGCAACGTGAAGAGTGGAATGCTAGTGTGGAATCTCTTGAAAGAGAAATCTAACCAATGAGAGGTCATCCCAAGAAAAAATATTCCATGAGTAGTGTAAGTAGACAAGGGCTAATTGGTTGGAGCAAATAAAGTAAACCAACCTATATATGACAAGCAAAAGGTCCATGACAAACACCTAGGGAATGATCCATTACAATCTTACATCAACTCAAGATAGACTTTTTTTCAAAAAATGAGATTTGGGCCACATTAGGTTGAGTTAGTGGCTACAATCAATGTCTTGGATGATGGTGATGGAATGATTAGTGACTACAATAGGAACTCTATCTTTTGAGTGTAAATTCACCACAAAAAGTGACCTTTATTGGCTTTCATGTTGTAGCCGTGTTAGGAAATATTGTGATTGTTGTAGTTGTTAAAGATGACCATTATAGATGCACCTTTTGTTTGTTTTGGGGTAGTCTAGAGACTCTTTCAAGCCAGTTGAACAACACTCTTCAAAAATTCTTAACAAACTCATATTTTGTCAGATAAAAGAAAATTTCAATTTTTCCCTCCATTCTCACATTTACCTTTAAATAAAAAAAGTTTACAAATTTTCAACAATATCAACCTGGCAAATCAATCATTCTACTTGTCATAAATTGATTTACCTTAGTTGAGGGGCTTGGTCTTTTGGAATTCTTGTTTTCCTAGTGTACATCTATTAATTACAAAGTTTTGTAAGTAATCTTTTATTTCTCCAATGCTTGTGAAAATTGGCATGCATGTTCTCAACTAATCATTATTGTGTTTGGTAAAAGGAAAACTTTGTGAAATTTTTTATTACAGATTTTGATTGTAGGAATCTCAATTTTTTTAAGATATGACCTTGTCATGTCATTCTTTCCAAAAATAAAATAAATTTTTTTCAAAATTTATACTTTGATTACAAATATCTCAATATCAATATTGTAAAATCCTTTGACAATTGGAGTGTGTACTAATTTGTTGGTAATGAACAAATTTCCATGGTCAAATCTTTGAAAAATGACTCTTAGAAGTATCTTTCAGTGGATCTTCAAAAACAACAATTTTTAGATGTGATTTTGGAGGAAGGATCCCCTTTAGGTCTTTAGGATATAAATTTTTATCATAATATTTTGCAAGAAAAAATAATATAGATAGAATATTTTATAAATTACATGAGAAAAATTTGAAAATTTGAAAAATAAATACTTTAGTAAATGACCAACACATTGTTACATTGCTCAATGCACTCCAAAATTTAATAAAAGCAAAAGCAAAGAAGGTTGTGAAAGAATTTTTTTATCTCTAATAGACAAAGGTGTAAAATTACTAGAATGAGCTTTTCACCATGGAAATCACCTTCTTTAGTATTGTGTGAATCATTTGCTTAACAAAAGCCAAGATTACTCATTGGAGGTCAAACTACTATGCAAGAACTCCCTTTTTCACACAAAATTCCAAAGATAAACATTTGCACTTTTGTCTTACATTTTAATTTGTCTTATATAGAAGGATTCTCTATCATCCATTGGACATTTAGTGTTGGCAACAACGTTACAAGGTTAAAGCATGTGGCCATTAGCTTTGCTTGCATCATGAGGTGAGTTATGAATCCTTAAAAGACCAAGGAGCCGACTTTGGGCCTTTTTAGAACTTAGGCAAACTCTATTGACCTCATAATTTCGAAATTTTTTCATGAAATTTTTTGGGTTGGTGATACTCATCATAACATACATGTGAAGCTTTGTTTCATGTCAATATTCCAATAAATATTACAAAAGTTAGGAAGTTTTTTTCAATTTCAATGTCAAATCAAGCAACAAAAATTATATTATAAAAAAATATTAATTATTTTTTTGAAATTGTATAGATTGGTACCTACTAAAAAAAATTTGAACCATTAAATTTCAAATAATGAGGTAAGAGCTATGCGATGTTTTATTTTGTGGGCAATAAAGGTAGAAAAAACAAATGAAGTCGACTTTTGCTCTCAATTTTGAAAATTTTCAAATAAAATATAAGAAAGGATATCAATTGTTACTGGAACATTCTCACCATTGGAATGAATGATTTGCAAATTCTTCCAAAAGTTATTAGCATATTAGTTTTTATCTTTCATTTAGTACCGCCTTCCACTTTACAATTTCTAAAAGGTGAATGTGAAAGTTTTTTTGGTTAAAATTTTTTGCACATGTTTTCAACCCATTTTCTAACATATTGACTCTAAATACACAAGTTATAAGACATACATGTTTGTTTTTTCTAAAGATGTTGAAAGACAAAACTTTACCATTTGGAAGAGCTAAATAATCCTACATTTCGAAATTTAAGCACATTGAACTTACAATCAGTGGAGACACCATATTCAGCCTAAACTTTTGCGACAATGTACTTGAACAAGTTGACAAAAGGATCCAATGGTTGAATTTGTTAAAAGATAAATATTCATGAGTATTTTGAATGCATTTTATGGCTTCAACCCTCTATAGGTTAATGACAATACATGCAGTTTAGTACTCCATATTTGTTTACTCTGGCATCCAGCTTCTACAATTTTGAAAGGTTAGCAATGGTAAGAATTTTTTCTTCTTTTTTTTCAAAATGTAGTAAAGTACAGTTGATGTGAATCTTCTCAAATATTTTGAACAACAAAGTTTGGGAATAATTTTGTACATACCCCAACATCACCTTGCGGGTATATTGTATGCAGTACTAACATTATTTGTTTGTTTGGCATCAAGCAAGGGACAAGGGACACTATCTGGGAGCCTACACTATTTGCAAGTTTTAGAGAGTACATTAGCATGGTCACATCTGTGGAACTTTTTAGTCATGCTTGCACAAATTAAAAGTCCTTAACAAAAGTTATCACACTTGACGCTCTTTGACATCATTTGTATTCACTTGTGGACAACTTGAGTACAATCTAAATTCGCTCTTTCGTACTCTACAAAGTACAATATGTGAGCAATTATATTCATTGCCTTATTATAAGTAGTTTCTTGAGTTTATCAAATTTTCAGTTTTGCAAAGGGAGGGAAATGGCATTACATCATTTAACCTTTGCATTTTGAAATTGGCTATAATCTTGTGATCTACCGATTGATAACCCACTAAAGTCCAAAGAATTCCCTCTGAGGGCTCTTAAAGGTTTGGGCAGGTACCTATGATCTCAAATTTGGGCAAGATTTATTGAACTTTTTGTTCAATAGAAGAAAATTGAATAGCTTTGTGGGAATATAATTTTTATTTAAATTAATGTCCATGAGCAAAAGTTATACCACAATAAGCCCCAGAACAAGCAAGGATAGGCAACAGAAAAACAACTCAAAAAACTTGAATTATGTATTTCTAAAGGTTATTTTTTATAGATTATAATTTTGTCTATCTGGGAAGATTTCATTCATTCCATTTGGATAAGTGATGTGAAAGTTATGAAGCTTCTTGTTTTGTAGGGAATCTTAGCTAATTCTCAAAGAAAATAATATATTGGATCCGTATATGAACTCAATTTCAAGCATTTTTTCAAAAAAAAGGGTTGTACAATACATGTTTTAGTTTGCTTTCTAAAACAATCTCACCATTCGGATTACTATATTTCACTTCCATCTTAGAGCTATCAACAATTTTGTTTTCCTTCTATTTCATACATGCTTTGACTTAATAGGGGTGGGGTCCTGAAATTCTCAACTCAATTATTCAATGCTAAGAAAAATTTAATTGTGGATCAAATGTTTGAAGTTAAGAGGATTCAAAGCCTTAAGTATCTAGTCAAGCTAGGAGCAAGAAAATTGTTTTCTTCACTTTAAATGCTTATATCATGTGATCAATATAGTCAAAGTTTCTAAAATTTCTCCCAAACATTCTCATAATAGTCTAGTTCAAGATACTATGGTGGGACACACAAAAGAAAGAAATATTTAAATCTTTTGTTATTTGCATTGGAAATGGTAGTTTTGAGTGTTTTTTGACAAAAAAATGGCATTGGAATTGTATGGATAAAAGTTTTCAAATTTTTTTCTTACATATTTGTATAGTTTTCTAGTGTAATTTTGTACAATTGAATTCTACAAGATTCTTTTCTTTATTTTTTATTTTAACTTGGTAAGGACCAATGGGTAGTCCAAATTTCTAAAATTGTAAAGATGTATTACAAAATGCAACTTAGAATAATAATTTAATGATGAGTATCAAAGTATGGTTGTAAGATATGATTAAAGGACCATATTCATATGGTTAGATCAATTAGTATACAAACCAATATTTTTCAATTAAATTTGAAGTAAAAAACCAACAATTCTTTCTAAAATCAATTTTAGAGTGTTAATTTGTGATTTTCACTAGAATTTTTTCTTTTAAGTTCAAAATGTTAAACTTTCATCATATTGATTTTTGAAGATTTTTTTTTAAACAAGTATATTGTGAAGGATCATTTTTTGAATTAAAAAAGTAACTTTTCAAGGCCATATATATTAGTACCCTTTGAATTATAGAATATTTGCAAAGAAAATTCTTCAAATATTTTCAAAAAACATTAAGGATCTAATCCAAGAATCTTCTAAAGAATCAATCATGGGTAAAAATACATTTTTGTGTGCTAGTATTTGCTTCAGATGTATTTGCAATCTTCCCTTGTTTAAAATTTGAATATCTAGTCAAAAAGGGGTTAATTGTTATTTTCAATTCACTAGGATATGTAGTTTTGACAATTTTTGCTCCAAATGTATCCAGTCGTCAAGGAGTTTAATAAAGTGCACACTGGGCTTACAAATAGCATGCAATGTTTAAAAATGGAATACAATCCAAATGATGATTTTACTAGTGTGACAATTTCAAAGTATTTTGCATGCTTAAAAATTCTATACCCCCCATGTATTGCTCCATAATATTTTGTGAATATGCAAATTTTAAAACTCTATTCGGGAGTAAGAGTTTAATTTAAGATAAGATTTGGAACCTTGCAATGTCAAATATGAAATGAACACAAATATAAAGACTCTTAGCTTTGTAATCTTGTAAGTATAGGTAAAGTAGTTTTGTATCTTAAATTACAAATTTAAATCTGAATTCTTCTTTAAAAAGAGACTAAAGTATGATTGCTTGAAAAAAAAGGATTAAATGATAATAGAATTTATATACTTTGTGAAAGACTCCATTCTTATGGGATGAAAAATTTATGATAAGTGATGAAAATAAACCCTAAAAATTAAACCACTTGTGCCATGAACAGAAAATAATATTGTCTAAAGAATAATTCCTTGCGGTATATAAGACAAAAAAATTGCATTAGTAAACCAAATTTTTCATTGAATCCTTATCTTCAGGTGATTGCAAGAAACGCTTCACATTTTTTGACTCAAAAGCTTAGTTTTGGACCATAGGAGTGACAGTACTATGTAGAAGTATCAATACTAAAACTCAAGAGTGTGCCTACACATCTAAATCGTCGATTTGAGGCGCACGTAGATCTAAACCATCAATTTAGTACTATGCAATACTGTAGGCTATTGTGGTGTACTATAGAAATCACTAGGAGCACAAAATAGTAGAATAGGGGTCTATGGACCTTTTTATTTTTAGTAGTTCCAAAAAATTCCATAAAAAATTCATGTAGGAAATTTTTGTAGAAGATTACACTTGCATTGCACCAAAAAATTCATGTAAGAAATTTTTTCCCTCTTTGTAGTCTTTGCGCAAAGGAAGTTTACTTTGATCCCATGTGTGTAACTAACATGTTGCTATTTTCATAAAAACTCATCATCAATCCTTGTAATATTAATAAACCTCTAGCATGTCCAATTTGTGGCTTCTAATTTTCAATTTTGGGTCAAAAGTAGGACTAAAAGCCTCCAAAGTGGCCAAGGTAGACATCCAATCAAGGGGCAGTTTAAAAATAATAAACTAATTTGAAAAAATTTGAAAAAATTATTCAATTTTTGCAACTACTACATGTACCTTTCTTCCAAACTTCACATCAAATAGACAAACAATGCAAAAGTTATAAGCAAAAAAAACACTTGTCCAAGGACAAGGGGATAAAAAATAGAATAAGTGTTTCTTGCAATCACCCTTGCATGGAAATATCTTCTAAGCATTGCTTATGAATCTTTAATTGATTTTGTATAAGACAATTATAAATTACAAAGCTTCTTTCTAATAATTAAGAAAAATAAATAATAGTACAATCAACCCTCTCAAATACTATATTCAAATATTACACATTCCCAAAGCATATTCAAAACTCTTCTTGTCATACATATGTAATGGGATAGTTGTCACTGGTGTGCAATATGAGAATGTCAATGAAGGCCCATTTACCTTCTTATAGTAATGTCATTGCAACACTTCAAAAACAATGGAATTTGATGTTATGGACAATGTTAAGTAATGTCAAGTGAAGCTTCATTATGAGAAATAACATGTTAAACTATGGGATGTGAATAGGGCTCTCTTTCCACATTATCATACATAACCTCAATGTTGAAACTTGATCAACCATGCTCAATCAAGATTTAAAAAGAAGGGCTTTACAACACTAATAAATGTAGTTGTCTATTCAAGAAAGAATGTGCCTCTACTTCATCCAAGTAATCCTATGAGACACAATCATTTGTCCTTAAATTCCCTCCAATGAGATTATAGATTAGACCCAGTTTAGGTAATGCTTAAGAGCATTATGGAACATAATTTCAAGTCCTAATGGTTCCTTACAAACACCCATTCCTTCGAATTTTACAAATCCAATTATGTAGAAGAGGAACAACATTGTAAGGTACATATGACACATTTCTTACTGTCTATTGGAATGGTGCCACATAAACCAAACCAAACTTGAAGACTTATTCTATGTTGCAAGTATCTATTTGTGTAATGGTATGTTCACACTTCATGTTACAAAATGTTGTTATTGAGGGTCTTAGGAATGAATGTCGACCTCCTTCTCCACTGGATTCACATTGCAAACATCATCCCTAACACCAAATGCAAGCATACTTTAAGTATATGAAGCATAAATTTAAGCTTAAGTAATTGCAGGTATAACTATGTACACATACACCTGATCTAAACAGAAACTGATAGTGTGGCATAGAGTCTAACGGTCTTTATAGCATAAGCTTTTTCTATACAAGATAGCTACAGGCACTCTTGATTCAGTCCAGCCGCTCTTTTTAGGGCAGTGTGACTGCAACAACTCCCACTGTAACATTCACATCACATCACACACTTCAAAGTACCTTGTGCATAGGCATGCACTAATTGGACATCTAGTTGCATGAGACAGCAGTATACATCATAGACCCACATAAATAATTTGTGGTCTACTTGACTGGAAGCCTAAACTACTGTTCCTGTGATTTAGAACAGATTTCACTGGACAAGCTGGAACGTAATTCACCAATCATTCTCATGAAAGGTTAATGATATGAAGTACATCACAACTCATAAGTGTTTTGCCCTGGCCACTGGTTTCTCTTCGTAGTGAACCAGGCAGTATCTCCATAACGTTCCCGCCTCTCCGACAAATCACTACCCAGTGTAACGCAATCCTCTTAAAACAAATTTAATTATGGCACCTTGATTAATCACGAAGCCAATGGATAACTCAGAAACAGGCTCGATTAGGAACTGTCAAAAGATGTAGAACAGTGTCGGTGCCCGATGTTACCGAAATCGATCTTGGCAATGAAGAATGAGTGGCACTCAATATATACTTTTATGGGGAATCCCTTTCTGATGGAAGAATGATAAGAGAAAGATCTGCCAAATTCAAACTACTCGAAAAATTAGCGATTGAAGCTGCACCTGCAGCTCATGATAGATGCAGCAACTCGACATGAATAGGTCATCCGCATGGGCCTTCTGGAGATTAGGGTTTGGTCCATAGGATTGGCGAAATGATCCGACGTTGGTGATGGCGAATTTGTGTGATAATGAGCAAGCGGTTATGGGAATATGACCTGGGATCTGTTGCTGTTGTGCAATGGATTGGGTCCAGTCGGAACCATCCTGTCAGACTCCAAGTGCGCCATGCGCTTCATTTGTGGCAGCCGGTACTTGGCGAGCATTTCACGACTTCGTAATCTGCTGGAGTCGATGGCAGTTGGTGCGCTTACTTTTCTGCGGGCCTTCCTTCTGCAATCCAGTTGTTGATCGCAAACCAGCTGGTTTCCGCGTTCGATAAGCCTCCGAAAACGGCCTCGTCGCCCCACGAGGACGTTCCACTTTTGCTCCACACCGGAGCCTCCTGAGGCCTGCGCGAAAACATTGTTTCCTATCTCCCAATGAACAAATTTTCTCTTACTTTGCAAATAATCTCAAAAACATGAGGAAGTGCTACACCAGTGGACGTACTAAAATGCAAGTAGGAAAATATTCCCTATCGGTGGAATCAGATCTTACATGACTAGGAATTCGGTCCTCAATCGCAACTTTAGACGCCGTTTCCAACTCTCGCATGAACATGTGAGATGGCCCTGCCACAAGCAAAAATAATCAACGAATTAATGAACTACCAGGTTCATGACATCTTACATTTACACTTGTCAGGGAAGACCTTTGTTCCTGACCGGTAGAATCAAATTACCATGCTTGAATAGGCGTTCTCCAGATCACAATCTGAGCCTCGAACAATTTGCATCTAGTATTCTTAGTCCTTAGTAAAAAAAACTCTGTGCATAGACATTCTCCTCAGTACAACCATGATAAACCGAGTAACCGCGGTTCCATGGCGAAGAACTTCTGAAAACAGGGGAAGCTTGTTGGTGGTGAAGACCTAGCTCGACGTACCTGCCGGGGGTTGGAAAAGAGGTTGGCAAGGGGCGATGAGTGCGGCCAGGGTGAGCAAAAGCACCATAACAAAGCTCCAACAGATCATCGCCATGGACCTATCCGACTGTAGCGACAACCTCGTACACGACGTATCCAAATAATCCGCACAATACCGAAGGTTGCATTAGCCGTGATGGAAACTCTGGAGCTCAAGAGCCTTTACTCATTGAGCAGATTAATCGGACATGCATGAACTCTTCTGTCCACCAATGAGGCTATCGTCCGATTTCATCGCGTCGGTGTCTCAATTGAGAATATGCATCGCTAGGAGGGAAATTAAATTAGAAACTTCAATCTGTACGTTATCTGAGGTAGTGATTCAAATCATGACGGAGCAATCTCCGCCATTGACAATGCTAGAAACATCTTACACACTATCTCGATCATTCTAAGCTTTACCGTATAAAATCGGTTTCGCTGTGGAATTTTTGGCTAGTACCAGCCGCAGCTCATCTTCGTCTCCATCAACTCAGGATCGCAAGCCTCAAAGCTAAAACTTCAAACATCTGTCGAGTCCAAGACGATCCTCGTAAGACTGGGAGGATTTTCGACACAACTTCGCAACACTGAGGTAAGTCGCCTTGAATATAACTTCAAATTTATCGTGCAGTTTGAATGACAACTCATTCAGCTTCAAAACTGAAAATGCACAATATCCCGCCCTCCACAGTCTAAAGCCCGAAACAATGCGCTGAGATAGAAGCGGAGTGACGAGTACTACGAGAGTAAAAATCAAGTTCAAACCTCAAAAGGGATCTCCGACATTTTCAGCTTCATTCATATCCCAAAAGCCAAAACTACATTCCTCTGCTGAGTCCAAGATGATCCTCGTAACTGCGATACAGATTTTTTTCTCAAAACCAAGGTGATCGTCTAGACTTGAAGAGACCTTCAATTCGCGGAGTTTGACGCACAACTCATTCAGCTTAAAAACTAAACGACGGCAGTATCCTGCTCCACACTCACGACAAGGCGCTGCAATAGAGACAAGAGGTACCAAGTACGAGAGTATCAATCAACTGCAAAGCTCGCAAGAGATCTCCGACATTCCCTAGGAAACACCTGGTCACTGACCATTCTTGCTCCTGCCAGGAAATAATTGTCTTCTTAGGTGTAAATCATACAAGAGATAATACATTTGCGCTTCATCAGAAACCCGGGCACTGAAGATAACTTCAATTTGTACGTGCTGCTGCACGACGGACAAGTCATTCAATCGGTTTCAAAACTATAATTCTAAACTATCCCGCTCCACACTCAATGCAAGAGCTCGAAACACGGCGCTGAGATGGAGACAGCGGAGCGCGTAGTACTACGAGAGTAATTATCAATCAATCAAGTGCAGAACTCACAATGAGATCTCCGACTTTCTCTTATTCCGAGCCACGGCAAGATACAATTGTCTTAATTGTAATCATACAAGGGATACTACTTTCGCAGCTTAATCTGCAACTAAGCTTAATAAGCACTGCGCGCGTGCAGTCATTTAAGGAGTTCAGTTACCACTAAGGACACCACCTCCGGCCGTCGTCGTCTACAGTTCTACAACATCCCGGCCTCCCTGCAACCAAGCTCAGAATAGAAGAAGCCCTTCATGGCTGCATCATTGAGGCTGCGAGGTGATCGTCCTTTTCTGGCATCATTCTGCAGAAGAAGAAAGAGCGCAATTAAAAAAACAGATCGGTACAATGAACTGCAGCTAGCCCTGGCTGCATGAGGCAGCCGGCAGCAGGCGAAGGGAATATGTCGGCTGGATCGAGGATGCAACAAGGATCATGCAGCGCTACCAGCGTTCACGTAAGGTAGTGTCTGACACACACACAACACCAGCTGGAACAGAAAAAAAGCAAAAAACAACAAGTGGCACGCCGGCGAGCAAGACCATGGAGAAAACTACAAAAGAGTACGTGATAGTATGGAGCATGGAAACGATGGGAACACTGCAGGGGTGCATGTAAAAGTGACATTAAAGAGTAACTTGGAGTGGCAGAATGACCCCCAGGGTGAACCAGCCTATTACTACCTGCATCTCAATTCTGTGCTTATGTACACTACGGGTACAATTCAGAACAAAATTGTACACCATAGGTACATGAGAGCAAGGTTGAAATTTGGGTGGTAATAGGTTAATTCACCTTAGACATAAATTCCTGCCAAGAAATGTCCCATTCATTTTGCAGGAGGATTATTTCCCATGATTATCCTCCTAAAGTGTGAAATCCATGTAATCAATGATTACAAATTTTTCATTCATCAATTATATGTTTCATCCATTTTTAGATGTGCATTTATGTCAGACAATCTCATCATTGTTAGGAATTCTTAATAAAAGCAAGCATTCCTCGTCAAGGTTCACCTTCCTTGTCAACATGTTTATTTTTATAATTCCCTTCACCTTGGTGATTGCCCAATACATAATATACATGGAATCAAGAGGGGTGTTCTCAAAGTAAGATAGGTGCAAGTACCACTTGGAGAGAAATTCGAGCCAAGCCAAGTAATACTACAAAAAATAGTACATGATTGTATGAGTTATTTGTTGTGTATTTGAGCATATGAGTGATTGTATGTTCAAATACACCACCTTAGACAACTATGCAAGACTCCCAAAGTACTAATCTTTTGACTTGTGTTACTTTCTTATGATGCAATTGGCCAAAAAAGAGGTGGAAAGGCTCAACCAACCATGATACCATCCCAACCTTGTGTCCATAGTAGTGCAAGGAGAATCAATTGACAACTAATTATAGATGAGCCAGTTCATTTTCTCAAATTTCCTATTCAAAACAATAATCACAAATGAATTAGCCTTCTGTACTTCAAAATATTGTGTGTTATTATTTCAAGTTTAAATGGATGGATTGACAAAATTATATCAATGAATAATCGAATGATAATAAAATTCTTCGGGTATTATTTTCTATAATAAAGATTGTAAGAGGTGAGTCACATGTTTATAAAGAAAGTTTATCTAGGCAATAACTACCTAGCATTGATGTTAGAAAATTAATTTTTTGTAATGGCCAATGAATGACTTAATATTGACATTGTAGATTCCCTTTCCTATAACATTTGTTCCCTTTGTCCTGTTGTGGAAACCCAAATCACATTACAAAACTTAATTCTTTTGCTTGTATAACATTAAATACAAAGGTTTTGGTATCAAAAATTGAAATTCCTTTGAGAATGAAAACTTAGTTTTGAAATGTATTTATATGTTTTGAAATAGTAGACCTAATATGATGACTTGCTTACATATCAAGTTACACCAATCTTACATTAAATATGAACTTCACCTAATGTATCGTCAAGCTAATTCAAACTTTTTTTTTTCTTCAACCACTTGTTGTGATATTTGACCCCCAAAATATAACTTGTGAAATGTAATTAGAATAGAGAACCGATGCACTAATGGAAGGGCACAACAAACCATTTGGTTTTATTTACTTCTGCATTGCTTGTTGATTTGCAAAAGCCCCAAATTGAAGAAGTGTTGTCTTTTATTTTCACCTTATTTGTCTTTCTTCACCTACCCCACTCCATGCATATGGAAGCCACCCTTTTAAATGAGGTGACATCAAAGAGTTTTGGGTGTCCATCGCAAAGTCACATCATTGCCATCATTTTCACACATAAAAACTAGTAGGAGTGCACACCAATCACTAATCACTCATGAGACAATCAAGATAAATTTTCTTCTAAACCACTCATGGATTTGGAGAAGCTAGTCACAAGTTACAAAGGTGCTATCTTTTCCTCTCGTCTTCCTCTCATCTTACTTGTCATTTCTACAACTCCACTTTCATCTCATGTATCCAATAGCAAATGATCCTCAATGAAAGTGATATTAGAGAGTCCGAAGCATTGATTGATAAGTTATATTGAAATGTCCCTATCATTTTCACACATAATTTCTTTGCATAATTTCACCAATAGAAATGCCCACCAATCATTCATTCATTATTTCATGGGAAAATGAATGTCTCTTCCACTTTGTCCTTTCCACACACCTCCACCTGCACCCCAATGCTCCCAATGCAATGCATCCACATCATGAGTTACAAGGTGATATTACAGAGCTCTTACCTGGTGTCGATCGCTACGTTCTGTTGTCGCCACCATTTCCAACGCAGCTAAGTTACTTGCACCGTTGTGAGATAGTGCCCCGGCGAGAAATGCCCAGTCTGAGATCTCTCAGTGTTGTGCGGAAGTTATGGTAACTTATATCCAAATTCCAATCCTCAAAACTGGGCTGCACTGCGCGCTGCAGGTCAGGCCACTTCAATGTCGCAGTATTGAAGACGACGGAAGAAGGTACCGCTATTGAAGACGGAAGAAGGTACCGGCCTGCGAACGGAAGAATCATATTACAGTTATTTGCAGGCTAGCTCATTACCAGCAGAGGGACTGTGGGAGCAAGGTCACTTAACTTAAAAGAGGGAGTGGGAGAGGACGGACACGCAGCAGCAGGGCAGGAATAACTTAATGGACTGGCCGGCCACCTATAAGTGGGATCTTGCTATAACTGTTCCCTCTGGCGTCATAAGTTCCAATGCAATGGAAGGCAGCTCCGTTTGTGTGAAATCGCTATCTTACAGTATAGCATCTCGCTTACTTGATGGCCGCTGCGCTGGGTCGCTTGGGGATCCGGGAAGCTAGCTGAGCGCAAATTATTATTATGGAGAGAGAGGGCAGGCAGGCAGGGCAAGCTCATCAGGCCTGCCCAGGAGGAGATTCATCGTGTAGCTGTTGGAAGTTACTGTACGTTTTTTCTCATGGATGGAGCTGTCTCTTCATTTGATTAATTAATACACTGACTCAAAGGCGGCTCTGTACTGCTACTGCTAGGAGTAGTGTAGTACTCCTGGGATGGCACGCTTTTCTAGAAGACAGACAGCGCAGCAAGCAAGAGACTCATTCAGTGGGGGCGGGCGGGGCGGTGAGCCCTTCGTCTCATCAGACTCTCACTGGTACAAGCACACTGTGTGGCACCTCTTTTATATCACGTTCTATAAAACTTGGGGGGAGTGACAACAAGGAGCCCTCGTTCCCCCAACTCGTTGAAGAAATCAGCATGTGAATGGACATGAAGATGAGTGGATAGGAGAATTTCTGGTCGGGACCTTGTTATTAGGCATTGTATTGTTATATTTTTGGGTCAATTTCGGAAGTCTGATGCACTAGCAGAAAATTGTGTTGTAGTGAACAAAAGCTAGGTGACATTTTTGTTCACTGCAACACAATTTTCAGAAAAGTGCATTGCAATAAAGGCAATTTTTAGAAATTTGTGTTGTGGTGAACAAAAATGTCACCTAGCTTTTGTTCACCACAACACAATTTTCTTGTAGTGAATGTTAGCAGGAGGGTTGCAATTTGTTCCACCTTACTCAAAGGAACAAACCCTAATTCCATTGAGTAGGCTTAACAACTATTGTTGTGAATGTGGGAGCTAAGTTGTCTAAATAGTGGTGGGTGCTCTTTTAAAGAACTAGAGCACAAAAGCTAGGATCAATTGTTGCCATGATTTTTTGACTACTAAAGTGCAAAAGAGGGTCAAGTGCACAACAAATAGAATGAATTTTCCATGCTAGGGCTTCATTTTGAAGAGCCCACGAAGGTGATGAGTGCCAAGCATGATTAAAGGTTGAACTAAGGCTACTCTAGCTAACCAAGAATCTTGTACACTCTCAAGGGGGGTAGTAAGGCTTTATCTAACTCACTTAACTTCATTGTGACTAGCTACTATGATTTCTCTTCATATCATATTATATTCTTTGGTTCTCTCATTAAATCATGATTATTAATCCACTTTCTTTAATATTGAATTCTTTGTTTTCTCGTGAAATATATCATAGCTTTTCTTGTCACTTTCTTTGTCATATGGCATAAGGTAATTGAGAAGAGTGTTGGAAAAGTGGCATTGGCACCATTGGCTTTGGTAAGTTACATCAACATAATGACCAAACTAATTGAATCACCTTAACCCCTAAAGGAACAAGTGTCCATTCAATGTACACAAGAATTCTCCAATAAGTTCCTATGAAGTCAATTTTGGTTGGATAATTATGAAATTTTGACACAAGATGTGAACATGTATACCCTAAGAGGGAAGATAATTTTTCTTACAATCAAGTACCTATACCAAAAGTTATGTTGTCCTAAATTTTTTAGGCAGATTGGGCAACATGTTCAAATTCCTCCCAAAATTTTGAAATTTGATAGGTATGGAACTTATATGGTACAAGATTCAAATGTAGAAATAATAATCACGTGAATGTAGTGTAAAAATTTCATTCTAGGAGGAGTTAAAGTCTGTTGGCTTTTTCAGGCAATGTTGAAAAATAAGTTTTTCTTTTAACTTCAAATGCTATTAATAATCTTTCAATAAGTGGAGTCAAAGTTTATGAATTTTTTTCCACACATTCTCATAGCTACCTATCCAGTACAAAATAATCCAGTTGAATCTTGAAAAAATAAACTTTTTTTTTTCATTTTTCTATCACTACCCTAAGAAAGTGTTTGTCATCCACAATTTTTGTCCAAAATGTGCCTTGGTCCTTTAGGGGTTAATAAAAAAAATCTGATTTATTAGCTTACCTATACAAATAATTCAATGGAGACTAGTACTGCAAAGATTTATTTATTTATTTTATTTTATTACACAAATGAATCGGTAGTTTGATTTCTTTTCTTTTCTTTCATTTTATTTTGAATCAAATGAAAGTGATTTCATTGCAAAGGAGTAGGGTAGAAGGCTCAAGAATGGCACATCTAAGGAGAAAAACAGATGTGTGGAAGAAACTATTTGTCCAATGACTTCCAATTTTTTTTGGTAGATAGAGAAATGGAAAATAAACAAACTGCAATTTAAATTGTAATTTTCTGAATTTTCTGAATTAGATACAATTTTCCAAAGTGAAAAGTCTGTAGGTTGTTATTAATGTTCATAGACTTAGCAGTAAAGAATTATGACGTGCCTGTGAAAAGAGCAGATGGGTTCAAAAATAAATGAAGTGGGTGCTCACTATGTTCAGGAAAGTTCCATAATGTGGGAATAGAGTGTCCTAAATTGAGCAAGAGAAATTTGTACCCTAAAATTTATATTTATCATTTCTTTCTTATTGTCATCTTGAATTCTATGTTCACAATTAAATGATACATTCATGATTAATGAATCACACATAATAATAGTCCAAAAACATTGCTCACTGTCCTAAAATCATGCACTTGCAGTCACATTTTCCTACCTCAAAAAAATGGTATCCATTTCAACAACCACATGCTCTGTACATGGGCCACTTCTATGGTTGCTTCTAAATGCCCTCTCTATACCTTCTACCTTAAAATACAAACCATTAGCCACAAGTTTTTTTATTTTATTTTTTCAAATGTTCTTTATCAGAAGGCACCGACGAAATACTATTGCAAGACTGACTCATCTTTTCCAAGTAGCAGAACCTTGCAGAGGATGGAAGAATTTTGGCAGGTCTGGAGCTACAAATCTGGGGTAGTACCTGCCTAAAAAGGCCACACAACGTGCTGCTACAGGAATGAACCCCTAAATGCCCAAACAAGCCCTTTTTTGAACTTCTTGGAATATGCACTGAAGTGAAGAAAAAAGCTAACATTTGGTATAAAGTAAAACAGCCCATTACGGACCTTGTACCCATTGTGGACTCTCTTTTCTTTTAGTGATTGAGATTTGGGCCACATTCAATGTCTTAGCTAACTGGAATGGAGTAATTAGTGACCACAATAGGAACTTTCAGATTTTTAGTGTTAGTTCATTGTAGGAGGTGCCTTTTCAGGTCTTCTATGTTAGAAAATATTGTGACCACAATATGTGAGTAAGATGAGTGTTATGGATCAGTTTTGGTTAGTTTTGGAGTACTCTAAAGACTCTTTTAGGCTGTGATGGGCTGAATACTTCAAAAATCCATAACAAATTCACACTTTGTCAAAAAAAATAGTTTCAAATGCTCTTGCCATTTCTATCTCTTGAGTTTCTTTGGAAAAAAAAGTAAAAAAATTCAGAAATGACAAGAGGGCACCCCCCCCCCCCCATTTGGTCCGTAATGGGTTCCTTTACCTAAGGGCAATTGAATGCTAGAGGAGAGGGGAGTTTGTGAAAAAAAAACATAAATGAGGAGAATGGAGCCCAACAAGGAGGCATTTGTTTTCGTGAAATCCCTAACAATGAACAACATTGTCCGACATTAACTACATAAATAAATCCTTCGATCATTAGGACGAATAGATCATGATGAATAGAACTTGATTGGATGAAAAATGCATAATGCCCAATCATATACGCAAAATTGCTTAATCACACAAGAAACCCTAATTACAACACATAATCATCTTGGGAAATGAATTGGACATTTTCCACCATTGGTTTACAATGAGTTTTTATCAATACAAAAATTAATTGTAGTTGTAGAAATTCAAATTAGACATGCTAGAGATTACAAGGGAAAAGAAAATACAAAAATTTCGCTTAATATGGATTGAAAGATTAGAATGTTTGATTATAAGGGTGTTAAAAGTGTGAAAGTGATTTGAAGTCTTTCAATCCTCTTTTCACATGTCAAATTTAAAATTATGGTCATCAAAAAAATGAGGTTAAAGGACATCATGCATTATCCCAATCAATTTATGGTCCTCAAAATCTATTCTAGAAGATTTTTAAATGAATTTATAATGTGATTTTTCCTCCAGGATCTAGTGTATTTGAGGCTCATTTCCAAATCTTCTACATAGACAAGAAAATCAAGATTTGTAATGGACACCCTTGCACAAAATCTTGAATAGAAAAATCATAGTAATTCATGTTTTAAATTGGATTTGGGATGCTAAAACTAAACTTAAAAAATATTCATCTAAAAAACTACTAAAAATAGTAACTTGATAAGTTTTTATTTTAACTTCAAAGTTTTGTCAATACCATAATTTGGTGCCTCAAGCATTTAGAGGTTAAGATTTTCAATAATCAACTATTGTACCATAGTGTGCACAATATTTCATCTCAATCCACTAAGTTTAAGGTATGTGCAACTATAACCAACACTAATTACAACTGAGCAGAGGTTCTAATACTATTGGCTATTGAAAGAAGATTCCAACTGACTTTAAAATGCATTATTTGGACAACGTATGAATAAGTTATGAATTTTCAAAGTATTGTCTCTAGTTGTACCAAAAATCACCAAGACTCTACTTATAGATTTTTATGTTTTGATTGTGACTATACATCTTGTACAATCAACAACTAGGGAAGAGTGATGCTTTTTGGTCCAAATAGAGGTGTCACAATTTCGGGAGTATTGATATAAGTGTACATACCTTAGTAGAAATGATAGTCACATATAGTACATAAAAGGCTTACAAGAAGATCCCAAATGGTAAAGAAGACTAGTTGTGTATCTTTAGGGTATATTTTTCTACTCTAGACCATCATTGTTTTTGCTAGTGATCATTAATATCAATGGTCATTTATATTTTTCTAATGAATTAAAATTAGTGGAAAGATGACACATGGAAGTCCCAAGTCCCAAAGCCCTTGTTTTCATCATAAATCACTCAAAACTACTATTTCAATTTCAAAGAGTAATTGCAAAAAATTTTAAATTTTTTTTCCATATTTTACATTAGTACCTTGCACTAGACTTGTGTAAGAATATATGGACTAAATTTCAAAAAACTTCAACCATGTATGGTAGCCAACCCCTTTCCAATCATCCCTCCCCTCTTTCACCTTGTACATTGATTTCTTTTTGTTCAAGTACTAATGAGCAGTGGGTTTATTATGGCACAATTCCAAGTGCAGTTGTGTTACATTATGATTGGCTACAAGGCCCACAATTATATTGCAACCAATCCTTGGTCGATTTTGCAATCAGCCCTTGGTTAGAAATAAGAAGGCCTATATGACCAACACAGGTTGAACAAAATCTTGAGCTAAAAAATTCAAAAAAATTATGTTTAGAGAAATAAAATTTTGAAAAATTACGGAATCCTTCCAAACTCTATTTCTGGACATGGAAAAATTTCCCCCACTCGAGAAAATCGCACTCCAAATATGCATAATTGTTTAATTGGTTGGAAATGGGTCATACAGTATGCCTTAGACTGTGAGATATTGATTCACCTTTTCACTGAAAGCACTGGATATTTTCTTATTACCCTATGCTGCTGCTGCTGCTACTACTACTACTACTAAGGTAACTCAGCCTATGACAGGCACAACTCTGGACATGCCTATTGTAGTCCAAAAAATTCTTGTGGTGTACATGTGTCATGTAAAATGTAAATGGGATTGCATTACTTACTTGCGTTGCGGCGTGTTGCCAGGCTCCATGGATCCCACTGTCTCAGATGATTATCACTGATGATAGCGGCAGATATCAGTGGCAGGACTTGGGGAAGGGTGGGCCTCTCCGCCATCACCATGATCTTGCCTCCTCCGCCTCCGTCCAAGCCAGGCTCCCATAGGAAGAGCAAAACCCTTGCCAAGGAACTTGCAGAGGGTTCTCAGATGTGCAGGACATGGTACCACTTTGGAAACCCAATAAGAGTTCGAGTTGGAAAGCAACTTAACTTACAAAATGACAGAAACACTTCTGCACTTCTGCAGCGCAGGCATGGACAAGCCCTGCACACAAAAGCTGGAAGATTACCATGAAACCGCTAATCAACATCCATGTGGCAAGGATTGGCAAACGATACTCACGAAATGGTCAAGAATGCATGGGCAAATGATCCTCACGATACGGTGGAGAATGGGTAAATGATCCTCATGATACGGTTGAGTATGGGAAAATGTGACTCACAAAATAATTAGTCAAGAATTGGCAAATACTCGGAAAACAAATAAGAATAGGAAAATACTTACAAAATTGTCAAACCCTCCTTAATCCCCCAAAGGACCAAACTACATTTTGGGGGAAGATAATGATTTTGGGTAGCTCACTAAGAATAAAAATTTTCTTTTTTTTCTTTGAAATTTTCATACAACATGAAGACAAGGTTTTTCTGTAACCCTAAAAGTCCTAAGGCCTTTTTTTTCATCAAAGACCACCCAAAACTGCCATTTCTGTTGCAAAGAGCAAAAAACTTTTAAAATTGTTTTTTTTTCTCATATCCAACTATAGAATCTTGTATTAGACTAGTAGAAGAATGTGTAGAAGAAATTTCAAAAACTTTGCTTGAGTAAATTGCAAGATATTTGCATTTAAAGTGAAGAAAACAAGTTTTTTTACACCTTGCTTGATTGGAATTTTTGGCTTTAAATCTTATTAATTTAAAAAAATTTCACTACTGATTTTGATTTTCTCATTTTTCATCTTGAAGAATTTAGTTGAGAATCTTGGAAAAAAATTCAACAAAAAAACACTTAATTTTCACTCATTAAAAAATTGTTAAGTAGAAGTTGGTTCAATATTGAAGGAAAAACTAAATTGTTAATAGCTCTAAGATGGAATTGAAACACAATAATCCCAATGGTGAGATTGTTCTAGCAAGTAAACTTAACCTCGTTGAACATTTTTTTCTGAAAATTCGTAAAACTTACATTCAAAAATGAATTCTATAATTATATTTTTAAAGAAGATGCTTAGATTGCCCCCAAAACAAGATTGTCTATAACTTTCACATCACTAGTCCAAATAGAATGATCCAAAGCTTCAAATGTAGACAAAATTGTAATCTCTGAGAAAAAAATTAAAAATTAAAAAAATTAAATTCTTTTCTGATTTCTTCTTATATGTTGTACAATTCTAAATGATATGAAATTTTTTTCAAGGATGTAGCCAACTTGCCTTGGAGAATGAATCCAAAGAAGCACCACCATTTTTTCATAGAAATGTGACCTTGTGAAGTGCAACTGCCTTGTTTTTCACAAGGCCAAAGAAAAGATTTGTATCAATTCAAATGCTATTATCTTGCAATCCACACAGTGGAAATTTCTGAATTTTTTTTCTATATACTTACAAACCAATATACTACAAGATCCTACAATGACATGTGTTCAAAAATGTTTTTAAAAAAAATTTGAAACTTGTACTACAAATGGCAATTTTGGAGCATTTTTGGTGAAAACATAGTCAATGAACTTTAGGGGTTAAGGTAATTTGCTCTTTAAGAAACCCTTAAAGAGTTGATTACATTTGGAGGGAAGCTAAATTCATTGAAAAAATTTTTAGTCAATTTTTGTAGAAAGAAAAATAGAATTGGCACCTATTCCAAGTTGTTTCACATTTTTTGGACATTTGTGAAATTAGTCATGAACTTTTGAAAATAAAATGCAATGGTCACTAAAAGTGAGAACCTCTTGAAATGTACACTATTGGTAGATAGAAGAAAGCAAAGTGTACTTTCGTGTTAGAGGGTGATTGCAAGAAACACTTGTCCTATTTCTTGTCTTCTTGCCCTTGGACAAGTGGTTTTGTGCTCATAACTTCGGCATCCTTAGTTTGTTTGGCATGAAATTTGCAAGGAAGGTAGATAAAAAAGTTTCATACATTCCATAATTTTTTCAAATTAAAAAGAATTATTTTACTATTTTTAAACTGCCCCGATTGGATGTCTATCTTGGCCATTTGGGGTTTTTTCGTACTATTGGCAACCCCCAAAAGCAAATTGGAAGCCATAAATTGGATATGTTGAAGGTGTACTACCTTTTCAAAGATTAACGAAGAGCTTTTGTGAAAATAGCAACATATCAATTGTGCACACGGGGTCAAAGTGACCTTCATTTGCTCAAAGGCTACAAAGAGGGAAAAATTTTCCTACATGAAGTTTTTGGTGAAATAGGAGTGCAATCTTCTCTAGCAAAATGGATTTTTTGGGGGTAATTTTTTGAATTTTTTTTGAATTACTAAAAATGAAAAAGTTCACATACCCTGTTTTTCCTATTTTCTGTTGTCAATGGCTTCTGTAGTACTCTGTAGTACTACATAGTACTAAATCAACAGTCTAGATTCATAGGCGCCAAAATCGACGGTTTAGATTCACAGGCGCAATGTTGATGCGCGAATTTGACAGGTCTTCGTAGTATTGCCATTCGTGCGGCCATAAACTGCGATTTTGATCAAAAAACGTGAAGTGTTTCTTGCAATCATCCTAGAGGATATTTTTAGAGCATGGGTGATTTTAGAGCACTCTATCCTATTTACAAAATTGTCTAGAATTGGCACTCTCTACAAAAGGTCTATTCATCAAATTTCATTCATTTTTTTAGAATTTGTAACCATAGGATCTTATTCTTGACTAGTATTAGAGTCAGATATGTATAAAAAAATTGGGTTTGAAGATAATGCATGTGTGAGAACAAATCTTGCAAAGTGAAGCACAATGCTTTAATTCAGACCACCCAAATTTTTTACAATATGGCCTTGTTAGGCTTTTCAAGGCCTATACCTCAAAATTTGTTTGCAAGAAAGATTTAGGGACTTGAGACTTGAGTAGGGTCTAGAGTTAGGGAGAAGTTTGAAAATTTTCTAAACAAAATGATGTTGCCTTTCTTCTACCCAAGAGTTGGGGCCCATAAAAAAAACTCATAACTTTTTTATGCAAGTGGTGGATCTTAAACCCTAAAGGACTGAGGCATATTTTAGTCACAAATTGTGAAAAACTGCCATTTTTTAGGACACTGAGAAAAAAATGAAAAAATTTTTTTTTTTTTTCAAAATTCAACCATACAAATTTGTACTAGACTACTATGGGAAATTGGGAATGTATGGACAAAATTTCAGAAATTTTGACTGTACGGATTCAAAGATTATAATGTTTGAAGTTAGGAGAAAAAATATTTTTTTGACCTTGCTCGATAGGGCCAGCAGCCTTTAACTCCTCCTAAAGTGATATTTTTACACTACACATGGTTATTTTTTTGGCATTTTCATCTTGTATCATGTAAGTTACATACTTGCCAAATTTTGGAAGTAGAGGAGGTGTTTTGCACATGCTGCCCGAGCTGCCCAAAAAGTTCAGGGCATCATAACTTTTGATCAGGGCACCCGATCGCAAAAAGAATTATATTCCCACTTAGGGAATACTTGTTCACACCTTGTATCAAAATTTCAAGAGCATCCGTTAAAAAATGACTTCATACAAACCTACCCGAGATTACCTGCATACATTCAATGGTCATTTGGTTCTTTAGGGGTTAATGAAGAAAATTTTGATTCTTCATTTTAGATACCCAAGTTTCACAAAATTGTTATGGCTTGCAAGGAGCTTTAGGGGTTAAACATTACTACATTTAGGATTCATTTGATTTTAATTGGGGCTACTTTGTTTTAGTTTTCATGCAAATTCAACAATCAATTTAAGTGTCTTATCTATAGCATGCCGAAAGATAACCTGGACTAGTTGGGAAGTTGGGAGGCTTGAGAAACTTGTGCTTTCAAAACATTGAGTAATGGGATTAGGGTGGCAAGTCAATCTCCTAAAATCTTTTTTAAGATGGTCATGATCCCCACCTATTGACAATTTATATTTTTGCACTAAATCACTTTGAAAATTCACATTAATTTCAGTTCTTAATAGATTAACATGAAATTCACTTGTATTTGAGTCTACACAATTAATTAATTTTTTCTAAAAGACATAAACATTAATAAGCATCTTGCACAAAATATCTAGAGTATTCACTAGAAGAACCCCATGTTTTTTTTAACACATTTTTGGTGATGTCTACTTATTTTAATGTTACATTTGACGTTACAACTAAAGTCTAGAAGTTATGTATGATGTTATTATTAAACCCTACTGACAAAAGTGACCATTTTTTGATCACCACCAGTCTTTTTTGAATTGCTTCGCTCTCAAATTTTGAGTTTTTTAAAGTAAAAATTATTTTTTTGGAAAAAATATTATATTATGAATCCAATTGCAATAGTTTCATCAAATTTATGAGTTAAACTTTGCCTTATGGGATTTCTTAAATTTGAATACTATAGTATAGTTCACAACTCATGTTTTTTTGGTTTTATTTGGGCATGGATTGAAAAGTCAACCAACCAATGTGGTCGATGCCCACCTCAAAAAGGGTGAATCCAAGGTGTTCAAGGATAAGACAAGTGTGCCCTTTCTTGTTTTTCTTACAAATACTACTCTCATTTCAATGATCACTATGTATTGCAAACTCTAGCCAAAATTGCAAAATGACTAGAATGTTATGAAATTTTAGATGAGAATTCTCAACTCTCTTGTCTTTCATGAAACACAAAATTTCATCATTTCAAAATACTCTTACTAAAATATGCTCCTTCAAAGTGAATTATCTTGTTTTTGCATTGACCCAGATAAAACTTCCAACTTAAATATCTACTAACATATGTGGTCAAATAATTTGGAATTTCCTGAGGTGCTTACTCTCAGTATGAATACAAGATCTTATGTTTCATTCTATCAAGTCTCAAGAAAAAATGAGCAAACAAATTGCTCAAATTCTTGGCAGGTTTGGGCCTATTTTGAAAGTGCACCTCCCTTGGATCACAAGGGATTCACAAAAAATCAAGTGAACATTACAAAATACGTATGAAAAAACACATAGAGTTCTTCTAGTGGCTACTCTAGGCAGTAATAGCATTTGCCCCTTCAATTTTTTTGAATCTACAATATTGGTAGCTTTGTCTTGAATTGGACTTCTGATTTGAACTATAGTGGGCCCCTCCAAATGTGCCATTAACCCTAAACCGCCATCTTCACTCTATGTACATCTCCAAAATCAATTATGTACCTATGTGGAAAAAATATCTTTAAAACCAAACTTTGTTCCTTCATAACTTTTGCATATAGAATCCAAATGTCATGTTCTTTAGCTTGTTGGAACCTCTCACTTGCCAGTAAGAAAATATAAAAATTTGAACAGTCTAATAATATTAATTAGGCATATTAGCAATCAATGGTGGTTTGGGGGTACCCACCATACCTAAATTAAGTCACTAGTTACTATGGGTTCTCATATTACTTACACAACTCTCTCTCTCTCAAAGAATTATGCTTGATGGAACTCCATTTCACTTGATTTTTTAATTTTTTTTGAAACCTAGTGTTTATTCTAAGAGAAAATTAATAACAAATGGCGGAAATTTGAGGGCAAAGCCCAGGAGAATGAAAGAAAGTCCCAACTAGAACCACAGTGAAAATCATACCCTAATTTATGATAAGGAGCCGCAGATAGGCTTCTTCAAGTGCCAAGTGATGACCCTTCCTTGACGAGAACCCAAAAATGGAGTGTGGAGGCAAGTATTATCAAATTTCCATAGGAATTTGTATGACTTGATTGGTAGCTTGTCACACAGGCGGTGTGTCCGCAACCATGTTGTCCTGCCATGGTCAAGTGTTGCCTCCCAAATAAACCTCTCTAACTTGGCTTCGGGTCAAGACTCTTGGTTGAAGACCCACGAATTCCTCCCTAGCCTACATAACCACTTAATCAAGCCTTGGAGCAATGACAAATTTCATTTGATCTAAAGATAAGATTAAAATTAAAATCCATACCTTTAGTTACGCTGTTTTGTTTTGTTTTGTTTTGTTTGTTATGTTGAGATCTCATGAACTGTGTGTCCCTTGGTTGCGTTCTTGGTACTGCCGGAAAGCCCTCGTGGCGTTCCGACCTATCAAGTGGAAGTTATAGAATTTCAAAAAATTTATGAACAAAAAAATTAGAAAAATACTTTTACTTTCATTCTGACTGTGGCAACGGCACACTTGTTAAAATTAAATTCTGCTTGGTTAGTTCTCTAATTTCAAGCCCTGCTGCAGCTTGTTCCTTGTGTGCCATTGCACATTCCTTGAACCCCACCCCTGTCTAGTCACAACAAGGCATGATGCTTCAAGCTCTGGTGAGTTGAGTTTGAGTTGAATTGCTGCCAATCAAGCCACCACAGACGAAGTTAAGTTAAGTTATCATTCAACAACAGTTTGCATGGTAAGCTTAACAACAATCGTCATCAACCCATCACCCACTTCACTTATGGTTTTTCACTCGAAAATTAAATTAACTTACATCCTAACTTACAGTTGCCCCAAATGATGACAAAGATTTTTTTTATAAAAAAACAACCCAGTAAGGCAGCACAAATTCCTATGTGTCCTATCCTATCAAGGGTTATTGGAACACTAGGCCAGGAATGAAACTGCAGCAGCTTCTAAGCTTTAGCTTCTTCTTTTATGTTTAACTTGAGATAGATTTGATGAGTCCAGTCCTGTCCCCACCTTTGTAATTTGTGCCCCTGCCCCTGCATGCCTGGGTATCAATCAATAATTTGGGGCGTCTTGGGAATGGCGATCCCAAAACATTCTAAAGCGACAAACGGAAACGAAAGGGAGGTGGCGTGGGGGTTATTTTGTTCCACTGATAATGTTTTGCAGGTGAACGGACGTACGTCAATGGTAGTGTACCACTCCCTAGTCCCGAGTTTGAGTTTGGCAAGTTTGTAGTATTCGCTCAGTTTGAGTTTGAGTTTGTAGTCAGTTATTCGCTCACCTGTTGTTGCATGCAATTCAAATTTCCAGACTTGGTGACATTCAGGCCACGATCGGGGTCATAAAGTACCCATTTAAGAAGAGCCGGGAATCAGAATTTGGGGAGAATAGACTTCTTAAAAAAATAAGATAAAATCAGTAAATTTTTCTTCAGAGACAAATGGAATTGGCATCTAACCCAAGTCGTTTCGTGTGTTTTGGAGCTTCATAGAATTAGTTATGAACTTTTGAAGTTAAAACATAGTAGACCTCTAAAAAAAACATTCAGTTGTTGATGCCAATGAGAAAGCAAAATGTATAAATAGTGCACATTTCAGGAGGTAGATGTGTTTTGAACCTTACTGAGTGCTTTTGTACGGACCTCCTACCTCATGTTCAGTTGGGAAGATTTTTAGCAAAGAAAGAGGACAACATTGAGCTTTGAATATGAGTGTCTTCTATTGTCTTGATTGCAATGTCTCTCAACTTAATTATGGGTGAAACGACATTGAAGGCACAAAGTGTCTGATGGATGACTTTCTATGCTATTGTAGGAACAAAGAATGCACCTATTAATCCAAAAATATAATCATATTTGGATTGGAGTACCTATCACCTAGGGCAAGCGGTGTCCTTCTTCGAGGGTTAACCTTTAAATGATGAGTTAGTGATTGTGGAAATCATTCTCTTAGATACCATGTGAATCATTGACTTAAAAAGAAATGCAAAAGCACTTGTTAGAAGTCAAACTACTATACAAAACCTCCCCTTTTCACACAAAATTACGAGGATGAAAATTTGTACTTCTGTCCTACATACAAAAATTCTTTGTCATTCATCGGACAAACAAATGGTAGCAGGTGAGTGTCCTTTTAAGAGTTAAACTTCGATGTGTTATATTATTATTTACTATGTGCCTCAAATTCCCTCTCACTGTTAAATAGTACTCCTTGGCCTGCCTTTGGTAGTGGATTGTAAGTTAAGTTGTGTGGTCCTTTGCAATAAAAAAATGTCTTTGTTTCCATTCTAGAAATAAACAAGAATAATTTAAATTAAAGTTCCCTCTCACATGTCGAGATGCATGCCATTGCTTTCATACACACATGTTTGTCCTTGGGAGAAATTGACAAGTATGGATATTATTTACCTTCATATTTGTAGATAGTTTCATTTGCTTTGCCCCCCCCGGACCTTTTAAGAGATACTCGGCAGATTCAATGATCTACAAAGTTATGGTACTTTTGGAGAAACATTTGAATAATTATTGAATAGAAGAAGAATAGGATGTCAAAGTGGTGGTCGTATGAAGTAGGGTAAAATTATCCATGGAAAAAAACACAAGAATTTTTTATTTGCTACATGATCAAATTCTGAAAAAAATTGAATTCATATTTGCGATCAGAGGCCCTAAATTAGTTAGAAGAAGTGAAGAACATAGAATTAACACAACACAAAATAGGGGGCTTTTTTTTACAATTACCTTGTAGAACACAAAATTTACTCTACAAGATCCACTTCATATGACTAATTTAATGTCTTGTAGTAGAATATGGACTACAAGAGTTGCCATCCTAATTGAATAAATTTAAAAGCAAAAAATCATGGTGATTGTTCCAATGAATCTATAGAAATTGGCAGGTGATGTATAGAGAAAAAATTTAGCTAGGCAATTAGTTGAGTAAAAATTTTCAATAAAAAAAAAGAAAAAAGAAAAAGATTAAAACTAATTTATTAACTCCTAAAGGATCAAAGTGCTTACAAGGAATAAAACAAATTTTGGGTAGGCTCCTTTGGTCTCAATTTTTGGTTTGATTTTCTTAAAACTTCTTTTGAAGATTAAAAAAAAAGATTAGCTTTATGAGGATATAATTTTTTTTCAATTGGTGCCCAAAAGCAAAAGTGGTGCCATTCTAATCACCATTTATACATTGCCAAGGAGCAAAAGAAATCCACAAAAACTTAAAATAGTTTTAAATAAAAATGTTTCTTATACATCATATTTTTGTCTACTTGGAAAGCTTTGATATATTCCAATTGGATTAATGATGTGAAATTTATGGAGCATCTTGTTTTCTAGACAATCATAACATCTTCTTGAGTAAACAATGTATTGGATTCAAATTCAATTTTCATGATTTTTCAAAAAAATAAATTATTTATGGTTTGGTTTGCTTATTAGAAAAATCACACCATTGGTATTAATTAGTATGTTTCAATTCCATCTTAGAGATATTAACAATCTATTTTTTCCTTCTATCTTGTATTTGCTTTTATTTAACCCCTAAAGGACCAAATTGCGTTTTTTGGCAACATAGCCATTTTGGGTAGCTCACTACAAATGGAGTTTTTTTTCTTTGAAATTTTCACACAATATGTGCTCAAGGAGTAGCTTTAAGGCCCAAAAAATTTCATAACTTTTGACTACATGGTTAAAAAGTTATGGCATGATATGTAATTTCCATTGATCTTCGGGCAACCCAAAAATTTCTTAAAAAAACACTTTTTTAAGAAATAAAAATCTGAAATTGGTTTTCTAGATTTATATATACATAAAAAAACTTTGAATCATTCCATTTTGATTAATGAGATGAAAGTTATGAAGAGTTTTAGTTTGCGGGCAGTTTCGGATTCTCTACTCTAAAATAAACTTTGAAGTCCTTTATTTAACTCAATTTTCAACATTTTTGAAAAAAAATATATCAGAGGATGTATATTGTTTATTACAACATTACAACCATTGGGATTGGCATTTTTCAATTCCATAACAAAATCCTTGACAATTTAGTATTTTGAGTCATTCTCTACTTCCTTGTACTTACTATTTTTTTCCTATATGTTGTACAATTCCAAATGATCTGAATTTTTCGAAGCATGTAGCCAACTTGCCTTGAAGAATGAATCAAAAGAGTAACCACCATTTTGGAATTTTTTTCATACAAATGTGGCCTTGGGAAGTGCAGCTGCCCGTTTTCTTATAGGGCCCAAAAAAGGATTTTTGTCCATTCAAACGCTAATATCTTACAATCTACAAGGTGGAAATTTCTGAAATTTTTTCCACATCTTCTCAAATCAAAGTACTACAAGATCCTATGGTTACATGTGTCCAGAAATGTTTTTTTCCTAAAATGCAGTACTTGTACTAGAAATGACAGTTTTGGAGCATTTTTGGAGAAAACATAGTTTGAAACATTTAGGGGTTAACCCCTAAATGACCATTGTCCCTTTGGGGGACAAATGGGATTTTAGGCTGGTACCTATAGTCTCAATTTTTGAACTCATTTTTTGAAACTTTGAATTAAGATAGAAAAATTGATTAGCTTTGTGGGAATATCAGTTTTAATTCATCTGGTGCCCAATATCAAAAGCTATGTCCACATCAACTCTAAACAAGGGAGAGGGGGCACAAAAACATTTGAATTTGAATTTTTTTTCCTCATTGATAATATTTTTGTCTATATAGATGGCTTTGATTCATTCCATTTGGATATGTTATGAGAAAGTTATGGACAATCTTATTTTTCGGACAATTAGAGCATTTTCTTGAAAAAATAATTTGTAGGATTCATTTCTGAATGCAATTTCTACAATTTAAAAAAAATGTCCATATAGTTTAATTCTCTTGCTAGAACAATCTCACGATTGGAATTAGTGTATTTTAATTCCATCTTAGAGATATTAATAATTTAGATTTTTCTTCTATCTTCTATCTACTTCTACTTCATAATTTTATAAAGAATATATATAATCATTTTATATGTATTTATTTATTTATTTTTTTTTTCTAGACTCTTAACTCAATTATCCACCATAAAGATTTAAAGCTCAAAACTCCATACCGCAAAAAAATGAAAGTTAAGAAGGTTCAAAGCCAAATAATCTAGTCTCGCGATGTGTTGAAAAACTTGTTTTCTACACTTCAAACTTAGATATATTGCAATTTGTATAGTAAAAAGTTTTGAAATTTTTTCCACACATTCTCATACTAGTTAGGTGTAATATCCTATGGTTAGATGTGCAATAAATATAATTTTCAATTTTTTTACTCTTTGCTATAGAAATGGCAGTTTTGAGTGTTTTTTCACAAAAATAAGGCCTTAGTCCTTTAGGGGTTAACTTAACAATATTTTAAAGAATGAAAATGAAATATTTTTTCACTTCATTTTTTCTTTATTCCCAACTCCATTCTTCAAGATAAATTTTCTTTTTTCAAACTCCATCTTGAAAAAAATTTAAGTCAAAATGATTCAAAGTCAAATAATCTAGTCATGCAAGGTAAAAAAAACTTGTTTTCTTCACTTTAAATGCTAATATTTAACAATCTATGCAACCAAAGTTTTGGAATTTATTATGAACATTCTTGTACTAGTCTAGTACAAGATCCTATGGTTAGATATGCAAAAATCAATTTTCATAATTTTTTGCACTTTGTAATAGAAATGGGAGTTTTGAGTGTTTTTTGACAAAGAAAAAACCATGGTCCTTGAGTACACAAAATTGGATTAAACATATCAATGAACTACCATGTAATAATAGAGAACTTTCAATATTAATGAATTCTTAAGAATATATCTCGAAACTAATATGTATTCTTCACCAAGATATTTGGAAGAAAATGATTGACTATGTTAGAGTTGCTTATTACAAATTAACCAAGAGATAAGGTCAAAATCCTTCACACATTTAATGAGAAATGGGACTTAAGTCCCACATCAGCAATTTGTAATGGTACTATGATTGAATTTAAGTACGACGAGCTAGAGCTTAGGTTGTTTATTTAAGGTTTGTGTTGTTACCTTATTAAAAATTGAACGGCAAGAGTTCATCTTAAACTAGCTTGTTGTTTGAGGGGCCATTCGCATTGGAATAAAATAGTTCCTCTTGTGACCAAAAAAATATAAAAAGTAATCCTTTTTCTTACACATAGGGAAGTAGAATATAACCTTTGACATAGGATTTTGGAACATGGCACTTATATATCAGGTTTGAACTTTTAGATATAATTGGACTTACCTTAGAGATATAATTGAATTGATCAAAGTCAAAATGTCACAATAAATGTGCAAGTCATATTGCCATTAAATACTAAAAAAGTCAAGTTGACCATTAGAACCTAATATAAAGCTCCATATGACTTTTGAAAATTCACCATGTTCTAAAATTCATGCACAACATTCAATAAATAACTCATACTTGTTGTCTTCCAGTCATTTGTATTACCCCCAAACTATCAATTTTAGAAGAAATTTTCAATTTTTGGTTTCACAGTCAATTGATAATTGTTAATTAGGCCAATGACAATTTTTCATCAATTCAAAATTGGTGTTGACCATAACACCAATTTTGCTAATCGTGCACATATATGGATTATTATAAGTTTTTGAAATCGGAGAGATATTTGCAATGAATATTTCAATGATCTTGTTTCAAATGAATAAATGAAAAATATTTAAGTTTTATTGAAATAATTGTTTCATGAAGTCGAAGGAATGATGTTAAAATTCATTACTTACAAATCCGTCAATGAATAGATGTTCAAATTTTGAATGAATGCAAACATTATTCAAAGTTTGAAACCTACAAAATCTTTTTTCTCCATCCATTTCCATATTGGTAGATTCTTGTGCTGATTGTCCTAAATTTGTATTTTAGAGATTTTCAAAATTTTCTTTGCAAATCTTTGATACTTCAAGGGACACAATATGTTTGACCTCCAAATGGAACTTTTTCCTTTCAAGAAATGGACAATTTTGAAAGCAACTTGAATAAATAAATATAAGAAAAATATTCAAAATCACCATCATTGAATCTTACCATTTAAAATTTAAAAAAATAAATTCTTCTAAAAATCACAAACATTCAAACTACAATCAATATAGAAAAAGAAATCAATCTCTAATTTCAAATTTTATTGGAAAATATTGGTTGGTCTCGTAATAGATCTAATTGTGTGAATATAATTTGTGGATCATATTTTACAATTTTTGTTAATGGTCATTATTAAATTATTATTCAAAGTTTCATTTACAATAAGTCTTCACAAAAAATTGGAATTCCGGACTACCTGTGGTCCTTAATCCTTTAGCGCTTTGACATTCACTTTTTGGACAATAAATAGATTGAAACTCAGGTTTCATCCTCATTAATGCTTGGATGAAAGTCATCATAATTTGTGAAGATACTTTATCAAGTTGTTGTCCTATTTAATGGTTGGATTTGGTGTTATTATATATATTTTTCTAAAATTACAAATGTGCAAGTATGTCAAGTGGTTGACCAAGCCAAAATTGCCTTGATTCTAGTTGAAGACTAGACTTGCAAAAATGAGGTCATAGATTTTAAGAATACAAAAATTTCAAAAAATCACCATGTCAAGATCACCTCATTTCAAATACATTTCAACGAATTACACATAAAAGATGATAATATTTTGCTTATAATTGAATTTTGAAGGAATTTTTAATTATTTTTTTCAAAATTTATAAAAAATATTGATGGTCACATTGGTGAATCTAACCATGTGGATGGAATCTACAACTTTCATTGTATAGCAATTCCAAAATATTCTTCCAAATAATAGCACTTTATAATGATTTTTCTCAAATTGTCAATTTTGGAGAAGACTCTAGTCATTTAGGGGTTTGAGGGTTAAGACTTCCAAATTTTCTAATGAATGTAATAGACATGTAAAGTCAAAAAATTTGTTCTCAAATGACACAAAAAGCCTAACATGGTAACAATCCCACTTCATTGTCTAAAGCTTAACACCTAAAGGACCAAAGCCTTTTATTTGTCAAAAAACACCAGAAATTGTCATTACTCTTGTGAAGTGCAAAACTTTTAATATAGTGCGGGAGAATTTTTAGATACTTTGATTGCAAGATTTAAGTGCTTGAAGTGAAAAGAAACTTTTTTTGTACCTTGCTAGACTAGAATTTTTGGCTTTGAATTTTCTTAACTCAAATTTTTGCACTATGGATTTTAAATGAAATTTTTTAATGTTGAAGAATCAAATAGAAAGTCTCAAAAAATATTGAAAAACAACAACTTATTTCCTATTCCTAAAAAAATTGTTACAAAGAAGTAGGTAGAAGAGAGAGGAAAAAAATACATTGTTAATAGTTCTAAGATGAAATTTATATACACTAATTCCAGTGGTGAGATTATTCTATGTTGTCACAATATTTTTGCAAAACATAAAAACTTAGATTAAAAATGAATCCTATAAGTTAATTTTTTTGAAAGAAGATACACTTGATTTCCTCTAAAGCAAGAATTTCCATAACTTCCTCATCTCCAATGAAATGGAAAGAATCAAAGCTTCCTACATAGATAAAAGTATTTTCTATGAGAAACAACCTTTTTAATGTATTGTGAGTTTTTTTGTGCTAGTATCCAACAAATTGATTTTGAGTTTAGGTTTGCATAAATTTTTTTTGTAGGTGTCAATTGAAATAAGAATTATATTCCCCAAAAGCTAATGAATTTTTCTATCTTCAAAAATTATTTCAAGAAATCATGCCAAAAATTGAGATCATAAGAACCTATTGTCTAAACCTTGTAGTGTCCCTCAAGGAGACACTTGATTCTTCAAGGGTTAACTTATATATTTAAGTCAACTTTGAGAGGTCATTTTTAAAACTACAAAGGTTACTTTTGATGTGAAACACACACATACTGTTTTAGCCCTAATTGCAAAGCAAAGTCTTGGAAATATGTATTGTACAAATGATTGAAAATTCATTCATGAATTTACAACAATTTGATGGATGAAGAAAACAAGATTTTGTGTTCTTGGAACATGTGTGTTCATGGAATTTATTTTTTTCAAAATTTGAACATTTGATCCTTCAATGGTTATATATTGTAGTGGTGCATCCAATGGTATGGATCATAGTTCATAACTTTTTTTTTTTTTTAAATCATCACAATTCATCACTATCTCTAATCAATATATATTTTTAAATATTCAAAATTTAGAAACTTGTACTATTCAAGAAGGCCCTTCAAGGATGCAAAAGGGACCCTTGCCTCATTCGGGTAAACAATGTTACGAGGAGTTCATGGATGATGATTGGGTATAGTAAACTTGCCAATCACCGCACAAACAAAATTCAAATCCTTCTCCACTTAACCCCTAAAGGACCAAATGGTGTTTTTTGGCAACATAGTGATTTCGGGTAGCTCACTACGAATGGAAGTTTTATTTTTTTTTCTTTGAAATTTTCACACAACATGTGCCTGAGGAGTAGCTTTAAGACCCAAAAATTTTCATAACTTTTGAATACATGGTTAAAAAGTTATTGTATGATATGTTGTTTTCATTGCTCGGCGGGCAGCCCGGGCAGTAAAAAAAACTTCTGTAAAAATCACTTTTTAAAAAAAATAAAAATTTGAAATTTATTTTCCTGATTTACATATACATGAAAAGCTTTGAAGCATTCCATTTTGATTTATGAGATGAAAGTTATGAAGAGTTTTAGTTGTGGGTAGTTTGTGGGTAGTAATGGAATCTCTACTCTAAAATAAACTTTGAAGACCTTTATTTAACTCAATTTTTAATATTTTTGAAAAAAAAAAAAAAGTTGAGGTGTAGATTGTTTATTACAACCATTTAACCATTGGGATTGTCATTTTTCAATTCCATAAATAAATTATTAAAAATTCAGTATTTTGAATCATTCTCTACTTCTTTCAACTTACTATTTTTTTCCTATATGTTGTATAATTCCAAATGATCTAAAATTTTTCAAGCATGTAGCCAACATGACTTGAAGAATGAATCCAAAGAGTTACAACCATTTTGGACATATTTTCATAATGATCTAACCTTGTGAAGTGCAGCTGCCCGGATTTTTGTAGGGCCAAAAAATGGCTTTTTGTCACTTCAAATGCTAATATCTTGCAATCCAAACGGTGGGAATTTCTGAAATTTTTTCCTCATCTTTCCAAATACGCACAATACAAGATCATACTGTTACATTTGTCCAAAAATGTATTTTTTTCTAAAATTTGATACTTGTACTAGAGATGATAGTTTTGGAGCGTTTTTGGTGAAAACATAGTCAAATACATTTAGGGGTTAAATATTAAAACTTGCATGTTTTGAAATTTGGTGTGATCATTAAATGTCACATTAAGATTCACCTTCAAAAAATAGAATGCTAATAGATTTCCTCCTACAAATTTTATTGCAATCTAAAGGTGATGAAGCTAAAATATAATTGAAAATTCCTTGCAACCCTTCACCACACTATGTGTGGTCATTGGGCGGTAATACAAAATTTTGTTCCCATGGCAACAATTGTTAGTTGCATCGTGTGGTTAGTGTATGGTAAATGGCAAGTTTACTCTATACATGGATAAAATTTACTATTCCTTATAATTTGGTACAGATTGCTTCACTTTAAGATTTAGAGAGCAGCCCTATGGCTTGGTACTGCATATTGTATGTCCAATCATAATGATATAATGCCATCTCAAATTGATCAATAGCTACTTTAGCTTACCAGTAACCACTTACTATTTACCACTTACCACTCCTCACTATCCATTACAAATTTGCAATGTACAACAAACCTGATAAGTTCTACATGATTATAATTGCTAATGAGAACCCACTGAAAAAAGTAGTTGAACATTAAGTTACCAGTAGACAAAATCAATAACCTCATTCTCTTTCAAAAAACACACACTTAGTTACAATGACTAAGGTGGGTACACCTAAAAGTGCCACAAATTGGTACTGTGTCTAGTTACTATTATTAGGTTGTTCAGAATTTCATATTGTCTTGTTGGCAAGTGAAAGGAGGTTCTAATGCACCAAAGAACACGCCATTTGGATATAGTATGTAAAAGTTATAGAGGGTCAAAGTTTGTTTCTAAAAGCGTTTCTTCCACATAAGTACATAATTGGTTTTGGAAATGTACAGTCTCAAGATGGCAGTTTAAGGTTAGGTGCCGTTTTGGGGGGGGCCTAACATATAACTATAAGCTGAAAAGGGGCAACAACCTTGCCCCTGCCCTGCCCAAAAAATCCCTTGCCATTGATGTAAATCTAGAAAAAATGGACCTCCCAATGTTTAGGATTTAGGATATAGGGTGAGTTTTTTACAAAAAAATATCAATGTTGAACCCTTGTTGTTGATGTTGGAAATTAAAAAAGCAAGCCTCCACTCAATGTTGTCGATTTTGTGCCACTAAGCCAAAAAAAATCCAGCCATTGATGAGTGCTCCAATGAGGGTCGATATGGACCATTTGCTTCTTAGGGTTTAAGGCTTGAACTCTACACTTTTTTTGCTGGTTAGGGTGTATTTTGTAGCATCTTCGTCAATTTTGTCAACAATTGGTTACAAGTATTTGCTTGACCCTTGAAAGGCCCTTGGGGTCCCTCTATATGACTTGTATTTAGCCTTATAAACTCTTCAATTGTGGTATAATGTACAAATTGTGATACACTGTTATTTATGTACTATGATGGTCATTAATTTACTTTGTATTGAAAAAATTTGGTCAATGCTTTTTTGATCAAATACCACCAAATTCATAATATACTAGATAAGGTTGCAAAGGTCTTTCAAGCTCTTCAAGGGTTAAGGAGAATTCACAAGTCTTACTCTTGTATTTTTTTTCCCTCTTCAAGAGGTGCAAAGAAGAATCCCTTTGAGCGATTGAGGAGCGTATGTGTAGTTGGGAATTGCAAGTTATTTGTAATTGGAAGAAGAATTCGCGAGGCGCGTTTCTAGGCAAAAGTTTGTTGGGTTGTCTAGGTGAACGTAGTACCCACGATTCTAAGGTATAAGTCATGGCAATATTTCAAGCAATAACTTAATTCAGGGCACTACAAGTAGAACCTCCCTTAGTGCATGGTGTCGGGACTATGCACTAAGAGAGGTTTATGCATTTAGAGAAGCCATAGGGCCACTTGTCTTTTTATCTTGAAGCATGTGCCACATGTCTTTTCGTCTTAAATCATGGGCATGGACCACTTATTGTTTACAAACTCTCTTAATGCATATTATACACTAAGGGAGGGTGTACTAAGAGAGGTTCTACTTATATTGACCTCATTTTGAGAAGTTTCATCTTTGATGTACTTTGATTTTTTGAAGGACTAAATGTTGTGAGGAATTAGCAAATTAGATTCTTTAGCAAATAGTATAGTAGTAAAGATTTTAGAGTGAGATTGTTACTTGGAAATACTTATTAATCAGGTTGTTGGTGCAACATTAAGATGTGTTATTATGGGCATTAAGGCAGACCGGTGTCGAGTAGAGAGGCCTTGCCTTGGGAAAATGCGGGGCTTCTAGTTGCAACTAGATGTGGTTCAAATAATAGAAGATCCTGTGGCCAAAGTCACAAATATAATAATAAATCCCCCCAATGATGCCATATGAATCAAAATACTATCACCCTTACATACACCTCTCAAAAAGTGTCATGGAGTCTCAATATACCCCATGTATGGTAAAAAATTGTAGAAACAAAGTCATATCCTTTATGAACTCCCCTCGAAGAAGTGTCTAATAGTTGATTGAGTGCCACGTTCGCTATACAATTCCAAATTAAGAGTGTGATATGCCTTTGAAAAGATAACAAAAAGTTCTACAAACTCTTCAAAATTCACTCAAAACTAAGATACTGTACGACTTTTATGGTTGGTCAAAGTTCACCCTTCCCAATTCAAAGGCAGCTCACCTATACTTCACTCTCAAGCTCATAACTTTCACATACTACCTCCAAATCAAGAAAATAAAACCATTTTGGAAAGCTAACATGAACATCTACAAGCTCTCCAAGTTTCACTCAAATACAAAATACTTTCCACATTTCATAGCCTTTCAAAACTCACTCACTTGGAAACCCGAAAGTATCCCTTCACCCTTTCACTCTCAAGCCCATAACTTTCTCATAATACCTCCAAATCAAGAAAATAAACCTATTTTGGAAAGATAACATGAACATCTACAAGCTCTCCAAGTTTCACTCAAATACAAAATACTTTCCACATTTCATAGCCTTTCAAAACTCACTCACTTGGAAACCCGAAAGTATCCCTTCACCCTTTCACTCTCAAGCCCATAACTTTCTCATAATACCTCCAAATCAAGAAAATAAACCTATTTTGGAAAGATAACATGAACATCTACAAGCTCTCCAAGTTTCACTCAAATACAAAATACTTTCCACATTTCATAGCCTTTCAAAACTCACTCACTTGGAAACCCGAAAGTATCCCTTCACCCTTTCACTCTCAAGCCCATAACTTTCTCATAATACCTCCAAATCAAGAAAATAAACCTATTTTGGAAAGATAACATGAACATCTACAATCTCCCCAAGTTTCACTCAAACAAAAAGTACTTTCCACATTTCATAGCCTTTCAAAACTCACTCATTTGGAAGTTTGAGGCAGCTTCACAACACTTCACTCTCAAACTCATAACTTACACATACTAACTCCAAACTTCATGAGTGATAGCTTTTTGGATATACAAAAACAAGATACACAAGCTCTCAAAATTTCATTACCAAACTCTCCATGTACAAAGTACTATCCCCTCCCAAAGTGACGGCTTCCCTAAACAAACAAGGAGGAGGAAGAAGATGATCCTCAACCTCAACCTCCATGCCATCCACCTAAGTTAGTGGATTTTGGCCACTAAGATGTCACATGGGCTATAATACCCATATGGGCCACTTCCTATTCTCGATAAGTCTATCCATATCATCTACCTGGATTTCTAATCCATTAAAAATAAAAATAAAAATAAAAATAAAAATAATGAAAAAGGTAAAACAAGCTTTACCTTTTGTTTTTACAACTTCAAACAAACAAACTAACATATTAAAATATCTTCTGGTATAGAAATCAAAGAACTAAATGTTTGTCACATAGACGTAAAAAAAAAGAGTTCAAGTGGAGTATAACCCCATTTGTTTCTTGAAACTCTAGAAAAAAACACCTCCAATTGAACAAACAATTATGCATTTTCACATAATGAACACATTTACAATATGACACCAGTCTAGTTCCGCCAACTTCTTGTAACCGCCATCCTATATTTGGCCCCATCTCCACCATAAAACTCACCCAAATCCATTTGCTTTTTTGACAATTTCAATGCATTAATTCCAACTTGGATAATGTGTCAGTCTTTGATTGGTGGATATTCAAGTACTAATAGGTACATAGAATGGCAGTTATAGGTTTAAGATAGGACATTTATGACTCTAGTCTAAGGGCATTCTTGTAATTTTAGGGCAAACCACTTAAAAAATTCATAGAAATTACAATTTTAATCATAAAATTATAATTCCATTTGGGTTTAATTCGTGAAACATGTGCACACATCTAAAAAATATGTGCCCCTCTTGGAGTTGGTCCTAATATACTTAGATTGTAAATCAGGGTGGTAATAGGTTGGTCTATCTTAGTTGAAGATTCAAGCCCTCATGTCATTGTTGCTATGTTAGAAAGGTCGTCATTAGTTTCATGGAGTATATACCCAACTATAGAGATTAGGGTTTAAGAATTTTGCATGTTCATCTATAGAGATTTGGAAAGCTACGAACATTTTAGGGTTGTTCAAGATCCTAATTGCACTAGGACCCAAAAATTAAGCTTTGAACAAAACTACAAATTGAGTTTATAATGACTAAATTTTTTAAAAACCCTCATGACATATTTCTTTGAATAAAAATTTTCAAGTTCTCTTTAAAAACAACAACTATATTGTTTTTGTTTGCAATGGAAATCGACCATGTGTTTCAAAAAACAAAACAAAAACAAAAACTAGTGTACATGTTTAAGATTTTTGTTTTTGACACTTTGTTACTAGAAGCAGGCAATGTTTTACTATTCAATGTATTGTTACAACCTTGTCACAAAAAATTTCACTTCAAAGATTCTTATCTAAAATGCTTACTTTATTATGAATATGAGAGCTAGATTAGTTTTGGATACACTCATAATCAACAATTTGAAAATTCATAGTTTATTCATTCAATGACCAAAAATACATGCTAATAAAATGTGGATCCAAATCCTTTTTTAACCCCTAAATGCCGAGGCGGATGTTTTTTGTCCAATGAATGATAAGAAATTCTCATATATAGGACAGAAGTGCAACTATTCATCCTCGGAATTAGGGGTGAAAAGGGAAGATCTTCAACAATAGTTTGACTCCCAATGATTACTTTTGATTTTTTAAAGTAGAAGATGTCACATGGTTCCAAAATGCTTGATTTCCACGGGCACTAGCTTGGCGTTCAAGGGTTAATTGCTAACAAGACCAAAGAAAATTAAACTTAGATAAATCAATTTTTTATAATCATTGCCTATAGTAAGGGAAAAGTTGTCTCCAAATAGTTTATCCTAAAACAAAAGGTTACTATTTGACTTTATTACTATTTTGGCAGAGCCAACTGCAGAATGTCATAGTTTTTGCGTTGTAGCATATCTTACAAAATTTTCAGATTGACATAACTCATGAATGAATGATTTTCTATACCAAACATAAAAGATTTGCTTCTTATATTTTCATGTATATTTTGATCTTTGTTACGTTGAAAAAAACCCAATTCAAATAATCATGAAATCAATATTCATCATTCAATTTAAAGAAAAATGAAAATCTGTTTTGAACCAAATTTATTCTAACCGTTAATTTAAAGCAACATTATATTATTAAACAACTGAGATTGCAAATGTTAACCCTAAACGACCATGGGAGCCCGTTTTGGATATATTAATTCTAAAGGACCATAGAGCCTATTTTTTTATGGAGTGATTGAATTTATAATTTGGAATTTCCGAATGAAATCTTTAGGGTGGATGCCAATCATCCTAAAAGACATGTGGAGCTTTGTTTCATGTTATTCCAATAATCATTGCAAAATTTTTAAGTTATTTTTCAATTTCAATGTCGAAGTGGGTAGCTCAAATTTTATTCTAAAAGATAAACACTCAAATTTGTTTGATTTTTTAGATTAATATCTACATAGAAACACTTGAAACATTCATTCCAAATAATGAAGGTTATGATGAGTTTTGTTTTGTTGGCAACGAAGGTAAAAAAAAACATATGAAGTCATTTTTGAACTCAATTTTTGAAAATCTCCAATTAAAAACAAAATTACATGACATGTGTTGCATACCCAAACATTTACACCATTGAGATTTACAATTCTCAATTTTTTGTCAAAGATATTAGCAACTTTCCTCTTCCTTCATCAAGGACCTTCTTCAGTTTTCATTTTTTAAAGATGAAATTGAAATTTTCTTTGGTTAAATTTCTTATTATTTTCCAACATACTCACAAGGAATGCACAAATCATGGGATATATGTGGTTTTTATTTTTATTTTGAAAAATAGCGAATTTCGTTAAAATGGTAGTCATTCCACAACTTTGGAGCTTTTATAGTGTAGATTGCGCAATCTAAAATCTCTAGTTGTTGTGGATGGTTTAGACTATGTAATCTGAAAATGGCATATGGAATATCACCATTTTAATAAAATTCTTTGAGTGTAAAAATAAAACTTTGCCTTTGGAAAGGCAAGAAAAACAAACTTGTTGAAGTTGAATTAGAATGAACTTGCAAAAGGTGGGTATTTTCACTCAAATTTTGGGAGGATGTACTTGAATAAAGGTACCTATAGTTAGATATGTTAAAGAATAAATATAGATGAAAAATTTTAGCCTTATTTTGGATATGAGTATTTTGAAGCAATTTTGGGCCTCAATATTGCACTCATTTAGGGATAAATTTAGTTTCATTTCAACCAACTCACTTTAAGCTAAAATGGATTTTGCGCATTGAAAGTCTATGATCCAAACTCAACATTTTGAAAGAAACTCTTCACATTTAAAGGTAAAATTAATAATAATAATAATAATAATATTTTCTTTTTTGCAAATTGAATCCAAACAATTCTCATTGCTATACCTCAAAAAGTTGATGATAGAAAGGTCTTAAAACAAGTGCAAAAATATTGGGTGATGTGGATGTGTGACATCATGGAGGTAAAATCCTTGAGTGTAAATCGATAATGTCTAAAATAATTCAACCCCTTTTTACAATTCTTTCCCTCCATATTATCACATTTACATTATAACGTCATATGATATTACCCCCTAAATGCCCAAGGCTTTTTTTGAACTTTTTGGAATTTGCTTTACATCGAACAAAAAAACCAATAGTTTGATAAGTTTTATCAATTTGTTTTGAATTGTAACCATACAGAGTAAAACTAGTCATGTTAGAGATTACATGGGAAAAGAAAACACAACAATATCATTGGTGGATTGAAAGATTATAATGTTTGATCACAAAGGTGTTAAAATTGTGATAGTCATTTGAAGTCTTTGAATCCTCTTTTCACATGTCAATCTGAAAAATTGCAAACCAAAAAATATGAGGATAGTGGACAGAGTATGCACAATCCCAATCAATTTATTGCTTATCAAAATCTACTCTACAACTTTATAAAATGAATTTCTAATTTGATTTTTTCTCAAAGATCTAGTGCATTTGAAACTCATTTCCAAGAGCCTAGAAAATCAAGATTTGCAATGAACATCTTTGCACAAAATCTTGAATAGAAAAATCATAATCATTCATTTTCAAAATTGGATTTTTGATGCTAAATCTAGACTTAAAAAAGAAAAGAAAAATTCAAAACCACAAAGTATTAAAAATAGTAACATGATGAGGTTTCATTAAACTTCAAAGTATTATCAACACCAAAATTTGGTGCCTCGGGCCTCAGGCATTTAGGGGTTAACAGATGTGATAATCCAAATATACAGGGGGTTTGAACTAAAAACAATATTCCCAAAATTTTGATGCATTTTGGTACAAACAGGTTTTGATGACTTATAAGGTGTTTGTAACATTCTATTGCAATTGCGATAACTCACCCTTCCCCATCGACATCTGAAAAAGTACTCAAATCTAAAATTCTTTGCAGAGAGAAAGCATGCCTAACACCCATCTTCCAATTGCTTTTAGCACTTCCCACCAGAGATGAGCACAAAAAATAAATCTGCCCTAATGTATTGAGGCAGCTACTCAAGAGTTTTGGGATTCAAATCAGCATAAAATTCTGTTAAATCGAAATAAGGCGACACTTGGGAACTATCAGTGAAACCAGTAAATGTGCCAAGGGGATACCTAAATCAACGCCTAATCTAAATTCCTCTACTATCCTGTAATGTCTTGATAATGCTGGGCAAGAAGTTCCGGTCTAAAGAGAAACCAACCAATGCTTTTCTAATCTTAAAAATATCAACATCAAGTTAACAATTAGATTAAGCCTTCAATTCTACGGGAGACCTTCTAGGAACAAAACCCATAGCATTATATACATTTCGAAGAGTAGAATCAGCTAAAAGGTTTGCCTTTGCAGCTCCATCAGCGAGAACACTATCAAGGTAGCCCACATCTGCACTGACCTCGACGTAGGTTTTCTGCAAGCCCATTGTCACAATGAATCAACTAGCATACGAAGATGTGGGATTAAAATAGCGATGCTACGAGAGATTGTGTTCCCTGAGAATTTAGAAATGAAAACATTATGCACTGACTCCCTTATCAAGTAGGAACCTGCTCAAACTTCCTCACAGCAGAGATAGTTTTTGTCAATGCAAGGCCTCCGTTCTGATCCAAAAGCAACAAACAGACCTAGTTTAAAGCATGCAGACTTGAACGTATAAAAATAGTTTACCTGAATTGGTTGTAAATGTGCAACTACAGCGTCAGTAAGAACTGGCTTGAATTGTCCCCAGCTCATCCCTCCACACTCAGTAATTACTTCCTGCAAAAGCGTGAGTTGGAACCACTTCAGGCTAGATTGTAAGAACTCAAATCCTCTACAGATGAGACGCTTTGTTACCTTCATTCCCCAAAAGAACGCTGCGTCCGCACATCGGGTTCCCTATACTACTGTCCCAGACTTATGCTTAGAGTAGAAACTCATATACACCTATGCAACTACTCAATAGAAAGTAAATGCAGAACACTAACCGTTTCCAGTACTGTCTAAGAAAAGTCTGAGAGGTCAAATGACGGTACATCTTCTGAGTAAATCCTACAAACACTTCTAAAGGTAAGATTACAAAATTACAATCTACTATCTAAACAAGATGGGCAACCTTCCTGTCATTGAAGTATAGGAATGCGAATAGGGTTATCATCCAGTCATTAGATTCTAAACAGGCAGATTTCAGATGATTGAAGCACTAAAAAAGCCGCTCAAATAAAGTGGCCGAATCAGATAGACTGAGGTATAGCTGAAAAAAGCAAACCTCAGGTTGTGAAAAGAAAAACTACTGTGGTATGTACCTGCTGAGTCTTTCCAGTCACTTGTTGGTAAATTGATAGCAGATTGTTACATTCTGGCCTCTCCTCGTTTCCAAACTCCATCCTGCACATGTAATATTCTCACTAGTTCAAAAACTCGAGAGAATAACGTAGTAAAAAGCCAAACACTCTGTTTTTGATCACGTCACAAAATGTGGTAAATTAAACGGCAGAAAATGGTAACCGTAGATCGACCCAAAACATTCCAGAAATCTCTTTAAATCTAAATCCCATTAAGACCTAAGGTAAGAGACCCTATCTGGAGTGTACATTTCAAATGTACTCTACTGATACATTGGGTTACTAAGTGGAACATACAGTCACATGGCACAAATAGGCTCTCTTACAATATTTGTCAAAATTGAAAAAATATATAAAGGACATACATGGCGTTCAGATGACATACCCAATCAAGGAGTCTGTCTTGCACCGCTTAATCTTATTCGCTATTTGCTGTTCCAAAGCCACCAAGTAGAAAAAAATAAGGTTTAAACGTGAAGGAAAATGGTGCCCAACCCTTGATAGAGCTCAAAGTACCCATTTAGAGGTAGAGTCGCATGACATATACTGAATCCAGATCATATCATATATGCCTTGCCAATTTCACTTCAAAGCGCAGAGCTTCCATGTGCAGTACTCATAACTGAAACTTACATCAGGTGTATCAAGAAGATTGATTCGTGAGAGATCTGACAGAGCTGATTTTGACATCTGTGAATTCGAAACCATCAAACATGTAAGATTATGGAATGAATATACTCCGCAAGCAATACTAAAGCTCTACATAAGCTGTGAACGGAAAATAAGCACAAGGACGATTTGTGAATCGGATCACCTTTGCTGTGCCGTCTGTCAACGACATGACCCTGGCACACGACTCAGGGACAAGAGCCTCTGGGACCTGGAAAATGAGGGAAACAATGTTACAGAATGAAGAAATTTGTCATGATTTAGTGAGGTGATAAATGATTACAGTGAAATGAGAAGTTTCTAGGAACTTTTAGACAAAATCATAAAGAGAATCTTTGCCATGATTCATGAGGAGGTCACCCTTTAGTCACAATGATCATACAGAGGCTTCCCCCATCATGCATAGTGAGACCTCTCAAGCAGATTCTCTTTATGACAGTGTCTAATAGTTCCTGAAACAGGCTGATTATACTAGTAGCTAAACATTAGACTTTGAAGGAGTTTGCTGACTATTTAACATTTAGCCACCTGCTTTCTAAGCTCCATTGGGTCAGAGGCAAACCTTGAAAATTTTTCCACCTCGTCTGCAACCAAAAAAGAAACCCATATTATAAACCTTCCGAACTTCTACTTCAAAATTAAGTGTACAGCAATTCAGAGTGTTTTCTCAAAGCGTTGAATTTAGAAGAGGCACAACTAACCCGCCCATTTTCTTCCATTTTCGGCCACCATATAGATGGTTCACACGATCAGCCACATCTCGAGTAAGCTCCAAGTGCTGCCTTTGATCTTCTCCCACAGGAACAAGGTCAGACTGCAAGAACATGATTGATATGAGACATATCGAATATAAAAACCCACCACATAACTAGGCATGCGTTAAAATTACAGTTTTCAATGATTTTTGAACATCACAGAACTTTAGAGATGGCACTTCAGGAGGTCAATTAGGGAGTTATGATCTGATAGTTTTTACAATGTCGTATGCACCTTGCAAGTAAGGAAAAAGTACATGATTAAGTTGTGGCCTCCCTATGAATTATGTGGAAACTTCCACATAAATTGCATCATGCTTATCTTAAATCCTCATGATCAATATCCCTATGATGTCTAAAGATTCATAAAAAATCCTAATCTTGCATTGAACCATGTTACATTGTCACATAAGATGAACATGTGATTGGTCCGCTGGAGGATATCTACTGATCACATATAGAGAGTTTTGTGGGAAGAGGTGAGTCGCTTACTTGATACAATAGGATATCAGAAGCCATGAGCAATGGATATGTCAGAAGACCAGTTCCAATTTCCTCACCCTGCACATCAACTTGTGAGCAAAGTTCACCATTCTATGAAGATATATCGCAACTCAAAATTATAGATCAGGCATGTACTTCTACATTTTTAACGACGAAATTTAGGTCCTCAGAAGCCTCTCCAAAGGAATATAAACAGCTAATGCGAAATTTGGTTTCGTAAAATCAATTAAACTTGCAGAACTAGCAACCACTAATTACCAAGCTAATTAAATCTGAGATTCATATAATCTACAATGATGGTGATTTCTGTACACAGATTGAGAGCACAAGAGAAACCCTAAAAGTGTGCAATCAACTCACTGATTTGCGGGACTTTTCTTTAAACTGAATCATTTTGTTGAGCCAGCTGATTGGTGTAACACAACTCAGTAACCAAGTCAGCTCAGCATGTGCCGCAACATGAGACTGGACAAAAATAGAGGCCTGCAGCAGAGAAAGAAAATTTGGTGAATACAGTAGTCCTCGAGAGCATCACAACCCAGTTACACAGAGCTGAATAAGGTAACCCATAACGGACCTAAGTGCCCAAATGGTCATCTCCTACATTTTGAACAAAAGAGAGTATCAGAATTGGAGAACGTGATCTGAAAGTTCAATGAGAGGCCTAGTACAATGGGACAAGATTCTAGGGCTCAAAATCGAGCAGAGCCAGATGTGGAAGAACAACACAGTTGCGTGACTGAAATCGTGAACTGTGACACCCCTAATATGTTTTGCTTTGGCACTTAAGGGTTCCCCTTAAAAAATTTATCCAGGATTTTTACCTTAGTAGGATCGATGCCACATGCAATGTATAAGGCTGCTGAAGTTCTTGTTGACTTGGTGAGTTGCTCAACATCATGTGGCATCGTTATCTGTTAATACAAGGCAATCAATTCAATTCATATGTCGTCATTCCACCAACCCATTGGTACTGAAATCAGTTAAAAAAAAACACGGCTTGACGATTCTCAAAATAAAACACATCAGAAATCTGATTATTCCTGACTCCCCAAGAGACTCGCATTTCAATTCAACACCGTGAACTCGCCTTCTATCAACAGAGTTTAATGTCATACCGCATGGAGGTCAACAACGAGAAAAAATGTCTCGTAAAGGTCCTGTAAACGACCAAACGAAAGATCTCGTTACAATCCTCACAAAATCAGAAAAGAAAGACCTTGCACACATAATTACAAAATACTATGAACAATCTCCACAATCAACGAGAACATTGAACAATCAACGAAGAACATTGAATGCGTTGGTCAATAACATATGAAGTTGAACAAAATAAAGTCCCCATATGACTAAACCAAATTTCCAAAAAAACAACATGAGGTTCAATTTGGGCCTCTTGGTCCCTCAGGGTTTAAAAATGCGCTTCTGTCATTCTTCCAGGCATTCTAAAAACCAAAGACGTCATTAGAGAATGCAGCAATGTAAGCATTTTGAAGTTCAGGGTTTCAGGGTTTAGGGTTTAGGACTTTAGGACACTCTCATATGCATAAATAAATTTCTATCGCATCCACACCAAGTACCACATTCATGTTACCAAATTGGAGTTGGAGTATCTCATATATAATTACGAAACAACAAGCGAAAAAACAAAACAAATATTAAACAATTATGGCAACTGAAGCATGTGCATTGAGTTACCTGCAATGCAACCCATGACTTGATCGCTCCGAGATAATTTCCCAGATGAATCGACCCAGTGGGCTGTACACCCGACACAACACGTTTCCTGAACCACAACTCCACTTTCATGAACTCTTGTAAGAAAATATATTTCAGCTCTAGGTCTCATAAACTCATTAAACGTGTAATTTGTAACATTCATTTCTGAAACATAATAGTAAGATAGGGACACTCAAAATCGCCACTGGCCTAAAATCGCCACCAAAATTTTTCATCAATGCGTACACATTGAAGAAGTAGAAGTAGGCCACCTAAACACCTCTTCAATTCTAGGTCATTTACCAATAAGACTTTGAAGCTCCATAACTTTTACACATTGTATCCATATACTTTTTCACTTGCTAACCAAAATAATTACGTGATGCTAATTCGCACATGCCAAAAAATCTGACCAATCTAATAAAAAAAATAGGAACTCCGCTCAGTAGCGATTCATTTCGCGTGTACCGAAAAATACTGCATTAGCTTCCAGCTAGATTCTAGAGCTTACTTGATGAGTGCTCCATTCGCAACTGGTGTCTCGGTCGACGACGAAACTGAGGCTGCCGAAGACGAGAAATTCGCTCGGAAAATTCCGCCCGGCACAGCCAACTTTGTTCCAGACCTGATTAATTCAAGAAATAAAATAAAAACATCAATCAACAGAGTGTTTAGAATGGAATTGAAAATGCGAAAAACGGAAGCGCAAATTCGGTGCGCAAGTTCTTTGGAAGTGCAGACATCAATCAACAGAGTGATTAGAATGAAATTGAAAATGCGAAAAACGGAAGCGCAAATTCGGTGTGCAAGGACTTTGGAAGTGCAGAAATCAATCAATAAATGGGGATTCTCAGCTGGAAATTTTGTGTCCATACGGTTGCTTGGAAAAGAACGAGGCGGAGCGCACGAAGGCAGGGGGAGCTGCGGCGAGGCAGGCCCGCGCCATTGCTGCAAGTTGAAGATGAAACCTTGAGACGAAGAAGAGCTGTGAGGCGTAGTGGAGGAAGAGCGGACCCTTCTATCCGCGGTGATGGGAGAGGACCTAATTCCGTTGGCACCCTATCGCCATTTCAAGCGTATATTCAAATTTTGTTATAATTTTGAATTGTATGAAAACTCTCATAAGTTATTTTATACACTTCAAAAATTTCCATAACTAATTGAGAAATAAGATTTTTTTTTCATCAAATTTTAGACTTGTTGAAGTATTAAGGATCACATTTGTATAGAATGATTTTTCAAAATTTTCAAAATAATTTTTTTATTTTCTTAAAAATTTAATCAACTTTGTTAGTGGAAAAAAACTTTAGTACAAGGAATTTTTTTCAAGATTCTTTAGTAATTGGAATGAGAATTCTTTTAGGGACCTCATGGTAAGAATTTCACAAGCTGTAAAATTTTATTGAGTGAAAAATTATTGATAGACATATGACTCCCAATATTTAAATCAATATGTTTTTAAATAATATACTAAAAAATTCTCCAAGAAAATCATGAGAAATGAGACTTTTGGAGTAAAATATTTTCATTTTTAAATAATCTACTATATATATTTTATACACTTTTCAAATTCTCCATAATTTTTGGAGATTTTTGGAACTAATTATAAAAAATCTAAATGTTGAAAGTTATATTTTATTCAAGAATTTTTCACTCAATAAATTTGTAAATTTATAAAATTCTTACTACAAAATTCCCCAAAGAATTCTTGATCACTTACTAAAGAATCTTGAAAAAAAATTCCTTGTATGAAATTTTTTAATTTTTTCACGGATAATGAATTGGATTAAAAAACATTCATAAAAACACACTTTATTTTTTTTCATGCAAGTGAATTATTTGTACCACAACATGTCTAAATTTTATTCAAAATTTTAATTATGGTAATTTTTGTAAGTGTGCAAAATATATTTAGAGCCATTGTATAGCAATTGGATACATAGTTTCTAGCACGTGAGCTTGCTAGCATGTGAGCCTAAGATCTTGAGTCCATGAGCTTAGGAGCCTGGGCTCCTATATTATAGGTACCTTCCATAGTTATAGGATGTTTATAATTATAGGTGTCTACATTGTAAGTACCTATATTACAATCACCTTCCAAGGTTATAGGATGTTTATATAATAAGTGCCTAATTATATTATGACGTTTATGTTTTAGGTACCTATGTTTTAGGCACTTTCTATTGTTATAGTATATTTATATTATAGGTTTTTAGGTTACAAACACCTTGCATGGTTATAGGGTACTCATATTATAAGTATGTATGTTATAAACACCTTCAATAGTTGTAGAATATCTACTTACACCTAGGCTCAAGGCTCCTAGGCTCTCATTTCTAAGCTCACATGCTAGCGTCGTTGGTAGTGTGCTAATACAATTTCTAGTTGTTCATGTCACCTCCCATCCCAAAAACTCTTATACGCAAATTTCTCAAACATTGTGGGGAGGGGCAATACAACGGTGCTAGTATGTGAGTCCAAGAATGCGAGCTTGTAAGCATTGAGCCTACAATATAAGTACCTATAATATAGATACCACACACTATAGAAGGTGTATGTATCATGAACACCTATAATATGGGTATTTGTAATATATATACCCTATAATTATTGACGGTTTCTATAGTTTATAGGTCTATTACATAGATGTATAGTATTTTAGGCTCATGGACTCACACTCCTATGCTCACATAATAGCAACCCTCTCTCGACAACTGTCTTTGATTTTTGAAAGATTTACAACCCCTAAATGTCAAAGGCACCATATTTTGGTGTCAACTAAACTTTGAAGCTAAATAAAATCTTACAGATGACTATTTTTAATAAATTTTTTCTTCAAATTCTTTAAGTTTTATTTTCAGCATTCAAAATCTAATTTTGAAAATAATTGTGCATGATTTTTCCATTGAAGATTTTGTGCAAGGGTATCCTTGAATTTGCAAATCTTGATTTTTTAGTGTTAGGAGCTCTTAGAGATAAATACATTGGATCTTCACATCTTAAGGAAAAAAACATGTTAGAAATTTATTTTAAAAACTTGTAAAGTAGATTCAAGAAGCCATAAATTGATTATAGCAATAGTTATAAATGTTATGTTTGTTAAATTCATATTCTTTGTTGACTTCAATTTTAGATTGGATATGTACAGAGAGAATTGAAAGACTTCAAATCATTTTTACACTTTTCACACCCTATTGATCAAATATTATACTCTTTCAATCCATATGTGATAATTTCGTGTTTTCTTTTGTTATGTGATCCACATCACATCTAGTTTGAATGTGTGTGGTTACAATTTTTTCTAAATTGATATTACTTATCAAAACTTGGGTGTTTTGTTTAAATTTTGAACAAACTTCACAAAGTTCAAATAGGTCTTGGAAATTGAGAGATTAAGGAGCTTTTCATTGTTCTATTTTTTTTCATTGAGAGTTTTTCAACATTGGGTAATTGCCATTGAATCAATTCCCCTGGATTGAGGAGAAGTGACAAGACAAAAAACCCTTCATTGATACTTTTCTTGGAAAAAAGATCTACGGAGTATAATACTCCACTCTATAGAACTTTGTCAATTAAGGATAATTTAGGAATTTCTTTTCTTTTCATTAATCCATAAAGCTCCTTCCAAGTTTGAATGGTTTATGAGAAATTTGGGCATTTAAAATGAATGACCAGATTTTTTTTTCTTCATTTTAGAAAGAAAGATAAACAAACAAACTTTCAAGAAATCTAAATTTTATTAAGATTCAACTATTGAAAAAAATGTTATTAGTTTTTGTTTTGGACCTGAACTTACACAAGGACAACATGGTAACATCATTTTGCTTTGAAAATTTGCAAACTTCCTCCTAATTTGAGGCACTATCCAAATTTGAAGTCCCTTGATTTTTATGCAAAGGAAATTTGAGTTTGGGGGGTTGAAAGCTTGAAAAAATACATTGTCTAAGGCTCAGATAGTCTTGAAAAAAAACATTTTGCTCCACTATGTACACGTTCTTCTCATATAAGCATTACTCTCAGACCCCAAATATTTAAAATGAAACCCTAATAATAGAAAAATAAGATCTTACAATTAGAAATTCTAAAAAATGAATAAAATCTGATTAATGGCCTTTATTTTGAGAGTGCTGATTTTTGGCCATTTGTGAGTATTTACCACTATTTCTACATATTGATATTTAAGGTTTAACAAACTTGTAATGGTAAACAACTTTAAAAACTTCAAAACACATTTCTATCTACCATAACTCAAGCTAATAGAACAATATTAGACAATAATCAATTGATGAAGTGTTTGGCAATAAGTTTTTACTACTATAATCTCCAAAATGGTAGTTGAGGTGAGCCACGGTTGAAGTTGAAGAGTTGAAAGAGGCTAAAATTGCCAAAAATGAAAGAGGTGAAGGCAAACTTGAACACAACAGAGATGTGATGTGACCAATGATATAACACCCTATGAAACTTTTGGCAAAGGAAATATCCATTTATGAATGAAAATCTTTTGCTCTACATTCCACTTGCATAGAATCCACAACAAAGCCAAAATCCACAAGCAACACATGAATTTGCAAGGATTGATAGTATAATATTCAATAGAAATGAAATAACATTTGTGTCTTGAGTCGTAGGATGCAAACTTGTTTGTGGTAACATGGTCAATTCACTCTTTCCGAATCATTAATTATGGTGTAAAGAAAAATGTTGACAATTAAAAATAAAATAGTGGAATTGAAAGTTAAAATAAAGTTGTAGATGGATTCTCAGAGAATTTTTTTGGTGCAAGTGGTGTGATACAACAACTTTATGAAGGCAACTCAAGCCAAACTCTTGATTGCACGCATTTAAAATATTGTTCATGATAGTTTCAACAGTGAGTGTCTAATATAAAATTTCATTGGTTTCAATTATTGTTCATCTCTATGTCCATTAGTGTGCCAATTACATTTTATGAATCGCCAATGGTACAAAATCGTTTTCCAATAATGTGTTTCTTGAGATCTTTGTCTACTTGATCACAATCATGTTGCCTCAAACTCATGGTGGAAGAGAAGAAAAGTGGTTGTCGTCCATCCAGCAAATCAATCTTCATTAGTCAAAAAGAAGTTTTTGATCTGTTTTGGTATTCTAAAATGAATCCATTATGTGTGATCATGATCCATCTTGGCTTCACATGACCATGAAGATAAGGGACTACCTAGGCAAGAGACAATATGCACAACATCACTAAGGCAACTATGATCATGGCATTAGCTAAGCAAAACATAATGAAGTGCATCAATAGTAGGGTACGTAGTATATTTTAGTGTGAGACATACAACGTGATGAGTGCTTCCTAGAGAGTGAGATTGGGGACAAGGTGGTGTATCCAAAGCACACATGGTGACACACTATCACAAATATGGATGTTCATTGTGTTTGATTATAAGATCCAAAACCAAACCATACTCAAATAGTTATGGAGAGAAACCACAACTACTTGTTTCTAAGCAATCAATGTGGGGAGGCATCAATAATGTCTACACATATCCTATGGGGTGAAGTATCTTAAAAGACTAAAGACATCTTCACAATACAAAGCTTCTAGTCATCCTTAGAATTATTGTGATTTACAACAATTCAACAAAAATGAGTATACACATTGATCTTATAAGTGCATGCCAAATTAGTGACACCTTCAAGTAGGCCAAAAAATTATTTTGCCATATTAATTTCCTCGATTTTTTTCATGACACGAATTTGAGACTATGGTTAAATCAGTGTCACAATGTCACACACAAACACATACCAATAAAATAAACCAATGTAGCTTGATCTACTTTCAATTGGCTTCAATGAAATAATATTAATTAACAAATGTTACTTTGAAATTAATCTCTCAAGGACTAGAATATAGTATAGATTTCCCAAATTGTAAAGTCAAACATATTGCAAACTAAAGCTTAGAATAATAATTTAATGATGTAACAAAAGTTGTAAGTTATGATCTATAAATCATATCCATATCGTTAATCTACTATTGTACTACTTAATAATTTTCAATAATATTTGAAACTAAAATTGAAAATTCCTTCTAAAATTGTTTCTAGATTGAATGTATGTAACTTTTGTAGAGTTTCTTTTTCTTTGACTTCAAACTATTAACAAAAATCCTTTCAAAAGAATTAGCATTTGTAACAATTTGTGCATTCGCATTTCATCTCTTCATCATACCTTTGAGTGTTGACATTAGGATGTCCAAGCAACAAGGGTCTTGCAACTATTGTATACAATGTCAATTTTGTAAAATTGGTGACATTTCAATACTTGGGTGTGGTCCAGCTATGCACTGTAAACACTAAACACTAAATCTGTAATTGTTTTTATTTGTGGTTTGAAATAAGACCTTTTTGAGAATATATATCACAATTTTTGACTTGTGGAATATTTCCAATTTAACAAAATTGACAATATATCTAAAAATTCTTGGCAAGTGTAATGAAAAGCTTGTAGCAAGAGGAATGTTGCACATGAGGCATATGTAATTCATTTGATTGGAATTATGACATGGACTATAAACTCAAAGGATTGTTATTTTCTCTTTGAAGAGAGGTTTTTGTATACTTGAATTTGTTCTAGCTTATTATTAATTGCCTTATCATGGTGAAATTGAAAATTGGAATGTTATAATTGGAATGGATGTAGACACATTAATTCAAATTCCAAATGGCATGTAATTATAGTGAAGAAGGTGCATTGATACTTTTTAAGTGCACAATTTGTCCTAAAAAATATTTGACTACTTTTAGATTTTCCCATTCACTTTAGACTCTAGTGTTACATGGAACATTTGAGCACTAGATTTTTTAGAAATTTAGAATAAATTATGAAGACTTTTGAGGATTTTATATGACTTTTGAATCAAATTTGTGTAGATAGTTGAAAAGACCTCAACAATTGTAAATTTTATCTTATTATGTATCAATGTCAGTAGGATTGGAGAATACTCATATCATTCATATATCTAATAAGGACTATGACTATGTTTCATAAGAAAGTGCCCAATATTGCCTCATTTTGGTTTGTCCACAAAACTAGAAAAAAAATTGAAAGATCATAGCATTCAACATGAAAGAGCAAGTTAAATTTCCTTTTTGATCATAGATTAAGATTGACAACCATAGCAATGAACATGAAAGAACAAGTTTTTTAAAACTCTTCCCAATGCTGAGCTTTCATCCATCAAACTTTCAAACTTCGTAATAAAAATGAAAATGTCCTACAACTTATTGCATACTGTAATGAAATATTTTTAGAAGAAATCAGTTTTGCGAATGTAAAAACATTTCAACCCAAAAGATATGACATCTTCTAGAAAAACTACTAGAATAATACTCCCTCCGTTTGGAAATAGTATATCCATTCTCAATGGTGATTGCACTGAGAATGGATACACTACTTCCAAACGGAGGGAGTAGCAGTCTATAAGTCGGATATATGTGAAAATAGTTAGATTGAGAACACACTCCTGTACAAAAGATAGTGACATTAAGAACACTCTGCTCAATTGAAACAATCAACACTGCTACCTATAAACTAACACTAATAGTATTTACTCAAAACAAGGCCAAAAGAAGAAAAAATAAGCATCGAATCCTTACTGGCCACATACTTCAGATTGATTACAGCAAACCGCTTACTTCTATCTACCAGTTCAAGCAGGGTCTATTTGTCTCCCATGAAATAGGAACCCTGCTGATGAGGTTTTAAAGACAATTTTAATAAAAATATCTCCTCAAGAATCTTGTTAGGAATACGCCATCTTTTGGTGAGGTGTCACAAAAGGCTAAAGGAGGAAATATTTGGGTTACAAAATGCCATGGCCTTTCATTGAAGTTTGATGTGCGTGCACAACGTTTCTGTATCTGCTCTCATTTGATGATGGCTGTAGATAAAGTGAAAAATCCAATGCTAAAACAGGTCCAGAATCCTCCCCGAAAGGTGATGCACCCATCCTGAAATTTCAAACATAAAATTCCTTCACTCTCACACTATCGATATCTCAATCTAATCAATGCTAGAGGCTTCCTTACTGCTCTTATACAGCTGGATAATAGTGACTTGAGCGGGTAGCTAAGATACTCCTTCCATGATCAATGACTTCAGCACTTGAATATCAAAAATTAAAATACTATGCACTGAACAACACGGGATGCTAACAATTCGTCCACCACTTCTGCAAAAGTCTTTGAAAAAGACCTACCAGTTGTGAAAGCTTTAAAATTAGTTATTCCCGAGACTACAAGAGCCTACCCGAGCCCACATTTTTCTACTAAACGAACAAATGATCCTTTAGGAGTTAAAAGGTAAAGGTTATAGGAGACTAAAAGTTTCCGATGTAAACATCTGAGTGAACATCCTGTAATATCTGATCGATGCTCACGGAGTAAAAACTCTAATAAAAAATAGACTCATAGTAAACATTATCAAAACTATCAAAACTATCAAAACTATACTCATAGTAAACATTCATGAATAATCCTCTCAACTTTAAAACTGCAATACATTATGCGTACCATTCAAATCAGCCGTCACCTCCTATTGTTGATCACTTGAACACCCGTGAAAATACAGTCAGTGCCTGTGTCCTCGGATAACTCGACACCGTCCACCCGCGTCCTACCAGTGGAACCTCAACCTGAGACTGAACCTGAACGATGCAAGCAGTGACCTAAACCAACATGCAACAGAGAGCAATCCATCAAAAGAATGCAACCAGGTATAGAAGCCAGCATGCAATCACTTGGTTGATGCCTTCAAAAAAAAACTCACCCCGGACCACATCTTGGTGGTGTCGGTGGTGCTGACTCTTCTGGTTGTTGTACTATCTTTTCCAATCTCAGTTCTGCAGCTCAACTCGTCGGACACAGTCCCCTCCACCGAGGAGATATCAGGGGTCCCACTTGACCGGGTGAGCCTCAGAATGGGCTGCCTTGATCCAATTTAAGTCCCTCCAGAACTTCTCGTTGAAGAGGTACTGGATCATGACGAATTTTTGGCCTAAGAAATGCACCTCGTGTGCCTGGGACAAGTCTCGGCTGGTTGAATATGCCGACAGAGGTAGGGATCTTCTAGGTGCAGACAGCGACCACTGCTGCTTTGGAACACCACGTAACGGGGCAGCTTGCACGGGGGGGGGGCGCATGTTGCAGAGTAAGTCTACATGCACCAATTAAACGACATTGTTAGTACTCGCGGATCCATGAAGGACAAGATATCAACAGACCAATGACATCGTAGCTGCCAATCACATGCCTCATTCAAGTTTCCGACTGATCACGAGGCACTGCCCACACTCTTAATGCTGGTCTAACGTGAAAGACACCAAGCTCACGAGCTAAAATTGCACAAAATCTGGTGGATATTCAATACTCAATCTCAACCACCTATCGCTTGTTCTTATAGCGTCTACTTGCCATCCCAAGGGCACAATCCAGCACAACTAATTAATTAGTTACGAGACAAATCCCCAAACGTAATTCATCCGGGTGATTTATATATTTTTTAGGGCAACTGAAGTGGTATGTCACAAGAAGATGACTGTGAGGAAGTACACATAGTGGCAACCCTTTCCCAAAAGCATCACTAGAGATTCTTGCCTACAAATTAGTCACATATGGGTCGCAAGGATGTACACAATCTGAACATGCTGGTGTAGGCCTGTAGGATTGGATTTACGTACAAAATAGTCAAAATTTTGTCTTCGATCAGTGCACCTCCTCGGGGTAGTACATACTCATTGTACTCATGATCAAGGAAATTCGTTCAAGTGTAGTCTCCAAGTGCAGTTCTCATGCATAAGCAGTACAAACCTTTAATTCTATTGCTGGATACACTAGTCAGTGACGCAGCGCTCAGGGCAAAGTTGGTTAGCCATCAACTTGATCTTTAACGATCCTAGCAATTTGTGATATGTTACAGGGAGTTGTTTGTACCATTCTTGGAATATGTTGCTCGAGTAGCTGCCATGATAGGCCAGACGCCGAGTCTTTGATGAGTGGCCAGGAATAAAGCCACGAACGGAGCGCTTGGACCACCGGAAATAGTACTGCGTGACAATAACGAACTCAGATAACTACAAACTTCAGCACGAAGTAAACGTAAATCTAAACCTGCAATAAGAAAATCAAACAACGATAGGTGATGAGAACAGGGTTTACCTCAAAAGCAAGTCATATTTCACAGAACTTTGAATCAGACAGGAAACTACTGGAATCTGATAACCCAGACAGAAACGAAACCACAAATCCAAGGTTCCCCATACTAACCACACAAATTTCATTATAATATTTCCTGTAATTTCATGAATATATTTCCTAAATTTCTTGTGATGAGAATATCTCACCATCATTACTCGCGTTGTTGGATACCATCGCCGCTGCTCATATTTGTTACAGTAACGGTACTCCAATTCGATTCACGAATTCATGCACTCCACGTCTTGGTAGAATCACTCGCTTATATCCATTCTAACCTTGTACATTGGTCTCCGTATGATGTGGATTGAGAAGCATCTGGATTTCACTATTTCAAAAGTATCCGGGCAAGCTATTTACTAAGCACCTTTCAGGCTTCTAAACGTACATACTAGGTTCAACATGAAGGGGCAAACTACATATGGTGCAAGAGATGTTTATCTCCTGGAGCACCTTGGAACTGCAGAAACCCCAATTCGAAACCCTCTTTGATAGGTGAAATCTTTCTCGAGCAAGCCTCTATGTGACACAACGAGATAGATCAGCACGAGAAAACTCATGACCCGATCTGAGAGAACTGTCAACTTATAAATACAAACTTCTTTGATGAACGTGAAACTGTATACACAAGGCGATTACTGATCAGACAAATTGATCTGAACAGCATTAGGTTTCCTAACGTTGCTACGAGATTATTTGTAGCTCTCCAACCAAAAGGCGCGTAAAATAATCTTTTCTCTGAAACCTCCTTTATAGCACCTCTGACTAGAACAATCTAACCACAATTCAGTTACAACCTAAAGTACCTATGACACAGTAATTCAACCTTGAGAATAAAACTCCAGAAAGGTTAAAATCGCCCAAATCAATGCGATTTCAATCAACTTTTGGCAGTCTTTGAGTGCTTCACGAGCCAGTCAATGACCATATCTATGTTGGTTGAATTTTTGCATGAAATATAATAGCATGCCACCTCCCTGTCGCTCAATGCTTGAAGCCCCCTGTTTCCAAACCAAGAAGCACACCACCATCAGCACTATTCTAAAGCACAGAACCTTTCAAGCATATTCAGATTTTCACAAATTAACTCTTTCAATAGTCGAATTCGTGCAAAACAACAAGGTTCCTGTTTTGTCATAAACAAGGTGTGATGAAACGAAGTCTGAGGGTGGAGTAAGGGAGCGTACATTTGATCAATGAGCGCTTGCTTCGAGATTGCCTCAGGCTTGTCCATTTTGTTACCCAACACAAGGAGTGGAATACCATGGAGAGAAGGCTTATTCAGTAAATCATGGAGCTCATTCCTGGAGATTGCAATGTTGTCTCTGTCTGCAGCGTCAACTACATACCTGTCACATGAAGCAACACAAGCAATCTCAGCACGGATATTTTGACGGCTCTAAAAAGAGGAATCATTAAATTATATACATGATTGAAACTTCAAAAGAAACTCCACATCTCAGGAGACAAGAAATCAGGTAGAGAGGGAACACTTAATCCCTAAAGGATCAAGAGTCCCAAATTGAGCCTCATGGTTTTCTTAGCAATTTTAAGTAGGTCATGAGAACATTTCCTTTGGCCTAAATTAAAATATAAAGAAATAGATATTGACAAAACAATGCAATGTTCTTCCCTGATTCTAGTAATTTAAAATTAGTCCCCATCTGAATTATATTTTTCTCGATATGGTCAACCGAATTGATCGTTTTCAAATCATGAATTCTTGGTCACCTTCAGCAAAGTATTCACGGAGATTCGCACATAAGAAACAAAAAACTGACGTGAAAAGTAAACATGATACTGACATAGTTACCAATTATAGAGAAACGATGGACACATAGAGTGCTTACACAATGGCCGACACCCCACGGCAGTATCGCTCCCACATACTACGAAAACGGGGTTGACCGCCCAAATCCCACAGTTTGATAGTCACATTGCCTTTAGACACCTTCCGCATATTGAATCCCACCTTTCCACAGAAACCAGTACAAGCTATCAGTTGTGATACTTGAAAGACAAGGTAGATGTAGCGGATCTATACCTGTATTTCTTGAATTCAGTAGTGAACAGAAGCTAAATATAAAGTGCTTCTCTTATCAACGATCACCTATCAATGCCCTGTACAATCCCATGTAACACAAAAAATAAAAAATAAAAAATAAAAATACTTACAGTGGGAATCATATCTTCGCTGTAACCACCCGTCTGAACAATAGAAGCACAGAAACCAAATACCGATAGTAAGCACATCATAAAAAGAGACATAACACCAACCAGAATAACCAATAAATGAAATTCACAATATTTACACATCTATCGAGTCTTATAAGGTGAAAAGAACAAATACTGCATGTCATAGAAAATTAAATGCATATAAAAAGAAGCACTAACCGCGATGACGTTGACAAGCGATGTTTTCCCAGCATTCTGCAGACCTATTAGGGACAACTCCATCTCTTGCTTGAAAAACAAGCTGCCACAATCAATTTCTCCCCAGAATCAGATTCCAAAACATGTCAGATTCTCAATAACTTACCCCCCAAAACTAGCACCAGTTTCACATCACTAAAACCCTACAACATGCCCAAAGCTGGCCCCGGAACGCCAAATTGCGCAAATTCACTTACCTTCGGAGCCAATTGAGAAACGAATCCCACATTCCCATCATCTTTGGAGCCGAGCAACTCCCTGTCCGAAATCCAGAGAATCCTCAACTCTCTCGGATTCCTTCCGCAGTAACAACGTGTCCGATCCTCCGTCAAAACGCTCTCACAAAACACTGCACCAAAAACACAATCACAGACACAATCAAAAATCCGTTAACAAACCGAAAAGACCCAAATCCCTAAATCAGACAACCGCAAAACTCAAAAACCCAAACCGACTTTTCCCAGAGGAACGAAACGACGTGTAAATCCCAACCGGATACTTCGATACACGATGGACCAACAAAGGATGAACAAAAAGCGCATCCTCATCAAATCGAAGCAACAGCAAACTCATACCTCGAGATGATCACAACAACAAACAGTGCTCAGGCGTTCCACAAGAGCATCAAACGTTGCGCTGAAATTCGAGCAATTCGAGAGATAACTTAAGCGAGTACTCAAGGGCAGGATTTGATCAAAGCGCGCCACATTCCAAGTAAGAATAATGATAGAGTGAGAGCGAATGTCGTGAAAACGAAGCAACCGACTGCAATCGTGAGTGCGCAAAGACAGAGAGAATAATCTAGGCTGAAGGAACCACTTGTTGCATATACCCTGACTTCGTGGTTCTCGATCGTCGGGTCCGGGTGTTAAGAAGGAACCACTTGATGCACATACCCTGCCGTACTGGTTCTCGATCATCGAGGCCCGGTTGTGTTAATTTTCACTGAGGTAATTACCGTAAGTGAAGGTCTGATTTGGCACTTAGGTGCGAAAATTGAATTTCCACGTCAGGTTCTCAGGGTCCACGTCATCTCCCACCATTCACAAGATGATGTGTGTCACTTTAAAAAAACCTTAATTTATGTTGAATCTGACCTTCACTTACGGTATACCTAATTTCAATAATGTTATTAAAATTGAATCCCTTCTAGATTCTTTCCTAAAATATAAACCCTTTGAACATGAGAGGGTCTAGGGCCAATTTCCAATACACTTAATAATCAGCACTTTCAAAATCATAGTTTATACATATATAACATGTCCAAAACATATTATCAAAGAGAAATCAATGTGAAATCCTCATGCAATAGCCAACAAGATCAAACATAATTGACCATAATTCATTAGAGAAAGTTTGGACTCTCCGGAGGGCTGCCATGAAGTGCCAGTAGGGACCCTCACTGTATTACATTTGTTTTGCTTGAGGAACTTTTCCCCTATTTTTGCACTTCATCACTTCCAAATGTCAGAGCATTCATTATGAAGTACTATTAGTTAGGGTTGTGACAAGTGTTGTTTTGATATTTGAAAGCACCCGTGAAGCACATCCCTCTAACAATTGTGGGATAGAAAACTGAAATATACTTTTGAAACTCCCAATATTCACACAAGGTGAATCTTTGTTTTGTCAGAAAATTCCCTCTCTTGAGTAGCTTCAATAAGCTCCAGAAATAGACTGGTTTGTCAAACCCTAGTAGCCCTCCAGAGAGTCCAAACTTTCTCTAATGAATTGACAGAAATATAATTGACAATTTAAATAATAGAGACCATACCATTGATAGAAAATGTTTGAAGTTTGAAGCTCATAAACATGTTAACCCCTAAAGTTCCTTGACTATGTTATCACCAAAAACCCTAAAAATTGCCATTTCTAATACAAGTACCAAATTTTTGAAAAATATAATTTTTGGACACATGTAACCGTAAGATCTTGTAGTACACTAGATTGACAGGATGTGGAAAAAAATTTCAGAAACTTTCACCATGTAGATTGCAAGATATTAGCATTTGAAGTGACAAAAATCCTTTTGGGGCCTTGAGAAAAAACAGGTAGATGCACTTCACAAGGTCACGTTTGTATGAAAAAATTTCCAAAATGGCGGGGTTTCTTTAGATTCATTCTTCAATGCAAGTTGGCAACATACTTGAAATTTTTCAGATCATTTGGAATTGTGCAACATATAGAAAAAAAATAGTAAGTAGAAAAATGTAGAGAATGATTCAAAGTACTAAATTGTTAACAATTTATTAATGGAATTGAAAATTCCCAATCCCAATGGTTGTAATGTTGTAATGAACAATCTACATCTAATATCTTTATTTTTTTCATAAAATATTGAAAATTGAGTTAAATAAAGGACTTCAAAATTTATTTTAGAGTAGAGAATCCATACTTGCCTACAAACTAAAACATCTCATAACTTTTGACTCATTGATAAAAATGGAATGATTCAAAGCTTTCTATGTATATAGAAATCTAGAAAACCAATTTCAAATTTTTATTTTTGAAAAAAACGATTTTTTCAGATCTGCCCAGACTGCCCGAGTTGAGAAACAAACTACATATTAGGCCATAACTTTTGACTCATATTTTCAAATGCCCTGAAATTTAGTGCACATGAAAGATATTCCTCGTCCACACCTTCTCTTAAAATTTGGACTAAAAACATAGAAAACTCTAGTCACACGTACCTGCCCAAAAAAGTTATGTTGCCAAAAAACACACCTTGGTCCTTTATGGGTTAACAAATACAAACATTTTAATCAGTTAGATACCTTATGCTAAGATGGTTCATGAACTGAACATTTTAGGTGTAAGCTTAGTGAATTTATCCAACATTTTACAAACTACACCAAAGATTGTCAAGATTTGTGAAAATATTTTAAGAATATTCAGAAACACCTACCAAATTTACAAAGCATTCATTAAAACTATATTTTACTTGTACCCTGAATCCAAAAAATTCTGGCACCCAAACTGCCTCTGTTTCAGATTCCTGCGGCCTCAGTTAGTTTGGTTTCCTGTACGTTTCCCCCTCTCCCATGCCGGGTTCTTGACATTTGAATCCCCCCTTTCTTGTGTGAATCTCTCACCAGTCAAGAAAACGTGAATTTCCTTTACATTGACAAATTTCTTTACTTTCAAATGTACACTTTAAACGCAGGGACTCTGGCAATGAAAATCAATACAGTCCCAATTTGAAAGCTTGAAATTAATTTGTGCAGTTGAATGTCATAATTTTGGCGATCTGATTTGTGTCAGTATAACGAAGTTGACGTTTTGGAAGCATGCAGTACTCTAAAGTCCTCAGTTTGATTCGACCTTCGTTCACAACAGCTCTTCTTCTGTTTTTCCAAATTGTAACAGACTCACAATTTGGGGTATCCATGATGATTCCATAACCGAGGAATTTTAAGTTTAGGGTTGCGTTCTTGTAATCATCTCCGCAACTGGTTGTTTTTACTTGTGAGTACGGATTTCTCATCAGTCAAGAATTGATGCATGCATGCTCAAGTTGTTGGAGTCCTCAGTAGTCTGTCACCGTACTCCCTCCCACAAGGACCTTGCAGTGTTGGGCGTGCTTGTGAAATCATCCAGAGCTTGTCTGTAAAGGAGATTTTTCAGATTGCTTGTAATTAATGTGATAGTTGTTCTACTTGGAATTTGTACCTGAGAAGTGGGGTTCAAGGGACAAACAACATGCCGGTGGATATATGCCAACCTCCTGCGGGGAAGAGGTCCTTGACACGATCTGCAGGGGCGTCGTCGTTCGACATTTTCAGAAGCAAAGATGGCCATGACACAAAGTGTGATCCTCCGTTTGCAAGCCGTGTGTACAACGATTCTGTTGTGGAGAAGCGGAACCCCTTTCTGGAGGCTGCTCGAGATATTCATGACGCCGACGTCCGAAGTAGTGACAATCCTAGACGCTCGAATCGGCCGATGCAGGTAGACTGCCTAGGTTCAATTACTGCGGCTTATGTTGCATTCTTCAGCAATCTATCTCGTGCAGAGAAGGCATATCAGATCTCTATGTTCAAGAGCCCAATCTGTTGAGGCTGTCAGGTCTATGTATGAAATTTTATGGAATCTTGAAAGTGAGAGAACACAAACTGGTGCTGCTGCTTACATAGCTTTCTTCAGTGATTTCTTTATTGCACGTTAGGTAGGAGGATACTCTTTAAGCATTTGATCAATGTGTAGGAGCTAGTGTGTACAGTTTCATTGGGATATCAGTATAAAGCTCTCGAGATCGCCTAGGATACAAGAGCGAAATCTTAGTGGTCAAACATTGAAGGGGTAATAGACAACCCTATTTTCTATTTAAAGATCACTGGTCATAGACATTTTTCCAATTCTTACTTACATCTCTTGCTAATTGAAAGCCAAACAAGTGTATTCCAAGAGATGACTAATTAGTTGTTGGTAACAGGATCAGTCGAGAGGAGTTGGGATCAGGTCCTTACTAACAACCTTAGTGTCCTCTTCCTTAAATCACCATGCTTAAAGAAACTTTGGCAATGAGTTGAAGCTCACCAGTTTTTGAGTTTCTTGTGCAGCCATTTTTGAGAGGAGAGAGCCACATTCGGTTTGGCGAGGCCATGACCCCACAAGAAGCTGATGCATCGCTTGTAAGGTGAGTTGGAATTGATCACTCATTCTTTCTCTATTGGATAATGACACTACCACATTTGCGTTTGGAAATGGTTGGTCTGGGTTTAGACTTATCTGTAGGTTACTTTGTCAGGAGCTCCAAAGCAATCCCAAAAGTCTACAAACTTAATTCTAAAGCGCAACTGTGGAATTCACAACTTGAGAAAATTTGGAATAGAGTTCGAAATTCCATACTAAAGTTCTGAAATTCCGTAGGTGCACTATGGAATTGAGTCTTTGAACTTTTTCGATTTCTCTGGTGGAGATTGCTGGGTGTGCAAGGTCCTCACTTGTCACTGTTGCATGTACGTCGTTTTGGCAATTGCAGGAGGCCTGGTTCGGAGTGTAAGCAGCGGGAGTTGACAGGGCACCACATTTTTGAGGGGCCGAATCCAGGGCAGGAAAATGGCGTTGGTGATGGATCGGACATCACTGGTTGCTGCCCTAAGGTACTATCGTTCCTCTCTGCTGCAAACACACGTGACTTCAGTTTGCCACTGAAAACACCTTCATACTGTAAGGCAAAAACCAGCCCATATTGAATCCCTTGTAACACCATTTTCGTAATTGAAGGCTAACCAAGAGTATGAAAAGATTTGCTGCTCTTAACGTCTCCAATACTCCACCTGTATAGGAGATGGGATCAGGCCCAGAACAGTTTTAGTGTCTAAATTTTATCTCAAAGTACTACGTTGTCTATATTCTTACACATAATGTTTACTGATCTCCAGCGGCCCAGCTCTAGCAGCAAAACGCAGGAGCTTGCAGGCCACAACGTGTTCGCCTTCGCCAACGCATGTGACACGCCACCGCCACCTCCAGTAGTGCCGTACATGCCCAAGGAGCGGGTCATCCCACCCCACAACATGCCCCGCAATGTACGCATCCTGTCAATCTAAATCCATGTAATGCAAACGCTTGAAGGTTCACTTGTCATGTCCTGCTAAATTTGTAGTTTCTACTTGAAGACCAAGTTAAGTCCCATCTACAATTTTCTTAAAAGTTTACAGCTACACCAAAATTTGTAATTTACTGTGGGAAACATTAATTGCAAAGAAGTTAAAATCTATTCCAAAATTATTTAAATTTAAGGAATTTGAACTCAATGCAAACATCAATTGTTGTCGTCAATGGCGTAACTTCCTATGGTCACTTACGGATCTACCAATGCTCATTTACAAAAACTGTAAGAAAATCATTCAAATTCAGCTTGTTTGTACTGATTTCTAACTACAATAAACTTCTCCAAAAAAACAAGCTAAGTACAAATGTGTTGTAATACTTAAAGTATCCAGATCAGGCTACTGTACCTTGAACAATGACATTGTGAAACAGTTTGGATGTTCGGGTGGTAAGATTCCGATCAAGAGGTTTGGGTGTGTTGCTGTTCTGGGAAGTCACAAAGCTCACACTTTGAATGCGTTTTTAAATGCAGCCCCGAAAGTTCGAGAGCCACATCCTTGGAGCCTCAGACTGCGAGGAGCCAGCGACAACGAGACCCACAACGTGTCCCTCCTCATCCTCATCTGCATTCGAACTCCAGGGCAACGGCAACGACGTGTTTGCCCGGGCGAGACTGGTGGAGGAGGCGAAGACACGGGCGTTTCAAGGAAACCACATCTTCGAGTTCAACGACGAGCCTCGGAACGAGGTGGAGGACGAGGAGCATTTCAGCCTGAGTAAATTAGCACGGCGGCGTGACATCCGTGGCAACGACATCTTCGGAGACGGCCATCCTGAGAATCCTTGGGACCTGCCCACGCCAGCCCCTTGCGGAAAGCGTCACGTCGGCCCTTGTTGCCAGCGATCTTGGGATGTAGACCCGCAGGCGCTCATGGTGAACGATCTGGGTCGGTACCCTGCAGCAGCGGACCCAAGCTTATAGAATTGTAAGCTTGTTGGAACCTTTGGCCTTGCATTACATTCTAGAAGAGAGAATGAGATTCTTGAACAGAGTAGGTATTTGCACCCAGAATCGCCACTACTTAATTACAATTCACACTAGATTGGATGGAATTTGGATGGAAAAGGGAGAAGGTCTACAACATCACAACCAAGCTCATAGAATCGTAAGTTTGTTGGAACCTTTGACAATGCATTACATTCTTGAGCAGAGTATTAGATTCTTGAATAGAGTAGTTATATGCACCCAGAATCGCCACTAAGCATAGATTAGCTGGGATTCGGATCAAAGAAATAGGACTGCAGAAGTAGATGCTGACAGCAACATCAGAACCAAGCTCATGGAATTGGAAGCTTACTGGAACAGAGTATAACTTCTTGAATAGAGTATAAGATTTTTAACAGAGTAAGGTGTGTGAGTCCATAATTGCCACTTATTGCACTTCAGCGAAGACTGACTGGAATTTGGATGAAAAAAAAGTGAAGGCCTGAAGAAGTAGATACTGATAGAAATAGTAGAAAACATTTGTCCAATACTGGGGAAGCATGTCCTCTCAACAATGGCTACACAGAAATGTGAGCCAGCATGCATCGTGATATACATCAACTTCATCAAACATTAATTTCGTATTACAGGTAGAATTTCACAATATCGGCACTGTTTCAGACATTGCAGTTATATTGATAGACATTCACAACTTTGAAGGCATATTATAATGTTTTTTTAGAAGATTTCCGCGTGTCATTCTGATAGTTTGACTGACATGAATGTTATTTTGGAACATTCTAGGGTGCCGAAATGTCACTTTAAGCGCTAACAATCAGAATCTTTAGTATTCGGTGGGTTTTCAGTTGCCCAATCAGAAAATGAAACCTCTGATCTTTAGAATCCATCTTGGCATTTGTAGATCTAGTTTAATCTCATTTTAATTCATTTAGATGTGTCATGCTATATTTTGTTGAATCTTTTGCTTTCAGTCACAGAATGAATTAGGAAAGGCTCCATAAAGATAACCACACCTAATTGTGACCCTTTTCTAAATCAATCCTCTAGACTCTTACCCAAATGTTATGTTCCTCTATCCATTAGAACTTAGGGTTGCCTTTAGGTACACCTTTATTTCAACCCTTTGATAAAGTCATAGTTTATTTATATGGTGTCCAAAAAATGCATGAGAGAAAATTTAGAATCCTCCTTGGACTTCCTGTGACTTTCAACCAAAAACTAGGCAATTTAATAACATGAACTCTTCTCAATTGCTTATTTGAACACATATATTAAGTGTTGTTACTTCCGTGAAGAGCACTTCGAAATTGAATGCTTATTTGTATTTGCAAGGTTAAATGGTATCTCTTATGTTAAGAATATGTTTGACACTTCACAGTCTTGGAGTTGGTGTTTATCATTGTTTAATTCAGATGTTAACCATATATTTTCATCACAAGAAAGATTGTGCAGATTCACCATGATGAGTCTTTTGCATGGAAAGAGTCTTGTCCAGGACAGACATTACTATTTCCGGTTACAACTATGTTGTACGTAGTACAGTATGTAATGACTTCAATAGCATATTGAACCCCATGAAAACCATAAGAATGTTGCCAGGTGAGATAAATGAGCACTGGTGAATGCATTAGATACAGCTGTAGTGATGTAGATGGATGCAAAGGAGTGGGAGAGTCCAACAGGGTATGTCAATTCAAGTTAAGCTGTTTCCCTTGGTTGTATGATGCGTGACCCAACTACCTGGAAAAGCTGGCATGTAGGCTGCGTACAAATGAAGACCCTGTCTACTTGAGAAAAACCTGTTACATGCCGCAGTAGCATCTTCATGTAAAAAGTTCTCGCCTTCCCGCTTCCCTGCTTCTGTTCAAGCTCTATATTACTGGACAGCAACTATAACTGTTTCATAGCTTTCGTTGGTGATGCTCCATGATTCATCCAGTTTGTACCCTCGAACTGCCATCTGACGGAGTAACTAATCATTAGATTTGAGCTGCATGTCAAATGGAAGATTTTAGAAAAAAACAAACTCACCATACCAAGAGAAATGCACAGTTGACAAAGGTTGCTCTGTGAAATTCTAAAAAGCTCCGTGCTTCAATAATGTAGGTGAGGAAAATATCCAAGAAAGAAATCAAATACCCAGTTCTCTCTGAACAGTTCAAATTAAATTTTTTTAACCTCAGAAAGAATTTCCAGTACCTAATAAATGACTCAAAAGCAAGATAATGGTAATCAATCCAACTGGAGAAAACAATCTGTGTGGTACAGCTCAACCAGAGATTAAGATCTTGGTTCAACTTCAATCCAGGACATCGATCTAGTAAAAGGATGCGTCATTCCCACACATTTACCTTCTCTTTGCAGTGTGCTGGTGACATCTTGATCAGCTTTGTTGGACTGATCCTCAACTGTTGTGCCGGACACGCCACTTATGCATTTACCCGTGTTGCGAGAAGAGGATTCTCTCCACAAATCACTGAAGAGGTCTAAGTTGTCACAATTGGTTGGGATTGCCAAACTGGTCACCAGTAATCTTGACAAGAACATACGCCATCTTTGAAGTGATGAAAACGATTTGCATCCCTGACCACGATCTCTTTTCTAGTCACCTTGGAGATAAACTTGGTTGCTGTATGACAATCTGAACACACCCGAAGGTTCTTGTAAACACGAACTGGTACACCGCAGGGAGTGTGGATAAGTCCATACACGATTGCTAGCTTCTCACTATGAGAGCACAGAGAAAATTCTTTATCCTTCTCGTCAACATTACGCAACACAACTCGGGTATCAGGAAGGTAGCCTTCAGCCTTGATTTTCTCAGTCAATTTGCTCAACTCAGCATAAATCTCCATCCGTTCTGGATGAGATGTATCCCCTGAAACGAAGAAATGGATCTTGCTAGCAATTTCAATCCAGCTACGCCCCGTTTCCTTGTGTATACCTCTTTCCTGCATCAAAGTGCGCACCAATGACACCTCCTCCCACTTGCCAGCTGCAGCGTAGATGTTGGAGAGGAGCACATACGCTGAGGCTCCCTTGGGTTTCAACTTCATAAGCTCTTTCGCAGCAAGTTCACCCAACTCCACGTTACCATAATTTCTACAAGCACCAAGCAAGGCTCCCCAAGTAACTTCATCTGGACCAACTGGCATGTTATCAATGAAGAGCTTGGCTTCCTCCAAGTGTCCAGCCCGCCCAAGAAGATCCACCATGCAAGTATAATGAACCACGTCAGGTTCAATGCCATAATTTTGCGCCATACCCAGAAATAATCGGCGGCCTTCATCAACAAGGCCTGCGTGGCTACAAGCCGACAACACTGCCACACATGTGGACTCATCAGGCTTCACACCTGCCGCATTCATCTTGCTGAAGACTTCCAGAGCTTCATACCCAAATCCATGCTGGGCAAGTCCACCAATCATCACATTCCATGTGACTAAATCACGTCCTTCCATTCTGTCAAAAACCAATCGGGCATCCTCAATACTCCCACTCTTTGCGTACGTGTGAACGAGAGCACCGCCCACACGCAGATCCAACTCAAGTCCTGCTTCGATTGCATGCCTGTGAACCTCTCTCACCCACTCCAAAGCTCCTGCGCTTGCACAAGCATTCAAAATGCTCACGTAAGTGAATGTATCGGGTATGAAGCCTTCCCGTTGCATTTGTAGAAACAGATCATACGCTTCAATACCACAACCACTTGTTGCATATGCTCTAATCATCGTAGTCCACGTGAATACGTTGAGTTCCTCCATTTTGTCAAAAACTAGTCGGGCATCAGTAACACTGCCACTCTTTGCATAAGCGTGAATAAGCGTGCTGCCCACACGCAAATCTAACTCAAGTCCTGCTTCCTGGGCATGCCTGTGAACCTGCTTCACCCACTTCAAATCCCTTGCACTTGCACACGTATTCAGGAGGCTTGCGTAAGTCAAAGCATCTGGTTTGAAGCCTTCCCGTTGCATTTGGAGAAATAATTCATACACTTCACGCCCACATCGATGTTGTGCAAGTGCACCGATCATCACAGTCCATGTGACTAAATTGCGTACTTCCATTCTGTCAAAAACTAGTCGGGCGTCATCAACACTCCCACTCTTTGCATACATGTGAACAAGTGCGCTACCCACACGCATATCCAACTCAAGTCCTGATTTGATTGCATGCCTGTGAACCTCTCTCACCCACTCCAAAGCCCCTGCGCTAGCAGAAGCATTCAATATGCTCACGTAAGTATATGCATCGGGTGTGAAGCCTTCCCGTTGCATTTGGAGGAACAGTTCGTATGCTTCAGCGCCACAACCACTTGCTGCATATGCTCCAACCAACGCAGTCCAAGTGATTACATTGCGTTCCTCCATTCTGTCGAAAACTAGTCGAGCATCATCAATACTGCCACTCTTTGCATAGACATGTAAGAGGGCAGTGCTCACACGCATATCTGATTCAAGCCCCACTTCCAGGACATGGCTATGAACCTTCTTCGCCCAATGCAAAGGCCCTGCACTCGTAAATGCATTCAGGATGCTTAGAAAGGTGATTGCATTTGGCATGAACCCTTCTCGTTTCATTTGGAGCAACAGTTGATATGCTTCATCCCAACAACCACTTTCTGCATATGATTTGATCATCACATTCCAGGAAATGACATTCCTACTTGTCAACTTATCAAAAGTTGTCCTTGCCTCTTTTATGTGCCCGCACTTTGCATACATTTGAACGAGCGCAGTCCCTACACGCACACATGATTCAAGGCCAGAATGTCCGATGTACTCATGGATCTCTTTGCCCCATTTTAGAGTTGAAGGGCTGGCGCATGCCTTCAGGATGCATACGTATGAAACCTCGTCTGGCTGGAACCCTTCTCGACGCATTTGATTGAAAAGTTCCATTGCCTCTTTAGCACGATTGTGCTGAGCATAACCCCCAATAATCACGTTCCAAATAATGACGTCTTTCTTCACAAGTTCATCAAATACTCGGTGTGCATCCAGCAATCTCCCGCATCTGATATAGACATTCATTAGGTTGTTTACCACATACAGATTTTGGTCCATTTTGCTCTTCATGATGCAGTCATGAATTTGCTTGGCTGCTGAAAGGTCTTTCTGCTTCAAACATTGCTTTAGAACTTCAACATACATGTATGAACCTATCGCAATGCCTTTTTGTAAACGATTCTTCAAAACAGCAATCGCCTCACTAGTGGTATTTGCACTTTGCATGTCTATGTTGCCACCGCCACCCAGTACAGTTTGAACATCGGCCTTGGATAACCTGATTCATAAACGTATTCGAGATGAGAACAACCTTCATAAATGGAAAACTACAATCAAAATTTTCAATGTAAACATACTTGGATGTATCTTTGCAGTCGTTCTCAGAAAGTCATCACACTTTAATGCACCTAAGAGATATTGAAACAGTGAAAATCACACAGCAAACAAAGAAAAGCACATGCTACACAAACCAAATCCTCAAACCGATCAATTTACAAATTTAAATTGCACTTACTTTAATAAAAAAAAATCTCAAAGCAGGAGTTTGACATCCACATTCAAATTGTTAGCTTCATCACATAGATTGCATGTACTCCTCGTCAAAGGACGGAAATAAATCATTTGTAGAATTAAATGCTCATGACGATACCTATTTGAATGTGCAGTGCCTTCAGAATCATTGCTTTGATAACCAACACGAGGTTGTAAGTTGCCTTGCGTCACCGATTTGAACATTGTCTTCACCCACGGTGGAGTTGACCAACCATCTATCCAAAGTGCTTTTCTTGTCACCTTATGTTTGAAGTCAGGTGATTTGGAATTCCTCTGTAGGCAATACAACCAAAAATAAAATACAGAAACACAATCAAGGTATATACTTACGTTGAAAAGCGCTGGAGTGATTCAATTATCCTTCAAAACATTCTAAGAATGAAATATTCTCCATGCATCCCGGAGCGTCCATAACCGTGTGCACGAAATATCGTGCTCACTGTTTTCCAGCAACGTTCTAACATCAACTAACCAGTGATACCTTGTCAATTCTGATGTCCCACCACTGTGAACGATCCGCAAAATACTCCTCCCAAACTTGATCAATCGTTTGTGCTTCGCCTGCATCCACAGAAACGTACTTCATCCATGTCAGCCCTATTCTTTCCAGGTGAGACAAACCACACTTTAAACCCTAGAACCTAAAGCATGAACGCACCTGACGCATTCGTACTTGAAGATGGTCTTCTCCAAACTGATAATGATGAAAGCCATGAATACTTGAAGAACGTGATGGCACGGACATCCTGGTCACATAAAACCCAAAAGCGCGTCAAAAGGCAAAGCAGCAGCTGCATGAACTTCTCATCGTTACTGATAATTCCTGTTTCAGGTTCTCTACATATCCTGCCAATTCGGAGAAATTGTAACACTCCGAATGTTGCAGTGAAGGAGACTTGAATACATTGGAATTATTGAAGTTCAACTGAAGTCACAAATCATCCGACCGCTTAAATTTTCGAAACTTTACGAACAAAGATTACAAAAAAACAAAAAATAAACCTCAGTACCCAATTTCCTTTTAAAAAGGTGCATAAATTTCCGTATAAGCATGTGTTCGACAATAAGCCAACCAACACTCACTCACCTGTGCACCAGCTCCACACACCAAAAGGCTTCTCTGTTGTTGCCCATGGCGCACGAATGCAAACATTTGTCGCTCGGTATCGACACCATGAAAGGAATGTTAGTCTGCTACACCACAAACTAAAACTCCTTCTTATCTGCAGAAAATGTATAAATAAATCCCTCGAAGAATTCGCCCCCGTCAACAGTGAAGCTCTCCCTCCAAATGTATTCAACTTCTGAAACCTTGAGAAAGCAGCAAATAAGTACCAATGAATCTGCTCCCTTCTATTCTCTTCTCCAAACTGCTACGATATGGGGTCCTAATAGTGCGCACCTGCAACTTCGAGATTTCTCAAAGTAGTGATCCCTGCTGAGAAAGGGTGGCACACCCGGAGCCTGCAAAGCATCATAGAGTTGATGGCGCATGCTAACTTAATAATCCGCTCTGCCATGCCCTCAGCTCCACAGTCCAAGCATTTGTATAAACTCAATCATAAGAAAGCGAACTGTCGACAAGATGTGAAAGAAACGGCAGTTCCATGGAGGAGACTGGGCGGGGTTTGGATTTTTAGGGATTTGACGAAGCGCAGAAAGATTCAGGGTTCTGATTTGGGGGTTTCGATTTGGCGGACAGACAGAATTTTTGTTGAAGCGCACGGACAGATTTTGAGGTTTTGATTTTGCATTTTGATGAAGCGTACAGACAGAAATGAATACTAATGACTACGTTTTCCAAGCAAAATGTTCCTGCCACCTCAATTACAACTGCGCTTGATCAAACATTATGACCTTTCAATCCACAAGTGATATTGTTGTGTTTTCTTTGCTCATTTGATCTGTAACATGTCTAGTTCAAATTTGTAAGGTTTACATTTAACAAAAAAAAATTGATAAACCTTATCAAAATGTTATCTATTTGAAGTAAATTCTGAGAAGCCTCTAAAAGATCTCGAGCATTTAAGGGTTAAACTAGTTTGGCTTTGCTTCATTCTTGATTGTTGTCATGGATATGCCATACTATAGATGCATTCTTCCACCACATATTTGTTGAGTGATCATGTTAGTTATTAATTTCTAACATTAGTTTTTACTACTTCAATGTCAAAGGTTTTGTGCACATTCAAATGGCAAGGGATTATTAATTGCTAGAACACTTCATTTCAAGGGACTCTTTGACCAATATTCATTTTCAATTAGTCAACTTCTTGGTAGACAATGCATTGTACATAATTGCCACATGAGAACCAACCCATGAATACACTTGTGAAACTGTATATGAAGCACTTATGAAAGTACATAGTTCCTAAAAATTGACATGCCAAAAAGACATACAAACATCCAGCTAAAATGCATCATATAGATGAACTAGGGCCACACCACTTCACTTAGTAGTATGCAAAAAATTATAAAAAGCCACAAAAAAGGCACTTTGGGGTGTTTTACCATCGTTTGGCATAAATGAGTACCAAACTGGATGAAGTGGGTTTGGGGTGGATGAAACGATGAAATACGGATGAAAAGGGGTGAATGAAACGCAGATACAATTTTAGGGTTTACTTAGGGTTTGCGGTTCGCAACACATCGCCGAAGCTGGTGTGTATAAAGGCAGCCCCACGGCTGTTTTCAACCTCGACACTTTATGGTGTTCACGGATTTTTAGGTGATCTGTTTTGCGGAGGTTTGTGAATGTAGTTTGGTATGTCGCTTACATGAAATAGTATGTCTAGAAGCGTAGCATTTCTCGTGATAACTGTTGTGGCTTTCATAGTTAAAGGCGCCGCCCGCTGATGGATCTTCATGGGACATGCTGCCTTTCTGTTTAGTGCTACCAGTCATTGATATATGCATGAATGTCTTTCCAACATGTGGTCTCGGTCTTGTTTTTAGATTGCATTCACTTATCAGGTTATTTCTTCCCAATTTTTGAATTTCTGTCCTGATTTAGGGTTTCGATTTTGGATTCTCGGTGATGACAACTTTTAGATGACGAATCTGAGTTTAAGGCGCAAGTGACTGTTGGTGCGGCTGGCACTGCGATGTATTATCGTGGTGTTACGCGGCGCTGCTGAATCTTGTCAACCGCTGGTTTTCCAGTTACTCTGAAGCATAAACGAGGCATTTGTCTGAGAGAATTAGGAACTGAATATTAGGGAAGATGGAAATATGTCCTGGTTTTGCCCGTATGATGAGATTTTCCATCACGACGGTCATCAGAGCTTCGGCTATGCTGTTACTAACTTGGAATCACTATCTGACGGGTGCAGACGAAGTCGTCTTCTGATCTAGGGCTTCAATTCTGGGTCTTGTTATTTGGAATTCTGGGGTTGAGCCTGATGATGTTGTCTAATCTTTGAGACCTGATTGCCGAAAGGCACTGTTGACAGCAAGCAGACCCTGAAGGCTATGTAAACTACTTGTTGATGCTTCTTTTTCAATCCGTGGTCTGAGAACGTATGGTCGCAAGCTTGCAGTGATGATTATTTTGTACCATCAAAGCCTGAAAATGGTGATGAAAATCAACATAACTGTAATCCTGAGCCTTTTGCTTGCGATCTCTGTACAGCTACACTGTATGTAGTAGTCAGGGATAACCATGACGATTTCTGTTAGTGTCTCTTGAATGCGCATCCTCTCTGTCCTATCAGAATTCCATAATGTGGGTCTCGATATTTGATTCCATGGATGTAATCATTGACTCTTGACTCGAAAATGACCATTGTGATTAAGCATACTGTGGAACTCGTAACAGGATTTTCGGGAATTTTTATATTCCGAAAGAGTTGCTAGCGTACATTCAGAAAACTAATTATTTGATCAAATGAAATTCTGCAAAACTTCTCTGGAAAACTGTCACATGAGTCCGACGTCCAATTTCTGGACGATGAACAGATTAGAACTGTAGAGTTATCTTTCTAACTACATGGATGAAAGTTATTCTAATTTGTGGAGATGATTTGTCAAGTTATTCTATCTAAGGGTTGGATTTGGTGTTACTGGAATACATTATTTTTCTATAATTACAAATGTGCCAGTATGACAAGTGGTCAGATTGAAATGATTTTAGTTCAAAAATGGATTTACCAAAATGTGGTCGTAGATCTGAAGAGCACCAATATTTCAAAAAATCACCATGTGAAGAGGACCTCGTTTCAAATCCATTCCAACAAATTTTACTCAAAAAAAAAGATGAGATTTTCTTGGTAAGGGAGGCAATCCATTTCTGACTACTGAAGCAAATACATGTAGCTACAAGGGAGTTTTTAACATTGGGAAATTTTCTTGTGTGCAGAAATAGAGTTCATAAGATTTCCATAGTTTTCAGATTTTTATGTCTGAAAACAAAATTATTATGAATCTTTAATTGAAGATTTTGTTCCACCCCATATTAATCATACATACCTTCCTATTTTTGAACAAGTGTTGGTTTCAATATTGAGAGTGTTGTAGTCAATTATAATGTGCCGCAATTAAGCCAAGAACTATGCTAGCATTGACTGTGTTAATCACCTACCTATTGAAATTACTACACCTTACTCTACCATAATGGGAGAGTGATTAGGAATGGGTTGCCTCCCCTAATTGAATTAAGAAGGAATTTTGGAATTTCTCTTTCAACATTTATATAAAAAAAGAAACTTGATAGTAGTGTTGAATCTACTTGTATAGATGGAATCTTCAAATCAAAACCTACAACCTTAATTTGCATATCATTTCCAAAATATGCTTCTAAATAGCACTTTAAAATGATTTTTTGGAAATTGTCAATTCTAAAGATGAATCTAGACTTTTAGGAGTTAAAAGCCTTTGAGTCTTGATGGAATAGATGTTGATGTAGACAAAGGTAAATCCTAGTTTGAAAGGTTAGGGTGGATTGACCCCCTCGCTTGTCCCCAAGGGAAAACCTTGAACTTTTTTTATTTGTCATGCATGATAAAATTTGCAAATTTTGAATTTCTCTTTGCAATTAGAGGCCCCAAATTAGATGTTGGATGCTAAATCTTCCATTTGAATTGGATCCTATAGGATAATTTTGTGGGTTATCTAGGATAAAAGTAAAAAGTGCCCCCTATTTTGAGCTATGTCTAGAGTATGTGTCTGATTGCAAGTAGAAATCCAGAATTTGCAAAAAAAATTAATGTGCAAAAAATAAAAAATTCTTGCATTTTCCCCAAGGTAAATTTGCCCCTTCAAAGCCCAATTCAAATGGAAGATTTAACTTCCTCCAAATTAGGTAGGAGAGGTACATAAGATAAATTAATGAAGCACCAAACAAGGGGATCTTCTTTTTTCCATATTCCCTTGGATTGACTCTTAACATTGTTAACCCCTAAACGACGCTGTGGATGTTTTATGTCCAATGAACGACAACAAATTCTCCTTTATAGGACAAAATTGCAACTATTCATCCAAAGAATTAGGGGTGGGAAGGGGAGATCTTGTACAGTAGTTTGACTCCCAATGAGTAATTTTTATTTTTTTAAGTGGATGATGTCACACGGTTCTAAATGGCTGATTTCCATGGTCACCAACCCGGCTTTCAAGGGTTAAACCAATAGATTGGCTCCCCCTAGGTGGAGGTATTATTCTTCCTTATATACCTTAGGGAGACTTTAGTTATAATATAGCAAAACCTCCCTAAGTCAATACTCTCTAATTCAATAAAGTACTGTCAAATTGCATTGATTATTGGTCCTGACTTAACAAAATGAACTACATACAAAGATGATGCCCCTCCCTAACACAATAACCTCTCTAATCTAATGTGTCAGACCAGTCTCAATCTTATTGCTTTAACCCCTAAACACCGAGGCGGACGTTTTTCGTTTTTCATCCAATGAATGACAAGGAATTCTCATGTATAGGATAGAATTGCAACCATTCATCTTCGGAATTAGGGATGAAAAGGGAAGATCTTCAACAGTAGTTTGACTCCCAATGAGTATTTTTTATTTTTTTAAAGTTGATGATGTCACACGGTTCCAAAATGCTTGATTTCCACAGTCATTAGCTCGGCGTTCAAGGGTTAAAGAAGTTCTACTGTACATGGAAGATCATTCGCTAGCTGTGACATATATTGGAGGGTTGTCAGATTTTTTACAGACTCATTGGTTAGGCAAGCATGGGGGATTTCTGATTCTAGGGGGCAAAAGGGACCCCCTAGCAAATGTTAACCCTTCAACGCTGGGCTGGTGACTGTGGAAATCAGCCATTTTGGAACAGTGTGACATCGTCCACTTTAAAAAATCCAGAAATACTCATTGGGAGTCAAACTATTGTAGAAGAATTTCCTTTTCCACCCCTAATTTTGTGGATGAATAATTGCAATTCTGTCCTACACAGGAGAATTCCTTGTCATTCATCAGACAATAATCATCCGCCGTGTCATTCAAGGGTTAATAATGTTATGCTTTGGGGGGGGGGGGGGGCGAGTGAGGGGATCAATCCACCCTGGGCTGTAGGAAAAAACACCATGAACAACTCTCTAAATGACTCATGGACCTTCTGAGGAGGTAGTACCTGCGAAGGAAGGTGCATTCCCTCTAGAAATTCTCAGTTCCCAATATGACAGTCAAAGAATCTCTACTGTACTTGGATGGACAGGGGTGATATGGGTGTACAGTAGTCAATGCATGGGGATTGTACTCTTGACTGAAAAGACTCTTTGGGTTGAAGGAAAGAAAAAAAAAAGGAAGGTATGGTAGAACCACCCATGACCAGCCAGGCCCCATGGTCAATACATGAGGTATTGGGAAATTCAACAAAGAGATGACTGATAAGTAACCATTAGTTTCTTGGTTTTCCACCATCTTCTAGCCTAGCCATCATTGTTAGGACACATGTGCTTTGTTTTGTTTTGAGAGCCAAATTAGTCTTTAGATGAGTAGCAATGGACAGAATCTATGTGTTGGGAATGGGTGCATGCCAACTTTGGGCTTCTAAAATTCATAACAATTTGAATTTAAGGAAAAAAATTATGAAAATTTGACAATGCCCATCATTTCTGTCTCTCTAACAATGCCTTCTACTACTCCAAATCATGCACAAAATGCTTAAGTGGTTGGTAATGGGTGGTTCTACTATAACTACACCTAACATTGTCTAGGTAACCAATTCAACATGGCTCCCACTATAATGTATTGTAGATTCTCTTAGAATGCATTTTTGGGGACATTGTATAAATAAATTGAAAATTTTCAAAGTGTTGGAAGTAGGTAGTAGGGTTACTTTTTAGACAAGGATTTGTACGGGGGCAACTTTAGAAATTTTAAGTGTAGTTACCTAAATTAATACAAAAAATACCAAAATGTATAATAGGCCTAGAAGTCAAGCATTTGCTTCCCCATAAGGCACTAGGTCTAAGAACAAGGAAAGTCAAACAATGTAAGAAATCATTACTTTTGGAGCTATTATGAACCTCTCTAGACTTGGAGTATAGTAACAATGGGTGTCTCATATCCAAGGAGAATTAACTATGGTTGTCTACCATCCATTTAGTGTATGCATCACATTCTAGCTAGGAACCCACATTAACATACAACTCCTTGATGATAGGTGAGTTTAATACAACAAAATTTCTAAAAGATATGACTCGTAATTGATGATTACATAGAACAGCATCAATGATTCTAAGGTGAAAACACCTAAAACCACCAAAATAAAGAATGCAATATAGTTTCAAGTTGTCTTTAGTGGAGGAAATTTTTTTCTCTTATTAGCAAATGGAAATCATGAATTTCCCCCCAAAATGTAGTATTTGGCCCACCCATGTAAGTTCTGTAATTTTTCAAAGTGGAAAATATATAGATCTATAAAACCCACCCTACACTTGCTTACAACTGACCTTGTTTAGATCCACTCATTACCTATAAAAAATAAAAATAAAAAAGCATATTGGAGCCCTGAAATTGAGCCAAAATCAATCATCATTAGTTCCAAGTAAATGGAGGTAGTCAATACTAGCAATCCGTGTTGGTTTAGATACCTTAATGACATAGTGGCAACTAATTAGTCTTGACTAGTATAGCCTTAATTATGAGCAAATCTACTCCATAATTTGACTCAAACACATTCCTATTGTTCCCCATGCATGACCTCAAATATCCCCTCATTATACTTTAATGTCAAATGACAATTTTAGTGATAGTCCAATGTTAACCCCTAAAGTTCCTTGACTATGTTTTCACCAAAAATGTTCCAAAACTGCCATTTCTAGCACAATACCAAATTTAAGAAAAAATACATTTTTGAACACATGTAACTGTAGGATTTTGTAGTAAGTTGTTTTGAAAAGATGTGGAAAAAATTTCAGAAATTTCCACCGTGTGGATTGCAAGATATTAACATTTGAAGTGACAAGAATAAGTGGTTTTGCCCTGCAAAAAACCAAGCAGCAACACTTCAAAAGGTCACATTTGTATGAAAAAATGTCCAAAATGGTGGTGCATATTTGGATTCATTCTTAAAGGCAAGTTGGCTATATGCTTGAAAAATTTCAAATCATTTGGAATTGTACAACATATAGGAAAAAAATAGTAAGTAGAAAGAAGTAGAAAATGGTTCAAAATACTAAATTGTCAAGAATTTAATTATGGAATTGAAAAATGCCAATCTTAATGGTTGTAATGTTGTAATAAAAAATCTACATTGTATGGTTTCATTTTTTTCAAAAAATATTAAAAATAGAGTTAAATAAAGGACTTCAAAGTTTATTTTAGAGTAGAGATTCCATAACTGCCCGCAAACTAAAATTCCTCATAACTTTCATGTCATTGATCAAAATGGATTGATTCAAAGCTTTTCCTGCACATGTAGATCTGAAAAATCAATTTCAAATTTTTATTTTTGAAAAAAGTGATTTTTTCTGATCTGCCCAAGCTGCCCGAGTTGAGAAACAAGCAACATTTTGCATCATAACTTTTCACTTGTATTCTCAAATGAAATGAAATTTAGCATGCATGGAAGATATTGCTCGTCCACACCTTGTAAAACAATTTCAGCCTAAATAAGTCAAATCTCCACTCACATGTACCTACCCAAGAAAGTTATGTTGCCAAAAACACAAGTTGGTCCTTTAGGGGTTAAATAGAAGTAATTTGAACAGGTGCGCCAAAGAATATATGGATAGGTTTAAGTGTTTCCACCTTAGAAAGCAATTACATTGTGCAAGGATAAAAGATCCTATTTGACCTTACACGTGCTTGCAATCCTTAATACTTTGAATGACTATGGGAATATAGTTGTAATTTGAAGCTCACTAACTAGGTGTTGACATGTAGCGATGCAATTTTTTGTTCACTATAGCCTCTAATTGTTCTAGTTATCAATTCTATCTAAGGTAACTACATCTAATTGTAAATAATTTTTTAAACCAATATGTAAGGAATCATGCCTAAAACCATAGTCATTGTATGCAAATCCTTTAATATGTCTCTTATACAATTCAACCCTGACTTTTTGTCCAATAAAAAAGTCCATAGTAGTGGGGTGCAAGGTGGGGAGTTACATATTGCTATGTTTGATAAGTTTGGAGCAATACAAGGAGCTCCCTCCAAAGTTAACCCAACACAATAATACTACTTGACAATTATCATTCTGAAGAAAATGTTGGTTCATATAGTGTAAATTAGAATTGACATGTTTCAATTCCATTTTAGAACTATTGATGATTATATCTTTCTTTCTATCTTAATCCTAAATCTTATTAGCAATTCTTTAAGGAATTAAAATATATTTGTGAAATCTTTTCTTTTATCTTAAATCTACATCTACTTAACCTTGAAATGGTTGAAAGGCCAAAGAGTGACCAATAGATGACTTTCAAGATTAGTATAGAAATGAAAAATGCACCTATTGACCAGCAAATCAAATCGTTTTTAATAAACTTTAAGTACTTTGATGATAGATCTTAGGTTGATTTTGATACAATTCCCATTATTCTTGAATTTGTTGATCTTTTTGGAATTTATATAGAATTTTCATTTTTGTATACATTAAAATTAAAATTCTCTCCATACATTGTGCATCTCAATGTAGAATATTTCAATTACAATAATTATTCAAGAAACACGTGTTGAACCTACACTAAGAGCATGTGCAATGCATACTCAACATACAAGCCTTGTAACGACAAATGGTGGGCCATACCATGAGGCTTGTACAATGCCAATGCTTTCTTTGGAAAAATTGCCCCAATGCAAAGCCAACAATCCAAACGTCAAATGGACTTTCCTACAAGGGAAAAGAATCTACATTGAAAACAGACTTTTCATAGAAACAAGGGAAGGTTGAATTGATTAGCACACACACCAATGCTTGAAAAGCGTTGACAGTATTGACTATTTGGACAATTTCCAGGCCCTTCACATTTTGCAAATTAACTAGTCTTAGATGGTCACATACCGAGGCCGTGGAATTAGAGGCCCCAATAACGGTTGCATTGGAGTACAATTTTCGTTTGAAAAAAGTCTTCTCCCAACACAGTGCTCATATTGTGTTCATATTGTGTTTGTTGCATGGAGCATTGCAGATGCTCTAAGACCATATTTACTTAAATGCCACAAAAAGTAATTTGAACTATCAGATTTATGTTTTAAGAACAATGAAATAAAAGCACGAAAAGGATGTGAAGTATAATGTGTCATTCTTTCAAACAAAATTCTATGTTTAATTAGCACATAAATAATATGAATTAAACCAAAATAAACATTTCAGGATCTTGAAATTGTTGTTCTAAAACTATGCCCCCCCTTGCTTACATTTATGAGGATTTTTTTAACAATATATGAGAGGTTTTTATTAGGAACTTCTACTTATTAATTTTTGAAATTTTGATTCTAGAAAAAAGGAAAGATTGAAAAGAAATTTCCTTCAAAACTAAAATTTTAGTAATCAATAAATCAATTTATGGAAATTTAATAAACATTTTGATCTTCAAATATAGTTAAAATATGATAAAAATTTTGTGATAGTCATTCGAAGTTAGGTAGAAGATCAAGTCTATTCTAGATACATGAATTATTTTCAACCTATGCTCATAAACTTATTCACACAACAAACAATGGATTTTTCTTTTAGTTACATATACAGATTCTAGATACATTACAAGTATTTGAAAATTCAATGTTTACTTCATATGTTGTCCAAAAAATACATGGAAAGATAATCATGACTACCTTTTTTGACTTCCAACAAGATTCAACAAGAATTTAGATAATTTCATAATGTGCATCATACTTATGAGGCTTTTCCACCACAAGGCAAAGAACCCCCCTAGAATTGGCCGATAGGGAGTGTATGACCTCTACCTAAATTGCCCTCAAGCAATGGACTCCAACAATGTTTTATAGATGAATTTTTAATTAAATGACTAAGTGGAAAAAAGGGCATCACTCCTAAATATCCTAAAAGTGAGTCATAAAATCCTCAAAAGACCCTAACACCTATTCCAAAAAGTTAGGGCAATCTCCTAGGCCTAACTCTATCCACAATTGGCAAGTAAGACACCGAATGGGTCAAATTGGGGCCTTAGAAATTAATTTCAGCACACTAAAACCACCCAAACCCTAGCTCAATCCATGCATTTTGACGCCATGTACCTCTCTCAATCCTTGGATTTAATCCTACAACATTCACACCTTCATTGTAGGCAATTTAGCATTTTTTCTTTACTCATTTCATCATCCACCTACCCAAACCTTGATTCTAACCCAATTTGGTTGGTGTTTCTACACTTGTCCTAAAACCCTAAAAAACAAACTCCCTCATGCACTCTCAATCACCCCAAACATCCTAAACTCAACATGCATTGCACCTCATTCATCATACAAACATATGCAAAGATACCAATATTTTGTAACTATTATTACACTTAAAATTTAGCTAGCCCACAACAACAAAAAATGCAAAATAGGACAAAAGACATTGCAACTTATGACACTAGACCTCCTTGCATTAATTCAATCGCCCTGTCTTCATCCTTTCTTTGAATTGGCAAGCCATATCAATCTAGAAAGCTAACTTTCCCATCCTCATCTTCCCCAAAATTTAATTCATTTTAATCCTCTAGTCTTCTGCAAGCTCTCATCAAAATCAACAATCTTCCTTGGTGGCAGCAGTTGACCTCCTAGCATTAGATCAGTTGTTTCGACCTCATTCTGGCTCCAAAAGCTATAGCCATAGTTTTCGGAAAGCTAACATCATCGCACTCCACCCCTCCAAATTTTAGCTCCATCCAATTATTCACACTCTTGCAATCAGTTGTCAAAGTTGGTAGTTAAATCTCAACTCAAATTTTCCCCATCTTTTCAAGCACTTTTCCATCTGATATCAAAATCCTTCATTTTTCACCCATTTTCTTTCATAAAATGGTGAAACTTACTCAACAAATTGTTCCTAATTTTACCTTACCCTACCTTTTTGCAATTCATGCTCCAAATGCCCACAAATCACAACACTCCCTTCAGAACACATACATAGAAAATTGAGAGAAAATTGAAAGAGAGAGAGGGCTTCAAACCCTAATTTTTCCTATATGAAAACAATCTAATGGACTAATTTTTTGAACTGCTTTCATCCTACACTAATTTATTGTAAATCCACTAATTTGGTGCAAAATGCGCCAAATTAGTGCAAATCGCTCTATGCTACTGTAAATATGCTAGTTTAGTGTAAACTAAGCTAATTTTGTGCAAAACATCCTAAATTACTACAAAACACTCTAAATTACTGAAAATCTCCTATTTTAGTGTTTCTAGCACTATTAGAGTTTTTACTCACTATACTTGTGTTTTAGTCATAGTTTTAGCTTAACAGACTTTTTATTTTTATTTTTGTTTTTTATTATTTATGATTTTTGTAGTTTTTAATTTACTTCTAGTTTCATTTTATACTCTAAGTTTTTTGTTTACATTTTCTTTTTTTGCATTTTTGGTTTTGCATTTTTGGTTTGCATTTTGTCATCATTTTACCATTAGCCTAATTTGGTTACTCTACCAAATCTTGCTTAACATCTTCTTAGTTTTAAATCCCCATTATTTCCCTAGAATTTTCCTAATTTTTTCCTAATTGTATTTTCTAGCATCTTGTCCTAACCTCTTGAAGTTTCCACTGCTATTTAGGGTGAAAAACTCCCTAAGGTAGGAGGTCCATAAAGTGCCCATCTAAGAGCTGAAACTCAATTTTGGGGAGGTGAAACTTATTGAAATATTTTTCAGTAAATTTTTCTTGAAAGACAAGAAGAATTGACATCTAACCCAAGTCATTGCATTTTTTTTGGAGCTTTGTAGAATTAGTTATGAATTTTTGAAGTTGAAATGGCATAGGGCTCTAAAACCATACACCTCCTCAAATGTACACTGTTGGTACATCTCTATAAAGATGAAAAAATTCTATGTACACACAATGTACATTTGAGGAGGTGTGCGGTTTTAGAGCCTGTGCGGATTTCGAGCCTCCTACCTTAATTGATGGTTGTGGCTTAATCTGGAGTACTAACACTTCTAGACTTATAAATTTAGGGCTAATGTTTATGTTTTTGGATTTTTAAATAGTGAACTAATATGGTGGTTTACAATACTCAAATCCAACATTTCTATTTTGGAATACTATGCCTTTTGTACCTTCACTACATTAGTGATTTTATGGAAGATGCAAGTTAGATAAAGCATCCCCAGATTGTTCAAATTCCTTTTATCAAATCCTTTTCAAGGCAATTTTAGGAGTACCGTAGGTGTAGGACTGGGTTAACACCTCTCTGTTGAATATTTATTTCTGTTGGAAAATAAGGTTCAATAAATGTTAAAAAAAGTATTTTTTATCAATATTCTTGTTGTCACCATACATTTTTTTATAAAAATAATTTCCCTAGAATTTTGGCATTTATTCTATTATTAAAATTCTTATTTGTAGTTTCTTTCTATCAACCCTATCCTACAACTATGGTAGGTAGTATAATTCACTTACCATTTGTCCAATCCTAGATGGTAGCGTTTTTGTTTTATGGCAAAATTTTGAGACATTCCACAAAAGGTAGGCCCTCCTAAATGTGCCATTGACCCAAAACCACCATCATTCCTCTGTGTACATTCCCCAAATCAATATATCTATGTGGAAGAAATGATTTTTGAACCTCTACCAAAAAAACTTTGACCCTTTATAACTTTTGTAGACGATACCCAAATGCTGCACTCTTTATTGTGTTGGATCCTCTTTTCACTTGCCAACACAAAAATATGAAAATTTGACCATCCTATCTATAATATCTAGACACACTAGCAACAAGTGGCATTTTGGGATGTGCCTAGAGTGTCCAACCTTTTTCTTAGCACCATGGGGCCAAATTGCACCATTTAAAAAAGAATGTTTACTTTTCACCATAGAAAAGTAATCTTTTTTTGCCATAAATTTTTCATTTCCATTAAAATTGTGGATGAAGTTGGAAAATTTGGATGAAAAAGTGCAAGAATACTAACCCCCCATTGCATTAGTATTGTTGCAATGGGGGGCTTTTTCTTGATGTATGGTTGAAAAGTGTTTTTAGGTTCAAAAGATAAATGAATATAGAAATCCAATGCCTCACTAAATTTTAAGTGATTGCCATACTAGTACTTTCTCAAAAAAATAAAAATAAAAGGGGCTGGTGCCCACCTTATTTTGGATTACTATTTGTTTTTTAAAAAGCGCTGGTCCTGGTCAGCAAGTGGTGTTCAATTTGATTTTTACGCATATTCTGATGTGCCTGCCGCCATATCCACGTCGGACCAGGTACAGCACCTATTACCGGCGCCATATTAGCAAATATTAACGAGATTCCTCGAAGATCCATAGAAGGAACCACCCAAACCGAGCAAAGACCGGTAGTCATGCGTACGACCGTGCGTTGGACGGCGCGACCGGTAGGGCAGCTTAAAGGCTCACCAAGTCTGCACTCTGCAGACTCCACACTGTCCTCGTTTTCCAGAAGTCTCCCAGAGGCCCAGACCCCCGCTCGCTTTCCTTACTGGTTGCTGCGAGCTTACAGCGCGTGCGGGGACCAACCTCGCTGGAGGAATCCTGAAAGCCCTTTCCAGTCCAGTTGCAGTTATACTTGCAGTTATACTGCGGAATCAATAATTTTAGCGGATTTTGGACTTAACGGAAAGCATCCAAAGGATCCCAAGTCGACGGAATCCGAAGGACTTGTGAGACCCAGCTAAAGGTAGCAGAGCAGGGTTGATTGTTCCCACCCCAACGCGCAAGCTGTGAAACTGACACATGGCTGCAGTAATCTTCCTCTAGGCCCCACAAGATTCCTCTCCCTCACGACTTTCAGTAAGTTAGAAAAAGGCTCCCCAAGCTGCATCTGTTACAAAAATCCTACACGCCCGCCCGCCATCAGCAGCTATCGGTCTGTTGCCTACATCGGAGCTCAATTCTCGGGGGGCGAGAGATTTGCTACTAATTCGCTCCTTGGGTCCTTGCAATTTCGGGACACAAACATCGAATTTGTGCGTTTGGGGGAACCCTCTGTTTTTCTTCTTTCCGGTAGAAGCAAGGTTTGGTCAATCGCGAGGTTTGATCAGTCGAGGAGGCTGGTTGCTTTGAAGCTGGTGAGTTTGAGTTAGGTTGCGACTTGATTTTTATAAGTTTTTCTTTTTTTGGAAGGGGGGGGGGGGGTTCGGGATTCTCGTAGCAGTTCGTAGCAGTAGTGTGCGGACGGACGGGGAAGCCTTTGCGGAAGGGGTTGCGGAAGACTGTGTGGAGGCCTTTGTGGAAGCAGCGTTTCGGTGGGGTTTGGGGTAGGTCGCAACGTGTCCGAAGCATGTTATGTGTGGCAGTTGGAGTGGGAGTGGAACTTTGAGCACCGGTGGTTTTCTGCCACGCAGTTGAAGTTCTTCACAGTCTTATAAGAAGTACACTAGTACAGTCTTGGGGACATTAGTGGATTCCGAAGTTAAGTGGATTCTCTGGCGCGGGGAAGCTCAGCTGATATCGGTACAACCGGAGTGTTTGTTTGCGCCTCTGTTGGTCAAAGGATCCTCGTCTTGATCTCGACCAAGATTGTGTTTCTTGTTTCGGATGTGAGCTCTGGTTTTCCCCGCTCGGTTGTTGTGAATGTTTGACTCTCGTTCGAAAATTGTACGCGATCGTGAAGTTTCTGCGGTCCTCTCTGTATGTACCCGCCATTCTTTAGTGTTGCCGACTATATGACGCGATGTCACCGACCCTTGGTCTTACTTGTGTCAAGCTTCCTGTTTTTTCCTGTTCTCAGTCTCCACTTGCGCTGTCTCTGTTTGCAAGTGCTCCTTCTATATGCGTGCTGTTTTCCCAAGTTTATTAACCATTGCGAAGTTGTGCGCGCTTCAAACTTTTTCTTACAGTAGGTGGTTACGTATTTTCTCTCGTAATTCGGTCTTTCCAGCTGCTCTTGTCGAATGCTTGTACTTTCTCGTGTCCATCTTGCTGAACTTCTTATTTTTTGGATTTTTGCAGCACTGTAGTTGACTCTCAAGCGTAAGTGTGAAACAATATCCGGTCTGAGGTTTGAGACGAGATGGGGGATCTCAAAGAAGAGAAGCGTCGTGATCGAGCTAACGGCAGCTCGAGGAAATATGAAATGATGCGCATCCCGGACTACATTTTGGACCGTCAGAGTGCTCCTGGCGATTTCGACACGTCCACCCCGCCAGAGACGCCGATCGTCGTCTTTGTGAACTCGAAAAGTGGAGGGCAGCTGGGTGGCGCCATTATCCAGTCCTTTCGGATAATTCTAAACCCCAAGCAGGTTGGGAACCGGATCTCATTGAACCCTTGCTTTTCTTCTTGGTGTTGTCGCAAAGCTATTGTTTCCTTATGTTTCTTCAGGGTAGCACAAGTAGTGCAGCATCTTACCCTTAACTTCCATAAGATCATGGTAAAGGTTTTCTTGTACGAGAGAGCTTTGATATGCACAACTCAGATTTAATCCAGATGAAAGCCTCTACTCAGTCATCCTCTTTTGGGCCAGATTGTGAGAAGTTTGTACATATGAATCCAGGATGTTTAAAGGGGAAAATGCTATTATACAGCCAGGTCTCAATGAAGTGTTGCTTTAAATCGTCAAAGATTGTTTTGACCTACCAATCTTACGAAATTTTTATACAAAATTTGCCGGATTTGGTAGCTACAACCCCAGAGAAAATGACAGAAAACGCTCATTCTACTGACTCGATTCATATCTTTGGCAGGTTTTTGATTTGGCGGATGAGAAGCCAGAGGAAGTCTTGAACCACCTACTTGGGCATCTTGAGAGATTGAAGGAGGATGGGGACGCGTTTGCCACACACGTTCGGACGCACATGCGCATAATTGTAAGCTTCCCTTTTTCCCGAATCATCTCTGTGTGTGAGTATTTGGGCCTTTTTAGATGGCACAGGAGGTATCAAAGAATCCCATACCTTTGATTCTAGGAATTATTTTATAATTTTTTCACATGGTTTATTCAATCTGACTTTACATTGGTCCGAGTATCATCAAGAGGTAGCGTTTACGTGGCTCCTATATGACATGCTAGAAGTAGTTGAGATACTTAGGTTCAAGCTACTTCTATGAGGTGGATTGGGTGCCTAATCCCTCAAATGCATCAATAAGTTTAGTGGATTCTTGATGTTGGCTCAAATTTGAAGCTTGTTGGCTCGAATTGTGCAATCTCCAGGGAGACTTGAAACGATGCGGGATTGGAGTGATGATGTATAGCTTAAATTGGAAATCTTCTTTGTGAAGTTTGAAATGTCCTTCCTCAAGTCTCGTGGAATTGTCAGGTGGCAGGAGGAGATGGCACAGCCGGCTGGTTGCTCGGGGTAATGGGTGATATGAAGCTGGAACATCCTCCACCGATTGCAACCATGCCTCTTGGAACAGGGAACAATTTACCTTATTCCTTTGGTTGGGTGAGTTTCTAGTACTTTCCAACATAAAACATAAAAAATAAAGCTAACAACAAGTTTTTTTGTTATATCAGATTGTTCCAAAGTTTTAGTCAACGTCCTAAAGATTTTTTTTTCCCAGACCTCGTCTGTTGAATCTCTCCCTCTACAGCCAATGATCACACAGAGACCTCCGTGTATAGTACATCTCACGCTTCTGCAATATTGTGCACAATCTTACATTTTCTATCCATTTCTGGTTGCAGGGCAAGAAGAACCCCGGCACTGATCAGAGAGCGGTAAAGAAGTTCTTGAGAGAGGTGACTCGTGCTTATCCCTTGCGTGTTGACAGGTACTGTGTCGTTTCTTACAACATTTTATGTGACTTGTCTGCCTCAGTGGGCATGCCATTAGAACTCGCTGCATTTGCTCTTGATATAGTTTAAGCTCTATGAAAGCCCCTGAGGTTTTCTGCACTGTAATAAGACTACAGCGTCCAAGATATTAAACAAACTTTGTTACCGTCCTGTCTGTCACAAAACCTTTGTTTTTTCATCCTTTTGATTTACGATATTTTACGATATCTTATCCACTAGAATGATCCACTTCTGTTAGCTTCCACCGGGGGCTGTTCCAATTGGAATTGTCTTCATGGGGGAGTCCAATGATTTGTCAATGTTTAGCAACAGGTAGCGAACTTGAATATATTGCAGTGGTTCTTAGTTGTGAGAATACATTTGAAAGTGCTTGGTTGATTGCAGTTGGCATGTCACAATGAAGATGGCTGTTGACGGAAAGAGTGATTCTTTGGAACCTGTGAAAGTGCCGCACTCGCTACACTCGTTTAAACGGATTGTGGATTCCACTGAACATCAGGTAAATGTCCATGATTGTCAATTTTATTTAGTGCTTGTCATCGTGGCCTGTGAGAGCAAATAAGACGAAGGCTATGCTTAAATAGTCTCATGAAAAATCCCTAATGAACCAAGAGGTCGAAATTGGGCCTCTTGATTTTTTAGTAGGTTTTATTATGTGGACTATTTTTTTGTTCAATTTTATTTATTTTTTGACCTATGCAATGTTTTCACTAAATGTTGCCTTAAGGTAGACAAACCCATTACCGACCCTTGCCACTTTAGAATCAATGAAGACCCTACATTTGGGTGGTATTGGGTCAAGGGTTGGTATTGGGTAAAGTTATCTTATCTGAATTATATTTTTGTCAATATGATGGGTTGAGTTGGTTATTTAGAGGATAACTAAATTTTAAAGCATTCACAAGAAGTAGGTCTTCATCTTTTTGCTTGCCATTTGTGAATGTAAGAAGACTAAGGAATCAGCTGTTGAACTCTGGTCTTTGGGGTATGTTGAGATAATGTGTGAAAAGGATATTGATGTTTCAAATTTCTCACTTTGCAGGACGGGCGTATCACCTTTCGGGGAGGATTCTGGAACTATTTTAGCATTGGTTAGTAATTTCTCTGTTGCTTCTTGTTGACAACTTTTTCTAATCTTCTAATTGTTTGAAGCTGCAAAATGTCGAATTTTTCTTATTTCGCCAATTTAGTACTAATCAAGTTGTGGATTTCCGTGTGGTAGGCATGGATGCTCAAGTAGCATATGCATTCCATTCTGAAAGACAAAACCATCCAGAGAAATTTAAAAATCAGTTTACAAATCAGGTGTGCTATATATTTCTTTGCCCCCTTTTTTCCCTGACGACGACAAGCGCATACATGCTTTTTCAGATTTCATTTAACTCTCTTCAGATTTAGCACAGTGCAGAACTTGGCTAGATTTTCTGATCATTCTTTTCACACTGCAGTCTCAATATGCAAAGCTTACGTGTATGCAAGGCTGGTTCTGTGTACCCTGCATCCATTACAACTCGAGGTACGTACGGGTACACATTGCAGTGCTTTGTATGGAGTACATAAATATTCTTCTGTTGAGGAAGATGTAAGATTAGAGCTTAGGACTAATTACTGAAGTGTGTTCTGATGCAGAAATATTAATCAACTGGCAAAAATAAAAATTGCGAGGAAAGGTGAAGCATGGCAGGAATTGGAGATATCTAGAAGGTATTCAGCAATTCCTTGTGTGCCAACTATCATATTTTTTCCAGTTGGTTTTCACTTTGATTTCTCATTGGACACAAGAGGTTAAATATTAATCCTGTAATCATGGTCATCCTCGTAGATTTCCTCCATGCTGTCTACCAGGGTAGTTTATACTAACGAAGATTACGTGATGCAGCATTCGATCCATTGTGGTACTGAACCTTCCCAGTTTCTCTGGAGGTCTCAATCCTTGGGGCACACCAAGTGATAAGAAATCCAAGGAAGTAAGTGTTTTTATAACTGAAACCGAATTTCGCCTTTTTGTTGAAGTTTTAGTGTAGATTATACTGAGAACGTTGGAACCACACAAGCATTACATTATTAACCAGTTCAAGCAGTTTTCCTTTTCCACTTATGAAAATAGTAACCCTGCCAGTGATGTGTTAGGGACCACTTGAACTAAACTCCCTCCTTGAGATCTTGGATAGACAGTTTCCCTCTTTTGATGTTAAAATTGCCAAACATTAGTATTTGAAGTTCCATGTTTGCATGCACAACGTTCTGCTTCTGTACCCTAAATTGATGACTGCTGTAGCTTAGGGTGAAAAATCCTTCTCTTTGACCTCCTTACATTTGTTCCACAGATTGTGATCACTTGTTGACAATGAAAGCCTTTGTTTACAGATGGGGTTGACGGCACCATTCGTGGATGATGGACTTCTGGAGGTTGTTGGCTTCAGGGACGCTTGGCAGGGAGCTGCCCTCTTCGCCCCTAATGGGCATGGAGTTCGCCTGGCACAGGTTAGTTGTGTTACAGGCTATGATGCTCTGCTATACGTTGGTTCTTATTATTGATTACAACCTACGCCTAGTAGTATTGGCAATGACACTCTTCTGAAAATAGCAAGTGATTGTGTTCAAAAATTCTCGCATACTAGAAACTTGCGTACCTGAATAGAGCCAACATCATTGAAACATATGAACACCTAATTGCTTCCCTTATCCAAAGGCGATCCTTAGGGTTCTTGGATTATTAGTAGAATTCAATTTCAAGCATGTACCCTATCTGAATATGAAAACTCTATAAATACTTCTCTAGTCAAAACTTTGAAAAGTCATAGTTTTTCAGTTTTTTCATGTGGTTTCCAAAAGTACGTGTGCGAAAGCACATTGCAAATACGTGCTTTTCCAATTCCTTACAAGATTAATCTAGTCTAATACTATGAACCATGTGCTGATGTTTACTCGGACTAAAACAAGTGATTGAAATTACTTCATTGATTGAAATCACCCTGTGGCTGACAGACGCACAGACTAAGAATTGAGTTTCACCCAAAGAAGGAGAATGACCATACGTTCATGCGGATGGACGGCGAGCCATGGATGCAGCCCTTGCCCGATTCACAGAAGCCAACCGTGCTGGAAATTTCGCAACTGGGTCAGTCGCTGGTGTTAGCCACAAGGAAAAGCATTGCCAAGTCTGACTCTTATGCTCCTACAATCAAACCTGGCGAAGAAGTTGGAGTGAACGATAACAACGGAATTGGCCATGAGGATGAGATGGCCACAGGTCCCAAAAGATCGTCATCCTCGTCTTCCTCGTCCTCAGATTCCGACTATTCAGAGATCAATCGGAAGTTTGGAGCTGCTTCGACATTCAAAAAGGCTGATATTCAATAATTCATGGAACAGAATGTCGCTGAGAAGTAGTAGCAGGTGATAAAATGCAGTTTTCTATAAGTATCTGAAGTATGTGGCTAGTTAGGAATAGGTGCTTATTCTTACTGAGTAATAGGTGTATGTTGGATCTTATGTAAACTACTAACGATGGTTAGTTCATAGGTAGTAATATTAATTCTTTTGCTGGAGCAGAGTGTGTTTGCAAGCTCATTATTTTTTGTACAGATGTGTAGAATTTCACATTTGAGAGAGAGAAAGACTGTTGGTTTTCAAGTGACTTAGGTAGAAGTATTGTCTCTGGGGTTTATTCACAGGGATAGTCACTGCAGACCTAAATTAGAGGGTTGAAGAACAGTCTATTTACCAGCTGATTGTCAATTTCAAGAAAGTTGGAAACTTTGAATCATTTTGCAGTGAATTTTCTTTGAAAGACAGATGGCGAAGAGGTAGTCAGTTCCCAAGGAAAAAAGAATCTTGCACAATGCCTAATGCACTGTTTACTCATACCACTTGGCAACTTTGCTGAAATAATATCTAGATTTTGAGTGAGACTTATAGATGTACATGTACCTTTGTTAACTCAAAGCTTTTGAGACAAGGTTTCAAGCAACTTTATATGAGTGAAAAACAAGAGAATTTGCATTTTTTGGTGAAATTTTTTGTGGTCTCTTTTGTTCAATCTCTCTTGCAAGGTATACCTTTTAGTCTGAGAAGTAGGATTGGCAATAGAGTTAATTGTGAAATTTGTCATGTGTTTATGAATGGGTGTTTGAGGAAGGTTTAACTAAGAATGGTACAAAAGAATCATAACATCAAATTCAATCAATCTTGAGTTTTGGTGCTCCAAGGAGTTTTGTCCTATGTTTTTTCCAAACTTTGGCTCTTGGTCTTGCAATGCTCACATTTTACAATTAACTCTAATATACTTTGTAGTTTGGGAAGGAGGATTGGTTAGAGTGAAGCCAACTTCAAGAAAGAAAAAAATAGATGTCTTTCTTTTGATGAAAGGTAACAATACAAGAGTGGTCACAAAGTCTCTTGGTTTCTTAGAAAAGTACAATGAGAAAAAAATATTGAAGTAGTTTTGAATTGCCAAACGAGGTTGTCAAGAGAGTCTTACCACTTTAGAGAAATAATGTGCAATGCACTTGGTCATTGTTAAAGGGCTAGAAATGGTAGTAGAGATAACAAAAGTATTGCAAGTGGATAGGGAAGTAGGATTTTGTGATAACACATTGTTATATGCTTTGAGAGATGTTAGATTGAGGGCTTGTGAGAAGGTGCCTAAGTCTTGTTTGTCACAAAAAAATTTTACAAAGATTAAACAATAGAGGATTGGAAGAGAGTAGTATTTAGAGACAAAGATAAATTGTTTTAATGCAGATGGAAGGACATGGTGTTTGTGTTGAAGCATACAGTGAAGCATGGTGGAGGGTCTATGATGCTAAAGAGTTGTATGATAGCAAGAAGTCTAGATGATTTACAAGTAGAAGGGTGTATAATTGCTAGTTAAGGACTATATTTCACTCTTACATGGAGACTTGTACTTGAGTGTGAAGAAATTAGGGTAGTTCAATTTTGATGAAATCATTTTCTAGCATGATAATCTCCTATGCATAAAACAATTTTTTTTTTAATATTTTAGAGTAGCCAACCCAATTTCCAAACCTCAATCCCATTGAAAATATTTGGGCAATTCTCAAACATCGTTTAATTTCCTACCCAACTTCTACTTGTCTTCTACAATTACAAGAGCGTGGAAGAGAATTTTTGAGCCATCACTACATAGCAATATGAGAGATTATGTACTAGTTTGCCAAGTCAAATTGCAATTGTTTTAGCCGCTCATGACAAGTGAACAAAATTTTGACCACTTTGTACATATTGTCTCAAAATTAAATCTATGTACCTATGTACCTACTAGTCAACTTTGAAATTATGTATTTTTTTAATTCGAATGGCAATTCATTATCAATTTCCTAAGGTTGTGTGTTACTTTGTGCTCTGAAACTTTTATGTTCAAAATTTCTCACCTTGATTCTTCATACTCTCTACATTGTCACTTTTCTGAGCCAATCACTCACATAGCCTCAATTTTTTGGAGGCCATTGATTCTAAGTAGTTGAAGAATAGCAACCTTCTGTTTTTGTTGAGTTTGGGCTTGGTATGTTGATTGACAATAGGCGGCTCCAAATGCCTTTTGGCTCCATCCACAATTTCTCAAAAGATCCAAAATTAGCATTTCAATTCTAGCAGCAACCCACATGACATTTCAAGCCACTTCACTTGAACTCAACAGTGTCTACACAATTTGATATAAATTAATTGAAGGCTTGCACATGATTTAGTAGTTGGATATACAAAATTTGCAACACCTAATATTGTAGTGATCACTACTAGAAGTATTTTCAATGTGGTTTGATTCAATGTTGTTGGAACTTGCAATGGGCATTTCGTATAACTATAGATTAGGAAACCAAGCCTTGGAGCCTAACTAAAAGTCTAAAAAAAGTCATTGTGCAAGTTCTCTTTTGAATGTGAATGACCAAGTAACAATTGCATATTCGGACATGCAACAGTGCCAAACACATAACAAGCTTCTTGTAGCAAGACTGGTATGCCCATATTTGAAGAGAGATTCATTTGAAATTAATACTAGCATTTTTAGTTCTGATGAGGAGTTGTTGAGTCTTGATTTGGATGCAAACTCTCTAACTAGGAGGTCCATAAGCTCCTCGAGTTCATGGAATGTCAGAGTTCAAATTTGTAGTCCTTAACTACTTCATTTAATCTCTAATTCTATTATGGATGTTCCTCTTTCTTTGTCTAGAGGTTCAATGTGTAATCCTAGTGCTCTTGCATTTGGTGAGCCTCCAATTACTACTCCACCATTTGTATCTACTACAAGTAATTTTATTCTTTATATTACATTTGTAAGCTTTAATTTATTGAATTATTGTACTTGTTCTTGTTTATTTTTTTCTTATCTATGACATTTGATTACATTTCACAATTGATAATTGTGTAGGTATATAAGAAGTTGTGCCATATATTGAGCAAGCTAATGTTGCTTCTCTTACTCCACTTGGTGTAGTTATACTAGGATCAATTGTTCCTGCTCCTATAGCTACACCATTTAGCAATATTACTCATGTGAATTTCATTTTCATGAAGGAAATGGATTTTGCCGCTTTAATGACACCATTGGGAAAGTGAAATACTATAGTAACTTTTCAAATAAATGTTCTATTTGAATATCATGTTTACTACAAAACTTTCAATACAATACACAAGTGTTTTTTGTGAACAATTGATACTTGTATATTGCAATATGTCCATGTGTTTGTAATATTTCATCCATCATGCTCCCTGCTATTATCAAGAAATATCCATCAAGATGATTGCTACAATCTTTCTCATCCATCAATCTAGTTGCTACATAACTTTCCATCCATCAAGTGGGGACTATAGACTTTTGAAAGTGATTGTATTGGTAGAAAAGAAAAGTGGAAGGTCGGAAGACTAAAAGGGCAGTACCTTGTTACCTAAGGTAGTAGATGTGTCCTCAACGAATGTGAGTCTAACATGACAGCTTTTTGGCAAACGGGATTGGTTACGGGAGAAATGAACATATGTCACTGAGATTATCTAGTGCAATCAAGTAGGCTTTGCCAATGTACTAAAAAAATACAAAGGATATAAATAAACAAATTTAATGCATGTTAGATTTGAAAATGCATGATTCAAGGTGATTATATTCTTTTTTGTAGAAGGATAAGATATATGTTCTTATCATTTCAACTAGGATTTGTTTTTTTCATTTTTTATGAAGTGCCAAAGTGGCAACATAAAATATTATAGTGGTGCTCTAAATTTCAACATTCATCTACATATTGAATTAGAAAAGATCACATCAACACATATCAAATGTCCATATTTCTATTCTTATCCCCAATTTGGCGATTTCATCCAAGATTTTTTTTATTTTATTTGAAGTATTCTAGCGAAAAATTTCACAATTATTTGCCATTTTTTAGCCCAATTATTTTTTTCTAGTGCAATTTTGTACTATAATGCCAAAAAAATAGGGTTGGTGCAATCTAGTACTATAATGTCAAATTTGTTCCTACAAATGGTGGTATATTTCTTACTCAACAATACAACTTTTCTAAATACATATGTCATATACATGGACAATCAAGTAGGACCATGGTAGTAATGTCATGGAAACATCTAGAAATCCTTTCTTGAAGGGCTCCCTACTACTTTAGGCTTTTAATTTCTTAATTCACATTATAGATCAAAACCCTTTAAAAATTAGAGATTTTGCATTTTTTTCAATTTTTTATTGGCTTATCAAGTACAAATACATCTTTCTATTCACCATTGGATTGTTGGTTTTCAAAAGTATGTTGTGGAAAACATGATTAAAAGAGAGTAGAGTGCATTTTTTATTCTTGGGACATTGTCATATTGTAAGACTTTATTGGATGTCTTTCATGCCCAAGATTGCCTTGAAAATTGGGAGTGGAGATATGTTGGTATTTAATATGATTTTCATAATGTTAAAATTTTTAATTCAAAGTCTATGGTGCAAAACAATTCACATGTATGGTCCAAATTAAAAAGAAAACTTTTACTTTGAATGCAATCATCTTTTAATTTGTATAATCAAACTTCACTAAATTTTTACTACATTATCTTATACAGAGTATAAATTTAGTAAAAGATCTTATAGTTAGATTCTCATAAAATATCATCTTATAAATTTTTTTGGATCAATGCAACAAAATGGTAGTTTTGAATGTTTTTTGAAGAAGAAAATCATTTGTAACTCTAGAGGTTAATTTATAATCATAATTTATTGCAATTCAACAAAAAATTATTGGAATTTAGATGGAAGAATAATTTTTCGTTTCCAACAATTAGAAAGGAAGGAGTGCTAAAGTGAGAGTTGAGAACTTTGGCTCCAAAATGGAAATTTAGGGGCATTTGACTCTATATCCCAAGTCCCAACTTTCTAAAAATGAGTTCAAGGCCAAATCTCATTGCCAACTTCCTTGGGTTGTAGAAAGTGAATAAAAATACCTAATGTGGGACTTGGGACTTCATATTTTGAATGCCAATTTATCAACTTTTCTCTTGTATACTAATTCATAGCATATTAAATGTCTCCAAAATAGGTCAAAAGTCAAAAGCTCATTTTAGGAACTTTTAACATCAAATCTACTTTGGGCAAATTTGGACATAATTTTAGCCAATGAGAGTGGTTTACATTGGTATTTCTTTCCTAATTTTATATTCAAAACTGTAATGTGGGAGAAGCCTCGAAAACAAAACCCAAGGAATTCCCTAGTGGTGGTTCTTTAGTTTGGAAAAAGTCAATCAGTCTATTGTTTTGTATCTAAGGTCACTTTTAACATAGGATACTCACTCACTTTAATAATTAAAGAAATAAAAGATTAATTTCACGAATTGGTTCAAGGAATGTGTAATCAAATTCTAGCCTATTCTAGTATTCAGTCCAATTCCCATGGATGCAGACACACAACATGATGTCCCAGTCCTATACTAGAATTCTAATGTCAATTTAATAAGGGTATGTCAAATAGTCATGGCTCCTCTTCTATCGACTTAATCATCTCACATATAATATACAAACATTGCCACATACATACAATTGCAATTCATTAATTACTTCTTCAATTTTAATCCATTGTCAATTGGTCCATTAGCTAATTAATTAACCTAATTACTACAAATGCAATTATGAAAAATCACAAATTTGTAAGGTCAATTTGTTACACTTATGCAAAGTATGCAAAAGTTCAATTTCATTCTTGTAGATTATGCTCCAATCACAGACACAACTTCTTTCTTTCTCCAGCTCCATCTACAGCCAAGAGATAATATTCATTATTTTGAGAGATTAGGGACCTCTCAAATTAACTATGATTATCCATTTAGGTTGATTTAGGTGCTATCTTTGATAAAACAACAATTTCCATTAAAATGAGAGTAAGAATTTTTCTAAAATTGAAACTATTTAGGTTGAATCGACGTAAAGAGTTTGAAAAGACAAGCTTGATTTGACTATTTAGGTTGAATCAACCTAAATAGTCTCAATTTTAAAAACTTTCTCACTCTTATTTTAATGGAAATTGTTGTTTTTTCAATAATTTTTTTTGTTGTCAATTTATTTTATGCTTTTCTACCTCTCAAATTTAGAGAATTCTCTCAATATAATAAATATCGTGTTCTAGCAACAAGTCAATTGGGCCATTTTACAACAAGTTAGACTCTCATAGTCTATAAAAATTTGTTATTCCATCAATTGGACTGGATGCTTAAACAATAATTGATATTCTGAAAAAGCTATAAACTATTCCTAATAAATCATAACTAATGTCAACTTATCCAGTACTTGACATCTATATAACCTAATGGTCAATTGGCTAGTCCTACTTTAATCCAAATTGATAATCTAGACCTAAACAATATTCTATCTCTTGCATTATCTCAAACGGACTACTTGACATCTTAACTACCAACAACAACCGGGCTATACTTTAAATATACTTAGACAATTTGCCAAATAACATCAAAATACTTGGTCTCCTCCACTACATGTTAATTTGTCCATTGTTCACATACACATAGACCACATCAATGATTAACACCTTAATCCCAAATTATCTCTCACAGACAATTAGACTAAGTAATTCCAAAATCTCTGCTAATCTTTGGTTGCTAATTTCCACTATACTCATTGTCTAATTGACTTCTTAAATCAGCCCATACCCATAGCTGATTCTACAAGCTATGAACACCTACATTCATTGTCAAATTGTCTTACTTAACAGTTCCAATCACTGGATACTCAATAGTTGTAAAACTTCACAAACTACTCACCATTTACAACTCTCTAGACTGTTTAATTGACCATGTTTATGATCAAACAAATTCAACCTTATCCTGGATTACAAAATTATCTGTCTAATTGATTTAAATTCCAACTTTTAAGAAATATCAATCATTGGTAATTTGACTACTTTCTTTCACACACAAATATATATATATATATAACCGCTCAAGACAATCATTGGCTTAAATTAGACATTATTAAGCTCACAAGGGTTCAATCACTGATGCTCTCATAGCTAGACTATTGGACTAAAAACAAAAGAATGAACAATGCCAATCCCTGGCCAATTGACCTATATGGAATAAACAATCAATCCCTGATTAAATTGACAACTTGACTCACACACATACACACAAGAAGACTCCATTGCTTCACACAACAGAGCACGACTAGTTGACAATCAAGAATCCGCTAATCCCTGACTTAATTAAGAAATTAATGCACTCCTTAAGAAATCAGCTGCTCTCAACAAGAAAAGACAATTTGACTTAACTCACAACTCTCTTTACGAACAAACAAAAGGAAACAAAACAACTGCCAATCCCTGGCTAAGTTGAAGAAAACTAAAAGAATGCCAATCACTGGCAATTAGACAAAAACTACAAAGCCAATCTCTGGCTACTCACTTAAATAGACAAATAGACAGATTTGCATTAAAATTGAAGTAATGCACAAGTACAATTGACAAAGGCGAGCAATCGCTGCAAACGCCAAGAGAGAGATAAAAATCACATTCAATTAGTCTTATGCTTCTTGGCTGTAACTAACTCACAGTGAATTCTAATGTCTATTTGTCTAACTACCTTGATTCCAAGTTAATCCTAACTCCCTATCCAGCTGTCTAATGGTCCTTTTCATATTAGTATGTCTAATTGATCTAATTCGCATTCTAATCAATTGTAAAGCTATGTTAACTGGTCCATTAGTCTTTTACTTTCAAAAATTACAAAAGTTACCGCCAAAATATGTCTACAAAATTAGTAGTTGTGAGTTAGAGGCCAAGTTCGGTCTCCACTTTTGCTAGATCCAATTTGGCCTCCAAATCCTACCATTCCTTGGCTCCAACCCCCTCCCCCCCCCCCCCAAGTGTTGCCATGTAGGCATCTCAGAGTGACTTGGGACTGAGGGCATAGTTTGAAGCCCCAAATTCTAGTTTTCAACTCTCTACCACTCAATTCAATAGGATTTGGGACTTGGACTATATTAGTGTTAAATGCCCTTGACATGTTTCACTTCCAAAGTTACCCTCTATACAACACCAATTAATGATAGTAGGGCACTTATTTATCAAGTCTGTACATTAGTATGCTAAAAAAATGCAATCAACATCCAAATGATGGATTCACATGATGACACTTATTCAAGGACTTTCTTGATTGACAATTAATGACGTTGTTTTTTCCTATTCATACTCATATTTTAGAAGTGAACATTTAGGCAATGTTGAATTACTAAGAGATTGTTCTTTTGAGGTTAACTTTGAACTATTCTAAAAGTCCTAAAATGACCTATAAATGACTTTCCGGGGCATAATGTTCATTAGCCTTCATGCACTCTTCTCATCCATTAGGAAAATTCTGAGCTATAAACAAGGCTACGAGTATTAGATTTTTGGCACCCCAAATTGCAAGTACAGAAAAAATAAAAATAAAAAATTTTTTTTGGAAAAAAAATATTAAAATAATTAAAAAATATAACAAAAAAATAGTCAATTTGACGTGACACTAATGTGGCACTAGTAGTGCCACGTCAGATTCCAAATTTTATATATCTATATCTATATATCTATATCTCTCTCTCTCTCTCTATTTTTTTTTTCTGTAATTGCACTACGGGGGTGAAGAATTCGTAGCCTTGTTTAGAGCTCAGAATTTTCCTAATGCACATTGAAGCTCTACTTGTCTACTTAGCTCCTACTAGAGTATTGATGGATGTAGAATACTCCATACTATCTACAACAGAGCCAAAGTAGAGATAGCGCATCCTATTGAATGTTATGGGCAAAGAAACAAAAAATGCACCTATTTATCCTATAATTTGAATCATTTTTTGGCTAAATACCTTAGTGATAGGGCTAATACTTTCATGGTAAATAAAAGATTGAATAATGTTAGGATTTTCCCTAGGTAAGTGCCCAATGAATGCACAATGGTACAAATTAAGTTACCTTCCTTCAGTGAGGCTACAGTACCTTACACTTACAAAAAAGCCAGTCATTAGCCAAAAGTGCCACACGGTAATAGGACTCCCAAAGTTTCCAGCTATCTTTCAATGGTCTCCTGCCATCTGTCGAAAGTAAGGTCCTTTTTGAATATGCAACCCCACCCGGCGAAGCTCCGGGCGCCTTTGGTTCGACTCCTCGAATGGTCGGGTTACCCTCCCCCCCAACTCCATTTGGAAGCTCCGAAAGCTCATCTCGCTCTACTTGAATCCATGTCCACATTGCGTCCTGCCTGCGCTTTGAATTACCGATTCAAGGACTGCTGTGCAATCTGTAATCAATCTGTATCCCTCCTGTCGATTCCTTCGGTTCGCGAATTGGTGCAGTCTTGCAAAAGATAGGTGGAATTAAGACCTTCTGAGTGGAACTGTGAGGAGTTTTTAAATTTTTGTGCCTATGGAGGTTGCAATTTAGGGCAAGGGATTCTGGATTTGTTTTTTTATGATTATTTCTGCAGGTGGCGTAATGCAAGGTACTGTTAGTTGGAGAATTGGTGGAATTGCGTGATAATTGCGAAAATGTGTGTTAATGTGCCTTTCGTAGGGTTTACGGTTCAGTCTTGGAGGTTTTCTGGTGGTTAGGGGATTCCTGGTGCGCATCCAGTTGAGGGTGAATTCATTTTTACTATGGAAGTCATTTTGCGACAAAGGAGCTCTGAATTGCAGCTTGCTTTAATTCAGGATTTGCGAAGGTTTTGATGTATAGGGATTTTTGATTGATTCGGGAGATAGAAGTAGTTTTGATTCAGATGAAACAATTCTTGGTTCGTGGAGTAGCTTACTCTCGATGGTAGGATCTTGATCGCCATCCTCCAGCTGAGCTCATTGGTTGGGAGCTATTTTTCTATAAAGGAACTGTGAATTTGCAGCTTGCTTCAATTCAGGATTTGCGACTTTGTTGTGATTTTGAGTGATTGGCTCGCGTAGGGAGGTAGAAGTACTATTGCTTTCGTTGAAGGAGTTTTTTTAGTGTACTCTCGATGGCAGAGTCTCGATCGCCATCGACAACTGGGTCTCCTTCACCTTCTCCTTCAACTTCTCGGCCTACATCAAGACCTGGTAGTCCCACTCGCCGAGGACCACCGCCGCTCCCTGTTAGTCCAGCCAAAAGTTCACCGAATTCCTCTCCATTAAGAAATTCTTATTTAGATTATGAGTCTCAGAGTTCCGTCAAGACAATAGCTGAGGAATATCTTCTGTCCGGCGGGCACTATGGATCGCCACCGAAAGTTTTCAATTCTCCTCTTCCGTCGAATGTAGCTCCAGATTCTTCATCGGTTGCAGCACTTGATTCCAAAGTAGATCCAGAGGAACTGAAGCAGGCCGTGACACCGTCCTCGGCTGGCCTCGAGGCAAGAGCTGCGTTGGAGCAGACCGCAGCTGCTGCCAAGTATGGTAGGCATACAGGAAGTGCTTCTGATGGTGCAGATGTCCGGTGGTACTTCTGCAAGATTCCCCTCCGCCCCAATGGTACATCTCCTTTTACCTTGCTGCAAATATATGTACATGAATAGCTGGCCTAGATGAACAGCGTAGATGGAATCATATCATCCCATGTGCTTTCTCAGGTTTTACCCTGAAGCACCAAGGGTTCTTGGTTTAGAATTATCATTTCGAGTGATCATATTGTGAAAAGGATACTTCAGATGGGGCCAATTTTATATGACTAGAATCAGTGAAGAACAGTACTTGCGTTTGTAAATATAAAATAAAAATGAGTTTGGACTAAAGAAATCCCAGTATGGTTTACTCAAAATTGCTATGCAGAAGCTCCAATTTGGGCCTCTTAATTAAGGCTGTTGAGTTTACGTTTATTGTCATGCCTGCATTGAGAAGTCGTTAGCTGTGAGCACATGCTAATAAAGTTTAAATTCTTGTAAAGATTTCGTAATTTCTGATTGTAGTTGAGGGAAGGGCTTGCAGAAGCTGCAGCACAGGTACCAGCATCTGAGGTAGTAGTCAAAGGAGACTACTTTCGATTTAGTGTTCGGGACTCTCTTGCGTTGGAAGCTTCGTTTGTGCAGGTTTGTTATATCAATTCTATTTTGAAATATAAATTAGAACCTGTTAATAGAATATTTTGTTTACTTTATCATGAGCATCATCTCTAGGTTGTTATCGTTGAAGCGATGTCGGTTATCCAGATTGTGTGAGGAAGTAAACAAATAGCGGTCGTCACGATGTGGTTACGAGGAATGTTTTCTTTGATGTTTTGTATGCCGCAGCCGAAGCAATATTTCAGTTATTTGTCGTATCGATATTAAGTAGAGAACGGAATTTGATATTTGGTGATGATGAATGTTCGTCAGCGAGAGGAAGAATTGGTGTCAGCATGGTGGAAAGAGTATGCCGAAGTCAGTGCAGGTCCTGTGATGTCTTCTGCCACTCTTTCTTATAACCTCCAAGTTGAAAAGGAAACAGCAGAAGAGAAGCTAAGGTCTCTCAATAGTGCCAGCGGTGGGAGAACATCCCCAAAAGGTCCTGGTAGTACACATTCAGACTTCGATGATGGTGATGATGAAGAGAGCGTGGGTGTGCTCGTCAAAGGTGGGCTATATGAGGTGCGAATGGTGCCAACTGGTGGAAAAGTTCAAAGGGGCTATTAATTCTATCAGAACTGAATGTTGTTGGTTCCGTATTGATCAATTAGAATTCAAATGTACATAATATTAGATAGATTGTAAGCTGTTGTTTCTTTGATGTTTAGGTCGATCTTATGAGGCGTAGATGCATTCCAGTTTACTGGAGAGGGGAGCACCGCCGTGTGCTGCGAGGGCATTGGTATGTACGGAAAGGTGGACTTGATTGGTTGCCACTTCGGGAAGATGTGTCTGAGCAGCTAGAGATCGCCTACCATAAAAAGGTAATACATTTTGGGCCCTTGTGCATTCATTGTATGTGCCAGTTTTCTGGATATTTTGATTCCTGCTCTGTACTGATGAAAATGTTGCAGACTAAGAATGGATCGACTAATTCTTTGTGTAGGTATGGCGCCGTCGAAAATTTCAGCCATCAGGGTTGTTTGCTGCCCGGGTCGATCTCACAGGCACTACTCTGGTTTGTCCGACTCTCACGAGACTGATTCCCTCCTAAGTTTTCGACATTGGTCTTTTAAAGCGTTGATATGGACCAATCATGGTCATCCTCAACATCAAATTGTTTCAAACATGTGTTGTAGTGATACTTTCTAGGGACAAAGGAAATGGAGATTGCATTTTTAACTGGTAGTATGGCAGGTTATCTTGCTAGAAAATTTGTTGATTTTGCTTGTCTGCTGTAGGGTCTTCATGCACTTTTCATGGGAGAGGATGATAGCTGGGAAGCAGCTCTAGCAGTAGATGCCTCGGGTATCTCTGCTATTCTTGGTTTACAAGGAAGCGGAGTGAAGCTTCGGCGTGGTTTTGCACCCCCAGACAGTGTCAATCCAACACAGGTACCCTCTCAGTCCATGCAATTTGAATTTCTTACTGTGGGCCACCTATGCAGCCCAGTATGGCTGTTTGCAGGTGATTTACATAGATACCGTCGGGACAAATATTACTGGTTGATGGGTATTTCTTTGTTTCAGTATAGTCGTTGAGACTGACAGAAGGTGTAAAAACAGGATCATGATCTAGATGATTTGTGTACTTTGTTTTGCTTCTTTTATATTCTTAAGCATCATTGATCGACTTGCTACACAGGATGAACTGAGGCTAAGAAAAGAAGAAGAGCTGGATGATTACGCCTCGCAGGTCAACTTACATTTCGATCTCTACATGTTTTGCAATGTTGCATGAGTACATGAATGTTTATTGAATCAAAAGTTGCCTCATCTTCTCGCTGATATATGCACTAAACGTTGGTCTTAGGTGCACTATTTGGTACGAGGCATTAGAAAGAAGCATTGTTCTTATCTTCTCAAATTTGTCTACTACAGGTGCCGGTTCGACACGTAGTATTTATGGTGCATGGTATTGGACAACGACTAGAAAAGGCAAATCTGGTGGATGATGTTGGTGCTTTTAGGCAAACTGTTACAGCGCTATCAGAGCAGCACCTTACATCACATCAGCGCAATGCACAGCGAATTTTGTTCATCCCGTGCCAGGTATATTCTTCTGCTTAGAGAAATTATGACAAGCTATTAGTGTCCTTAGTGAGTTTTTCCCCCCTCTCTAGTGCTTGCAAGATAGTACTGAGTTTGCAAGATCGATCACTTTTTGTCTCCCTAAGTTTGGCATGCGGTTGCTTTCAGTGGAGAAGAGAATTAAAGCTAGGTGGCGAGGTGGCTATGGAGCAAGTCACTTTAGATGGTGTTCGTGCTCTTCGAACAATGATTACAAAAACTGTGCACGACGTCCTGTACTACATGAGCCCTGTTTACTGCCAGGATATTATTGATTCTGTACTTTTCTGCACTCCAAATCCTCCTAGTATAGCTGCTGATCTCTAGCCCATATGGTTGCTTCGAGCTTTTGATAGCATGCAGCCTTCAGTGTATTTGCATTGTTACAGATTACTTCCAAAATTTGTGAATGTAACTGAGGATAAACTTGTGGAATCGCAGGTGACAAGATCTTTAAATCGGCTTTACAACAGATTCATTAAGCGTAACCCAAGTTTTGACGGCAAGGTACTGTTTCTTTGTATTGACTATGACATGTTAACGTGGTAAATGCTATCTTTTCGCTCCTTGAATCTTCTGTTGGAATACTTGGACAAAGTGTAAAATTCATGGTGTGCTTTTCTGTTCAAGGCTAACATTCTGGGTGATTTGTTATACGTGCAGGTGTCACTTTATGGACACTCTTTGGGAAGCGTCCTGACATATGATATTCTTTGTCATCAAGATACATTGAAATCGCCATTTCCAGTCCAGAATATCAACGCTGCTCTTAAGCGTAATGTAGAGAGTGAGGATGACATGCCGAAAATAGATCGTCTTCCCTCTGTCCACGCTCATGATTTAGTTTTAGGGGGTGAGACGTCTATTCAGGACATATTGAGCTCTAACAATACTCTCGTGGGTTCTTCTGATATTAATCCTACTGGTGCCCCAGTAAACGAAATTTTACCAGAGGGAGAAGAAGAAGAAGAAAGTACTATAAAGAGCGTCAAAGTAAGCGCAACCGAAATTGAGGATGTACCAGAGCCAGACAAATCTGACGGTAATTCTATTTCGGACGACGACAGGAAAGTTTCATTGCCAAGTGATCTTACAAATAAGGGGAACACAAGAGTCTCAGAGCAGCATGACATTGCCCAGGGGCATATGGTAATCTCAGAGGAGAATGACATCGCTCAAGAGCATACAAAAATCTCGGGGGAGGAGGATATAGCACTAAAGAAGAAAATTACCCCAAAGGAGGATGACATAGCACAGGAGCGCACAGAAGTATTGGAGAATGATGATTGTGTGCAGGAGCATACAGGAATTTCAGAGGAGACCGAAGTGTCTGAGGTTGAGGGTGTTGAGAAAGAGAATGAGGTTGTAGAGGACGTAGAGGTGAATGTCGAGGATATACGGGAGGATGTCAAGGATGTTGAAGAGGATGTCGAGGATGTAGGGGAGGATGTCAAGGATGTTGAGAAGGATGTCGAGGATGTAGGGGAGGATGTCGAGGATGTCGAGGAGAATGCCAAGGATGTCGAAGAGGATGTCAAAATCACAGAACGGGAATATTCAGAGAACCTTGATGCTCCAAACTCTGAGAGGGATATGCCTGAAGCTGTCGAAACAACTAAGCTTCAGGTTACAAAGCAAGAGTCTCTCCAAGACTTGCCAGCAGCTGAAATTGAGAGAGCCCTAGATCTTGTTGATCAAGTGATGGTGAATTCTGCTGAAGATTACGGGGAGCGAACTGAGATTGAGAGATTGAAAGTAGAGGTAATCTTTCACTTTATTTCTTTATTTCATCTCTCTCACGTGAATTCATCTATTCAGGCAGTTGTTGGTAATGTTCTTTCCCCATTTTTTTCATCTTTACTTTGTGATATACTTTAAGATTGAATCACCTTTTTTTTATACTTAATGTAGGGAGTCATTGCACACTTTCTCTCAGAGTGGAATTGTCTTTTTGGCTTATAATTGGCAGGTAGCCGCCCTACAAGAGAAGCTGAGATTGATGGAGAATGAGAACAAGGTTAATAGAAGGTCTCCTGATAATTTCTCAGAAATGAGAGGAGAAACTTTAAAACACATCATGTCGACCAACACGAAAATCCCTCGAGCTTCATTGGGTTCTGCTGAAAGCTGCAGCGCTCACCATTGTACTGGAGACGATGGTCCAGAGTTGCAGCAGAATACCCCAGATAATGAATCTGAACACGAGCGGGGAAATATGGATAATTCCGTGAGAGCTCGTAAACAGCATCGACCTTTTATAGTTTACCCGAAACTCAAATTTAAGGTACGTTCCTGTTTTTTTCTTCCTAGTCTGCAGTGAATTATGTGTTACTGGGGTCCTAGCTTGCTGTATGTGGTTTCAACAGGGGTTTTGTTTTGTGGAGCAGGTAGAAACTTTCTTTGCGGTGGGGTCTCCACTTGGAATGTTCTTAGCACTTCGGAATATACGAATAGGTTTAGGAGAAGGCAAGGAGTATTGGCAAGACGAAGGCATCGATGAAGAAATGCCAGCCTGCCGCCTTTTGCTGAATATTTTTCACCCCTATGATCCGGTGGCATACAGGTAAGCAAGCTTGCGTTAAGTCGAGTATGATACAAATCGTGGAGATGAAATATTTTCTTCCGTGTGCTTTCGCTGTCGCTCACTTCCTCTAATTATTTGATTCAGGCTAGAGCCGCTTGTCTGTAAGGAGTATGTCGACCAGAAACCGATATTCATCCCTTATCATAAGGGAGGCAAGCGCATTCATATCGGACTGCAGGTATTGCACTCTAGATTTGAGCTTGATGTTTCTATTTAACTTACGATGTGTCAAAGTTTTTTTATTGTCTCGAAGCGATGTGCAATGTTATACCCTTGATGATTGAATTTGGAACCACCCTGAGTTGATGACACCAAAACTATTGCTTGGCAGGAGTTCGGTGAGGATCTGAGCATGAAATCCAAGGCATTTGTGAACTCCATCGGTGCTGTTGGGGTAGGTCTATCTTTATTTGGGAACTAGTTCACTTTTCTTTACTTCGAAGACAAAATATTTTCTGGGTTTATACATGTAAGACGAGGTTCCTGTGCGAGTCTCCGCTGACGTAAGTTGCCACATCTAATGTCGCTAATCGTTGTGATGGACAGACTCGTGTGGCTCATGCATTTACTTCAAGGAAAGATGACAGTCTAGCAGGTACTCTATTTGACTTTGAACACCGTTTTAACTTTCTTACACTGTATTATGTTGTATCGACAAATTGGATCTTATTGAGAAGCCTATCTTACCTACTCAAGGTTGATGATCATTGCATAGTGGATGGGCATGGTGAATGAGTGAATGTCTTCTGGTGGATGCTTTTGGGTGGGTGCAGAAGAGGAAGAAGAGAGAAATCGGAAGAAGCCTAAAACTTACGGACAAAAGGTCATGGAGCGCCTCACAGGAACTCCAGAAGGACGCATTGACAACATGCTACAGGTTAGGAAGTTCAAACCACGAAGGTCAATCGCATATTTTTGACTGAAATGAAACTACACTGTTGTGTTAGAGGCCGAACATTGAATTGCTTTTGTCAATGACCATTATGGATTCTTGAATTAATTTACTGATAATGGTCACGCACTACCGTAATACTAGTTGTGGTCTCGTACTTGCTGTAGGATGCCACCTTTGAGCATCAGTATATATCTGCAATCAGCTCCCACACGTAAGTCACGTTTCTCCCTTGCTGTTGTAATTGCTCCTGCTCCCGCTGCTGGACCGATTTCATCATCTAGTTCAATTAGAAAGACGCTCATGTTCATGCAAGTTTTAATAGATCAAGTGCTGTGATTTGATGAAACAGGTCATATTGGCAAGACCCTGACACTGCGCTCTTCATTCTGAAGCATCTTTACCGTGATATCTCCCTGGAACCCGAGTCTGACAATGTTCCAACCATGGAAGCGCTTCGTGGTGAGATCATTGACGATAGCAGTGATGATGAGATAGGGAAACTAGATAGTACCACCGCAAACTCATCCTCTGTCCTCAGTGCTCAAGATGACTGGGACTCTGGTGATGACGACTCCACTTCAACATTCTTCGTGAAAGAGGATTGGATTCCAGCTTTGTCCGATCAACAAACCAAATCGTACTCAAGCCGTACCGTGTAAATAATCACAGAGGCTTACAAGAATTCATGTGCAAAGGTAGTCTGCATATTACTTAGTACATTTGTATCATCATTCTTAGACTCCGGGATAACGTCCAATCTCCTCCCAATCACTTGTACAGACGTCACTCAGAACGGTCATGTGAAATTACAGATTGAGGTGGCAATATGAGTAAGCTCACAACGGATGCTTAGTGAGAACATGCAAATTCCCGTTCAAACGTCCGTTTTTAAAACTCGTTTCAAGTCCACGGCATCCTGCCTGTCCTTTTGTGTATCAGCGCATGTCCAGTTGCCCACCCTTGTGCTCTAAGTCTGATCTTAATGAAATGCCAATCAAGGCAGAAGAGCAATTCTTAACTTTACAGTCTAATATTTTGAAGTTTACTTACTTTTCAGTTTACTTAGAAACCTCTGTTGAAAAATCTGAGGATGGATCAAACTCATCTTTATCATCATCTTCAAGAGCTTATGATTGGATTATACACAGCCAGGTACATAAAACTAATTCTGACGGACTGAAGTTTGGTTGTAAGATAATAATGCCATTTCCAATTGGCATTATGTCTAGTAATGGGAAACCAAGCTAAGGTAGCAACACCAGAAAACGCCGGTTTACGAAGTCTGTCACTTAACTTACTCTGTGACCTACAACCGGGCTTGTACAATACTGCGAGGATGACGGGTGCTAAGCTTACTGGCTGGTTTGCAAGTGGCGGGTGACTTGACTGTTGTGGTGGGTTGGACAAGCGGCGGTTGCGGGGGAAGTTTTCGTGACTGACAGGAGTGATTTTAGGAGCTCTCACGCGGCGCTTCTATATTGGAATGCAACCACATTTTGTCTCAATTGTGCGTGAACTTGTCTTGCAGCGGATGCCCTATATATTAATTATGGAAATGCAGGCACCTCAGATTGGGATTTTGTAGGCTCTCGGTTCGGATGCCACAATACAGGGTTGTAATTGTCATAAATCTGAGACCCCCCCAAAACGGCAATTCAATCGATGTGCACGCTTCTCGTTCTTGATCGATCTCTTGTTCTATTGTGTTTTTCTAATGCGGTTGTCTGCGTACTTTGTTTTGGAGACAGATAATAGTATGTGAGATCTGTGAGGGACATTATATGTGATGATTCTATGCATGATTCTAGACTTTGCAGCTGGTTCCATTCAACACCATCAGAGAAGAAATGAGGAGCGCGTCACGGTTGAGAATTCAAGAGGGGGCAAGAGAGACCCGGAGACATCAACCCCACTTGAAAAATACAGTGCGGATATATTATTCAATTGGATTTGGGAATCAATAGGAGCAATTTCGCCGACTGCAACATTGTGAGGGCACTAATAGCTAGATCGGGATCGAGAGGAGGGAATTACTTGCTTAATTGAGCGCGAGGGTCTAGAACTTGGACTTGACATCTCCCAGTCCAGTAGAGAGGTGGCGGTGCTCGAAACCTAAGACCCAATACGAAGAAGGTCCAGCGTCGGAGACAACGCCGTCCGGTGTCATGAGGAGTCTTAAATTCTTGATTAGTTACTATGTAGAGAACCCGCGGAACACCGATCGCAATCCAAATCAGAGAGCAGTTCGAGGACTGCAACAAGATGAAGATATACTTGCGACTTCGGTGTCGAGTTCCAGCATCCTAGACATGAACCACGTACTTCGCCGGAGTCGACGAAGACAACCTGCAGCAAATTGCAGCCATGCGGCGATGGACTAGACGGGAGCGAGGGCGTGACGTGAAGACCTTGGGAGTTGGGACGGAGCGGAGTCCTCCCAGGAGCGGAGTGATCACCACCGGCAGTGACGGAGTTGTACAGGCGCAGTCAACGAAGGCGATCTTCGTCAACGACTCTAGTAGCACACTAAAAGGGGAAAAAAAACGTTTGGGCAATTCAAGGGGGAAGAGAAGGTGCCGGTAAAATATAGTAGAACCGCCAATTACCAACCACTAAAGCATTTTATGCATGATCTGGAGTAGTAGAAAGCATTGTTAAATTTTTGTTGTGTTGAGAGATAGAAATGATGGACGTTGTCAAATTTTCATAATATTTAGATCCCCACTACATAGATTCTTCCATCATTGCTCATCTAGAGACTAATTTGGCTCTCAAAACAAAGCACATGTGTCATAACAATGATGGCTAGAAGATGGTGGAAAACCAAAAAACTAACAGTTACTTATTGGTCATCTCTTTGTTGAATTTTCCATTACCTATGTATTGACCATGGGTCTTGGCTAGTCATGGGAGGTTCTACCATATGTGTTTGATATACAATCTTTACGGTGCCCCGTTAGTCCCATGCCTATTAATTGAAAGTTGTTCAGGCCACGCAATTGCATATTACACCTTTCAAAGAAGGCATTCTCGGACCCAAATTGGTAGAGGTACTTTTGTAGGTAGGCTAGAAGAAATCATACATATTCTTGCTAATGTTTTGTGTTGAATCCAACACAATTGTATTGAAAAAAACACAGATTTAATAGAACTATAACTAAAATAATGTTGAAACTATAGAGTTGTGTTAGATTTAATACAAAACATCAATTGGAATGTGTGAGATTTCTTCTAGTGACGTGCCATCCAGAATTATCACTTAAAAGATGGACCAAGGTTTGAACATAGAGCTAGCTAGCTAGGGTCTTGTGTCCCCCAAACGTGTTTTTTTTATCACCACTTGGAGGAATTGCTAAAAATCAGCTACAACCCTTCCCATATTTGGAAGCAGGCAAGTATGGTGCCCGAACAAGGCACAATGGAAGGGGATGGATTTTAGCAAAAACTCGCTTCCAATTAGTTTATTGTATAATTCCAAAGGAAATGGAATGGCTCTCAGTTTTATATTGCATTAATGAGGTTGAAGCAAGACTCTCAAATTTTTATATTTTCATGGGAAAGCAATTACTATAGGATTAGATTAAGGAATGTGAGGATGGGTCCACTATGGTCATGCAAGAAAATACTTGGATGACAAGTCACCTTTTCAAGGCTTGAATTGAACACTTTGTAATACAGAAGTTTGCAAATTTGGTTTACCAATTTCATCTTTTAGTTGTCACTCCTACTAGTACTTGATGGTAAAAAGTTGGTAAAAAGAATGTGTAGTGGAAATCAATTGTGGATCTTTTATCCATAGTTCTTCATAGTCATGAAGCAACTACAAATTTAGTAGTTCATTGATTTGGGACTACAAAGAATAGTGGATAATATAGAATACTGCAACTAATTTCCATTGCAAATTTTTGGTAACTTTTGTTTTATTGTGGATCTCATGTGATAGTCGGGATGCAATAAAGAACACAAAGAGTTTGGATCAAGATCTCCTATTACTTTCCTTCTGCACATTACATGCTATGCAACTACTAAATCATGCCTTTTGCTTTGAACTATTCAAGCAAGTGTTTAGATTAAAATGGGATGTTTGGACTTTATGTAACAAGTTCATTGGGTCCAATAAAGGAATTTTGGCACAATGGGTGTCAAGGTTTGGAGAAGGTATTCATGGTGGAATATATCAAAAGCAAATTTTAGACAACTAGAATTTTGCCTTAATATAAATCTTTTTGCCATAGAAGGTAAAATAGGCCTAAATGAATCCTATTAGGAAGTAAATGGAGGTGGACATGACAAACTTGGCATCCACAAATTGATTATGTTCAATGAAGTTGGTGATTGCAAAGCAATATCACAAGAAAGCAATATGGCTATGAGAAAGCCAAAAACTATGAAGAAGAACTTGAGGACACCTTTTTGCAGCTAGAATCCAATATTCATGACAACGCCATTCATTATTTTATAACACCAAAGAATGGCATAGGAAAAAAGACCCTAGCCCCGAAATGGCATAGAAAAACATGGTGGTAGTCAATCAAATAGAGTGGACTTTGATAGTTTCTAGAACTACCTTTTGTTTATATAGAAATCCATCAAGCAAATCCTCACCTTAAGAAAACCCTATTTTGTGTGATGTTTTAGAAGCTAAGGTAGTATGTTTTTTTGAATAGAAGGGGCATCAATTGTAATGTCACCTTAAATGTGTTGCAATTGACATCAGAAAAAACGTCCAAAATCTAGAAAAACATATTATAATGTCAACTTGTTCTATGAAAACAAATGCAAAAAAAAGGTGTTCTAAGCTTTCTAAAATGCTCCACATATATGCCACATAGATTCCACCTCAGCACATGCCAAGCAAGTAGTGACATGTTAGATTTTTTTCACCCAACCTGGTGATGATGTGGCACATTTTCATATTAATTTAGAATTTAAATATTATTATTTTAAAGTAAATTATTTAAAAGAATAAATTATTTTATTTCCTAAAATAATCACTTAAATGAAAGTCTCCAAAAAATGAACAAGAAAAATTGTCAAATTCAACAAAAATGGACCATCTATCATTTTAGAAAATTTTGATGGCAAAGTCATGTAAATACTTCATAGATATTTTGTAAGAATAAAGGGTGGAGAATATTGAAATCCGTTGTCCATCCATGACAAAGGACATGGGATAATTCAAAGATGGGAATTTGACAACGCTACATTTAGACATTGTTTTCAACATCTACATGTTTTTTTTTGACATTTGGATGTTATTTCTATCATCCACATGTTATTTCTGACATCCACATGTTATTTCTGACATCCACATGTTATTTCAAACAATTGCATGTTTTTTCAAACAATTTACTTTGAACAAAAAAAAATTGCTTTACATGTCCCATATGGGTTGTCATACTTCCTACTACCCCACTTGTATAAAGAACTTCCCTTTCCATCCATAGTGTACATCCATCCATTTCCTTTTTTGACAAAACATACCACATGGCTACCTTTCCCCTATATTTTTCACATCCGGTCTACATTTTACCTTAGCCCACAGAAACTTACAAAAATTTACCCATGATGAATTTAGAACCCCTAGCTAATGTGGCACTTCCATGTTTGGGGGGACATTCTAATAAATATGACCATGTTTTACTTGATGTCCAAAAAAACATACATGTCCCCTACATCATCCACTTGTTTTTACTCTGACATCCCCATGTCTTTCCTAACATCCCGTAGAAATTTACCTCCCATAAGCTCAAGATTTGTGACGCACTAATGTCGATGAAAACATGACCTGTTTCGTCGAAACGCTACAAAAAAGGCAAATTTCTTATAGTGCCTTCTACTCATGAGGTTCACATTGAATGGGCTAAATCCATAATCCTCACTTTAAATGAGTGTTTGTGGCATCATAAGAGTCTAAGGTGGTGACCAAGGAGGTCGCACTATATGAGGCAATTAAAGGTGGTGGAGACCAAGGAAAAGAAAAAGGCTAAAAAAGATGAAAAGAGTAGCAAGGACAAAGGAGTGTTTGGTTGAGAGAGTGAGAACTCACAATAAACAAATTGAGGAGTATTGGAAGAAGGTGAAGAATGATGTGTGTATGTGTGGTGATAAGCTTCAAAAGACTCATGAAGAAATTTATCACTATTATTTTATACTTTCATTTGTAGTAGATGTAGGAATGTTACACCTCTTGCAAGATACAATCAACAAATAGCATTGCTTCAAATGAACTTCAAGGAAATGAATCACGATCCAAGGCTTGTAGGTCTATGTAAGGACAATTCTAGGAAGTCATTCGAGACCCCATTTTCTAGAATCATGCAAGCACCAATGCCAAAAATCCTTTATTTTCACAATATCACCATTAATTAAGCCATGATAGACACCTTTTCAACCCTAACATTTACTTTTTATTTCTTCCTACACATAGATTCCACTTCTCGTCTCATTAAAATTTCACATGTGTTGCTTCTTTTTTTTAGTATTGACATGTATGAGAAAAAAAGGTGTTCTAGAATCTCAAGTAGGCAACCTATGCATTTAACTTACAAAATTCATACAACAATCATACAATGTCACAAAATTACAAAACTTGGGTTGGCCTTACAGAAGAAAAACTGACTTCTTTCCCATCAGAAAGTAGGACCAGCAATAGTGTCGGTCTGGATGGTGCTCCCTTACTCCCCAAGGACAGAACCAATCTCACCTAACCCAAAGCTGCAAATAAAACGCCGTAGTGGGAAAACAAACGGAGGTACCATACAAAAATAGCTATTTCTGGACTACTAGGGAATACCGAACTTACCCCATTTTAAGTCGGCTCTGATCTCTCTAGAAAATCAATCCATTCAAAGAGATTCACTGGGATCAAGCGTAGTTCAGTAAGTAGTACAAGTCAAAATCAAACGTCAGAATCAGAGACAGCAAATTCTAGAAATCTACATGAGCACTTCACGGAATGAGCCAAGATCAAAGGAGAAAAAATAGTAACCGAATTTGAGCGAGCATGGCCTAAGATTTAAATGGAAACAAACACAGATAATCATACAGGCGGACCTCGTACAAAATAAATGAACGAAAATCAGGAGCTAGTGAAACGTGAAAATTGATCGAAAACAATGGCATTCGATATGAAACAAAGACATCAGAAACAGCAATAAACAGAGCTACTGCTGCAGCATTGAAATTTGATACAGGGTCGAACTTTAGATTGGGCACAAAATGCCACTGAAGAGGCCGGTATATTCTCTATAGTCAATTGTATGATAGTAACTACTGCCAGCAACGAAAGGCGTTCGCCGCTAGAACAACAATGGCTTCTACGACATACACCTCGATCGACAACTCACGCCAGGCGAAAAGCCCAGGCACCGTCGAGGAGTCCTCAAGCCGTATACAAGCGATTCCTACGATGGACAACTATGAACAGCCTAGTGAAACCAATGCAAGGAAAGGGATTCAAATGACAAAAGAACAAAAACAACCAACCGATGCTTCACCGGAACTGGATAGACACCAGCGGAACATCCAGATCTTCCCCCTCCTCATCCTCGCACGCAACCACGATGTCGAAATGACGACGGTTCGGGGGCACGTCCACTTTAGCGATGTCCCTCGCCAGGTCCGACACCTTCTTGCCCATGCGCTCACGGTGCTTCGGGAAGATGTTGTTGTACAATAAAGACTGACCACAAGAAATGCTGTACGCCGTCAAACCCCGCGCTTCAAACCAGTCCAACAACTGCTTCAGAGTCAGGTCGCCGGAAATGATCCAACGGTCCCAAATGGACCACTTCAGGTCTTGGTGGGAGAAACACTTCGGAGGGACGGGCTCGGCCATCGAAAACAGGGGGAGCGCCAAATTCGCGAACGTGTTCCGGTAACGCTCCACGGGGTGGCCCAAGATGGCCTTGTACAGCTCCAAGCACACCAGGCCCGTAGCCATCGCAGTCGTCGTCGCGATCGCAGGAATGATGCGACCGGCGATGAACTTCGCCTTCAGCTTGTCCACCTCGGGGACGCTGTAGTTCCGGGCGCGCATGTTGGCCAGACCCGCGATCAGGTCCATGTGGAAGTTCGTGTCGTCGTCCTTCTCGAAAGTCACGGGATTCATCTTGAAACCGGCAGGCAGCTGCTTCACGCCCTCCTCCAGAGTGCCGATCAAAAACTCGATCTGGGAGTCGTCGTCGTCCACGGTGGAAGAAGCGTTCAGAGTCGTGGCCTTCTCGTCGGTCACGATCTTCACGCCTTGCTTCGGAGCGAACTCGGGCAGCTTCACGCGGTCCACGGCTTCAGCCATCTTCTTCGCATCCAAAGCCCAAGCGGGAACCGAGATACCGTAAGTGGTGGCGCGCAAAATGGCGGCCGAAGCCACGAACGACAGGTAAGAAGGGTCCGAGGACGTGAACTGCAGAGGCTTCGGGAAACGCTTCGGGGCGGACCAAAACGGCAAACCGCTGCTCGTGGCAGCGTCCTCAGGGAACGTGAAGGTCAGTTGCTTCACGCGGTTCGCGAAATAGTCTTCGAAGCGAGCACGGGCCCAGGTTATGCATTCCTCGATCGTCGTGCAACGCTCCGTCACCAAGCACTCCACCACTCGCTCCAAAAGCTCACGGGCTTGAGCGTCACCCGCGTTCCTCATCTTGCTCTTGTACTCCTCGGGTTTCGACAGGAAAGCATTGGCCTCCGCGGGAGTCTTCTCCAGCAAACCTTCGAACTCCGAACGAGCCCAAGTCAGACAATGGTCGATGTTGTGAGGAAACGAATGCACCGTGCACATCGGAGCCTGCTTCTCAGGAGGGTCGCGAGAAGCGCCGTAATTCTCCGTCAGATTGGGAATCACCACCTGCGTGTTGCACTTCGTGCCCAACGTCCCAGACTCCAGCAAAGGCTTCTGGAAGTACACGCAACGAGAGTCGATGTACAGACGCGCGTTCACGTTGTCCAAAGCATTCACGATCAAGTCCAGACCTTCCCAAAACGTGTCGTCGAACACGTTCTCCGTGTTCGGACTCACGCGATTCTGCAACGCCACGGCCCGGAAAGAAGGGTTGATAGCTGCAGCTGCAGACGAAGCCACAGTCGACTTCGCTTGCCCGATGTTCCAGTCGCGGAAAAGGAACTGACGGCTCAGGTTGCTCTTCTCGATCACGTCATCATCCGTCACCGTCAGACTGCCCTTCGGACCACAAGCGACACCCATCAGGGCGAGGTTCTTCAGAAACTCGCAACCCAGCGCACCGGCACCCACCAGAAAGAGCTTCGACTCCTCCAGCTTCTGCTGCAACTTCGAACCGAACACGGCGATCTGCGCATCGTAACGCGAATGCAAAGGCTTCACGTCCTCGGGAGTCAGAGGCTCCAACGGAAGAGACTCCACGGAGTCGAAGTAGAAGAACTGGAACAGAGGATGAAACTTGCCGGAGCACGCTTTCACCACCTCCTGACCCACGATGCCGCCGAACATCGCAGCCATCGGACTCAACACCGCTCGCGAACCGCTTCCCAAAAGCTTCACCACACTCTCGTCGATGGTGTCCAGCTTCTGGTCGATCGGCAGGCCCTCGTTGATGCGGTGGGCAATCTCCACCAAGCGCGTGCCGTCCGACTCGGACGCAGGCGCAGGAAAACGACCGCACTCCGAACGGAACGCATCCAAAGCCTGGAACGCCACGTGCAGCAACGGAGGACGATCGAACTTCGCGAAGTCGCTCAGCAGAAACTCACCGGGACTCTCCAAGGCCTCACGCAGAGGCTGGAACTTCAGCACCTTCGGAAGCTTCACCTGGGTCACAATGCCGCCCTTCTCGTAAGAACCGTAACCGCTCGTATCTTCCTCCAGCATGAAAGAATACGGACGCGTACCCTTCACACGACGAGGCTTCCCGTCGTTCAGCTCCGGCATCCCATGCACTTCCGAGAACACCACCAGGTCGCCGTCCTGCAATTCCAAACGTTCGTCGTCCACGCAAGTCACCAGCGCAGGATTGTCGTTGCTGATCGAGGCGATGATCCCCGTGTGGGGCTCCTCGCCGTCCACATCCACCACGGTAAACGAAGGCCCGAAGTCACAGAACACGGAACCGAACACGCCGCGGATGTCCGCCTTGATGAACGCGATCGCAGGCTCCTGCCGGTGGCAGAAATCGTCGATCTCCACAGCCTTCTCCGTAGGCAGGTCCGTGAAAACCACCACCTGATGGGCGGACAGCAACTCCTCAGTCACCTCGCCCGTGCTGGTGCTGACCACCACCGCGGTGTTCAATTCCTGCAGCTTCTCAGCGCAAGCCAACGCACGATTCTTGCCGACGTCCGCCTCCGTGAGGTAGAATTGCGCGGAGAGGTCCCACAGCTCCACGCTGCCGCTGTCGTGCAGCGTCACGGACTTCACGCCGGCCAGGATCACGTTCTTCGCGACCTCCACGCCCAGGCCCTGCAGGCCGGACACCAGCACGTGAGCGCCGAACACGCGACGCATGGTCTCCCGCCCGTACACGGCCAGCTGCCGGCTGTGGAGATCCTCGTCGATCTCGACCTCCATGGGGCTGCTGCTCTTGGCCGGCGCCATGACGATGGAGTGCTGAGGCTTGGCCACGCCGACCACGCTCCCGCTCGGGGAGGACTCCACGCGATGGTTCTTCTTCAAGCTCAAGTCGCTCCCCAGCTCAGCCTCCCCAGCGCCTCTCTTTCTAGGCAGCATGTAGCAAGACGGCGGAGGAGACCACGCCTTCTCCTGGTAATTCGACGCTCTGACGCATGCCGCGATCCCAAATGGCAAGCAAGCGCGGTGGCCTTCAACAAACGGGTCAAACCCTCACACACATCGACCCTCCGCTTCCGAATCCGAAACCCTGCACCCGCGGAGGATTGCACAGCAAAGCGTCAGGTGCATGGCAAGTGGTTTCCAAGGCGTCCACAGGGCCCCGGAATGTGAACACCTGTAAACCAGAACTAGAACTCACACGACATGCGATTCTCCCGAGGAGCACGTCAACGAAACCAAGGGAATCAAAATCACCACCAACTCCACCACGAAGCAGGCAACGGCACGCCACCACCACAGAGGCACGAGACTCCTCGAAGAAGACAACGTCAAAATTAGGGTTTCCAAAATCCCGTTGCCGAGTACCATCAACCCGCTCCGTCCATCGAATCAAACCACACAATTCGAGCACGGAAACACCACGCAGAAATCGAACGGAAGCAATCACGAAGGATCACACACGGCCGATCCAAACGCCACAAGAAATCAAATTGGCCTCCTATTTTCACAGTGCACCAAAGGAAAATGGAATTTAACCACGAAAGAAGCAGGAGCATACCTGGCGACGACGATCGAAAGCTCCGCAGTAGCAACAGAAATTGGAGCCTCGCCCCGCTCCGCTCCCTTGCTCTCTCGCTGCCTCGCTCGCTCGCAGTGAAGAGAAGCGTCACTTGGCAAATGAGTATGCGCTTGGTCCTGGCTGGGGGGGTAACGTTTTGAAATGTCTGAACACCTGGTGAAACCGAACCCTAATTTGGGGACCCAGCCCCACTATTTATACCAAGAGCTCCCTTGGTCAAGCTCTCCAGAAGCTTCCGCTTGCAATTGCGTCAGCCAGGCTTTTTCGTGAGTGGAGAAGAAGCCTGGCTGCATTCTGTGTCTCTGTTGCGCATGGTGAGTTTGCAAATTCACACCGGTCCAGCTTGACCGACACGCGTTTCGAATTTCCTCGGAAATGGCGAATTCCTACCGGGACTGTGGGGGTCTACTGTGCACGGCAAACATGGTAATAAGCCGTCTTCTCATTCCGCAAGGCAAACTGCCTGGCAAATATTTTCTGAGCATTTCAGTAAATATCTATCCACTGTGACTGTGAGAGTGGAAAAAAATTCAGAAATTCCCACAATGTAGATTGCAAGATATTAGACTGAGTTTGAATTGACAAGAAATCTTTTTTTGGGCCTTGAAAAAAATTGGGTAGCTACACTCCACAAGGTCACATTCATATAAAAAAATTCTGAAATGATGGGTGCTTCTTTGGATTCATTCTTCAAGGCATGTTGGCTACATTTGGAATTGTACAACATATAGGAAAAAAATAGTAAGTAGGAAGAAATAGAGAATCATTCAAATTATGAAATTGCTAAACATTTAATTATGGAATTTAGAAATGCCAATACTAATAGTTGTAATATATTATTAAACAATCTACATTCTATGATTTTATTTTTTCAAAAAATGTTGAAATTAAGTTAAATAAAGGACTTCAAAGTTTATTTTAAAGTGGAGAATCCATAACTACCCACAAAATAAAACTCCTCATAAATTTTCTTTTATTAATCAAAATGGAATGATTTAAAGTTTCCCACATGCATATATATAGAGAGAAAACTAATTTCCAATTTTTATTCTTTGAAAAAGTGATTTTTTAAGAATATTTTTGTGTTGCTTGTCTTGCCCCCAGCAATGAAAATGACATATCAAACAATAACTCTTAACTATGTAGTCAAAATTTATGAAAATTGTTGGGCCTTCATGCTACTCCTCAAGCTCATGTTGTGTAAAAATTTCAAAGAAAAAGAATAGAAATTCTGTTTGTAGTGAATTGCCCAAAATTGCTATGTTGCCAAAAAACGCAATTTAGTGCTTTAGAGGTTAAGAAGGTATTTGATGTGGGATTGTTTACTTTAACCCCTAACCCTTAAAGGACAGATTGGTGACCGTGGAAATCCTTCCTTTTAGAACCGTGTGACATCATCTACTTTTAAGACAATAAAAAATATTCATTGGAAGTCATACTACTGTAGAAGACCTACCCTTTTCTCACAAAATTTTGAAGATGAATAGTCGTAGTTTTGCCCTACATGGAGAGATTCTTTGTCATCTATCAGATGGAAAATGCTTGTGTCAACGTTTAAGGGCTAAAGGACCAAATGACATTTTTTGGCAACCTAGCAATTTCGGGCAACTCACTACGAATGGAATTTTTTATTTTTTTTCTTTGAAATTTTCACACAACATGAGCTTGAGGAGTAGCTTTAAGGCCCAATAATTTTCATAACTTTTGAATACATGGTTAAAAAGTTATTGTATGATATGTAGTTTTTATTGCTTGGCTGGTAGACCAGGCAACAAGAAACACTTCTTTAAGAATCCTTTTTTCTTAGTAAAAATTTGAAATTAGTTTTCTAGGTTTTTATATACAGGAAAAACTTTGAATCATTACATTTTGATTTTTGAAATGAAAATTATGATGTGTTTTAGTTGTGTGTAGTTTGTATGTAGTTATGGAATCTCCACTCTAAAATTAACTCTGAAGACCTTTACTTAACTCAATTTTCAACATTTTTGAAAAAAAATAAAAAATTTCGGTTTAGATTCTTTATCACTGCATTGCAACCATTGGATTGGCATTATTCAATTCCATAAATAAATTGTTAACAATTTAGTATTTTGAATAATTCTTTACTTTCTACTTACTAATTTTTTCCTAGATGTTGTACAATTCCAAATGATCTAAAATTTTTTAAGCATGTCGTCATCCTAACTTGAAGAATGAATCCAAAGATTACAACCATTTTGGACATTTTTTTTATAATGATCTGATCTTGTGAATTGCAGCTGCCCAGATTTTAGCTAGGCAATAAAAGGGATTTTTGTCACTTCAAATGCCTATGTCTTGCAATCTATAAGGTTGAAATTTCTGAATTTTTTTCTACATCTTTTCAAACTATTGTACTACAAGATCCTATGGTTACATGTATCCACAAATGGTTTTTTTCCAAAATTTGGTACTTGTACTTGAAATAACAGTTTTAGAGCATTTTTGGTGAAAATTCAGTCAAAAAATTGTAGGGATTAATATTGTATTTAAAATGATCATATTTTTACATAAAAATCTATTAGGAGAACATATTCAATACCCTATTTTTTTGTAAATTCATTTACGTAATTTTTAAAGTGGGCCTATCTTCTATATAGAATTTATATGTCCAATTTTTTCCCGACCCTTCTTTTTCTCACAATTTTTTTCCCTCTACTGCATGCATGTATAGGGGGGTGCACCATAAAACCAACAACAATTAAATCAATTCAAGTGCTATTGCCCAAGTGGTGTTTTTTAATGACAAGTTACCATGGAACACTTCAAAATCTCCAATGAAACTATGTTGTGAACATTCCATTCAATATAAGTATGTTTAACACATATAGCTTGAAAGATTGAAGTTAAATAGACTAGAAACTCTATCCTTATGCTGTATCAATTTTTATTTTGTGGAGCCCACTAAGGTAAAGCTCCTTATTTGTGCAATGTGACAATTTCTACCACGTGTGGTCAATGTCTTACATTTACACCTTTAATTTTTTAATATATACACTACTAGTTCTGTGGCACAATTTCAATCCACTACCCTTCATTGTAAATTTTCTTGACTGTGTGCATTTTATCATCCCCATGAAGTTATTTTTCCACATCTACATTCATTGTACTATGAAAAATTTGCACATCCCCTATTTGCAAAGGTTAATTTATTAATAAAAATTTCTATAACATGATGTTTTTACATAGCCTACTTTATATATTAGAATATGTAGAATTTCATGGAACCTATAGTAGCCTTACATATTACATAAAATTTCCTCCCTTGGAATAAAAGAACCCTATCTTGTAATTCATATAGTTTTCTAAGAAATTAATAGTGATCTTTCCATTCAAGAAAAAGTGGTGCCATTTTGTCTCTAGCACTTTGAAAGAATACAATAAGGACTTCAAGATTCTACATACAAGTATTGATGGTTTTGGTTTTCAAAACAAGAAGTATTGAGTCTCAAAAAATATTTAAACTCTTATACTATTTAAATACTTAAATGCAGTTTTGCAACACTATGCACGATCATCGACAATTTGTCATTTTGATTGAGAAAAATTGAATTTCGAAAAAACTATTTTGAATCTTGCATTAATTGATGAAATTTGTGATTTGAATAAACGATGTGTCAATTGCAATCTCATAGTGTAACATTGAATCTATACCTAAAATTAATTATGTTGTTTGTTTGATTGTTTATTTTGTTTTGTTTTATTTGACACACTGAGAAACCATGAGTCCCTAGGTGGTGCTTTGGGTACCATTGGAAAGTTCTTTGTGAGGAGGGGTGCACGGACTTTGTTTCGTGGTGTTTGGACCTAAGGTATAAAAGTTATTGAATTTCAAAGTTTTTATGAATTTCTTCATGTATAAAGCTTTCTATTTGTATCAAGAATGCAACCTTTCACACTGTAGCAAGCCCTTGCACTCCTTCATGCATAAAAGATATTGAATTTCAAATTGACTATAAACTTCAAATTAAAAAACTACTTACACTTTTATTTTGGTTGTAGTAATGACACAAGGCTCATTAATCATTTTTAGATTTAGATTTCAAGATAACTCAATATCTCTTTCCAATCATGTTTTCAGGATTCACAAGCCAATGTTCACCCTTCTTATCGTTAATAGATGTAGAAGTATATTAGAAGTAAAATTGTTGATACATTATTATGTTGGAATTTGTATATCAAGAATAAGGCAACGTAGAATTTAACCCCTAGTGTTATGACATTCATTTTTTGAATGATGAACAAATTGAAACTCAAGTTTCATTCTCCTCGCTACTTGGATGAAAGTTATTCTAATTTGTGGAGATAATTTATTAAGTTGTTGTCCTGTAAGGGTTGATTTGGTGTTAAGGGGTGCTAGTATGTGAGCCTGTGAATGTGAATATATGAGCTTGTGAGCCTACTTTATTTTTTCGATTTAAGGTTTGTGAATCCATTGGGGACCTATGACTGTGGAATTAGATGTAAAGATGTACAATCCAAATGCACAACAAATAAATATGCTACTATGCAATTTTGTACTAAAAAATTGAACCAATATATTTCCAAAAAATGAGATATATTCAAAATAGATAGTGCGTGTAAGCAAACGCACGATGAAAATAAGTATAGCAATTAGGACATTTCATTATGACAGGGTTGACAAAAGTCAGCATCCTAGCCAAAATCACATTCAAAAATTGGACATCTGAACGTCTAGACTCGACGGATGTTGTGACTCTGTGGGTAAAAAACCCGGGCCACAAACTTATTATGGGTAAATGGGGTCGGCTAGTCGGGTGGACAGGTCGTCGGAGGGACAGAGTTGAGCAGACAAGTGATCACAATGTGGATAGGCAAACGCTCACTATATAATTGCAACCCACTTCACTTATAATTTCTGACTTTGTTTTTTGGAATTTTGGGGCGTGTAATATATTGTTGGAAAGGTCTTCCAAATACCTTTCAAATAGAATATCACACACACCCAAACTCCCCAAACTCCCCAAACTCCAATTAGAAAAGGCAAAAGAAGTTTAGTGCTTAAAAAAAGAGGGTATCTGTTTTGCTTTCTGCTTGGCCATTTGTCCTCCCATCCATTGTCACATTGTAAATGCGTTCATTATGTGAAAATACATAATTGTTTGTTAAATTGTAGGGGTTTTTTTCTAGAGTTTCAAGAAACAAATGGAGGTTATACTCTACTTGAACTCTTATTTTTACCTCTATTTGACAAACATTTAGTTCTTTGATTTCTATACTTGAAGATATTTTAATATTTTTGTTTGTTTGTTTAAAGTTGTAAAAATAAAAGGTAAAGCTTATTTTATCTTTCTTTGTTTTTTTTAATGGATTAGAAGTCTACGTAGATGATGTGGATAGACTTATCGAAGATAGGAGGTGGCCCATGGGTGTATTATGGTCCATGTGGCATCTGAGTGGCCAAAATCCACTAGCTTAGGTGGATGGCATGGAGGTAGAGGGTCATCTTCTTCCCCCTCCTTGTTTGTTTAGGAGAGCTGTTACTTTGGGAAGGCATTGTACATTGTACATGGAGGTTTTTACAATGAAATTTTGAGAGCTTGTGTATCTTGTTTTTTTATTTCTGAAAAGTTATCACTCACTAAGTTTGAAGATAGTATGTGTAAGTTATGAGTTTGGGAGTGAAGTGTTGTAGAATTGCCTCAAACTTTCAAGCGAGCAAGTTTTGGTAGACCATAAAAGGTGAACAGTACCTTAGTTTTGAATGAAACTTGGAGAGATTGTAGATGCTTCTTTTAGCTTTTCAAAATGAGTTTATTATTTTCGTTTGAAGTTAGTATGTTAAAGTTATGTGATTGGGAGTGAAGTATAGGTGAGCTGTCTTTGAGTTGGGAAGGGTGAACTTTGACCGACCATAAAAGTTGAACAATAGCTTAGTTTTGAGTGAATTTTAGAGAAGTTTTACAAATTTTTGTTAGCTTTTCAGGGTCATATTACACTCTTAGTTTGGAGTTGTAGAGTGTCCGTGACACTCATTTTTCTATCAAACACTTCTCCAAGGGGAGTTTATAGAGGATATGACTTTTTCTATTATCTTTTATCACATATGATGTATATTGAGACTCCATGACATCTTTTGAGGGGTATATGAAGATGTAATAGTATTTTGGTTCACATAGCATCATCCGGGGGTTTATTATTATGTTTGTGATTTTATATGACCATAGGATCTTTCATTATTTGGGCCACATCTAGTTGTAGCCAAAATCCCCGCATTTTCCCAAGGCAAGGCCTCTCTACTTGACACTACTTTGCTGTCCGCTCGTTCGCTTGGCCATCCACTCTATTTGTTTGCCTTTGCCAACCACCATGCTCATCTGCTTAAGCTAACCGCTACGACAGCTAGAGCCAACACAACACCATCCGCCTCGCTATCGACCCCACCCGACCTTTGTTCGCCGGGCGTCCTACAACATTAAATTATGAAAAGTATAGATTCATTTCCTAAAAAAACTCTTCAATGTAACAAGTATACAATGTAGTATTAATGTGAGAAAGGATAATTTTAGATATTCCTCCCCACATTTAAATATGCTCTCCAAACCCTATACCCTAAATCCTAAACCCTACAAAAAAAACTAAACTATAGAACCCTCAATTGTACATACCAAACTTATAACATTGCATGAGTTTTCAAAATTAGTAGTGCGGTGTGTGTGGAATATGTTTTGTTTTTATTCCTTTGGTGTTCGGAATGCAATCATGACAATGTAATGCACTAATGCGTATGTAGACCTTACTAACTTTTTTTATTTCGGTTTCAATTATTCTTAAGATTTACTTTATTATGGGTCACTACACAAATGTGAAACATTGGATTATAACCTAGAGTGTTTTTTCAATTTTTGTTGTAAAATGCATTGATAGTACAAAACACCAATGTAAATATCCTTAAGGAAATTATATTATCTCATTATTCTATTATGGCATTTACGGGATGATGCTGAAAATGATTTAAGCCCTTTAATGTAATTTGACGTGATATGATGTGGACAAGATTAAAATAAGCATTTATACAACAAAAATTAAATTGAGGTTCTTGTCATACACGCTTATACCTATGTATACTTGCATATACCCCTAATTGTAAACCATCAATAAATTTATCACAATCTCAAAATATTAGAGCTTAGGTAGTATAGAATGTCATTGATCTTCAAATATGACAAGCCTTCAAGTTCAACAATTTGGACAAGTAGATCATACTCCAATGATTACAAGTACGTTTTATCTAAAGACTTTTTAGCAAATGATTTTATAAGAGGTTTCGTAATATCATATCTTGTAGATTATAAATTGACAATATTGATTGAATTGCTTATGTAGTTGTGTAGGCCTAGGATTTTTTAAAATCTTGAACCCTTAAAGTCCTAAGCCTTTTTTTCCCATCGAATACCATTCAAAACTGCCATTTCTATTGCAAAGAGCAAAAAACTTTATAAATTATTTTTTTGGTATATCTAACCATAAGAATTTGTACTAAATTAGTCTGAAAATGTGTGGGAATAATCTTATCATCTTGAAAACTTTGAGTGCATACATTGCATGGTATTTGCATTTAAAGTAAGCAAAAAAATGTTTTCTTCCATCTTGCTATACTAGATTCTTGGGCTTCGAAATTTCTTTACTTTAAATTTTGGCAATTGACACTCATGACTTTAATTTTATAATATCGTATGTTGAAGAATCTAGCGAATAAGCAAAGAATCTTGGACCAAAAATCTAGAAATAAATCATTTAATTGAGATCAAATATCACAACTTCACAAGAGTCCTCTATAAGAGTGTAGGGCCTTTGGGACTTAAGGGATTAATTATTTTTCTTCAAAGGCATAGAAATCAATTATAGATTGAAACCAATGAAATTGTTACAATCTTGACATTAATTTCTTTTGCTATTAGCCAAAAAGTATTGTTGATATGGCAAACTTGTAAAAAAGCACCAATATAAAACTAAATTTCTTTACACATCCACTTGAATTCTTTGTTTATGAATCAAATGATTTTCCAAATAAGAGGCTACTTAGTACCACTTTTCATAGTAGTATTGATTTAGTGCCTCATGATATAACATATCAAAGAGATAATTTCTATAGCTTTTTTGATTCATCATGCAGTGCATGCTCTACTCGTCCTCCTATCTACTCACCTCCACAAAGTCAAAAACACCTTTCCTTCCTACCCACCTCTCCCTCCCACCCTCCTCCCCATTCACTCGTCCAACTACCTCCACAAAATCAAACACACCTTTCCTTCTCGTCTACCATCCATCGACCACCCACCTCCATCAAATTGAAAACACCTCTTCCTCACACCCGCCTCTCCCTCCGCCATCTATTCATCCATTGATTGCCGACCTCCACCAAATTCAAAACACCTCTTCCTCGTGCCCGCTTCTCCCTTCCACCCATTCATCGACCACCCACCTCCACCAAATAGAAAACACCTCTACCTCACACCTGCCTCTCCCTCTTGCCTTCCTCCCTGTTCGTCGTTTGTTTGTCCACCAACCGCCCACCTCTACCAAATTCAAAACACCTCTTCCTCGCGCCCGCCTCTCCCTCCCACCTTCCTCCCTATCAACCACCCACTTCCACCAAATTGAAAATACCTCTTCCTCCCGCCTGCCTCTCCCTCCCTCCTCCTTGTTCGCCGATTGTCTACTCGCCAACCACCCACCTCCACCAAATTGAAAACACCTCTTCCTCCCGCCTTTCTCCTCGTTCGTCGTCTATCCATTCGCCAACCGCCCACCTCCACCAAATTGAAAACATCTCTTCTTTACGCCCACCTCTTCCTCCCACTGTCATCCCTATCCGCCATCTCTACCCATCCACATTGTTTGTCCGCCCATCTGCATTCACCGTCCTCCCGTCCACCATGTGAACAGAAGGGCAAAAGGGAGAGCGAATGGCTAGGCGGATGGGTGGACAATAAGGCAGACATGCACTTTTTTGAAAGATTGAACTTCACTTGCAATTTTCAATTGGAGTTTCGGGAGTTTGGAGGCATGTGATATACCACTAGAAAGGTATTTGGAAGACCTTTCTAACGATATATTACATGCCCCCAAATTCCAAAATCAGTGAAGTCGATAATTGCTAGTGAAGTGAGTTGCGATTACATAGTGAGCATCTCCCTATCCGCTTGGTGGACGGGAGAGCAAACAGCTAGGCAGCCGCACACTTTTTTGAAGCATTGAACTTCACTTGCGATTTCCGACTTTGTTTTTTGGAATTTTGGGGCGTGTAATATACCATTGGAAAGGTGTTTGGAAGACCCTTCCAACGATATATTACACGCCCCAAAATTCTAAAAAACAAAGTCGATAATCACAAGTGAAGCAAGTTGTGACTACATAATGAGCATCTGCTCGTTTGCCAAGCGGACGGGAGAGCGAAGGGACAACGAGACCCGTGGACAGTTTGGCAAACCGATTCACGGACGCATTCCTGAAGTTGCGGACAACATCATAGACGGAGAAGGCAGGTAGGCGAACGAGCGGATGGGCAGTCTCGTTGGCGAATGAGCGGTTGGACTTGTAGACAGGGAGGCGAACGGACTCATGGATTGGTGGATGGTCTTTTTAATGCACAGACAGTCTGTAGAAATGGTAGACGAGGTGTTGGACGGCCCTTAGCTGATGGATAGGCGGCGGATGACGATGCGGACAAGGTAAAAAAAATTACTTCCCTTGTAGAAACCCCCAAAATAGAATGTCACAGGATGTTTAGGGGGGGTGCGTCCACGGACGTCAGACATCCGAACACTCATGGCTACGTTCAAATGTCTTGTCAATCTTACATTATGAAGCACATAGATGTAAAATTGCAATACATCATAACACCATCATAGCGGTGACATTTATAAAGTCTAGAATAGAAAGTGCAACAAAAGTGAGCAATTTAGGGTGGACCAAAAAAATTGGTGACAAGCAAAGGCTATAAACATTAAAAGCAATGAATCATGAACAATGTTTTTGAATGATTAAGTGATTAGTGTAGTCTTCATCCTAGGTTTTCATGTAAATTGAAATGATGAAAATCATCCTCCTATTTTATCTTAGTTTTATAACTATAGTTCTAGATAAAAAATATCATAGACATAGAATATTTAAAACAAACATAGTAGTCATATACTCATATATTATATACCTAATAAATGTATTAACCCCTAATGACTTAAACAACTAGATTTCTAGTTGATGTCCCTCTTTTTCAGCTATCATTTAAAAAAATAATAATAAAAATAATAAAAATAAAAATCATTTCCAAAAAATAGACTACACAATGAATTGAATGGTAGTAGTTTAGGTGGATTCCAAGTTAAATTCTATTTTGTGGTATTTTATGAATTAAGTGGTGTAGTGTGATTCAAGGCTCATGATTTACTGTTTAATTTGGGCATAGGTTGAAGTTTTAGGCCACCAAATGAGATGTTACCACATCATACGTGGACAAATTCAATTTGAAGAACAAGACAATAGAATAAAAATAATTGCACTTAATGACAAATGTTATGCTTAGTAGAGTAAGATAATATTAATTCAAAATTAACAATAAGAACGAAAGAAAGACTTAAGAATTGAAAAGAAATATGAAATGAACCTAGTATAAGACTTTGGAATTTCAATCCTCAATAGTCAAAGTGAACCAAGTTCTTTATTTTCACTTCTTCTTGGCTTCAACTATAGCAAGATCTTTTTTGGATACAAGTTTTTTAAATATGAAAGTGGTTGCCTAATTATACTATGAATGCAATATAGTTTGTAAACAAGATTTATAGAAACATGAAAAAAGAATTTTATTTTTTCTTGAAAAAATAAGATTTACTATGTTAAAATATGTGAAATGAACATACACTAAAAAAAAAGTAGAATAGTGACAATTACAATGGTTTTAACCAAACAAGCTTTAGATACTAAAAAGTCAAATGAAATAAAAATTGATAAAGAGATTGAAGGGATTACCAATTGACATTATGAAATGTTGGCAATGTAATTGCAATGTCCCCCTTGACCTCCAAAACAATACTTTCAACACTATAATACCACGTGAGTCATCTATTTGATCTCAATTAATAATAGACAATTATGCTTGCAAACAATGTTTGCCATCTCATATCATATACATCTTGCCATAGAAAACTTTGAGATCTTCATCATTTTTCAATTTTTTCTACAATGGAGTATTTGCCCACACCATATTGACACTCTATGCTTTAATAATATCATTAATGACATCAATTCTTTCTTCAAAAAGACATGCAATTGTAACTCCAAGTGATCTTTAGAAGACGTTGAAGTACAACATTTAATTTTTGAGCTTGTGGATTTCATTATGTCAACATTTTTTAAACAACCTCTAAATCTAGATTAGAAAAAGTTCTCGCTTGTGTATATGTATTGTATAATACGTAATTTAACACAACAACTACTAAAGACTATGCATTAGAAAGGCAATAGAATTCTAATATTTGATCAAATCCCTAGTATATATTGGAAGCAAACCTAAACTCATAAATGTGGCCATTAATGGTTGTACACTAGGACGTCAAATTTTTTTTCGATTGCATGCCCAAAGAAAAATGACTAGTGTAATCCAAAAATAAAATGTGAATCACATCCATTTTAAACAACTATATTTGTATTGGATGAGATTGGCAAATAGCCTAGTTGTTAATGACTGATGAATAATAACGAACAACTTGAATTGGCCAAACTTTCTTAGGACCAAAAACAAATGTAAAAGTCTAATACTTGATACCAAGACCCTAAAAATGAATATTTTTTAATCTAATTAAGATTAAAAAAAATTCTAATTTATGTATATGTAATGTATAATATGTAAATCAATATAGCAATCGTTAACGATTGTCTATTGAGAAGGTTGAATAAATTGCAACATTTGAACAAATTCTAGAATATGGTGCAAACAAACTTGAATCCTAAAAAACGTGTTTGTTAATAGCTGTCCATTGGGAAGGTAAAAATATGAAAGCATTTGAGTCCCAAGAAGTATAGTCATTAATGGCTGTCCATTAGGAAGGTAATAATATGAATGCATTTGAACCCCCAAAGCATGGCCGTTAATAGTTGCTCATTGGGAAGGCAAAAATATAAAAGCATTTGAACCCTAAGAAGTATAGCTATTAACGGTTGTCCATTAGGAAGGTAATAATATGAATGCATTTGAACCTCAAAAAGCATGGCCAGTAATGGTTGCCCATTGGGAAGGTAATAATATGAATGCATTTAAACCCCAAAAGCATAGCCGTTACCGGCTACCCATTAGAAAGGTAAAAATATGAAAACATCTAAATCCCCCAAAGTATGGTTGTTAATGGTTGCCAATTAGATAGGTAAAAATATGAAAACATTTGAATCCCAAGAAACATGGTTGCCCCTTAGAAAGGTAAAAATATGAAAGTATTTGAATCCCAAGAAGCGTGTCCGTTAAAGGTTGCCCATTGGGAAGAAAAAAACAAAGCATTTTACCAAATCATAGCCTATATTGTACCATATAGCAAGATCTCTGGTCTAATGCTAGAATTTTAATGTAAATTGAAAATTAACATCAACACTCTATAGTATCATTTTTTGCAATTGAAATCAAATTACTTGAAATCATATTAGGCCGCCGCCTCACATGAATTTAAAGGCCTCTTATAGCAAATAGATTTATTAGAGAAGACAAACTCTTTATATAAGTTGGGTGGTAGGAGGTGTAACAACCCATGTGGGATATGTAAACTAAGATTAGTAAGAGCTCAACCACTCATATCTAATTAAGTCAAAAGGAGGAATTGTGTTCAAATGTAGAACTTTGGACCTCAGTTTGGCATAGTAGAATAACTTATTTTAAAAATTTTGAACTAAGAAAAGTTGGGAAATCAAATTAAATTTCATCTCCAAAAATCCGTTTGAGATTTCAAGACTCTAATCAAAAGTTATGGACAAAATTCAAATAAAGGTTGGAAGGGATATTTTCTTCAATATTTTCAAACATCCTCTCTAATTTTTGTCCATAACTTTTGATTAGAGTCTTGAAATCTCAAACGGATTTTTGAAGATGAAATTTAACTTGATTTACCAACTTTTCTCAATTCAAAGATTTTGTAAAAAAATTATTTTATTATGCCAAAATGAGGTCTGAAGTTCTACATTGAACACAATTCATGCATTTAATTTGACAATGAGTGATCAAGCTCTCATTTTCAAATAGTCCCATATTTTTTGAGGACTCATGACAAATAATGATTTTCATTTTAAAAATGATCTCTCAACCCTTCAATCTCACTAACTATCAATGAAGAAATTTCTTCATTTCACCATAACGAATTTTTTTGATGGTAGATGGTCAAAAGATAGTTGATATTTGATTCAATGAATTGTTATTGGATTCTTTTAATTTTTGGCAAACCATCTTTACATTTTTTGAAAGGATTTACTTGTTCCATCGGGCAACAAACATGTACAAGCATATAGAAAAACTAATCATCAAGTAGTTCTTGAACTAGTATATCTGACTCTATATGCACTACAAGGATGCAACATGGATACATGAAACAGACAAAATGTATCTAGATATTAGAGCTTGGTGGTACTTTTCAAAGTTGCGTAAGAACCAAAAATTCTTGAATTAGAAGATTGGATTGTATTTTGGCACTTTTCGATACCGTTAGTGGGTTGAATTTATAAAAATGGTATTAACTTTAACCTCATTTTTTTTTCTATTTCCTACCCTAAATCCTAAATTGCAAACCATTTGAATAATGACTTCATTAATCATCTTTGTAGAATTGAAATTGACAATAGTTAAACTAGCAGACATTCCAACATGCAACTTGGAAGAAACAATGCACAACAAATGGATGTAGGCTTTTGGGAAATGCATATCTGATTTGTTCATTGCCACATGTAATGATTGGATTTGAACCTTCATGCAAATGATTAACTGTAGGATTTATCTCTACAGGGGCCCTTTTAGGAAAGACACATGTAAAAAGGATTTGAAACTAAAGAGAGCTATGACATTTGTAGATGGAAAAAAAATTGCAAATGTATTCAATGAAATGCTTGGAGTGGAAGACATTTACACTCGAATTCTGCACTTGAAAGGAAAAGAGGTATTTGATTTGAACAAAAAAATAAGATCCTTTGATCAATTTTGAAGTTGATTTCATCACCCCACAAGGTTAACTTCTCTCATCTTTAGGTTGAAATTAGATTGGTAATTGCTAGAGTGAAACTCAAGATTGTAGTTGAGGAATTTAACATGATCATGTCCCATATCCAATTTGTAGTGAAAATGGATTGTGATATATTGAAATGGCTATAGCAAGAATTTCACATAAGTCAAGGAAATAGTGTCATACCATTTAGAAGTACACATAAGACAAATGCAAGATATTGATTATTATGCTTAGAAAACCATTGTTGTCCCTACTTATAAAGAACAAAAGTGTGATTATAAATGCATGGTAGTTCAGACTAAGGATTTTTGGTTTCGTGCAAACCAAATTGTATAATGCGTCATGGGACTGAAGTATTTTCAAGTTCTTACCTAACCTAAGATCCCAAACCATTTGGCCTATTCTTACTCATACCAATTTTACCCTTACTAAAATCATTAAGACATACAAATGAACAAGCTAGTTAACAAATATTAGTATGATATGAAGTGGATATCTAGTATCAATATATTATCTTCAAAATTCCCAAATCTAGTAGCAAAATATTATATTCATATTCTAATATGTATTCTTTGCACTAATAAAAGAATATTTTATTTTGTACACAAGGTTTTGTGAACCCCCAATTCGTTACCAAGGGCTCACTCTTTTTTTTTTTTTTGCACATTTTGTCATTTTAAATGCACTGTTATATACAAAAAGCCCTCAAAAGAGTGTAGAACCAAAATAGGAGTGTCACATTCCAATATAGTATTTGGTCTATTTTTAGAATATTATAGCTAGAATAGTCCAACCACAAGTTGTAAATAGATTAGAATCCAACTAATCATGGCAAATTGGTTAATTATGAATGATAGGTGTATCAAGCTCAAAAACCCACATAAAAAGGACATTTCTAAGCTAGATTTGGTTGAGGGAACCTTGGTAAGACATAGGAATCAGTTCCTGGAGATAGGTTCTAGTTTCTCCATTCCACCGACGAAATAGTAGAATCCTAATTTGTAGGCTTGTAGATGTCGAAAATACCAAGATGGGACCGTGGAGGAATCTAAGGTCCAATGGGGGTAGTTTGGAGTTAAGCTCATGCCCGGGAACCAACGATGAAGTTGGCTCGCCAAGATTCCCCCCGGTGTGGAAGATTCCCCAACCATTGATAATTAAACGAGAGGGTGGAATTCTTCCCCCCTCGGCCGATGTGTAGAGTAAAAATATGAGCCAATACATGTGTTGTGGGATCCCATGGGAGGCTCCACAAAAAGTTTTAGAATTTTCTGATAGTTGGAAGATGTCTTTCCGGATAGTGAACTGCCCAAACCTGTGATGGAAAATTTCTAGAAATTCCCTAGGTGGCAGTAAATTCCCACTAAAAATTAGCATAGCTTCTTTTATGTTAATAATCTTCCCCGACAAGTTTCACAACATTTTGATAGTCAAAAGTATCCCTGACAATTAATGGAAATTAAAATCCACGACGGGTTTGATTGACGGAGTGGGAGCATATGGAAGTGGAATGGAGCTCAAGATAGGTCTTTTCTCACTCCCTTGTACCTACTTACAAGCCTAGGCTAGTTACTTTTGCTAGAAAAGTCAACCCTCCAAAGTTGGAATTTTCCTCGATTTTTGGCATTAAGTTGGTGCTAGGTTTCATTGTAATTATGAAGATAGAAAAGGGGGAGGGGATTAAAATGGACTAAAAATGGCCTTCTGAAGCCAATGGCGCAATCCTTTTGCGATTCAGAGTTAATCTCCAAAAGTTAGCTTAGTGGGCCATCATAAGATGAAAGCCTTGAGTTTTGGATGAAAATCCAAGAAGATAAGATTAACTTAGGTGAATGAGGAGAGGTGGGTGCTCGGGAAAGAGTATAAAAGGTCACCCCTTCTCCTCTCTCACCACCTTCTTTTGTGTGATTGGGTCTGTTGGATCCAATTTATATTGGAAATTGTGGCATTTAGCCACAAGACTTGCAACATCAGGAAATTGACACTCACTTTTTTGATACTTTTGCAGTACTGCAAAAGTATGAGCTGAAGTGTGTTAACAGTAGAGTACCCAAGTTGTCCTTTTGCAGTACTGCGTTTGTGTAGTACTAAATGAATATTTATGTTGTACTGCATTGCAATACAACATTAGAACGCTTAAACAATATATCATTCATCTAAAAAAAATACTATGATGATACTAAAATGTAATACTATTGTCTACAAACAACATGACTCTAAATATACAAACAAGCTATATGTATATTGTATTGTAACAAAATTTTAATGATACAATTATGACATATAAAAATAATAAAATTATTATAATAATGCATTATTGCATAATTGTACATATATAATACAAATAATATATTTTCATTTATAGATTTATAGTACTGCATGCAATATCATATTTGTGTTGTACAAGTACTATATTTATATTATTTTTGACACAAAAGCAATGTAAAAACAATTGTATAACAATACTAATGCAATACTGCTCAAATTCCAGTTCATTTCTACTATTCGTATTCTATGTTATTCGTTTTTTTATATTAGTTTCTCTAAATCCAATACATTATTATATCATATGAGGCAATGCATATAACACAAATATAATATTTCTAAAGTACTAGTATAGACATACGTGGGTGGAACTTCATACATCATACATGAACTTCGAAAGAGGCTCCAAATGACAAACAATATTCAATTCGATATAAAAACACATTCCATGAATTTCCCTCCAGGAAAAGATTACAATCTCATGGTATTAATGAGCAAATGAAAGGTTCCTCGTTTCCCATTCTCTCACCTCTTTCACTTTTCCCCAGTAAAACAATGTAGCACTTGCCAACCTAGACTTCTTGACCTAGTTTATGCTATAGCAACACCGTAACTGCACTATTTACAAGGTGGACACGACTATGTCTAACTGACTATACAATGCCCTTCATTTCTCGCCACTCCCATTCACAGGCAGCACCTTCTGCACAAGCTCTGCGCCGAGGCCCAAGAACACTTGCAACTCATAAGCTCATTGTTGGAGGTCGGTGGAGTGGGATGATAACAGACCATCCGCGAAGGAAAGACACTACCATACAAAGGAGGACAAACCGTCGTCAGACTCGACTCAGAACACCTGACAAGGATTGGCATCGAGTCACAACGCCTTGGAAGCACAAGATGGATTGCGACGAAGCCACACGAAAAGGCCTTAGACGACCCACACAAGAAACACGTTTCCATGAAAGTACACACTCGCAGGATTTCGAAGGTCAAGCATGTGATCACCTGGAGTCATGTTCTAAACAACAGATAAAGAACCAGAGCCATTGGCAAAGGACGCCACACAAGTGGGACAATTCACACATGAAATCGACACACGGCAGACCAGGCCATTCGCTGCAAACTAGAAAAATGGACACACATTGGGCACAACCAACCTGTAGCACCTACGACAGGACGGCCATACCTTCAGCAATCTCAAAAACAGATGAAGGAAAAAGAAGGACAAGGCACCTCAAGGATTAGATGAATTGGTCGGTGTCGTATTGTAAATGTGTTCATTATGTGAAAATGCATAATTGTTTGTTAAATTGGAGGGTTTTTTTTGTAGAGTTTCAAGAAATAAATGGGGTTATATTCCACTTGAACTCTTTTTTTTACCTCTATTTGACAAACACTTAGTTCTTTGATTTCTATACTAGAAGATATTTTAATTTGTTAGTTAGTTAGGTTGAAGTTGTAAAAGCAAAAGGTAAAGCTTGTTTTACCTTTTTCCTTATTTTTATTTTATTTTTAATGGATTAGAAATCCACGTAGATGATATGGATAGACTTATTGAGAAGAAGAAGTGGCCCATGTGGGTATTATGGCCCATGTGGTTTCTTAGTGGCCAAAATCCACTAACTTAAGTGGATGGCATGGAGGTTGAGGTGGCGGATGAGGTTGAGGATCATCTTCTTCCTCCTCCTTGTTTTGCTTAGGGAAGCCGTCACTTTGGGAGGGGAGAGGACTTTGTACATGGAGAGTTTGGTAATGAATTTTTGAGAGCTTGTGTATCTTGTTTTTATGTTTCTGAAAAACTATCACTTATAAAGTTTGGAGTTAGTATGTGTAAGTTATGAGTTTGGGAGTGAAGTGTTGTGAAGCTGCCTCAAACTTTCAAGAGAGTGAAATTTGAAAGGCTATGAAATGTGGACAGTACTTTATATTTGAGTGAAACTTGGAGAGCTTGTAGATGTTCATGTTAGCTTTCCAAAATGGGTTTAATTTATTGATTTGGAGGTAGTATGAGAAAGTTATGGGTTTGAGAGTGAAAGGGTGAAGGGATACTTTCGGGTTTTCAAGTGAGTGAGCTTTGAAAGGGTGTGAAATGTGGACAGTACTTTGTATTTGAGTGAAACTTTGGGAGCTTGTAGATGTTCATGTTAGCATTCCAAAATGGGTTTATTTTCTTGATTTGGAGGTAATATGAGAAAGTTATGGGCTTGAGAGTGAAAGGGTGAAGGGATACTTTCGGGTTTCCAAGTGAGTGAGTTTTGAAAGGCTATGAAATGTGGACAGTACTTTTTATTTGAGTGAAACTTGGAGAGCTTGTAGATGTTCATGTTAGCTTTTCAAAATGGGTTTATTTTATTGATTTGGAGGTATTATGTGAAAGTTATGAGCTTGAGAGTGAAGTATAGGTGAGCTACCTTTGAGTTGGGAAGGGTGAACTTTGACCGACCATAAAAGTCGGACAGTATTTTAGTTTTGAGTGAATTTTGAAGAGGTTGTAGAAATTTTTGTTATCTTTCCAGAGGCATATCACACTCTTAGTTTGGAGTTGTATAGCGAACGTGGCACTCAATAAACTATCAAACACTTCTTCGAGAGGAGTTCATGAAGGATATGACTTTGTTTTCACAATTTTTTACCATGCATGGGGTATATTGAGACTTCATAGCATCTTTGGAGGGGTGTATGGAAGGGTGATAGTATTTTGGTTCATATGGCATCATTGGGGGGGATTTATTGTTATGTTTGTGACTTTGGCCACGGGATCTTTCATTATTTGAACCACATCTAGTTGCAGCTAGAAGCCCCGCGTTTTCCCAAGGCAAAGCCTCTCTACTCGACACCGGCCTGCACCGATCTCGGAAGCGCAGATCTTCGTGATGGCTGTGATTGCATAGCCTTGAAAAATAAATCTCCCTCTTAATCAAAATATTTCAAAAGAGTGAAGCACATTTATAATAAAGTAATACTAAAGATAATGTGAAATTCTAAGCGATATGAACCATCGCCTCTCCATAGCTAAATTTAAAATCAGTAAGAGCTACTCTGACAAACGAAAATAATCAAAACATGACGATATTCTTGAAGGAATGTATAAAAACGAGCTCAAAAACTGATGCGAAAGACTAGGAGAAAGCCCTCAATCATATAGAAAACACAATTACAAAACCTCTTACATTGCGTGCTCACCACCAGCACTGACAACTAGAAATGAAAGTACCAAGAGCTAGCTCTACACCGCCCTAATTTAGCGTCACCACAATTAAATTTTATCACATCCGCAGCCCCAGCTCATCCTCTCCCTCACACTTTCATGCTTCGCTCTTCTCACAGAAAATCACCTCCAATTGCAAAATTAATTACGAGCTAAAGTTTTGCCCAAGCACAACGGAACCATTAGGACTTCAGTGAACAGTCTCTTCTGGAGCCTCGGAGCAAGCAAGAGGGCTTTAGTGTTCGATAGATTGCAAGAAAAGATAACCAGTAATGTACACAGCTATCCAGAGTTTGGACTACTCGGAATGGTGTGCTCACTGTGTTGTTGCTTGTGACTGGAACTGCACTCACTGATGCCACTAACTAAACTTACTGATGATCAACAAAAGTCGGCCTCTCGAGGCTATGGCGGTGATACTTTTGAGGCAGGGAATAGAAAAATCTGCAAAAAGAGGGAGATGAAGTTCCTTCCATTGGAACGTGTTCCTTACATTCCAATGCGTTCTCACTGTAGAATTCCCAGGTGGCGTTCATGTAGCCAGTGGCTTGATTACAATTCAGATTCTTACGCGGCACATCCAAATAGAAAGCAAAAAAGGGTTCATTTGATTATTTACAGATGTCTTTTTCCTGCCTTACAGTAAACCCTCACCGCCCAAGTGGAGGAAAAGTGTCCTCAGGTGAAATTCAAAGTTTTGTAACTTTTGCATCCAATGTCCGAATTCAATAAAACTTGTTGGAGAGTTTGCGCTCTCTTCTAGTTTTTGTGCTAAAATTTTCAGATCAATCAAAGATTTTATGAGTTTTTGGAAGCCAATCGAAGTTCACAGGTTTTATTTTAGTTCTCCAAACTCCATTTGGTGGCTGCAACTTCGGGGGCTTGTATCTTCTTCATTCAAAGTTCGTTTTCAATAAAATTTGATGGGTTATGTTCCCCTTGAAGTCTAGTTATTGTGGTAGAATTTTCAAATCAATTCAGGTTGTTTTTATTGTTTGCGAGTAATTAGAAGTTAAAAATCCTAACATTTTTGGATTACAGTAAACTTCGACAAGTTGTTTCTTCTTCATACAATGTTCGTTTCCAATAATTATTTTTGGAAAAGTTGCGCATACACACAAAGGTTAGTCTAGTTTGAGTATATAAAATTTCATATCAATCCAAGAAGTTATGAGTGACTGAGAAGCATTTTAGTAGAAGGAGGTTTAGTTTTTGATGTGTTTTTTGCAACTTCTCTTGCTATTTTTTGACATTTCAAAGCCTTTCTGTAGACACAATGAATCAATTGAATGATATTTTTTTCCATTAATGTGTTTATAAGTTGATTTTGAATCACTTTATAGATCAAAGTTTCTTCATTTCAGTACTTTTAGAAACCAAATTTTGCCTCCAAATGTATTTTTAGGAAAAATATTATCATCATTTTTGAACACTAAAACATTATAACCTTGCTATCTATGCAGTCAAATGACACCAAGTTTGGTGCACCTCATCTTCACTAGTGCACTACCGGATTGTATGGTTGAGATCTCTATAACTTAGTGAAAATTGTATTAATAGCTCTTCAAAGGAAATGTTGCTTTTAACATGTTCAAACTTTGGTTGGTGAGGGGTTCACCCTTGATTGCCCAAGGCATTGGATTCTAGTGTTTCGAATGTTTTGAAGTTGAATAGAACCCAACCAAATTGCTATTATTAGTAGTTTGGATTTTTGGAGAACTCTTTCTAAAGTCTAGTTTTAGGATCAAAAAGCCAATCTTCAAAATGAAGGATTCTCATTTTTCTATTCAAAATTTTGTGCAAGAATGCCCATTGCAATGTTTACCTCTTGTAGTCTTGAGGGCTCTTGGAAATGAGCCTCAAATACACTAGATCTTGGAGGAAAAATCACATTAGGAATTCACTTAAAAAATCGTAGAATAGATTTTGAATAACCGTAAATTGATTTGGGTTGTGCACGCTAAGCCCTACAACCTCATATTTTTTTAGTAACCAACTTGTTAGAGTTGACATGCAAAAAAGAGAATTGAAAAATTTCATACTTTTAACACTGTCATGATCAAACATTATAATCTTTCAATCCAAAAGTCATATTGTTATGTTATCTTTTCCTATGTGATCTCTAACATGTCTAGTTTGAATTTGTACGGTTATAATTCAAAAGAAATTGGTATAACTTCTGAAAATGTTGACTTTTTGTTCAATTTAGAACAAATTTCAGGAAGCTCCAAACAAGCCTTGGATATTTAGGGGTTAAGTAGGTAGGATCACCTAAAATGAACACTTACTAGAGATGACGTGATCATGTGGATCTATACAAAATTAAATGTTGTCTACGGATTAGGAAATGTTTTAGGAAATCAACAAAATTGGTTTTGTATTTTTCCAAGCTTGTATGAATATTATATGAATTTCTGAAAACAACCTTGTAGATGCACCTATTGTGGACACTAGACTAATACCAAAGCAAGCACAAAAACAACCAAAAGTGACACACTCTAAACTTGAATCAAGTGAGGGTGATTGGCTACTTCTTCAAAGAATCACAACTTCTTTGAACCCCACCTGTCTACTTTAGAACACCCCTTTCCTACTTTAGGTCTAGAAGCCCTTGGGTTTAGATTGTTTTTAGGTGTCCACAAACGACTCTATCTGTTTTAGTTGTTTCTACCTTAGTATGGGTCATTTTTTCATTGGATGGCTATGGCAATGGCCTAGATTGAATCTCATATTTTTGGAGGTTTTATTTTGTGATTAAGTTGTCCTTCTAAATTTGAACTCTGTAGTTTTTTAAATTAAATGTATAACCAATATTCATAGGAGCTTCTGATGGCATTTGGGTACACTTTTTTCAACACTTTGAAATTTCATAGTTTATTCCTAGAGAGTTTAGAAAAATGTAGTCTACGAGAATTTTGTATCCTCCCCTTTTGATTGCCAACAAGATCACACCAAAAATTCTTCAATACAATAATGGGGTCCATGTTCAATTGTTTGTTGACATGCACTTAAGTATTGATATCTTAGGTGAAGTCATACTTCAAAGGTAGCCTTCTATTCACAAGGAGCCTATAGTGGCATTTGGATACACCTATTTTCAGCACTTTTAAAATTTCATAGTTTACTCATAAAGAGTTCAAAAAATGCATTCTAAAAGAATCAAGTATCCCCTTTTCATTGCCAACAAGACCCCACGAAAACTTGTTCAATACAATAATGGGACCCATGTTGAATTGCTTGTTTAAACGCACTTACATAGATGTGGTTATCTTGAACTCTTGAAGAAAGTCTCAATTCTTGGATCTCCTCCTCAAGGTTAGAAATACTCTTGATGTGACAAACTTGCACTTAGGCACATGAGCACATTCTCTTGTTAAATGAAGTCCATGACAAATTATTATTTGGCCTTCACGTTCATGGAAATCTCTCCGAACTCGTTGAAGCCTACATTTCCTCACTCTTATTGGCTTATGAAGGGCCTTTTTGAAATATATAACACCCAAATTACAATATCACCAGCCCATTACAATCTCATTCATTTTTTCTTTATGAACCCAAATCACAAATTTAACCCCTAAATGTATTTGACTATATTTTCACCGAAAACGCTCCGAAACAGTCATTTGTAGAACAAGTACCAAATTTTACATAAAATATTTTTTGGACACATGTAACCGTAGGATCTTGTAGTATACTAGTTTGAAAATACGTGGTACAAATTTCAGAAATTTCCACCGTGTAGATTGCAAGATGTAAGCATTTAAATTGACAAAAAGCCTGTTTTTGGCCCTGCAAAAATCCGGGCAGCTGCAATTCAAAAGGTGACAGCATTATGAAAAATTTCGAAAATGGTTGTAACTCTTTCAAGTCATTCTTGAAGTGAAGTTGGTCACATGCTTGAAAAATTTTAGATCATTTCGATATGTACAACATATAGGAATAAATTATTAAGTAGAAAGAAGTAGATAATGATTCGAAATATAGTAGTGTTACCAATTTATTTATGGAATTGAAATATGCCAATTCCAATGGCTATTCCAATGGATATTATGTTGTAATAAAAAATCAACATCTTAGGATTTTATTTTTCATACCATTAACATTGAAGATTTAGTTAAATAAAGGTCTTCAAAATTTATTTTAGAGTGGAGATTCCATTACTATCCACTTAGTACCTACTACCAAAACTCTTCATAAATGTCATCTCATTAATGAGAATGGAATGATTCAAAGTTAAATTTTAATTAGGAATATGAGCTTCTAATAGTCAGCTGCCCTATTTTTTGGAAGTTCTGGGTGAATTTTGTTGTTCAAAGGAAGTCGCATTTCAAATGTCTATATTGTATAATGAATCTGTATTGTTAAACATTGTAAGATTTGTTCTGAATGTTCAAACAATTAATTCTATATTTCAGAAGAAGTCATACATCAATGGTGAACTAGAAGATGATTTATAAGTTTTTTAATATTAGTTTCTCTTGAACAATTGTTCTACAAAATTCTATAAATTTCATCATTATCCTTGACAAAGAGAAGAGAAAGAATTCATTATACTCTCACATTTAAGAAATATTAGTTTTGAATTGAAATTGAAACTGAAGTTTTTTTGAATGGAAAGTGTGAAGCTCACATGGTGCGATGATCAGTAATTTCATCCAATGTTGCCCACTTCTATCCAAGTACATGTTAGTCAGTCACTTAGTGGATTTTCATAGCATGCTTTCCTAATGAATTTCATTGAAGATTGTATTTTAGCCATATTAACCCTAGACAAATCGCTCCAATGTCTATTTTCTAGAAGACGAATTCATTGAAAATACAATTTCATCATTCTAGTTTGTGGAGTTAGTACAATACACTATCAAGTTGTTCTTTCTAAGGGTTGGATTTGGTGTTAGTAGAGTACATCATTTTCTAGAATTACCACTGTGCAAGTATGTCAAGTGTTTGACCAAGCCAAAACTACAAGGACACAAGAATTTTAAAAAATCACCATGTTAAAAGAACGTTCTTCACAATCCATTCCAATAAATTGTACTCCAAATTTTGGAAAAGGGAATATTTTACCTTGATATCAGATTTTGAAATAATTTTGAAATTTTCCTTTCAAAATTCATACAAAGTATTGGTGATAGTACTATAGTGATAAATCAAATCATAGGAATGAAATCTACAACTCTACGTTGGGTCCACAACTTTTATCAATTTGTATATTAATTCTAAAATATCCTTCCAAACAGCATTGGATAAATATTTTTTTGAAATCATCAATTTCAAAAATTAAACACAACATTTACGGATTAATAGCATAATGTATTAAGATTAATGTTATACTACTGAAATATAATACATGGCACTATTTTGCAGTACTAAATCAATATAAGTACTACATTATTAAAAGGCAATACTGCAAAAGTATTAGCTTTGTCATATATAGTATTGCTACTCCAACAATACTTTTGCAGTATTGCTGAAGTACTAGTATAGCAATTCTTCATATGTTGTTGGGGTTGTATTGTATTCAAACAATGAGTACTATATAATTTACTCATGTGATATTAAAATAATATATATGCAATATAAAAACAATTCCAAAAAATAATTATAACATATGTATAAACGCAGTACTGCATGCAATACTGCAAGAATATTAACTTATATAGCTCCTCCTGCACTACTGCAATAGTACTACTGGAGTGGAGGGGCACTTTCCTGATGAACAGTGTTTTTTGGGCACTTTTCGCCATTGTTGTTGTTTTTGGAGCTTGCAAAGTCTTTGTGGGTCCCTTTCTTTCTCTTTTGATTGAGTGTGGTACTAACCCTCCCAAGCTTGAGCTTGGAAACTTTTATTAACTTACTATGTTGTTAGAGGTTGTAGATGCTTACCTTTGAGAGACCCTTTTTGGTCACTCTCCTTGTGTATCGTGTACGAACCCTAGAGCAACCCCCGATATGACTCGCGATGCCGCTTTAGGGGCCTTCAGTTCAAGTCATTGATGTTACTAACCCGTGTCGCTAGCCTATGAGTGTCCAAGGCCCTTTCCTTGTCTTTTGTTGTGATTCCTAACAGTGACATGTTATTTCTTGTTGAGAGATACGAGGACGTGAGGATAGTGGATCCTGCCCATACAATGAAGCTTTGAATCTCCATAGGGAAGAAAGTCTTGGTAGTGCGTCAAAAAAGGGAACGACGGCGAAGCTTTGAACCCCCTTAGGATAAAAAGTCGTAGTGGTGCGTTAAAACCACCTCGCTGGAAAACTGTGAGACCATGTGGTCCCTTTTCCCACAAGATTTAGTTCCCAAAACGTATTAGGAACTAACCAAGGTTTAGGTCCCAAAAAATAGAAATAAGAGATTAGCAAGAAAATAAAGAATGGATAACGTGAAAAAGGAAGGGGCCTTTGCCTCCCCAGGCCTAACCCACCACCCACTAGTATAGACATGACCACCCAAGTCCCCCCTAGGAAATAGCACCAAAAATTGCCTAAAGAGAATCCGCAGCCAACACCTAGCCAACCCAGCATCCTCCAACCATGGCCTAGCTAGCCCAACACCCCTGCCAGTTAGAACCCAACCAGTCTGATACCCATGAGTGAACTAGGTCGGGTATTGGCGGCAAGGGGGGATCGGGTTCATAGTGTCAGGCTAGGAAAGGTCAGGGTTTACAGTGTTGGACTGGAGAGTTGGGGTTCACAATGTTGGGTTAGGGAGTCGAGGTCAAAGTGTTGGGCTAGGGGGGTTGGAGTTCACAATGGTGGGTGGGGAAGTCAGATTCGCAATGTGGTTATGTGGAGCTAGGGAGGTCGGATTTACAATGTTGGGCTAGGGAGTCAAGGTCACAGTGCTAGGCCAAGGGGGTTGGAGTTCACAATGGTGGGCGGAGAAGTCGGATTCACAATGTGGAGCTAGGGAGGTCGAATTCACAATGTTGGGCTGGGAAGGTAAAGGTCATCTAAGCAACTGAATAGAAAAAAGAGAGGAACCTTGGAAGTCCAGGGATGATGAAGTGAAGGGGGATGGGGAAAGAAGAGTGTAGCCTTGCACTAACGCCATAACCAGAGCAAGGAATCCAACGCCCCATCTCCTACATACCAAACAAGGATAAGGAAGATAAACGACAAAAAGATGGTGGAAGGCTGGAGGAATAAGAAGGGGTGATGAGGGGAAGACAATTTGAAGGTTAGGAGTGGAAGGGGATAAGGGAGGAGGTGAAATCCTCGAGGCCCACTCAAGCCATCAGATTAGAATTAGGTGATTACCACGAAATTAAGTGTGAGATGTAAGTATAGGACGTAAGAAGTAGCTCAACTTGAAAGGAAGGTATGACATGTACTTAAGGTTAGCTTAGTAGGTAAGAGTGGGGGTTGGTTGGGCCACCTTAGAGTGTGGGAAGAAAAAAAGGAAGGAGGAAAGAAATAGGAGTAAAATCAACAATTAAATCCTTGTACCAATTTATTTTATGATTAGAACGGTGGTTCATTGTCTGACGGCACAGAAGTTAATGGTGGAGGAGGTAGAGCTTTTGGTGAGTGTGATCGATGACTCAAGTTTCGAGGTATAAGTTAGACCTTCCCAACCCTTCCTTAGGTCCATAATTAGAAGCTAGTGGTTTGGGCGGAGGTCTACCCCTACGTCAAACCCTTAGGATTGTAGGTTAGGTCATTTCCAGGGACACAAGCTTAAAGAAGGAGGCCGTGGCTTTCGAGAACCCTAAGGCACATCCAAATCGGTTGAAAATTGAGAAAGTTATTGCCAGATGAAGTTTAGGGTCAATTTGGATGAAGAGTGGTGAAACTCCGAATTTGATAGAGAATTAAATATATTAGGGTTAGGTTCTCAATTAGGGTCCATGGCTGAAGAGAAAAGTCAATTCCGAGTTATAGGTTAGGAGAAATTAATGGATGAAGTTTGGGTAAGGCTTGGATGAAACTTCAGTAGAATTCCCTGATCAAGGCTCAACTCCAGATATGGGTAGGAGAAACTCTTTTGAACCATCCCTCAAAATTTTGGATCTTTCTAAATTGGGGAACTAGGTGTAATCGATGGATGAAGTCTGAAGAACCGGGTAGCGGTCAAACTTCATCCACCCATAACTTTGGCTAGGAAGTTCGGATAGGGTCGAGTCTTACGTTTTTAGAAATGGCACGAGATGAACTAGAGGGTTTGTAGGATAGTTCTACATTGGGATAGATTCCATCGAAATCATCCAGCAGGCCCTCTATCCGGTCGGCCCAAACCATCGGGAGTAGTTTAAGCGAATCTTGCAATTTGGGGTAACTTAGGCACTTAGTTAAAAGATCCATTGGTTGGAAGACATAGTGAACCACGCTTAGACACCCAAAGGCAGGAGTCACTTAGCCGAAATGCAAAACTTGGTTGTGTTCGCGAATTACCAAGGGTAGATAATTTGGTGCTCACAGGTTCCACATCCTATAATAATTTTGTTGCATTCACCTTCCTCTCATCTTTAGAATTGCCTCTAAATTATTTATACTTTAATTTATACTTTATACTCTCACTTGATCAAATCACTTTGGAACAACCTCTCAAAACATGATACAAATTTCAAATCATGCAATACCATCAACTTACCAAGCATTTAAATCTAAAATCCACGATTATGGGTCATGTGGTAATAGGTCATATTTTTCTAAATATACTAAATTTTGTTGAAAAAACATTAGTCTTTTAACTTTTTAACCAATTTAAAAAAAAATTATATCATATTTTAAATTTCAAGACTCTAGGCTCATATAATCCCCACTCACCGCTCATAGGCTCATGCTCACATGCTGTCATGATGAAAATATATATACCATATAAAACTATTGTTTAGTATTGTATTTGCTTAGGTTTGAATAAAGAACCTTAAAAAGGAAGAGATGAAAGTTAGTAAAAGGTGGGGTTGTCGTGAAAACCACGGTTTATATCAATGTCGGTGAATACTAGAGCTTATTCACAAATTTGGGATTTATTGCATCTTGTCACTAGCTAAAAAGGAGACAAGTGGCTGATTGGTTGTTTATTTCCTACTCTCACAAGCAAGTGCCAAGTCGCGGATTGCCTGCGGCTCTCAACAGGCTCATTGGGATTCGAACATGGACCGGTGGGGTAACCTTCAACAAACTTTAACAACCAACCAAGTCTACGACTTGGTGACTAGTTGTTGATTGTTGAGGGTTTTATACCTTCGGTTGTGATTATAGAGCCCTACCTTAAGTTTTTTCCCTACCCTTTATCTACTAAGAAAGGTTAGAATGAGTTAGTTTGGTTGTGTTGTAGAAAATAAAAGAAGGATAGAGACTATTTTACCTTTCTTTTATCTTGTTTTGATGAATTGTAGCCACGTAAGATGTTGAGTTGGACTGTTGGAATTGGAGGGGGGAGGGGGGGGGAATGAGTAGACCAATAAGTGGAAAGTAGCCCATGTGGCTAAACATGGGCTGATGTGTCTTTTGGAAAGAGGATAAGAGGGGGAGGGGTGGCCTTCTTCTCCTTGGTAGTTGTTTTGAGTGTGTTGTGTAGGACAGTAGGTTTGATGAGCAATTACAAACAATGTACAAAGATTTTGGCTATGAAATTTTGAGAGATTGTACTTCTTGTTGTTGTGATTTTAAAAATCCCTTACTCAACCCATTTGAACTTAGTATGGAAAAGTGATGCTTGGATGAGTGAGAGAAGATTAGTTGCCGTAGGATTTTAGAGACACAGATTTTGAATGTCTTTCATAGATTTGTTAGGGAGTTTAAGGCTTTGAAATTTGACATAGTTGTGTATCAAATTTTTATCTTTCTAAAAAGATATAGCATGTTTAATTTGGAGTTAAGACGTGGGAGATATGAGTCTCAAAGTGAGGAAGAGTAGAGCTACAACTAGTTTTTGGAGTCCTAACTTCAGAGCGTCATGCAAGATGGAGTGTTTTGAGTTTTGAGCTAAAATTTGGAAGGGTTATGTATTACACTTTTATCTTTCTAGAAAGTTATTATTCAAAATATGTAGAGCTTTTATGAGTGAAATACATGTTTAGGAGCAAAGGGATATAGAGATGCCGCTAGTTTTTGGAGTCCTAACTTCAGAGCGTCATGTGAGATGGAGTACTTTGAGTTTTGAGCTGAAATTTAGAGGGGTTATGTATGAAGACTTATTCTTTCCAAAAAGTTATGACTCAAAGTATTTGGAGCTTTTATGATCAAGATATGCCTTTAGAAGCGTTGAAGTGATGAACTGCTATCTATTTTGAAGACAAAACTTTGATCAACCATGGTAGCCGAGCAGTATCATGTTTTGATTTGAATTTTTGTGGAGATATAAATCTTTGAGTTAGCTTTCCAGAAAGCTCTCACAATCTTTGTTTGGAGTTTTTATGTGGCTACGGCACCCATTTGAGTGCTAATTACTTCACAAAGGGTTTTACGGCTTCTTTTTGAAGTGGTATACGGCTTATGTTTCTTAATACATGGTGTATATGAATATGAATAGATTTTGAGATACATGTATTATACACATACACATATATGAGTATGAGTATACTTTGAGATACATGTATTATACTTGTATGCATATAGGAGTATATGTATACTTTGAAATACATGTATCATACCTATATGCATAAACGAGTATGCATATACTTTAAGATACATGTTTTATATGGGTATGAGTATATTTTGGTACATGTTTTAAACATGTATGTATATCCATTGACATATAACAACACTTATGCACCTTGATCATATCTAGTTGCATCTAGAAACTCAGAGTTTCCTGAAGCAAATTCTCCACATACGACAATGCTCACATCCTAGCGTCATTGATTAAGTGTTTAGAACATATTTTTCTAAAATTCACTATAAGAAAATTGAGTTTTTTTATGTCTAACCAAAAACATAGTGTGTTCAAGGTGGACATGCTATGTCCATTAAAACATTGAGATGTTTATTGGATGGATGCAACAAAAGTGTAGATTTATGTGGATGTTGTAGAAAATAGAGGAAAATTACGGTCACAACATGTAGGTGCTACCAAAAACAACTATGTCCTCAAAGACATGACTACAGACATAATGATGTTACAAAGATTGTCTAAGAAAACAATCATTACCACGTTAGCATCCCTGATCCATTTTAACTATGGGTAAATTGGTAGAAGTTATTGTGGTCTAGGAAAACATGGTTGCCCAAGGTGATAAAAAATACAACAGACAAGCAATTAGGAAAAAAAGATGACATGGCATCTAATGTGGTAGGTGACATGGAAATTCATTGACATGAACATGAAAATGTTGACATAGCATGTCACGTTAGCATACAAGGTCCACCCATGTCATATTTGTTGAATGTTCTTGTGGACATCAATTGGGATGTACAAACGTTTCTGAAGACATGAAGTTGTTTCTAAAGACATTAAGACGTTTCTAAAGACATTATTTTGGCAACATCGTCTTCAACTCCCTATGAAAATGATTTAATAGCGCATATTGTCCAACGTGCAATTCATTATATCTGAGCAAACGGCCTAACCTCCATCAAATGAAGATAGGCATTTTTATAGATGTTCACATGACTACAACATGGCCTTTTACCTAACTTCTAGCCATATAAACGTCTATAAAAGAGTGCTTTCATGCATACCATACAATTTGACAATTGCTAAAAACGACCATACGCATTGTAAGTATCTTGTGTGGATTTTGTAAACTCAATTTCTTCTTTGATATATAACAATGGACATGGATGCACAAGAAAGCATTAACATGCATGTGGATGACAAATCTAAACAAGATAAACTATTCATTTTGTGCTCACAAATGGTACAATTCATTACATTTTGACTATGAATGACAAGGTCTTGTATTGAACCCACCTCAAACAATTCAAAAAATGATAGTAGGTACAAGCATGCTTCAATTCAAGTATCCCATAAAGTTTGTTACACAATAGAAACTTGTTTGCCTCAAGTAGAATACAATATAGAATCACCCAAAAAAATTGCCATTAATTGATTAAAGTTGTTCATTTGACTCCTGTAACCCCATTCAAGACTCTATCATAGTGTCCATTTTCACTTAGGATTCAAAAAGGAATATAATTATATAGTAGAAAGTTTTTTCAAATCACTTTGTTGGTTTATAATATTTTAATAGCCAATTGTAGTAATTTATAACTTGATATGGGATATTTAACTATTTTTTCTTATTTTTTAAATCATGTTGAATATCACAAGCAAGAGATACGTTTAAAAGGAATTCAAAATTGGATATTCTTTTGGATTTTATTATTGAAACATAAAAAGTGAATTGCAAAGTAATAAATAGGCAAAAAATCATGGTAGAATTCTTATGTACATGTATATTTTCTATTGACATAATACCAAACTTTGTTGAATTCTAATATATATGAAAATTAAAGATTTAATAAGTTCTGATTCATGAAAATGATTTGACTATATGTATTTTTAACAATGCCAATGTTTGTAAAAAGTAACTCTCATTTCTATTTGTAAAATAGGCTAATTGAAGATTATTTCATTCCTGATTCTTTAGTTTTTGGCTTCTGTATCCCAAGCATGCTTGTACCATAGTTACATTTTCATATGAGCAACCCTCCTTGTTTAGATGATGTTAGACACAAGTCACACCCAACATCCACAACTTCTACTTTTGTCACCTAATGAATGTTTTCAAGACAATAGTCCTTATAGAAGACCTTAGAGGTAGAAAAGCCACCCTATCCTTCAAATGTTCCGTGTAACATTTGCAAGCCATTAGACATGTATGTGAAGGATGTAGACAAGCTAAACTTCAACCTCAAGAATTGCGTTGTCGCTTACAATAAGAAAGTAGGCTCTTCTTTTGTCTATGGGATGCCACATGGGGTCCTCAATTTGTTGCATTAGTTGTAGTTCATCAAAGTCCTTGTCATTTTGCAATTGAACCATGTTTGGGGTTTACTGGGTAGAGTGTAGTGCCTTCCATCTACTTCTAACCTATGTTTGGCACAAAACTTTCCAACCACTTCGATGTGGGTCGTTGAAGAAGAACCCTTGTTGGCAATGCCAAAAAAATGCAAATGAGTCAAGGTGGACCTTTCCGTCTATTTGATTGAAGTTTGTCAAGTTCAAGTTGTAACTATCTTGTTGAATGCTTAGGAATTCAGCATCTCTTGTCCCCTCACACAATTGCATAGTAACATTGTAATGTAGTGGTTTCTATAATCCAAGACCAAAATTTCCTCAATGTATTCACATACTTGTGGGTGGCTTCTAGTGACATGTTCACAAGTGTTTAACCCTTAATTTCCCAATCAACCATACATGGTTGATTTGAAATTTTAGGCTAATTTCTATGTAGGCAGTTAAATTCCTGTGACTAGTAAAAAAAAATTTCTGGGTAGTTTTGAGGGTTAACTATGAAAAATTCTCATTTTTCATTGAGAAAATTACATATTCAATTATTGAGAGGTCTTCAAAGGCATATGTGTACTAAAAGTGTAGTGTAAAGTTTGCTAATTTTACTTCATTTCCCAACTTTATGCAAAGCTTGGCAATTTCATTTGATTTGAAATCTAAGAAATTGTACTTATCCATTTGCTTTGAGAATGGTCCCAATGAAAATTTTTAAGTCTTTTCATGATTTTTACCATTGAAAATTTCAACATGCAAGTGTTTATTTGAAGCTATTTGCAATTTCTACTTGTAAACGAAAATTACATTTCTGCAATTGCAAGGTGGATTGTGTAATGAGTTTGATGTCTTTTTATGTGAAATGAAGTTTTTTGGAAGTTCATTTTAGTGTGACAACACTCTTTGAAGTTGGTCATGTTACCTCCAATCCCCAAAAACATATATATGCAAATTTTTGAAACATTGTGGACAAAGACAACATACTAAAAGTAGAAAATGTATATTTTCCTTTGTATAATCTCACAACTCCTAGGAAATTTCACACTCAAAATTGGTGGGCATACTAATAAACAAGCTCTATTAACATCTATACGGTTAGATTTGGAAAAAGAAACATAATTTTCTTCATTGAGGATAACTGCAAGCCAGTGTTCTTTATTCATAGTCAAAACACACTTGAAAAGGCTTGGGCATTTAGGAGTTAATGAAATTGGTGGGTGAAACATACTATTACACTTGAATCATAGGTGATGAGACCACCTTTTAAGCTATAGAAAAGAAGATGCATTCCATAACAATACATTTGAAGAGGCAATGTCACATTCCACTATAGGGATTGTACTTATTGCATTCTGTCATCTTCCAATGGATGTTCAAAATGTTCATCTTCCTTCACCACAAATGTCAACTATTCCTCAAAAGGTGGGAATTTTACTTAGGGTTGATAACAAACAACTCCTTGTGGTTGAGAGTGCCTTGACTGCAAAGAAAAAGTTCTACGCCACTTCCATCTCTAGGTCTTTGTCAAGATCTATTCCTTGCATGATGCAACGCTTGGTATTATTTAGAGCATTAGTTTAAACAATTGCATGCAATACCTTGACACCAGTATGAGGGCTATAGATGTCTATACTAATGCTCTTTGATCGGTGTCTATGTTTGGAAAGACAACTACCTACAACGTCTACTTATATATTAGCGTTGATACCAACATCATAGGAAACATCAACATGTACTTTTGATGTTTTCCATGATGTCTCAAAAAATGTCTAGACATTTAAATATGCTATGAAATTCTACTTGTAACAATTCCTGCATTTTCCATATCCCATATTGTTTGTCTAACTGCCTACCACCCCACTAGTATAAAGAGGTCGTCTTGTCTTCTCCATATAATCATATCAAGTGGCTTGTGAAGCTATGTGTTGTAATATCCAAATATGGTGTATTTTGTATGACATGTTGTATAATTTTAGTATGTATAATATATTGTGTATTGTATTTGAAATGTTGTATTGTATATTATGAAATATGGATGTGCATTATGTAGGACTCGTGTAATTGTCTATATTGACATCATGTTGAACATTGCATTCAACCACATGAATGTCAAAGGTGACATGATTATATTCTTCTAAATCATACTAGACATTGCAAGAGGTATTGATGGTGAAATGTGGATGTGTACAATGACATCCCAAATCATCTAGATGTTTAAGTTAATGTCTTAATAAACATCTGGACATCTACATTAACATCTCAAAAAATGTCTAGATGTCTAAATTGATGTCTTCAAAAAAATATTAAATCTCTTAAACAACAAAAAATGTGCTAATGTGGCATGCCACGTCATCCTTCTTGGATGCCATGTCACTTCTTTTCTTGCTGCCATGTCAGGTGCCACCTCAAATGCCACGTCATGGACAAGTATGGATGAAAAAATTCCTACGTGGCTTCCTGCGTACGCGTGGCACTTAAGTGGCAGCCTTATAGACCCTGTTGACCCATGTTTTTTGTGATGTCTGGTGGAAAATATGGTGATGTCAAGCCATATTTTCAATGTTTTTGGCATGTTTGTACAAACACAATTTTTTGGACACCCATGCAAACATCAGAAAACATCACGTGCAACATGCCAACACAAAATCCTGACATCAAAAGAAACACAAGTTTCTTATAGTGATTACAAATGTGCAAGTATGTCAAGTGGTTGACTAAGCCAAAATTGCATTGACTCTAGTTCAAAATTGGTTTTGTAAAAATGAAGTCATAGATTTTTAAAATACAAAATTTTTTAAAAATCACCATGTGAAGAGAACCTCATTTCAAATCCATTTCAACAAATTTTACTCAAAAGATGATAATATTTTGTTTGTAATTGAATTTTGAAATTTTCCTTTCAAAATTTGTAAAAATATGTTAGTGATGGCATTGGTGAATCTAACTGTACAGATGGAATCTACAACTCACAATCTACAACTTTAATTTGTATATCAATTCCAAAATTTGCTTCCAAGTAGCACTTTAGAATGAAGTTGGATTTAACCCTACTCACTTCCTTCTTGAGCTCAATCTTCAAGTTTGAAAAGCTCTTTTTCAAGCTCTACCTTCACATCCTTCACCTTGGTCCATCTACACATCCATGACTAACGGCCTTATCTTTGTAATTATTCCTAGTGCCACAACTAGAAGAGATAAACATACACAAAAGAGTTTTAGATATTGCACTACAAAAGAATGGGTACATAAATAATTGGGCAAGAATGACTTCGTGTCTGGTATGAGTGAAGAATGACCAGACTTGTGTCATAATTGCACTAGCTTAGTGTCTTCTATAGTGTCACAATCATTTTCCAATTGTTAGTGCAAATGGAAGATGAAGAGGCAAAAAAATACAAGATTCAATTGCGACATTTTGTTGACAACATATTTGACATTTTGAAGTGGAAATTAGAAAATTTGAGGTAGAGGACATATGCAATCAATTATGATGTAGATTGTTTACGCTCTATTTGTACTTAAGAACAATAGCATGTTCAAATAGACAAGTATGTTTAAACACATATTAATAAAAAAACATCTCGTGCTATAAATCCTTAAATCCTAAACATATACATTGCAATGTACATGGAGATGAAAATGTGATCCTTTAACTCTTGCTAAAGATTGAAATTGTTAATTTCTTTTGATTCCATACATGTCATCTAAGATCCTTCAATACATGAAGCAACTTTCATGTGTGCTAATACACTACAATTCATAACTTTAAAATAGAAATACATATATTGCAAGTCTATGGTCATTTCAAGAAATATCAACTTCACACACCTATATGCATGATACAATGACCTTTATAATATATCTTAGAAGAACTTTGTGCTTATATGTGGGATGTCACATATTTCATACACACAATACATATCTATAACCTTTGTCTTTGTCCTTTGCAAGGATTTTATTCTTCGATTTGTTGCACACACCTCCAAATTGGTGATACCTCATGCTCTATAGTTATACTTCGTCATCTTAAACATCTTTCTACTTCATATTAAATTATGCTCCTGAACATATGTACAATGACATTAGAAACAAGACAATAATAAGTTTAAAATAGAATATCCTTCCTAAATGAGTATAAGATGCCTTACTAAATGGCCTCACTCTTCTTCACAACTTTAATGATCAACCCTCCATCCAAAAATTGTTTTCACATGGGAACTCCAATCACGCCTATTTATAAATGCAACATGCAATAATTATTTGTTAAAGAGAGACTTTAATGTTGAAAAACTTGCATTTTGTCTACTCTTAACTTAACAAGATTTGATTCCAACAAGCTATGGAAGAAAAAATATGATTTTTAGTGTTGTTATTCATTGAAAACATGAAATGCTATGAAAATGTAGTGCCACATCAATTAAAAGTTAATAGAAAACCAAATGCAGTACATTTGAAAATAATGTTTACCTAAATCAACATGAAGCAAATGCATATTGTCTCTACATTGGGAGGAAGAGAGGAATTGTGTACGTTCCTAGAAAATAGAGAAATAATTCAGAAGAGCTACAAACAACATAAAATCCACCACCATTAACATGTTCAAATTTAGGGCATCCAGTAATACATGGTGTTTTTAGAGGAAAAATAATACAAAAGATAAGATCAAAACTTAGGGAGAGAGATCCAAGCAAACATGATGGATGAGCTTTGCAAGTTGGTTGTATGCTAGAGGACTTAACATTTCGTAAAACCCTAGTAGATGGATAAAAAGTTCAAAATTCTCTTAGACCTTTCAAGACTTGTCAACAAAGATCACATTGATACGAAAATGCAATACTAAGAAATTGCATTGTCAACAGATAATGTTCGTGATTATCAGTAATACATACTACTCGTCAAGTAATGTGTATGTGCGGAAAAATCCCCTCCTAAAGTCTGTTGCAAGGACATGATGTATGGCTACTAAAAGTTCTTAGAAAAACTTGTGAAAATAGTCCAAACATCCATTAGTGGAAGCACATACACTTTGTACTTTTGCCCCTATGACATTTAGCAATGTATGAGAAGAAGTCCTATTTTTGTCCATATTGACAAGCAAAAAAATCTTTAGCTGAGTTTTGAGTTTCAAGATTGCATTCTTAATGTAAATACAATATTGAACTTTATATTATGTTACTCCAATGTATGGACTTGAGTGAAACGTTTCGCTTGTTGCTCTACATTAATGTTAGAAGAAATGAGATGTCTCTTAACAAATAGAGTTTCAAGCCAAATCTAACCAGTACAACACAAATGCACAGCTTTAAAAACAAACTAGAATTTCTAAAAATATAATTAGAAGCTTTTTGAAATTAAAATCTTGGACCAAATTGTATTAGCACAACTTGTGGTGTAAATCCAAACATGCAATGTACAAACAAACTTGAGTTCAATAGCACTTGATTAAAAAATGCACACAACATTTGAACAAACAATGTGTTACTCATTGTTTTCAAATTGTGAATGATTCACAACAAGTCTAAAATCTAAAAGTAGTAGAACAAAGGAGAATATGTACATACTTGCGTTTCAACACGAACAACTAAAGGTAGCTGTTGGTTTATAAGTAGGAAGTTTCCCTAACACAAACAAACTGCTGAGAGATCTTGAGGAGAGACATGAACCCCAACCCTAATGTTAATAGACGACGAAGATGTGTTACCATGTGGTGCTAATCAATCATGTACATCAATTAATTTCTTTAAAAAATAAAGATGAATAACATTGTAGGGGGTTCATCCTACAACTTTAGAGTTGTCTATGTTGGAAATACTCAAGATAATTCAAATTTACTATTTGTAAAGGGATTTATTTTGACAAAATATACTTACACACCTTTTTCCATGTAGGTAGACAGAAGGCTTGGCACTTTCTTTATGGTACTCTTTTTCATTTGTGTTTGGATGAACATTGTCTGTGTTAATTGTAACATGAACTGAATATGGCAAACTTGCACTAACATATGTTGTTTACACTCTTCACATATTTTGTTTGCTTCAATGAGGGTCTCAACACAAATGCACTACTTGACCCTAACAACCTTGTAAATTTGGCCATCTAATACAAGCACATTGGAAAAAAAAATAGATTTCAATGTGGTTTTCTTCTAGTGAATTGATGCTACGTTGATGCATACATGGTCTTGGGTTGTGCACAGCATGGGATTGATGTCTCAAAGTGTAGAAACCAAATTTTTTATTGACTTCATTTGTAAGGTACAATTAATAGTGATTCTCATGATAGATTTTCAATTTTTGCATCTATTGTGGGAATTGCCAAAAATTGCTCGACCTTGTGTAAGAAGGATTACTATAGTGATAGAGAAGCTTGTCGACAATCTTCAAGATAGATATGTTTGTAGATTTGGAACTAAGGTAAATTGGCCTTTGACGGGAAAAATGACTGGTTTGCATTGTTCACATTTTTGAAAATTTTGAATTTTTTTACCATATAAAGAAGAACATGAGAAATGGAGAGAGCAACTGAAATTTTATTTTTCTGACAAAGTATGAATTTTTTCTGAATTTTTGGAGTGTGCTGCCCAATTAGCCCAAACAGTTTGTAGACTACTCCAAAACCATCAAAAAGTGTACCCAGCATTGTCATCAAACCACCTACAGTAGAAACAATATTTCCTAACATGGTTGCAATATTTTCTAACATGGGCATGAACATAAAGGAATAAAAAATTTAGTTCTTGTAATGAATATACACTAGAAAGGTGGAAGTTTCTAAAGTAGTCACTAGTAACTCTATCACCATCACCCCAAGCACTGATTTTGTCCATTAACCTACCTCATGAAGTCCTAATTTCATTTTCTAGAAAAAGTTTGCCATGATTTGATGGAAGACTATAATGGGTGGTTTTGTAGGTATCTTCATTAGAGAGTTGGCCTATCATGGGCTGGTTTACCTTACATGCACTGGACATCCCCGACCACACTATGGCATTGATGGAAGTAATTGGTTGTAGATAGTGCTTACAACATGGGAATCAATTCAAACAATGCGTGAATGACAAAAGTCTAAGCAAATGAGCAGTTGTCCATGCTCCTTGAAAATGACCAAAAAAACCCCACTATTCAATACTCCAAAAGTTCACTTTGTAAACTAATTCAAAACTCACAATTTCAAGATGACAGGAGTGCATCAAACTCTACTTATAGCTCAAAATAGGTTTAAATAATGTTATTTTCAACCTTAATGTGGAACATTATGTCCAACAATTGATCATTTGGGACAGAGACAATACCAGAATACCAAAGGTCTTCCGCGGTCCTCACATGTCGAAGTCTGAACATTCACCCACCATAGTGGATCCAGATCATCAACATCTTTATGCCCGGAAAAGTAGATCAAAGTGCAAAATCCATGAAGAAAGTATGCAGCTGTTTCGAATTGGAGAAGAACTACGAAATGAACATCGCACCCCCCTCTTCCGCTGATCAAGAAACTTCAGAGGCTACATCAAGTGATGGCACTTCTAATAACAGAGAAAAATTGTTGCATCTTAAGCATTTGCAATGCTTCAAGCATAAAGAGTTTCATGAAATTGAATCAATGTACGTATGCAGCTATGAACTCCGGTGAAAACTCTCTCTTAGCTAATGGTCAGGGCGTCCCTTCCCAGAAATCTTTAAATCCTCAATCAACTGTGGCAATTTTTGTAAGTACCAAACACTCTGAGAGTCACTGTGGATAGATTCCACTGAAATGCTCAGAAAATATTTGCCAGGCAGTTTGCCTTGCGGAATGAGGAGACGGTTTATTACCATGTTTGCCTTGCACAGTAGACCCCCCAAAGTTCCAGTTGGAATTCGCCATTTCCGAGGAAATTCGAAACGCGTGTCGGTCAAGCTGGAGCTCTGTGAGTTTAAGAATTCACCATACGAAGCTCCTGAAGTCCTCACGCAATTGCAAGCGGAAGCTTCTGGAGAGCTTGACCAAGGGAGCTCTGGTATAAATAGTGGGGCTGGGTCCCCAAATTAGGGCTCGGGTTCACCAGGTGTTCAGACATTTCAAAACGTTACCCCCCAGTCAGGGCCAAACGCTTACTCATTTGCCAAGTGACGCTTCTCTTCACTGCGAGCGAGCGAGGAAGCGAGGGAGCAAGGGAGCGGAGCGAGGCTCCAATTTCTGTTGCTACTGCGGAGCTTTCGATCGTCGTTGCCAGGTATGCTCCTGCTTCTGTCGTGGTTAAATTCCATTTTCCTTTGGTGCGCTCTGAAAATAGGAGGCCAATTTGACTCCTTGTGGCGCTTGGATCGGCCGGGTGTGATCCTTCGTGATTGCTTCCGTTCGATTTCTGCGTGGTGTTTCCGTGCTCGAATTGTGTGGTTTGATTCGATGGACGGAGCGGGTTGATGGTACTCGGCAACGGGATTTTGGAAACCCTAATTTTGACGTTGTCTTCTTCGAGGAGTCTCGTGCCTCTGTGGTGGTGGCGTGCCGTTGCCTGCTTCGTGGTGGAGTTGGTGGTGATTTTGATTCCCTTGGTTTCGTTGACGTGCTCCTCGGGAGAATCGCATGTCGTGTGAGTTCTAGTTCTGGTTTACAGGTGTTCACATTCCGGGGCCCTGTGGACGCCTTGGAAACCACTTGCCATGCACCTGACGCTTTGCTGTGCAATCCTCCGCGGGTGCAGGGTTTCGGATTCGGAAGCGGAGGGTCGATGTGTGTGTGAGGGTTTGGCCCGTTTGTTGAAGGCCACCGCGCTTGCTTGCCATTTGGGATCGCGGCATGCGTCAGAGCGTCGAATTACCAGGAGAAGGCGTGGTCTCCTCCGCCGTCTTGCTACATGCTGCCTAGAAAGAGAGGCGCTGGGGAGGCTGAGCTGGGGAGCGACTTGAGCTTGAAGAAGAACCATCGCGTGGAGTCCTCCCCGAGCGGGAGCGTGGTCGGCGTGGCCAAGCCTCAGCACTCCATCGTCATGGCGCCGGCCAAGAGCAGCAGCCCCATGGAGGTCGAGATCGACGAGGATCTCCACAGCCGGCAGCTGGCCGTGTACGGGCGGGAGACCATGCGTCGCGTGTTCGGCGCTCACGTGCTGGTGTCCGGCCTGCAGGGCCTGGGCGTGGAGGTCGCGAAGAACGTGATCCTGGCCGGCGTGAAGTCCGTGACGCTGCACGACAGCGGCAGCGTGGAGCTGTGGGACCTCTCCGCGCAATTCTACCTCACGGAGGCGGACGTCGGCAAGAATCGTGCGTTGGCTTGCGCTGAGAAGCTGCAGGAATTGAACACCGCGGTGGTGGTCAGCACCAGCACGGGCGAGGTGACTGAGGAGTTGCTGTCCGCCCATCAGGTGGTGGTTTTCACGGACCTGCCTACGGAGAAGGCTGTGGAGATCGACGATTTCTGCCACCGGCAGGAGCCTGCGATCGCGTTCATCAAGGCGGACATCCGCGGCGTGTTCGGTTCCGTGTTCTGTGACTTCGGGCCTTCGTTTACCGTGGTGGATGTGGACGGCGAGGAGCCCCACACGGGGATCATCGCCTCGATCAGCAACGACAATCCTGCGCTGGTGACTTGCGTGGACGACGAACGTTTGGAATTGCAGGACGGCGACCTGGTGGTGTTCTCGGAAGTGCATGGGATGCCGGAGCTGAACGACGGGAAGCCTCGTCGTGTGAAGGGTACGCGTCCGTATTCTTTCATGCTGGAGGAAGATACGAGCGGTTACGGTTCTTACGAGAAGGGCGGCATTGTGACCCAGGTGAAGCTTCCGAAGGTGCTGAAGTTCCAGCCTCTGCGTGAGGCCTTGGAGAGTCCCGGTGAGTTTCTGCTGAGCGACTTCGCGAAGTTCGATCGTCCTCCGTTGCTGCACGTGGCGTTCCAGGCTTTGGATGCGTTCCGTTCGGAGTGCGGTCGTTTTCCTGCGCCTGCGTCCGAGTCGGACGGCACGCGCTTGGTGGAGATTGCCCACCGCATCAACGAGGGCCTGCCGATCGACCAGAAGCTGGACACCATCGACGAGAGTGTGGTGAAGCTTTTGGGAAGCGGTTCGCGAGCGGTGTTGAGTCCGATGGCTGCGATGTTCGGCGGCATCGTGGGTCAGGAGGTGGTGAAAGCGTGCTCCGGCAAGTTTCATCCTCTGTTCCAGTTCTTCTACTTCGACTCCGTGGAGTCTCTTCCGTTGGAGCCTCTGACTCCCGAGGACGTGAAGCCTTTGCATTCGCGTTACGATGCGCAGATCGCCGTGTTCGGTTCGAAGTTGCAGCAGAAGCTGGAGGAGTCGAAGCTCTTTCTGGTGGGTGCCGGTGCGCTGGGTTGCGAGTTTCTGAAGAACCTCGCCCTGATGGGTGTCGCTTGTGGTCCGAAGGGCAGTCTGACGGTGACGGATGATGACGTGATCGAGAAGAGCAACCTGAGCCGTCAGTTCCTTTTCCGCGACTGGAACATCGGGCAAGCGAAGTCGACTGTGGCTTCGTCTGCAGCTGCAGCTATCAACCCTTCTTTCCGGGCCGTGGCGTTGCAGAATCGCGTGAGTCCGAACACGGAGAACGTGTTCGACGACACGTTTTGGGAAGGTCTGGACTTGATCGTGAATGCTTTGGACAACGTGAACGCGCGTCTGTACATCGACTCTCGTTGCGTGTACTTCCAGAAGCCTTTGCTGGAGTCTGGGACGTTGGGCACGAAGTGCAACACGCAGGTGGTGATTCCCAATCTGACGGAGAATTACGGCGCTTCTCGCGACCCTCCTGAGAAGCAGGCTCCGATGTGCACGGTGCATTCGTTTCCTCACAACATCGACCATTGTCTGACTTGGGCTCGTTCGGAGTTCGAAGGTTTGCTGGAGAAGACTCCCGCGGAGGCCAATGCTTTCCTGTCGAAACCCGAGGAGTACAAGAGCAAGATGAGGAACGCGGGTGACGCTCAAGCCCGTGAGCTTTTGGAGCGAGTGGTGGAGTGCTTGGTGACGGAGCGTTGCACGACGATCGAGGAATGCATAACCTGGGCCCGTGCTCGCTTCGAAGACTATTTCGCGAACCGCGTGAAGCAACTGACCTTCACGTTCCCTGAGGACGCTGCCACGAGCAGCGGTTTGCCGTTTTGGTCCGCCCCGAAGCGTTTCCCGAAGCCTCTGCAGTTCACGTCCTCGGACCCTTCTTACCTGTCGTTCGTGGCTTCGGCCGCCATTTTGCGCGCCACCACTTACGGTATCTCGGTTCCCGCTTGGGCTTTGGATGCGAAGAAGATGGCTGAAGCCGTGGACCGCGTGAAGCTGCCCGAGTTCGCTCCGAAGCAAGGCGTGAAGATCGTGACCGACGAGAAGGCCACGACTCTGAACGCTTCTTCCACCGTGGACGACGACGACTCCCAGATCGAGTTTTTGATCGGCACTCTGGAGGAGGGCGTGAAGCAGCTGCCTGCCGGTTTCAAGATGAATCCCGTGACTTTCGAGAAGGACGACGACACGAACTTCCACATGGACCTGATCGCGGGTCTGGCCAACATGCGCGCCCGGAACTACAGCGTCCCCGAGGTGGACAAGCTGAAGGCGAAGTTCATCGCCGGTCGCATCATTCCTGCGATCGCGACGACGACTGCGATGGCTACGGGCCTGGTGTGCTTGGAGCTGTACAAGGCCATCTTGGGCCACCCCGTGGAGCGTTACCGGAACACGTTCGCGAATTTGGCGCTCCCCCTGTTTTCGATGGCCGAGCCCGTCCCTCCGAAGTGTTTCTCCCACCAAGACCTGAAGTGGTCCATTTGGGACCGTTGGATCATTTCCGGCGACCTGACTCTGAAGCAGTTGTTGGACTGGTTTGAAGCGCGGGGTTTGACGGCGTACAGCATTTCTTGTGGTCAGTCTTTATTGTACAACAACATCTTCCCGAAGCACCGTGAGCGCATGGGCAAGAAGGTGTCGGACCTGGCGAGGGACATCGCTAAAGTGGACGTGCCCCCGAACCGTCGTCATTTCGACATCGTGGTTGCGTGTGAGGATGAGGAGGGGGAAGATCTGGATGTTCCGCTGGTGTCTATCCAGTTCCGGTGAAGCATCGGTTGGTTGTTTTTGTTCTTTTGTCATTTGAATCCCTTTCCTTGCATTGGTTTCACTAGGCTGTTCATAGTTGTCCATCGTAGGAATCGCTTGTATACGGCTTGAGGACTCCTCGACGGTGCTTGGGCTTTTCGCCTGGCGTGCGTTGTCGATCGAGGTGTATGTCGTAGAAGCCATTGTTGTTCCAGCGGCGAACGCCTTTCGTTGCTGGCAGTAGTTACTATCATACAATTGACTATAGAGAATATACCGGCCTCTTGAGTGGCATTTTGTGCCCAATCTAAAGTTCGACCCTGTATCAAATTTCAATGCTGCAGCATTAGCTCTGTTTATTGCTGTTTCTGATGTCTTTGTTTCATATCGAATGCCATTGTTTTCGGTCAATTTTCACGTTGCACTGGCTCCTGATTTTCGTTCATTTATTTTGTACGAGGTCCACCTGTATGATCTCTGTATATTTCCATTTAAATCTTAGGCCATGCTCGCTCAAATTCGGTTACTATTTTTTCTCCTTTGATCTCGGCTCATTCCGTCAAGTGCCCATGTAGATATCTAGAATTTGCTGTCTCCGAATTATAATTTCTGCTAATTCTAGTCACCCGGAGACTAATTCCTCTCCTGAAATTCCATTCGCGGCTGATAATGTTTTATCTCCTCGGGATCTTCTTGCCGAAAATGCACTGGTTTCCTTTTGGTTAGGAGGCATTGCAGTCGGCGTACTGGAGGCGAAGTTACACCCTTCTTAATCGATATGAAACCATGTCCGCTTTGTTGTCTGGAATGCTTTGGGTTGTCTTTGGGTCCAGTACAGTTTTCCGGGAGTACTGCAGGTTAGTTCATTTGATAGCCGGTGGATTGGGAAAAAGCCTCGTTACAATTTGAAAACATTTGAAGAATATCGGTTAAAAAATCTTAGAAATTTTTATTTAGAGTAACAATATAAAGAAGAAAGTGAATCTTGGTTTTTGAATAATCAATTTTATATGGGAGTTTAACAAAAATAGTTGGTAAAACTCAAAAAATACTTGAATGTTGGTCCAATCTTTAAGAGAATATTGAGAATATTTTATGTAGTGGCATTCACTGGTCTGACATGTTCCTTATTACTTTGCAACTAGGTACTGAGATAATTACTTTGCAACTAGCTACTTAGGTGGAAACACCCAAAATCACACTCTTCCTAAAATTGCCATCATCACTCTGTGTTCATCTCCAAAATCAATGTGTACATACATTGAACTCAAGAAATGATTTTAGAGCATCTATTAGAAATAACTTTGACACTTCATAACTTTTGGGAATGATAATTATTCAAATGTCGCTTCTGTGGTGATTAGGAACTTGCAAACAAGAAAATTTATAATTTGACTAGTTTAATAATAGTAACTAGGCACAATAGCAAAAAGTGGTGGGTTTGGGGGTACCCACATTACTAGTAGTCATTTATTCTCTTTCCAACTCATGGGGTTTCAAAATATTAAACCCAAGTCCATAGAAATCTTGGAGTTTCAAAGAACTATACCTAACATCATAGAAATCGAGGAAGGCTTGGCAATGTAGAATGTCAATCTATGATTGTTCAAAATCTCTTATTTAGGGTGACACCAACTAATTATTTATATGTACAATCCTAGATTGCCATTCCATAATAAATGTGATTTAACACATTTTGAAAAAATTGAGTCAAAGTTATGTTTAGAACAAGCTACCTTAGTCAATTTCTCTTACCTTGTAAACTTGGTTTACTTAATGAATTTTTAGTGGCTATTTGCCTCATTTGTTTAACTCTTGAGAACAATTATCACACAATTTATTTCTCATGTTTTCATGAGCAATCAACCTAGCTAATTATTGTTATGTAAAATTAGCGCAAACCTACAAATAGTTTTGTAAACCATGGCTTGAATTGCCATTTCTAGACATAATGCCTTATGTAAATGGCACTTCTATCGTACAACCATATTTTGGTGTGTCCAAATTCTCTTTTGGTACCTAATTCGCAACCATAACATCTTGATGATGATGTTGTGTTTGTTACATCCTCAAAGTTTTCAACAAAGGTTTCAAAACATACTACAAGCTTATAGATTTCAAATTATTAACACCTTGATGTTAAGTTTGTACACTTGATTCTCATTGGTTGACAATCCCTTAAATCAAATTCCATCATAAATTTAACCCCGAGAAGGATAGGCCTACAACCGGCATTTTGAAATTCAAAACTCACTCTATATGTTCCCATTTTGCAACCCTAAGTTTCAACCATGTTAATGGAAGGCCCAAAATACACTACAAGGTATAATGTGGATCAAGCATCTTCTTCAATAGAAAAATTAACCATTACACTATGAGTGAATATCCAATAGCATCTAATATTCCACATGACCTCCAGGAACTCTCTCCAAATAATAGTGGATGAAAAAAATTCATTTTTCCGTCCAATTGGCACTTAGAAGGTCATTCATTTGCCAGTTTTTGGCCAGTCTAGCATTTCAGGGTTACCTCTGTGTGTCAGAGGGGACGTTTTTTGAATGCTGAGAAAATAGGATTTGTGAAATATCAAGTTCATCAAGCATTATAATCTCAAAATCTGCAAGGTGGGTTCTCTTATAAATCGTAGATTCATACTCATCAGTAAGTTGACATCAAATCTCAACCATGAAAACTTCAGTAACTAGGTAGTTCTCAAATTGTTTTGGATTTTCTATATCCATCAAAAAAAAGCTCCTCACTCATGCTGTTCTCTCTGTGACGCTGTGACGCTTAGGGGTTAAAGTGCTAAGAAAGGTTGGCATAAGCAGTACCAATTCTCCTGTCAGCCAACTATTGAGACTCTGCCACATCAGCTTCAAAATCCTCCCATACTATTATGGATATGACAATTGTAAAGATTCAAGAGTATCAATAAAATCAATCCAATGCAACTTCAAGTGTGACAGTATGCTTGTCCATCAAATTCATAACGCACACATATTTGAACGTTTCTGGTCCAAAAAGGCCCTCAATAATGCACCTTGAGTTACAAAACTGTCTACACCAGTGTTGGACTGGTCTTAAACTACTGTACCTGCTCGAACTGATAAAGCTAAAATCACATGTTCCAGGACACTACAAGTTTCTTTTTCTCCTTTTTAAACAAGGAATTTTCATCACCAGAGTATAGTACAAAAATAATAGCGTCCATTGGCTTCAATACAGTACAGTACCTGTCAAATGAGCATGGTTTTAAATCGATTTCAATCTAATTACAAGTTACAATTAAATGTCCTACAAATCTCCTCTCTGCACTTGCGGAGCCGGGGCAAAGACCCGTTGTAAAACATCTTTCACCATCTTGACAATCGCCTCCAGATCGGTTGGATCCAACCGTAGAACCTCTCGCAACAAGTCTCCCTCTAAAACCTCTCGTTGAATTGCCAGCACACAGTTCCGGATTGCACCCTGTTCCAAAACATCAACACACCATTACTTCAGTGTTATTCTGATGCTCCAAAGGTTACAAGGCAGCGTCTTACGAAGGCTACAGACAGAAGTAAGAGGTATTAAGAGAAACTGTTTTCTATGAAAAATAGATACGAAAGCAGGTATGGAGAGAATCAGGAGGTGGAACTCACATCAGTGTCAAAAATCGAGAGTAGGTTGCCCAATGCGGACTTTGCGACAGCAAAAGCTCTGGAGTAATTTCTGACCAGCCATTGCAGGCGCTCATTGTCAGATCCAAGCTGGGTCAGCTCCTGTACGATGGACGAAAGGTCAGAAAGATGACCCATGGCCTGGGAAACTCCTATTCCCCGGGACGCAGATTGTGAGAAGAAATAGTTTGTGACGTAGTCCCAACTCATTGTGCCTAAGCCAGTCCACCACTGCAAACTATTCCCAAACGTATTCGCTATGTTTCTGGCTCTCTCTGCACCTGAAGGACAGACATGATTTGATGAGTTAGTGATGGGAACAGAACTAGAAGGATTTTCTCAACGGGCATGGCGGCATGGCAAATTTGTCGATAGCATGACGTTCTAGAACACCCTGCACCCTCTGAAATGGAATGAAAAAAAATCCGACACCTTGATTTGGAAGCACCCTCTGAATTGGCAAGCATAAACATCCCTGACAATTCGTTTTGCAACGTAAACTCAGTTTGAACAACTAAGACCTCCTCAAACCAATGAGTCATTGTCTTCACAGGTGAGCACTTATGTCTATAATTTTTCTTTAATTTGCTTGACTCTCTCTAATTTAGCATGAACACGCTCTATTGTTACCACTGGCAGTCAAGAATGTTAAGTACCACATCAAAAACATGATACATAAGCCAGGTCTTACAAAATCCAGGCGCACTCACTTCACTCCAATTCCGTCTCTTGAATTGGAAATACTCAAATCAGGCAAAACCTTTTACCCAAAATTTACAACAACACATAACACATTGACGTCGAAAACAGAGGCAGCGGAACCGAAAATACAGAATGGTCACAAGATGGCAGCAAATCCCTAAACAGACCCAAAGCCATTCTCCCACAAAAACCGACACCAAAAATCATCCAACATTCAAAAACGAGCGGAAAATCCCCAACAAAAAAACTCCAAACCCTAATTCTTACAAACTCCTAAAACCCCGAATAATCAAAACAGTTCGAACAAACCCAATTACCAGCATGATCCCCCCGCGCTACGCGTGCCAGAAGCGAGCCGAGTGAAGAGCGATTTCAAGGCGATTGAGAATTCCCGACAAAAAAAAAACACTCCAAACCTCCAAACCCTAACTCTCACTAACTCTTAAAACCCCAAAACAATCAAAACGATCCAAAACAAAGGCATTACCAGCATGATCCCCGCGCGCGATGCGTGACGAAGCGAGCCGCGTGAAGAGCGATTGCAAAGCGGTGGAGAGCGAGCTCAGAGTGGCAATTATCGCCGCTGGAGCAGCCCACCCCGCACCCACAGCAGCATTTGCACCACCTACGCTGTCAGTGCCGGCGTTAGCAGAGACGGAGATCGGAAGAAGCACCAAGCCCAGCGGCAGCAACAACAACAGGGGCGCCGCAAGTGGTCGCATCGTGGAAGCCGCCTGCAAGCCAAACTATCAACAGAAGTGTGTTTTCGAAGAAAATTTGAAGGATGGAATTGGAGAATTGGGTTGTAGTGGAAGGAGGAGATGGTTTGAGGGAGGGCAGTGGGTTGTTGTGGGATTTGCGAAGGCTTTGAATTTGGTGGGTGTCGGTGGAAATCTCGCGTGGAACAAGAGGAGGTGGAAGAGACGGCAGCGCATGACACGCGTTTGGTTCTTGTTCGTTGGTTTCAGACTGGGAAATGGCGGTCTTCCGAACTTGCAGTGCACCATACTCTTGCTCTGCCCTGTAAGTTACTACGGAGTATTTATGAAGAGAAAGAAATAACTCCAACCACTCTAAGAGTCAAGTATCCTCCAAATAAAAAAATTGGATGAAAAAATATTTTTTTCCATCCAACAGTCTCAGGTGAAGTCATCCATTGGACACTTATTGTCCACAACATCCTTCTAGGGATAACCCTGGAATGTTCAGACTCATCATCAAAATTGACAATTTGAGAAAAATCATTATAAAGTGCTACTTAGAAGTATATTTTGGAATTGACATACAAACAAAAATTGTAGACTATAAGTTATAGATTCCATCAGTATGGTTGGATTCACCAATGCTATCATCAATATTTTTTTATAAATTTTGAAAAGGAATTTCAAAATTCCTTCAAAATTCAATTACAAGCAAGACATTATCACTTTTTGAGTAAAATTTGTTGGAATGGATTTCAAATGAGGTTCTCTTGACATGGTGATTTATGAGATTTTTGTGCTTTTAAAATCTATGACCTCATTTTGGCAAATCCAATTTTGAACTAAAGTCAATGCAATTTGACCACTTGTCATACTTGTACATTTGTAATTTTAGAAAAACATGTACTCTAGTAACACCAAATACAACCCTTTAATAGGACAACAACTTGATAAAGTATCTCCACCAATTAGGATGACTTTCTTCCAAGCAGTAATGAGAAGATACAACAATTTCAATTTGTTCGTCGTCGACTTTTTGGACATTGAAGCACTCCAAGGTTAAAGTAGACAAGCCTATTACCAATTTACGACCATGATTTGCAATCTGAATATCTTGTGGCCAACTCAAAGAGATACACATATTTTTTTTAGAAGTATGCACAAGTTTCACAAATTCAACACCAAGTGGAATCATAATTATCAATTAAAATTGTAATTTATGTGAATTTTTGAAGTAGACTACCTTGAAATTATAAAATAGAGCTCATAGAGTGGATTCATAAACATCCTGTAAACAACCCATAAATGTCAAGTTAAGCACTAAGTATTCACCATTAAAGGATTGATGCACTATCCCTTGTTGGCATTAATTCTTTGTTTTTGTCAACTAACTAACAAACTTAGGAAGTTTTTAGGACAAAATTAGGGCCAAAAGTAGGATGATGGAACCATGCAGCAAATAAGATTGGATTGGTCTACTTTACATGTGGAATTGGGTCTCAAGTGAAGTTCACAAATAATCAATGGAATTGGGACTCTAGAAAAAATAGATCCCATTCCACTGATCATTTATGAGCTTCACCAACTCCCAATTCCGCATATAAGCTAGCTCTAAGAAATTCGCAAACATAAAGAGTTTGTTCATTTACAATTCCACATTGGGAATCAAAAAGTCAATTCAAGTGACACCTAAACTACATACCTTCTTTGTAAAAGGGGAGAGTCTATATAGACAAATTTTAATTTGAAAAGGGAGTAGGAGTAGGTATCCCCACACTCTTCTATAACAACTATGACATCCATATTCTAGATGATAAATGGATGATGAAATTAAAAAAGAGCTTCATGTTGATGTTTTGTTCAAATTCCTTCTAATTCATTCAAGGTTTAATTTGAATCTTTAAAAGATAATTGTTCTTTGTAACTAATGTGATGGTATTGAGGCAAAAGATATATTTCTACAAATCCATAAGGAAAGATAAACAAAAATTCAAAAAAAGAATGAGGTGTTAAAGGGTTGATTCTAAACAAGGCCCTATTACCAAGGTAGGCATCCAAAATTATTATTTTCTAGGATGAATGGATGTATTTTTTGTTCTAGAATTTCCTTAGAAGTCATTCACCGGTTACTATTAGTTATGTAGGTCCTTACAATGTTAAAGTAGATGACACCAATGTAGGCAGATTGCTACATTGCCAATATAGGATGGTATAAAATATTTCATTTTTTTTAAGAAAGGCAAAAGCAACTGGAATTTTGATTTTCCAACAAAAGTATGAATTTGTTATGAATTATTGAAGTGATGCATGGCCAAATTGCACAATGATTCACTAGACCCCCAAAACCAACACTAGCCACATCTATAATGGTCATGTTACTTGCTAATATTGGTTACAATATAATCCTAGTATCCAAAATCTTCATTGTTTTAAATTAGTTATTTTTTATTGTAGTTCTACATCCAAAGGGCAAAAGTTCTTGTTGTGGATACTAACATACTCTATTGTTGCCAGTGAACACTTTAATTGTGGCTACTATTCATTGTATTGTGGCCCAAATCTCCATTATTCATAAACTTCTACATTAAGTTAAAGCCATGACAATCATGGATCCGTTCATAGTTGTTTGGAATGAAAAAAGTGTCTAGAATATGTTCATCACCCTTAATATTACATAAGTACGCAATGATTGTAAACGAAGGTATATGATGAATGTTTTCAAGAACTTACTCAAGGAACTTTTTATTCTTTAGCAATGTAATCAACTTCAAAATTTGGTACTTTATGACATTTGTGCATGGATTTGAATTATTTTATATAGAAGAAATGGAAATCTTGCAAAAATGAAAATCATATGATTGTTTGGAAACTTCTCAAATCATAAATTGTTTACTTTATTCACCCTCTCTATTTCAACATCTAATTATTTTGAATTAAACTCCTATATCTAATTAAATGAAAAATTTTATGGCCTTGAAGAGATTTAATAATTTGAAATAATTGATGACCATATAAATTTTGAAGTCTTGAATTTATATTTATAGAATGCTTATGGGTTTCTTTCCTAGAATACATACTTACAAAGAGAAGAAACATAAAACTCATCATATTCTTTTAGAGTTCAAGCTCAAACTTTGCCCAATAGCTTGGATGAAAGATTTGCTAAAAATAGATTCTAAATTCATGGTGGCATTTTAAATTGAACAAAGTTTCTTCTTCTTCAAGATCAACTAAAGTATTTGCACAAACTAAACAAAATTTCAACCTCTACCAATGTGGTACTTAAATGGTTCCCTCTTTGTGTTTTTTTCTTATAGCTATCAAAGGCATGTCATCTACTTACTAGAAAGTGACATCTAGTATTTGTAAACATTGAGAAAAAAATTAATTCCCTACATTATCAATTGGTAATTTAATAATCCTACTTTTAGGCATATGTAAGAAACCACTATTCTAAAGCACTTGTTGTATTCTGGAACACAATTTTGGGAGTATTATTTATTTTGTTTTGGCAAATGGCCTTGAGTGATTAGATTAATTTAAATAAAGTGTATAATATTTATAAACGTGAAAATTAATAACATGTAGTGGTCCCTTATAAGGATTTTGACATGGATAAGAAAAAAGAAATCATTGTAAACTAGTTATGTACAATAAATAATCTTACAACTAAGCATCTTAATATTAGGAGTCATGAAAATTTATCTGACATATGAATTTTCATCAAAAACATCAAACCATCTCATCCATGGGTTTGGGATAGGTTTTACCTCCAAAGACTAGAGGGATCCTCCCTTCAAAATATCCTTTAAAGATCAACAAATAAATATTTTTTAGATTCATTTTTTCAAAGATTTGACCATCAGATATTGTTTATTATTATCAAATTAGTAAGACCTCTAAATTTCAAAGAATTTGACCATATGCATTGTGATATATTTGCAATCAAAGTTTAGTTCTTGAAAAAAAACAATTTTTTTTTAGGCATAATGACTTTGGGGGGGCATATCTCAAAATTTTAGTGGAATGAGAATTTTTTTTCCTTTCGATCAAATGCAATAATTCATAGTTGTGAACATGTTAATTGTATGCAAATTTTCATAAATATTGGAGCAATAGAAGATTATTTACAAAGCCTTGTAATCAATGGATGAACATTAGGAAAACCGGAATTCCATCTAGCCAAGCCTATCTAGTATATATGTGCTCCATCCAATTAATCAAACCTTGTCTGCTTGTACGAACCATAGAAATGGTTTTTAGGGATGACCTTTCATTAGCTAGGTTTTTTCCAAGACGATCTAAAGTGAATATTTCTTGAAGTATTTGACTTTGAAAAATCACCCAAGATGAAGTTTTGTTCCAAATTAAGGGAGGGGAGTTGGCTATGGAAGATAAATTGACTAACTATATAGAAATACATAGAATTTCAATTTTTTTTTATAGAATTGAAGATATAGGATTTCAATTTTTTTACTAAAGTTGGGCAATGACTCTAAAATGATTTCTTGGGACTTTAGGTTTTTGAAGGTAATTCATTTTCTTTTTGACCATCTTGATTCACTAATAGAAACACGATCTAAATTATTAACCCCTAAAGGACCAAATGGCATTTTTTGGCAACACAATGATTTGGGGCAGCTCATAACAAATGGAATTTTATTTCTTTTTTGAAATTTTCACACAACATGTGCCCAAGGAGTAGCTTTAAGGCCCAACAATTTTCACAACTTTTGAATACATGGTTAAAAAGTTATTGTATGATATGTAGTTTTCAATGCACGTGGGCAATTCAAGTAGGAAAAAAAACTTCTTTAAAAATCACTTTTTTTAAAAATAAAAATTTGAATGTTTTTTCTACATTTATATATACTTTAAAATCTTTTAATTATTCTATTTTGATTTATGAGATGAAAGTTATGAAGAGTTTTAGTTGTGTGTAGTTTGTGTGTAGTTATGGAATCTCCACTCTAAAATAAACTTTGAAGACTTTTATTTAACTCAATTTTCAACATTTTTGGAAAAAAATAAAATATTTAGGTTTAGATTTTTTATTACAATATTACTACCATTGGGATTGGCATTTTTCAATTCCATAAATAAACTGTTAACAATATTGTATTTTGAATCATTCTCTACTTCTTTCTACTTACTCATTTTTTCCTATATATTGTACAATTCCAAATGATCTGAAAAATTTCAAGCATATAGCCAACTTGCCTTGAATAATGAATCCAAAGAGTTACAACCATTTTGGACATTTTTTCATAATGATTTGACCTTGTGAAGTGCAATTGCCCGAGGTTTTGAGGGTCGAAAAAAGGCTTTTAGACAATTTAAATGCGAATATCCTTCAATCTAGATGGTGAAAATTTTATATATTTTTTCCACTCGTTTTCAAAACAATGTACTACAAGATCCTACATTTACATGTGTCCAAAAATGTATTTCTCTAAAATTTGGCACTTGTACTAGAAATGGCAATTTTGGAGCGTTTTAGGTGAAAACATAGTCAAATACATTTAGGGGGTAATGAAAATAAATGTGAATTGGTAATTGTGATTTGCCAACTCCTTTGTAAACTTTACCTTTTAGATAACTTTGAAGTGGTTTATTTTCTTCGTCCAATGTCTAAATTTGAATTTTCTTGCACCTATCCAAGTATTTATGAATGTGTTTCCATTAAAAGAACATTCAAGCTCTAATTATAAACTAGCCAAAAATTTAGAAGTTCTTTTAGATTGGCCTATTCTAGTTTGCATTGGATATGCTTTCACTTTTTCTTTTTTCTTTTAACCCCTAAAGGACCATTGTCCCTTCGAGGGACAAATGAGATTTCGGGCAGGTACCTATAGTCTCAATTTTTGTCCTGATTTTTTTAAATTTTTTATGAAGATAGAAAAATTGATTAGCTTCATGGGAGTGCAATTTTTTTTTCATTTGGTGCTTGGGAACAAAAGTTATGCTCAAATAAGCTCAAAACAAGGGAGAGGGGGCAGCCATAAAAAGTTTTAAAAATTTGAATTTTTTTATTTTTTATTTTTTTCCCTTATAGATTATATTTTTGTCTACTCGTAAAGCTTTGATTCATTCCATTTTGATTTGTTATGAGAAAATTATAGACAATCTTGTTTTTTGGGCACTTAGAGCATCTTCTTGAAAAAATAACTTGTAGGATTCATTTCTGAATGCAATTTTTACAATTTTTCAAAAAGAAAAGTTCCATGTGGTTTTGTTTGATTTTTAGAACAATCTCACCATTGGTATTAAGGCATTTTAATTCCATCTTAGAGATATTAATAATTTAGATTTTCCTTCTATCTTGTACCTACTTATACTTAACAATTTTTTAAAGAATAAAAATGAATTTTTTTTGTATTTTTTTTTCCTAGACTCTCAACTCAATCCTCCACCATTAAGATTTAAAGCTCAAAACTCTGTAGTGCAAAAAATTGAAGTTATAAAGGTTCAAAGTCAAATAACCTAGTCTCGCAATGTGTAGAAAAATTTGTTTTATGCACTTTGAAAGCAGATATCTTGCAATCTATGCGGTCAAAATTTCTGAAATTTTTTCCACACATTTTCATACTAGTTAGGTGTAAGATCTTATGGTTATATGTGAAAAAAATACAATTTTCAAATTTTTTTACTCTTTGCTCTAAAAACGGCAGTTTTGAGTGTTTTTTTTCAGAAAAAAGGCCTCGGTCCTTTAGGGGTTAAATAAATGAAAATGGAATTCTGTTGCTAGGCCACCTCTAACTTATTATCATATTTAGAGCATACTTGACTAGGCTACTTATGGCTGGTTTTCATATATGAAAACTACACCTAATTTCAACCACTTTCTAAAACCACACAATCTTGATTCTTGCCTAAAATGTACTTCCACTAGTCATGAGCATCTATGATTGATTTTAGAAATTCCGATTTTCAACACTTTGAAAACTTGTAGTTTATTCTTACAATGTCCAAAAAATGTATTCTAAGAGAATCTGGAATTTCCTTTCGACTTCCAAATAGACCCAACCGGCTAAAGAAAATGAAATATACTAATGGGAACCATGCTGAATTTGCTTATTTGCTTATTTTAGGTGTAGTCCCCTTAATTTGCTTTGCAATGAAATTCCGTTTCATTTTAAGAATAAATAAATTAATAATAATAATAATAATAATAATAATAATAATAATAATAATAATAATAATAATAATAATAATAATAATAATAATAATTCAGAGTGTACAGTACGCTCCACCGTGATGCTGACACCGTTTCGAATTCCGTGCCATCACTCCCACCACCATTAAGTTAAGTAGTACCATCACGACCATAATGAAGAAGAACTGCCTGGGCATTCAACAGTAACACCGTGTCATCTCGTCCTGGAATCGTTCAACAACAAGGAATTCGCGTAACGTAACATAAGCTTATGTAGTTCTCCGCGCAAGTGAGGCGGGCGGGGAAGATTTCTTCTTCTGTGAGTTCTGTCGAATCCACATTCATTGTTTCGCCATTCCCAAGGACAATGCCTCACGTGCATGATCTACACCGAATCTCTTCCAAAAGCAGACCAACAGATGCTGTAGGAAGTCAATCATTAAAACACGAAGCTACTGCTTCCCAATGCTTCGCTAATAAAGCTCAACAAGGTACTTACTGTGTGCCAAAATTAAATGCTGCTGACCGTATACTAGAACAATGCTTTCTGCTTTACTGGAACTTAGTTTGTCTTGGCGTGCTTGCTCTCCTTGCGTCCGTTGCTCATGGGTCTTTTGTCTGGTCTCTGTGTCGTGTCCCCGGTCAGGCCACTTGTGGCTGGCTGGTTTGTACATTTATTTTTGCAATGAAATTACGTTTCATTTGTGTCAAAAAAAAAGAAAAAAGAACTTAGTTCGAGAGAAGAAAATTCAATTAAATTAGTGACTCCAATTTTTGAAGTTAGAGCACTCATGAAATCTCCGTGAAACTTATTTATTTATTTATTATTTTGAACAAATGAAATGGAGTTTCATTGAAAGGAAATCTCTTTGGAACTAATTGAGGTCCATGTTACGTTTCGTTTCATTTCATTTGTTTAAAAAAAGAAACTAAACTAAACAAATTTTGAGACCCACTTTGACCACTAGTGACCAGTGATTTTCTATTTCTTGGTGAAAGCAAGACACACATTCTAGAAAAGCAAGTAGGTCACACATTGAGTTGTCCCGTTTTGAACATTCATCCTTCACTCATCAACAGTATCACCTAAAAATAGTAAATCATCTCAATATGGGTGAATCTCAGATTTCTTAGAGATGATTTTGGCGATTTCATCCCTCATTTTTTCTAGTGTAATGGGAGCCAACTCAAAAATTAGGCAAGATTTCCAAGTCAGATTCTCAAGTGTCCATGTCACCTCATTCCATTCACAATATGACTCGTGGCACTTTTTCAAAAATTGACTTAATTTATGTTGAATCCAACCTCCACGTAGGGTAGCATATAACAAAATTGTTCATTGATATGCAGGCAACAATTGACTTAACCCTTAAACATCAAAGTGGATGTTTTGTGTTTGATGGATGACAAAGAATTTCTCCACGTAGGACATAACTATGACTATTCATCCTCGGAATTTTTGTGAGAAAAGGGTAGGTCTTCTACAATATTATGATTTCCAATGAATACTTTTGATTTTTTAAAGTAGATGATGTCACACGGTTCCAATAGGGAGGATTTCCATGGTCGCCAGTCCGTCCTTTAAGGGTTAACATCGGTTCAAAACAGGCCCACTGTGGCGAACATCAAGAAGAGGGGGAAAATTCCATATTAGTAACCAGAAAGGTGGATTTCCTAGAAACTGGTCAACAGAGATCATGAAATCTAGAAAATACGAAGATACATTACAGACGACGAGTGCGCGGGGCGCGTCGGGTGCGGCCCTGCAGCAGCGGCGCACTCTGATTGCGAGCAAAACCCGCTCGCGCGCGAGGCCGCCGCCGCCCGCGGGCGCTGGAAATACGTCGCCTTTGTCGCTGACGCTCTCCACTCTGATGAGTGCGCAATGCATCCCACAATCACTACAATCGCCATTGCAGCTCCCAAAGTCCCAATGAAGCTCTCGATCCAGGGCTCCGGCCATTTCTCCAGGGCTCCAGACTTTTTTTGTGAAGCTTGCGATCGAAATCGGTACAGGTTGCCTTGATGTAGAATTGAATTGCAGGCTGTGATCGATCGATCCCAGTCGGCGAAGAGCTTGTAATGTTTGTGAGTGTCGTCAAACGAGCTTCGGGATCCCGGCCATATTCACTGGAACTGGTTTTCGCAAGGGTGACGATTCGTCTCTCGTAGTGAAGAGACGCATTGATTAGTGTTGTAGTGTGGAGGCAAGTTGGAATTATTCCCGACGGCGAGAATATTTGGGACAAGCAGGATTTCGTTGCGCAGGTTTTGATAGTCAGTGCGATTTGAGGTGAAGCACAGGTGGGATTTGGCCGCTAGAATGGGTGAGCGGTGCGCGCTGAGCACATATTCTTCATAATCCAGAGGAATATGTTGACATCCATTGGGTGACGATGGAGTTGTGTAGAAGCGTTTCCAAAACCTTTTGCAGAGCAGGATTCCTAGGGCTCCTGGCCTGTTGCTTCTTAGACTAGCCACCCACGGCTGGTTAAGTTTTCTCTCCCACAGGTGCACGAACTCTGCGGTGTGTGGATTGATTTGATTTGATTGTAGAAGAACATCGAAATCTCTGTTTCTGTTACCAGGTCGACTACGAAGATGGATCTAAGCAGCGCCGCCCTCATTGTCATAGCCGTAGTTGTCAGTTGCGCTGGTTTCGCAGCCGCTCAAATTCCTACTCCAGGAGGTAAGCCGTCGTTACCAATCAATGCACATTGTTTGGAAATCTTAGAATACTCAACCAAACCAGTTGAATGCCAATGCATTGAATGTCATTGCTAACTGAAATTTCTTCGAATGGCGTCTTTTCTTTGAAATTGGCGTAGTTTAGTCGCCCGACTGAAACTTCAGATCCATAGCAGTCCTGGTTTTCAAAGCTCTGGGCACTTGAATGTAACTCCTCTGACACATTCTATTTTGGTAACGAGTACGAATGACCATTACTAGGCAATCTAGATTTAAATTCGTGTTAGCTAGCCCGGAGACTTGAGAAAATATCGGTCACCACATTCAATTTCCTCCAAATTTCTGTGTTGAACGAATGCATTGGTGCAATCGATCTGTGCTTAGGTCCATTGGCAGTGCGGATTGCGTGCGGCGCCACCGTGGACACCATCGCCAACGACACCGGCTTCTTGTGGTCAAAGGATTTCGGCTACACGGGGGGCAGATCCGGCCCTCTCACGACCGTCGACCGAATCGCCACCCAGCTCAACACAGTGCGTTACTTCGAAACCGCGGACGGACCCGAGAATTGCTACAACATCAGCGTCCCCAGCGGTCATTACTTGACCAGGTAACTAACTAGTCGCTCTGCTTCAAATCCTTGTTAGTTTGAGCCTCGGTGTTACAACATTTCGACAATCTTTCTGTCAACATGTCACTTATAAACACTTGCTGTCTCTAATTTGTGAAGAAATCAATGGCTCTCGCTACCATTATGAAACTGTTAGGAAATGCAGTTGCTAGGGAATAAGAGTAGTTAAATCGTGCAAAGGAAGTGGGATTAGTATTCCAACATACAACACCAGAAGATCCTAATGTTCAAGAAAAGAAAAATAATACTACAGACACACAAACGTAGGTTTTGTAGCGTACTACAATGGTTTCAGCAAGCAGCGACACCATTTGAGGTTTTGTAGTTTGTAGCATACTACACTGGTTTGAACAAGCAGTGACACTAGTTGAGGGTTCGTCACACTATAGCACTTTTTTTCAAACTACTCAAACTTCCTCACATTCTTTCACCGAAGGTATGACATTTGTCAATGCGAGGCCTCCTCTGCTTTCGCTCCATATCCAAAAAAATGTGTCAAAGAGAACTAATAAATGCCTCCATCATTTTTGACCCTGACAAAGATTTCTACGAATGTGCATCCCCAGGTTTTTCTTTTCCTTCGGCGACGCCGACAACGCCGGCATGGAGCCCATTTTCGAGGTTTCCGTCGAAGGCACCCTCGTTTTCTCCCTAGCCCCAGGCTGGAGCTCCACCCCCGACAACCAATACTTGGACTCCCTCCTCCACATCACAGACGGCGCGGCCACTGTCTGTTTCCACGCCTCCGGCCACGGCAACCCCGTCATCGCCTCCCTGGAAATTCTTCAGCTCTACGTCGATGCCTACAACATGGGCTCCTCGGCGAATCTCAACGTCGTAATGCGCACCATCAAGCGCGTCTCCGCCGGCGCTTCGCAATCAGGTTACGGATCTCGCTTGAACGCCGACATCTGGGGTGGCGACCGTTACTGGGCGACCGATCAAACCTTATTTGCACCAAACTCTGCAGTCGAAGTATTACGCACGAATCTCAACATCAGTAACTTCGGCAACCCGCCGAATATTTACCCAGAAGCGATCTACCAGTCCGCTACTACGACGGGACCTTTGAATAAGCTGTCTTATACGATTCCAGTTCAACCGAATCAGAATTACTCGATTTGGTTGCACTTCGCGGAGATTGAAGTGGGGGTCTTGGCGGAAGGGATGCGCGTGTTTGATGTGATGGTGGATGAGAAGGTGGTTTTCCCGGGGGTAGATGTGGTGAAGATGGCGGGCGGGGCGTTGAGGGCACTTATAATGAACACAACGGTGGTGGCGGAGGGGAGGACGTTGACGATTAGTTTCCTGCCGGTGAAGGGGGCGGTTGCGGTGAATGCCTTTGAAGTGTTTCAGGTGATTCCGAGGGAGTACGCGACCTTTGATGAGAATGGTGCGGAGGAATGTGCAGCCCTAATTTTCACCTCTTGACTGTCTTGTGATTGCATTGGAATACGGTGGTGTAATTTCAAATGCCTTGTGAATGCCGTGGATTACATTGGTGTGATTCAAATGTCTTGCTAATGCATTTGAGCACATTGGTGTAATTTCAAATGGCCTGTGACTGCATTTGAATGCATTGGTGTAATTTTCACGAAATTGGAGCATTCAGAAAAGTACTCAGCAGATTCACACAAACAGCTGATTCAGGCTCTCATCTCATATCTAAAATTCTCCTAATTTTTAAAGCTCTGTGGTTTCAGAGCTGCTCTCAACTAGAAACCAGATTAGTTTGAGTTATCTGTCTGGAACTGGAGCGGCTTTAGACACTCATCTCAAGTCTCAAATCTTTATTAATCCTAGATTTGAGGTCTCGGAAAAAATTCCAAAACTAGGAACCAGAGTGACTGGAGATGCCTGTTTGAACTGAGGCCGTTTGAGACACTCATATGAAATAGAGCTCAGTTGGACACCTAATCATCCATCTAAGCGCTTGGAAGTTCTCATTGTCAGCACCTGAATGTTACAGTTCGGCACGCTGAAATTGGCCAGAATTGAACGTATGTGAGTTTTTTTTGAACCCCCATCTTGATTGTGGCTCTGGCGATGGTTGGCTGTGCGATCAGTGTGGGCGCTCATGGACATTAAGGGCAGCTTGGAGCTCCCGCCGCGATTGGGATGGAACGGCGATCCGTGTGTGCCTCCTGTGCATCCATGGTATGGCATCAAGTGTACGTTCGATGCTATCACCGGCGCTTGGTTCATTTCGCAACTGTAAGTCCATGTCTCTATATAGTTCCATCGCCTATTCGTTGGAGATGGTTTACCTAGAGTTTGAAAACTAGGACATAGTCTTCTTTGCTTCCTTTTTACTTGAGATTTTTGAGGTAGACTTTCTATGTATGGTATTTGTTTTTACTTGAACATCGAGTCCTAGACCCTAAACTGAAATAAGTTACGTGTATAGTGCAATTGCAGTATGAAATAAACTATACAACCTCTCATAGCTTTGTTGCAGCACAACAGGAAGAGCATAACGTCTCTTTGCTTTTTAGCTTTGAGGTAACCACAGCTTATTATAACCCTATCACCAAATCGATCCTTACAGATTCTTGTTCACGAGAGCTTAGGATTGATTTTGGGTAAACCTATAATCAGCTCTTTTAAGGATTCCTACAGCACCTTGATAATCGGCATTTTAAGGATTCCTAGTTTATTCATGAGTGTCCTAAAAATACGCACTAAGAGAATCTGGAATCCTCTTTTAATTGCCAACTGGACCTGACAAAAAAAACCCAATTTCATAATAGGAGCCACACTCACATGCTTAATTGGAAGATCTTAGGTGTGGTTTTCTTTCAGTATGAAACCGATAAACCCTCTTTCAGTATAGTTGCTTAGTTTTTTTGGTTCTTTTTCCCCCTGTTATCCCAAAACACAATTGTAAGCAGTCTTTCAACTGTCTTCTTGTTGATGGTAGCGCAAAGATCTCGTCTTAGGGTTTCGATCAATCCACTTGATCATCTCCAGAATTTGAGGGTGTGAGTTAGCTAATTCTGCAAACGTGATATGTTTTCAGAGCGTTGGATTTTCAGGGAGTTCGGGGTGAGCTTGGTGACAACTGGTTAGCGTTGCGGCAGCTTCAGTCGCTGTAAGTACTTGAAAGCCTCTCATGTAACTTGTTGGATGATTTTTCAGTTCACCTGATGGTGTACATCTCATGAGAATTTTGAAGTCTGAATGCTGAGCTTGTTCAAACAGGAATTTGAGCAACAACCTCTTGGTGGGCGCGATTCCTTCCTCTTTCGGCAACCTGACTTCTCTTTCCGCTTTGTAAGTACTACCTCCTCCACCCAAACCTACTGTGCATCACAGTTCTTGTTCGCAGAAAACAGGCGGATATTCTCGTTTTCTGGTCGAATTCTGCAATTATTTAAACCTCCTTTTCTATCAATCTTACAACTGAAAAGAACAGTGTCTTCGAAAACAGAAGTGAAAAAAAATCAGCTTCAGGCAATCGAAATTGGAAGTGAAAATTTATGAGAACTGCAAGAATTCATATTCTGTTTTCCGGCAATGATGTCATGAATGTATGGTAATGTTTAGTTACACTGGTATATATCTAAGTGTCAAAACTATGACATTCAAGTGCGCATAGTTCGAAGAACTAGGACTGGTATGTATTTGAGGTTCCAGGCAGGTGTTTGCAACAGAGGTAGTTTCTTGATAATCAGCCATATTGAGTAATATATGTGATGATCTAAATATAGGCAATTTCATTAAAATGGCGGTATTATTCCGCCATTTTGATGGAATGCCGTGCAATTCCTAACATATTCTGCGCCATTTTACCATAATACCGCCATTTTAATGAAATTGCCTATAAATTCGAATCATTTGGGTTTACTTGAATTGCATATAATGATCCCTAATTGACCTCTTTGAGATTCCTGGGTACTAATAAACGCTTTGGTTGGTTCTTGGCTCACAGGGATCTGTCGCACAATCGACTGAATGGATCGATACCTGCCAGTCTGGGACAACTTCCTAATCTCCAAAAATTGTAAGCTTTTAGTGCTCTTGTCTGCCACAACTGTAAAAGTTCCTGAACTACGGCTCCTAGTTTTTAGCACGTGAATGTCACTATCTTGGCACACTAATTTCACGAATTTGACTGTACAAGTGATAAGAAGCTCTTTTGTCTTGAACAGTAACTCCACTCTTCATTCTATTTAGTGTGGACCACACTAAATAAATACCATTACAGTATTTGAGATAACTTCATTTAGTGTTGCTCCCATGATTCAAGGAATCCACACGATTTAGTGATCAAGTTTTTCTTTTCACTTTTGAATAGTGCTACAAAAACATGTGGTCTTTGCCATTCATCAACCCAACAATCAAAGTGACAACCTCCAAAGTAGAACATCATTTTACCGCCACGAACCCGGAACGCATCGGCACAAGACTCACTGACACATTGGCATAAACCTAAATCTATACCAGTCCTAGTTTTTACAATTTTCAGAGTTTTATGCATTGGAATGTCAATTTTGGTGGTCTGAATGGTGCCAACACAATGAAATTGACATCTAAGAATGTAATGGTAGTTGTTGACCCTTTCATTTAGATAGTGAATTTCATTAAAATGGCAATATTACAGTAAAATGGTGCAACATTTCATTAAATTGGCATGGAATATGGCAGAATTGGCAGAATAATACCACCATTTTAATGAAATTCACCATTTAGGTGTTCTCTATCTTTTCTGCAAACAAAGTATGACAAATTGTGGCTAACCAGAATCATATGGCGTGTTCTTATATTTGATGTTCAATTTGGTTTTCAGGTTGTTGAATGACAACTTGTTGGAGGGTGAGGTTCCATCCACGTTGGGAGCTCTTCCAGTTCGTGGAGCCTTATTGAAGTATGTCAATTTATTCACTTCATGTTTTTGCACTTTTGCTATCCATCCATATAATCTCAATGAGGCCTTATAATCCACAGGTGGCAGTCAGTCAGTCATTCAACTGGGTTACAAGCCTTACCCGCACTCCTTTTTCCTTGGTTTCTATTTTTTTCGACACTAAAAAAAAAGGTATGTTTGCACTTGGTGTTAGGAGTGGTTTTAGCAAAGTGAATTTAATCCTAAGGTGTACTGAAGTGTATTCCCAAGACCCTTGCAAACACCACTTGTAACACCAAGTGCAAAACATATCCTATAGTTTTTGAAGATTTAGTTTCTTCTCCATTAAATCACTGAAGATTGTAACTTTGTAGAGATCATGCTATGTAACTCAAATTTGGATCCTGGTTGTTAAAAAAGTTGTCATGTGTGTTGACTATTTTTGTACCAAGACTCCATTTTCTAGTTAGCCTCTATACAAGTGACCCATTTCATCTTGTGGTTAGCCCATTTGGTTGAATCATGTCACCTCTTGGAATGTGATATGGACATGGAATCTTAACAAGAAAATATTGAATAGGACTAGCATGAGCCTAAAGGTTTGTGCACCCATTATCATCACTACCCAAAATGTATCATCTACATTTGGACCAAAAAGCAACCTACAAACTTAGATATTGATGACACTAGATGTAAACTAGATCAAAAAATGAGAGCCTTGGAGAGCCTAATTTCAATTTTTGGTATAACTACAAACAATACTTTGAAAGTTCATAATTTATTCATACAGTTTCCAAATAATGCATGCTAAAGTGCATAGGAATCCTCTTTCACTTGCCGATAAGATTCCCTACAAATCATTTTTTTTTTATAAGGAGAGTGTATGCTCAGATGCTATTAGTGTCGATGACTTATGACATGTGACTCATGATGTGTGCAGTGTTGCAAATAATCCTGATTTGTGCGGAGTCGGGGTAGGACCATGCTCCAGAGTGTCCGCGGGTCAGAAGGCTGGAATTATAATTGGGATTGTGGTTGGTGTCATTGCTCTTGTGGCCGGTACCGTTCTCTGCTGGAAGAGGCAAAGTGCCATTGCTGCTGGCAGAGCTCAACGCCTTCGTAAGTGACTTCCCGTATCGCTAATATTATGTCAATTGATGTAGTTTTCTTATGAACCTGACTTCAAAGGAACACTAATCTTAAGGTTGTCTGCTTTGTGAACTAATTCTACATTGGATTATCATCAAAAGAACAGTATTCTGATGCCTAGTATTGGAGTTGTTGAAAGCCCTTGTTTCAGAGTGTTGAATGTCACCTTTTTTGCACTCGGAAATCCGTCACGTCAACCAATATGACCATTCTTACCATTGAATGCTGTGAAATCATCTGATTTGTGATTGTTGGAGCGTCAATTTCGTTAAATTTGCGCACTTCTTGGCTCCAAAAATTGTAACATTCTTCTACCCAAAGCTCTGAAAATTAGTAGTAGTGTAGATTTACGTTGAAACCCTAAACCCTAAATTTTCCATCCATTTCACGAACTTGACCTTTTGGGTCGTTTGCAGCTCGAGATGCGCCTTACGCCAAGGCACGCACCACATTTGTGCGCGACGTTCAGATGGCCAGGAGTGCGCTGCAAAACCATTTCAGTCGACCTGCACCTGCTTACCAGGAAGCTACCCCTCTCAACCCCTATTGAAGAGTCCTGGCGACTAACTGATATTCAACAGGTTTTAAGGGCTGTCTTTGACTGAAATTGTACCTGCTAGTGGATCTGTAAATTATGCACTCTGCAAAATTGAAGAGTTCTCAAACGAGGACAAGCAGTTGATCAATGCTCGAGGTCTCCTTGATTTGGAGAAAACCTTGAGACTAATCTAGTAATTAATGAAGGCTTCTGTTTCGATAGCTTAGTAGTTGATTGAGAATTGATCAACTCGTAGTAGTCTAGCTCCAATTGATCGGCGGTATCCCCAAATGAGGGTTACTGAGGATTTATTTGTGCTTCATAATCTGCACACATGTGCAGCATTTGGGGAATTGGAAGTCCAGGGCAAAATTTGGGTGTATTGTTCTAGCGAGTGATCTCCCAATTTATAGAGATGCATTGCTTTTCAAACAATGAGGTAGCAAAACCTATTGTAATGTGTATGTTAATGCAATACCCTAAGATCTTGGAAAATGGTTATGTAGTGGTTTGAGAGTACATGCACACCACCGTAACATCAAAGCTCATTCCAAATTTTGGTTATAAATCCTTAGAACTTTTGCCAATAGTAATCAAACAAGCCATAATTTTGATGCATTGGAATCCTTTTGCAAAAATTTCTAACAAGAATCCATAGGAGGTTCTAATGTGAGTGATTCATTCAGTGGTGGATTGAGAAAATCAACCAACAGCTTGCTCTTCTCCTTCGCAATCAATGAATACCATTAAAGTAGAACTCATCTTAGTGCATGGTGTAATAAATTTGAGAGGTGTAATAATGCCCACCTAACTAATTAATGTTAGCTCTAACTACACTAATTTTGTAAAAAAAGGGCTTGAAATTGGGTTCACCTTTTATTTGCATACTTGAGAGTTAAAGCATCTGCACATTGCCACTTCAAGTGGCTCATATATTCTAAACTGGCGTGTTAGAATTGAGCAGGAAGGCCACAATAAGCGCGCCAAAGTGTAAAAGTTGACCGGCCACACCAGAAAATGCTAAGGCCACTGTGAAGTAGTGGGGCTTTAGTGCACCTCGCTATGCTCTCTATTTTGTCTTTTTGTGATGCTCATTTCAAGGATGCATGTGAGCATTGAACCTTCAACGGTATTCATGATGTGGCAAGTGCTTAACTCGAAACGTGGCAGTTGCCTCTTTGGAATGCTCGCTTGGGGAGTTTGAATCTCGTTCACTGTGGGGCACCCAACTAGAAGAGATGCTGTCCAAGTTTTCAACACATGCTAGGAAACATTGTTTTGAGCCTTGGTACCCTTGTTTGAAGAGCACGCCGTGTGGATGCTCTTATGCACTAAGAGAGACTGCAATAATTGAGTTCTATTGTACCTAATTATGAGTATGAAGATTGTACGTTGGTGATTAGACGAAAGACATCTCCATCTCCTAACTTTGTAGGCATTCTTTTTCACATTGATATGATTCACTAAACTAGTCTTCATATAGTTGGCCTTATGCTTTTCATTCTAAAACTATTGATAAGGTTATAATGAAGTCTACATTAAAAACTGTATTTCATGTCACCTATACTTAATAGTTACTCAAGGCTATAACTTTTTACAATTGATGAATGTTTTAACTAGTATCATAGATATCAATACTATTGAAGGGGAGGATCCCTTTAAATATCATTGATAAAAAAATTTATCAAGAGTAAAAATTATAGCATTTTGAAAACAATTAGTATAAGTGACACTAAATACAAATTTCAGTGTAGTAAGGTTAGGCTTGTCGTTCAATATAGATCTCAAACGTTTAGGTAAGATTATTCGTCAATTGAATGGCTACTACTGACAATAGTTTGACATGCACCATTCAGCACCACTCCAATAGCTGTTTGGGGAACAATTCTTGAAGAAACCCAAATATTTGCTATGGTCTCTAAATTTCCTAGTTTTTACAAATAAAAAACAGGAGGTTGAAATTCAATAATATTGACCAGAAAACCCATACACTTGAATATTTCAATTAAATTTTGGTGGATGATTGGATTTCAGTGAAATTTTAATTTATTTGTGTTTCTTCACTTGAAAATTAATAATCCATGTGGTGAATTTTTTGCATGCAAGTAACACATTTGAAGAGCCCCAAACAAATTTAACCCTTGAATGCCGAGGCGGTGACTGTGGAAATCAGCCATTTTGGAACTATTTGATATCGTTCACTTTAAAAAAAAATCAAAAATACTCATAGGGAGTCAAACTACTAGAAGATCTCTTCTTTCCACACCTAATTTCAAGGATGAATAGTTGCACTTCTGTCCTACAAAGGAGAATTCCTTGACATTCATCAAACAAAAAACCTTTGTTGTGTTGTTTAGGGGTTAACCTTTCCAAACCTATGAAGGTTGGACCAACCACCCTTCCAAATTCATCCCGAGGTCTGAGCATGCAATCAATATTTGATAGAGCTATTAAGGGAACTGGGGGAGTCATAGTTGATCACAAACACTGCAACATTCCCCAAGTTTGTTGAAATAATTCTTACTTGGTGGAAAGTCACTAACACACAAAACTTGGAAAAATGAACTTGCTAAAGAAATCTCCATCGGTAAGTAGACGTTTAATCTTTCAATGAACTTATTGAAGAATCTCAAAGGTCAGGTAAATCAACCCATTATAGGCAAAAGACTCACCATAGACACTTAGAGAATGACCCATTGAAGTCTTGCATCAAACCATGACAATCTTTAATTTTTCAATAGATGAGATTTGGGCAACATTAGGTTGTGTTAGTGGCAACAATCAATGATGGTGATGGAGTGATTAGTGATCACCATAACAAAATTTGGTAAAAAGAAACGCACTCAAAATTGAGTGATGTTTTTTTGACCACCGTCTTGTTATCATGGATACAATAGGATCTTCCACCTTTTGAGTGTAAATTCATCAAAAGAAGTGATTATTTTAGGCCCTCGTGTTGTGGCCCTCGTAGGAAATAATGTGACTACTTTTGGTGAGTAAGATGACTATTATGGATACACTTTTTGTTGGTTTTGGGGTACTAATCAAGAGACTCTTTAGGACCAATTGGACAACACACTTAGAAACCCATAACAAATTCATACATTGTCAAAAAACAACAATGAAAATTCAATTCCTCTCCCGATTTCTCACATTTGTCTTTGTGTATAAATTTTTATTTATTTAAATTTCAACAATGCCAACAGGGCAAACCAGTGATTGTGCCTGTGATTGGCTGGTTTACCTTACTGTGACTCCCCTCTATTGAGGATGCTCTCAGGATCAGCAGCAGCGACGAAGTTGCCATTTTTCCGTCGTCATTTCGTTGGAAGTGGGATTCGTACTGACAAGGACGACCGACGAATGTACTTGACGGACGGATACTGTCGTCCAATCACTGAGTGCGGGCTATTCTTGCCCTTGTCCTTTTTCTCGTCTCCCCTATAAACTATGAGCCGAGAAACCTATCAATACCATGACGGACTAAAAGTAAATATTATAATAATAATAATAATAATAATAATAATATTAATATTAAAAAAAAAATATATATATATATATATATATATAAATATAAATATAAATATAAATGAAAGAAAGAAAAAGGTGAACTGTGTGAAGCGCAAGTGCTGGACTCATTTCCTTCCCCAAATTCCGCAAACCCTAAACTACCGCACCTTTAATTACCCAAGTAAACTCTCTCTCTCTCTCTACTTGCACAGTCTCCTCGGAACCATTCTAGTGTGCAATTAAAGTTAAAGAATGCAGATGTGCTACCTTAAACTGCAAATCCAAATCTTCTCCGCTTTTCAGCTTTGTCCTGTAAGATATTCCAGTAGGGAGCCACTTCAGTTTTTGCAATATCTTCTGCCACACGTCCAAAAGGGAGAGAAAAAGAGACTGAGCCAATTCCTGCATATAGACTACGTTACTGTATCTGCAGTTATGACCCAGATCGAGAACGGTATGATCCAGAAAGAGGAAGCAGGAGACCAAGCCAACACCACCTGGGTGGGTGGAGAGCTCCGCAAAGCACACCTGTTGAATCACTTCAGCCAAAGACAGACTGGTTTTCCACATGGCAAGGTAGCAAGAGAGACAGTCTGGCTTCACTCCGGCTTCGCTCCGTCCCTGCCAGGTCCAGCCGTCCAGGCCGCTTCATTTCCATAAATTAACGAACTTCATTAGGTCAGCTTATTACAGCCACAGTAGCAAGTTAAGTACTAGTACTACTGCGCAGGACTACTCCACGGAGATATCCCATTAAGGGTGCGCGCTCAAAATTAGAGTCACCTGCAAATTCTGATCTCGTGAAAATTAGAACTGAGTGGTCATTTCACAGTTGTGTTTCAGGATTCATCCGGTACGAAATAATTTAAAATAATGTGATTTGGGGAATTAGTGTGAGATGCACTGGTAGGATAAATGAGAAAGGTTTCATAGACTGGGTGGTTCATTAGCCCATTTGTCACAGAATGCAGTATTGCTGGAAATGGAAGCAGGAATCCAGGAGTGAGACTGCTCGGCATGTGAAACTGGATGCGAAACTGGTTTGGACGTTTGCTGGGATTCATGCTTGGTCCGACACCTCGTGTTGCTGCTGTAAAAGAGGACCCAGTAAACCAGGCACTGGAGCCTAACTTATTGCCATGTGGACAGGGCCGGTGCCTTTTGTGTTCCTCATGGACTTGGCTGTTCCACTCCCACATCTCCTTATTATTTCACACGAGCTGTATAATAATATATCAAAGAGAAAGGCCAAATCCGGTATCATATTTCGAACACACAAATTTGGAAGACTAACCAATTTTGGAGACTAATTTTATGTGATTTGATATATATTTTTATCCCTTGGTGAAAATAAACTATGTCACAAATTGTTCCGAAGAGGGACTGCATACCGTTCACTACAACCATTCAATTGGCAGTCCTTGAATTCTTGATCGGAGTTCACTACAGTTAAATTTCAAGTGCTTATTGATTGTTGAAACAGTTAACATGGTGCCGATGGCAATTTACACTGTCAAAACATCATACATTTCACATTTTATCCAGAAAGATATCTTGAAGCAAAACTACATGAAGAGTACCTTTCTACAGAAATTCTGCTTATTACGACACTCAGCACATGCAGGCATCTAATTGAGCCAAACATGAGTTGGACTATGCAAGTAAGGAGACAGTGGTTTTAGCAAAGTGAATCTAGTCCAAAGATGTCACAGTCCTAACATTCATCCCCGGGATAAATCCATACTTACTCTCATTAACTCTATTAGAGCATCCCCATTTGTCTTGCAAAACGGATGACTTGTCCAAGGCGACTTGCAAAAATGCCCCACCTGTCTTGCAAAAAGGATGAACTTGCTAAGAGGCTGGGCCAAAAGCCTTGGGTGGCTTTCAAAATGGGGGTATTTTTGCAAGCCAAAGTGTGACTTGCAAATCGGCTTGCAAACCGCATGAGACAAAAGCACCGTCTGGCACTTTCCCCCAAAGCATGGACCTTTAATGCTACAACCCATTGGATGGACCTTGCAAAGCGGTCCAGATTTGGGAACTTACAGCATGCTATGAGTGGGACGGTTTGGCTTGCAAATTGGATGGCCCGGCATTTTGCAAGCCAAATGACCCCGCATTTTGCAAGACGGGTGGTGATGCTCTACTAATGCTTTAACTCATAAGACTCTCTTAACAGCACTCTTAACAGTGAGCATGAACGCCAGGTAGGAACACAGTTCTCTTAACAAAAAGTGTCACTACATGCTGGTAGATTTTACAGGTCAAAGAAAAACGCTTGAGATAGGAGCTTATTAAAATTTTCAATTAACGAAAAGGTCATTAGATCGGGTCGTGTGTACAGAAGACCATGTTATATGTTTTTAACTTTTGTACTGTTTTTCACATATACAGTTAACGAGAATACATGATCAGACTTCAGAAAGGCCATCTGATCCAACCGGATCCTCCAAATCAACTTGCAACCAAATCAAACCGCATTTTACACCGCATTACAAGGTCGGTGCAACTGAAACGCACATGATGCCAAAGCCAAACCATGACTCACCAGGATTCGGTGCCGCCGAAATTGTAGGAGTTAGCGACACTTGGCCTGCACAATGCCTTGTTGTAATACTCCCAAGCACCGTTCTAAATTTGGTCTACCGTGGCGGCAACCAAAACCCAGAGGATTTATAAATGCTGGGACCGAGCGATCATAGTCCAGTGTCTCCTTAGAAATTTTCTCTTCCCTTCATTTCTTTCAAATCTCTGGAACTTTCCTCTCGTACAAGTTCCACCAGTTGACAACAGGTACGTTCAACGGTTGATGTACAACAATCCACTGCTCCGTACTTTGAACCTTCGATGGTGTTGCTGCTTGCACGCTGCAATAGTTAGAGCTTCATTCACGAGTTTCGAACTCGGTTTCTGTGATCGATCGCTTATTGCCATATTGAATCTTTTTCTGCCTGATGAATCCTAGCACATATTTTTTGAGATCTGAATTGCTTCGCATTCTAAGTCCCTTGAGTATTTAATATATATTTGCTCTCACCCACATGAGTTCACTTGTAGGATAAGCTTACTTCGAAAAGATCTGTCTAGGTTCAGTTTAATGTCAGTGATCACAATCATGAAGTTGAACTCGTAAAAATGGTTTGTTGAACTTTCAACAGAATTATATTCATCGTGATCAGGTGAGTGTGGACGCAAGAGCAGGAGATTGCTTTCCTGCACTCCTGTTTCGATTGTATCAATTGCTGACATATTAATGAAGAAGCTAGGCAGGCTTCAGAAAGATCGAGTTTGAATCAATCAACGCTTCGAACAACTGTGCACGACTGTCGCATGGAAGCCCAGTGTCTTGCAGTAGCTTGAGATTGTGATTGAGGGTTGCAGCACCTTGAAATCGAATTTGAATGCTTACTGACAGTGAGTTTGCGAAACAGAGGACCTTGTACCAGTTGCGATGGCGACGGCAACGGAGCGAGCTGCAGTGGGAGCCGAGGAGGCGAGAATGGAAGGCAAAGGCGTCGGCGGCCAAGCAGTTGAAGCTGCCATGAACGTCCGAACAGGTCGTGACGAACCCGGAATGATGGCTCCAGGCTACAACAACGGCGTAGAAGTGGGTCAGAATGGCACCACTATCGGCGACCGGGGCTTGTTGGATCAACACCACCGCGACCGCGACCACCACCACCAAGGAACTGGAGCGGGACTGCACCAGGGCCAATACTTGGGCAACACCGAAGAGGAAATGGCGCGCTTGCGGCTCAAGACGCACATCACGCACGAGGGCGACGCGTACTGCCCTAACCCCAACATTAGAGACCTCGTAAGTAATCACCCATCCACTTTAACAAACAATGACGTCTTCGATCAACTCATACTAGCTGCAATCGTATTTTTTCAAATCTCTCCTAATACTGCAGAAATTTCTGAACCGACGTAACCAATGTCATATTCGATAATATGGCGGACTTCAGTTCAGATCTGGATACTGCCGAGAATGGGATCGAATTCCAAGTGCTCAAAACTCTGGAAACTAGTCCATTCAGGTATTCATTTAGAATTTTGAATACGAAGTGCTCGATATGGGATTTGGAGTGGCAAACTGACACCTTGAGCTTTGAGATCTAAGACAGGGGCCTAGAGTTTCGAAAACTCCGCAGGCTCCAGTTTTCGGAAACCATTCCTGCCTTTCGAGACTTACATAATTATCTAGAATTTCGAAAACGAAGTCCTCGATCGATACAGGTTTCGAGGTGGCTACCTAGAACCCCAAGCTTCGAAATCATAAATAGATCTCACTGTAGGATCGATGTATATCCTCAAAACTCCGCGTCAGTTTGAGTTCCCGTTTTCATGAGACGGCACCATTTAAACGAATCTGGCGGTCTGTGTATGTTCTGTCATGCAGCCCCGTGAGTTCGAGACTCGCGTCCAAGTCATCCAGCGCTACCCGGAGATGAAGCCCGTGGAGAAGACCGACTTCATCAAGGAGATTCACCACGAGGAGCGCACAATCATCGTGCAACGCACCCGCGTCATCCACGACGACATCGAGCGCATCGACCGTATCCCCGTCGTGCGTCAAGTCCCTCGCACTCGCATCGAGATTCACTACCGCACTGTCTCAGAGGAGCAGGAGGTTACCGACATGGTGCAAGAAGTCGACTACGTTGACATTCCTCGCATCGAGATGGTGCCTCGAGTTATCACGGAGGATGTGGAGGAGCGGATCGTGGTTCCAGTCGTGAGGGAGGTCGCGGTGACGCGCATGGTGGAGGTCCCGACTGGGAACTATTGTGAGGCTCCGGCGGGGACGTTTGTGGCGGCCGGAGACTTTGATTTGCTGAAGCGTGGGCATGGGCATCGGCATGGGAAGAAACACGGCATGGGAAGAAGCACGAGTGCGGCGCCGAGTGCGGGGGTGATTGGGGGGTCGTTTTCGTCGTCTTCATCCTCGGATAACGAAGGAATTGGGCATGAGACCAAGGTTATGCAGAATGCGGATGGGACGGTCACGCCGGCGGGGAATTCGAAGAGGAAGAAAAGCTTGTTGCAGAGAGTATTACACCAGTAAATCGATCTTCGATGGTATCGACGATGAATCCGGACTCTGGTTCCTGGTCTCTGATTCCCGAGTTGCTAATTTGCTATCGTTTCGATTATCTTTTGTATTCTAAGAATTTGAGTTGGCAGGATCTTGCCATGTTGGGCCGGACGGAATAGGTCAGTTACGGCAGGAACGGTAGCTAGTTGTTGCGGCGGCGGTTGGTAGTTCCGATTGTTACTGTCGGTTCGCATGAGGGGCTCTGTGAATGCATGCATGCCCATTGATGCCGCTAGCTATCATAGAATGTACACTTACACATCTGGGCTGTGATTTTCTTTGTATATTATTTATTTATGTGAATTTCAATACCTCAATTGTTTCATCACTTGCAGAGTTGCAGCAATGCCTTGTATGTGAGTAAACTCGATCTTGTGCAACGTACGTAGTTGCATGAGGTGTATACCAGCCAGTGTGGTGCGAGGGCGTGGTGCGGGAGCATCGTAAATCTGTAATTATCAAACCTGAATGGTATGAACTCAAATCTACAATTAATTGTACTTCAAATGTAACTTCTACCAATTCTTAGCATGATATTTCACGAACTTATCCATGGATTAAAACTAACCTTTGAATCTTTGTTAACAACGCTAAAAATTGAACCTCTTCCATGTTATCACACCTACCAAGGTCATGTTGAATTCCTTGACAGCGCGTGAAAAATAAGCATGATGGATATGTAATGAAATTATGAAACCCGTCATTGATATGTAACCTTGTCCTTTGTATTCAAGATAAATATTTAGAAGGCTGAGAATGAAATTTGCTACCAATACGACGTTCATTTGTATTCTTTCTTTTTATGTAATGAAATTTAATGATATACTAAAACTTGATTTAGACCAGTGCAAGGAAACGTGAAGGAAGGAAGAAGTAAATTTTCAATTCAGGGAATGCTTGATTTCGTGCATGGTTCATTGGTTCCCTAAAAAAAGCCACATTTAGTTTGGAGATTTTGCATTTCGTTACATATCTGAGTTCTGACGGAGCAGAGAGAATCCATTGGTTCACTTCAAGCGGAGATGAAAAGTTTTTTGGCTACATTTTGAGCCTTGAGATTATTTGACTCCTACTTTCCTCTTGAGGTTGAACTTTTCTAGATTATGTATTACCTCTAATGCGTGCTCAAACTGAGTCTAACTGCCTACCAATGTGGTGCACATACTGGAATCTCTGGGTTACGAGTGCCAAATTTGTAGAAACCTTCGTACAAACATGTCTAAGAATTGTAAGAAATCACCACCTGTGACCTGACCCGGCTAAGTTATGAGCCTTGGCATGCATTTGCGAAGTGACGAGCATGATTTCAGTCTTCCAGAGTTAAGAACAGCTATAAGACCGTAATGTCCAAAATTTGAACAGTCACCAGCCACCAAATTGGTAGTGGACATCATAGCATCCTTGAATTGGGAGGTTGGGCAAGCTTGCATTCAAGATTTTTCTCAGTGAAAGGAGCCTTGATTCCTGGGTAACAAAGGTTATGCTGCTTTGCATTTTAACCCTTTTGGTGATCACTTCCTGGCAACATCGTGGATTTACAAATTGGCTATGAAAGTCAAAACCCAGAGGGGCTCCAAAATAAGTTATTTCCAAAGTATGAAGTGGTCAAGTCCATTTGTGCTTGACTGCTTGGAACAATACATGCAATGTTTTTTCTCTAATTCTGATCAGGGAGAAATTTGACCATTGAATTTTTTTCCATTTTGGGAAGTAGCCATGGTAACTATTTCTTCAATACTCATGTGATACTTGGAGATATCTATATCAAAATTAGGTGATACCTAGGTAAGATTTGGTTGTTGATCTTAAATACAATAGTAATCTGGCTATTTTGACCCTCCAAAATGAAAATTTCTTTCACCAAAAAAAGCCAATGTCATTTGGGTGTAGCAAATTGGTGAAAATATGTGCATAAAAACAACATTGAACTTGACCACATGTGAAGCATATTTTTCACAATATGATCAATAAGCTATTAGTTAGTTTATCCCTCATATAACATTCCATGTTCCCTTTTAATAAAACTTCATTAGTTTTCTATATTAAAACATATCTTTCTAAAATTTGCTATTTTTCTCATGTTAGGAGAGAGAGAGAGAAGATCAAGTCACCATCCCGTTAACGCGGGCCCTTTCTAAAAACACTAGAAGAAAATGAAGGGTTTTGCAACTACACTTTACAACTGTTTTTTTTAGTTGTATAGGACACTTGCGACTAGTTTGTGACTAGTGATATTCTGGAGACTTGTAGTCGCAATGGACAACCTAAAATGAAAAAATCTAGGAAGGTGTAGCAATTGCAAAAGTCATGCCTTATATGCGACTTGTTTGCGACTTATAGATTTTTGGATTTCAGAATTTCGTATCTACCGTCATTTTAGATTTTAGAATTTTAGAACTATTTTTTTTCTAGATTTCAAAATTTCAAATCTACCTTTTTCTAGATTCAGATCTATCTTCTTCCTAGATTTCAAAAATTCAAATATTGGTATTTAATAGATCTTATTGGTTTAGGATACCTTACAATTTTATAGATTTTAAAAATTTTAGAATTTTAGAATTTTTTTGATTTCTATAGATTGTAGAAATCTATATTCTATAGAAATCTACAAATCATAGAAATAAAAAAACTGTAGAAATCTTAAAATTCTATTAACAAAATTCATTACACTAGACTACAACTTACAAGTCTTATATGTTGAATCTAATGGTACTCTTTACAATTGATATCAGACCATTGATATAAGACAAATGGGAACGAACTTTGAAAATAATTACGAAACAACTAGAAAACAACTAAGAAACAACTAGTGTACAACTTCATAATGACTAGGAAACGCCTAGCTTCAATTGTTGCGCCCTTTAGTGACACTTACCACCTTAAGTTCACCTTCTAGTGCTTTCCAAGCACTTCACCCTTTAGTGACACCAAAGGTCACGTTCTCTTAACACTTGCCACGCATCTACACTGTTAGGTTCCAACTCAAGTCACGGGATTCCCCATTCCTCCATGACTCCCCACACTTCCATTCAGCCCTTTTTTTTGGTTTTTGAGAAAATGCCAGACTGGCTATAGTTACTCTTCATCGTGTTGCCCACATGGCGAGGGATAGAATTCCAACAATGAATCATATTGGCGAAAGTCCTAGTGTGTCTAGCATAATTTGGCAAACATGGTTTTCAATTGGTGACAAATTTTGGCACTATCAAGAAAATTTTCCAAGCAAAAAAGGCGAAACTCTTTGGGATTGTTGGCATCATATGGCACTTTCAATATTTATTAGAAGCGAAAAAAAAGCGAATTTGCTAAGTGTTGGTGGTGCATTTAGGCACCACCTTACATTATAAAAAAATAACAATTTACTTGTAAATTTGGACGTATAATAGCACATGGTAGAAGGAAAAAATCAATTCATTCATAAATGTTGTTCATGGACACAAGGGGCCAGGCTAGGGCCCATCCATTGAAGAAGAAGTCCTACATCATGCATGGCTGCTGGACTTTCAATAATTCCCATTGACCTTAAAACTCAATGCATACTCCCATATCTCCGGTCCACTCCTTCAACCCATTGGTTATAGGCATGATCATAAGGAAAATTCTCTATGGTAAAGACCTTTTGAGAATACATTCCTACAACGCATACCAGGTGGGTGTCCAAGGCATTCCTCAACTTATTCTTTAAAAATGCCAAAGAGCTAAAACACCTCTCATCCTCCACAGATCCCAAAACTTGGACAATAGCAATTTCAGCCAATTTATAGAACTCTGGGAATGCTTTCATTCTTAAAACAATGCATGAATCCAAGTAACGCCACAAACGGGTAAGAGGATTGACGTCAAATGGAGGTTCCATGTGTTTTTTGGAATTGTTGAGCATGGCCAATTTAAATAAACCTTGTTCAATCTCCAACCTATAATGGTCAAGAACAGGTGGGATCAACTGGTTTACCTTATCAACTTCAATTAACTTGGGCTCACAGTAGTAGGACATCAGAACTGAAAGGTGTTTAGGAAAGCATTCCTCAGCTTCATTCTAAAGCCAATACTGTGGGTAAACAACACCTAGGGCATCCATAACTATATGAGAAGGAAATCGTGATTCTAACTCCCTCAACAGTTGCCGGGCTATCCCTACAAACAACCAAAAGTAATCATCAACAACATATGTAGAGAAATTGATTAATAGTGTATGTAGTTATTCAACAGTTCTACTAAGTAAACTCAAAACAACAATCTAGCCTTCAAATGAAGTATCCAGATTAGCCTTGACATATATGACCCACATGACATCACTAATTGTAATATGAGAATCTTCAATCGAATTAGTAACTAGTCTATTTAAGTGATTGAACTTGATTCATGCACTGAACTAAGTAGTTAGTAAGTCAACTTACATTAAAACATAAAGATTAAAACATTTAGTAAGTTAGAAAAATGAAAACCTTGACTCCAATCAATAACTGAACTTCTATGAGTGACTAAACTTCATTAATTAACTCATATCTAGAAAGTAACCCAACTAAATTAAATAATTAAATTCAAATAAGAAGCTGAATTAGATTTAAATGATAATTATACTCAAGTGGTGTAAGGAAGTTATAGAGATTACAGTACAACATATATAATCATTAAAACTTTCACAAAAAATAGATAGTTACTCAAATTACATTAAGCACTAAACATCAAAACATGTAGTAAGTTAGTAAAATACAACATAAAGATTAAACATTGACATGAAAACATGCATTAAGTTACTGGAATTACATTAATATTGAACATTTGAATTTACTTGAAATCAGTGAATTGAAAACCAATAAGTAAAGACCAAATGAAACTAACTGTGAAATCCACCTTCACATAAACTTTACATACGCCTAAATTACTGGCAACATTCTAAAGAACCTCCAACCTCATAAACTAGAAGAAGGCTAAAGTTAAATACCTGAGCACTCCATCTTCACAGCAGAAACAACCGATGCAAATACTTCTCTGTCCACTGGTGATTCCCCATGAACAACCCACATTTTCTCTCCATTTGCAACAAATACCAATTGGGCTATCTCGTTGTTCAGGTCTGACACCCATTTCAAATGGATTTGACTATGAGAGCACTCAAGGATACTCTTAAATGCCCAAAACTCATCCCCAACGTATGCAGTAGATTTATCAACAAAAAGTGTGTAGAGCTATCCTTCTGCGATTTTAAGCGCAGCTACAAAATCACAAATATAAACATCTCATTTTTGAGCAAAGGTTACAAGCAGATCAACCGTTTCCAAAAGAGGCATCAGTGCCATCATCCCTAGAAGGGCATATGGATCTAAGAGGAGGCTCAAACATTTCTGCACAACCAAGACAAATTCAAGGTTACCTGTTTGCATAATAAAATACTAGATTTGGATTCAACAAGTCTAAAAGCGCTCCATAATTTGAGTACTGAAAGCCAAAAACAATCAAAATGGTGCTTTTTATCAATTGCACTATCGTTGGCAGTCTAATCCTCAAGTACGAAAGTTATTGCACACAGGAACTCCAAGCACATGATTGGGCCATTGAGGAGGCGCACGATTGGGCCAATGAGAAGGTCACTTCCAGTTGCAGCCCTCACATTCCCAATATTACTCTCAGCATCTCAAAAGCCTAGATAATAGTAAAGTAATCCTCTAATTGACTTGATCACAACAGACGAGAAATTTGAGCATCATGGTAAGGAGGTTGGACTTTGCTAAGCAATTTAATAGTGAGCAAATAAGAAAATGGAGGCCATGCTTAGTTCGATGAAAACCAGAAGGTTGGCTCAACTAGAATTCTTACAAAACTCGGTTTAGCTTATTTTAAATTCTCAGTAGTCTTCCAGAACTTAGGCATTCAGATTCTTAATAATACTCTCACCATCTCAAAAGCCAACATAATATTGTAGTGATCATAGAATCGACATGTTTAGAGAGGCCAAATATTCAAGCATCCTAAATTCGATAGAGATAGATTCAAGCGGCAAAGACCCAACAGTAAGCAAAGTCATGTAGCACAACACTGGAGAGAAGAAAAAAGTTCGTAGGAAAAGGGGTCACACCTCAGCAGCGTCATTCTTGACTACATCAGCCTTCATCTTTGCAAGGAGAGTCCGGTAGTCAACAAGCAACCTCCTTAATGGTTCCGAGAGGGACACCCACCTTGTCGAAACTTGTAGTAAAGGCTTTAAGCCCTTGGTCTCCATGACCTCTGCTAGCTTCTAGTATTTAGAGAGGCGCTTGGGGCTCTTGCTGAAATAGGAATGTACTTTTTGAATAACTTGTTCCACAATTCCAAAGATGGGTAAAGTATAGAGAGACTTGGTTGAAGATTGCATCTGTGGGCCATGCAATGGACCCCCATGCAAAAAGGAGCGAATTTTGTTTGGATCTGCATAGTGAATCCACTCCTAACACCTTGGAAGGTGTTGACACCATCAGTGCCAAAGCAAATGAGCTTCCTTGAAATCTGCTCAAAAGTAAGGTCACCTCCATCTTCCAAGGCCTTGAGGATGACCAATGTCAAGTTGTCTGCACTAGCTCCATTGACCAACCGTTGCAAAGAAATGAGGTATGGGATCCTTTGAAAATTCTCTACAATGTAGGCATGAATACAAATCCAGTTGTCGTCGTCCACTGTAGTGACTTCGTCACACGTAAGGGCAACAAATTGGGCACAACTGATTTTTTTTCTTATGGCTTCTTTCACTTGGCAATACATGTAGTCGGCCATATTCCTCCCATAATTGTTTGTCCAATGCATTCGGGGCAAATTTGGAACATTTAGAAACGCATACAGAGCTTGCCTCTCTTCATATTCTACCATGGGACGTCCACAAGACAAAATTTGGAAAATTGTGCATAGTTGCACAATCTTCTTCGAATGCGCCATCAACGTAGAAGTATTCACTTGTTGTATGATTGACGCAGGTTGCCTCGTTGCAAAATGACGCAAGTTTATTTGATGTCGGCTAGTGCGTGAAATGTAATATTCATCTACCTTAACCTTATATTTGGGCATGTCAAAGGCAACTTTTCTCCTCCCTTCATGCTTCGTGAGTATGTCCCACTTGGGTCCCAAAATTTTTGGTTTATTTTCGAAGGTCGAACAGACAATGCACTTGCCCAAACCCTACCTCTTATTGGTTTTGCCCAAACTAGTTTGGCTGCCCACTCGTTTTGAAACCTTCTAGTCCGATCATAGTTCAATTTTGGCTTCTTCGGGGCAAGAATCTCTTGAAAATCATCGTTCGTCTCCATATCTTCTTCACCATCTGAGATCTAGACCATGTCATCCCGTAACTGACAATGCACTTGGTGAGCTGCTTCTGCAACTACTACCTTAGATTAGCCACCATTGTTGCTACCTTTCTGTGACAAATCAACGGGCTTAGATTCAAGGAGCAATATGTCTACAGACACAGAGATGGTTTTCGATGCAGACTCCGAACTGGTTGACTTTCGATCAGATGGGGCAAAGTTGGAAATGGGGTGCAGGGGTTGCGGATTTAATGAATTTCGTGAGCTCTAAAAAAACTTGGCAATGGAAGTCGACTCTCGGGCACTTCTGCAAGCTGTGCGATCTTGTATGCAAACAGCCTTCCCCTTAATCTCTCGACGATGACAAGCAGCCTCTCACTCCACCTTCTTTGCAACAGCACTAGCGGCTTTTACTATAGCAGATGGGGGAAGGTTCAGTTTTATTGAACCAGTGGTGGCGCCCATCTCTCCTCCCCCTTGAATGTCGATCTCCTCCCCCTTTGTAGACACATCTTCGCTATAGTTGAGTTGCTCGATTTGTAGAAAAGGACGTTCTACATCCATTGTAGAAGATCGTGAACAAATCTGACAACCAAGAATAAAAAAACTAGAACAGAAGACTAAGGATCCACAGATGACCACCACCGTTGGCGAGCTTATCAAACCATGGGATTTCCTAAAACATGAAGATAGTGACATTCACAACCACCTTTGGCGACTTCTTGTCAAACCATAGTGTCATAGACAAAATAAACAACCAAAAGAACAATTCACAAAGTAAACACAAGGCAATGCACAAGTCTCTCAATCTGGAGCTCATTGTAGACAATGGAAAACAAAGACATGCACGATAAAGACAATGATTCAAGTATACATTGATATAGTCCAATAGATCTACCAATGCTTGCAGCCTCCCATCTACTTGCGGCCTCCCGGTTGCTGGCGATGAACAGATTCATGGACAAAGCTTGGCAAGCGATGAATGCTATAGATTTGGAGTTTGAAAGGCGAGTAAGGTGACTTGGGCACAATAAAGTGGTGCCCGATTTCGAATGCGCAACGCGCTTGCGCCTAGAGGGCAGGCCACTGCGATGACTAGGGTTGGGGCTATCAAGCAGCAAACCTAAAACCCTAGGCTGTTGTCTAGCTCTATTTTATTTTATTTTTTAAAAACATTAAAGGTTTTTTCGCCAGGTGGATTTTGATGGTGCTTTCTGGCCCCTTTTCGCCAGAAATAAAAGGGTTGCTTCCATTCCAACCCTTAACTCTCACGAGACACTAGGCATGACATTTGATCACATCGAGCAGAAATTCCATTGATATCCAAGTACTTGGTCGAGGCACTACTCCCTTCCGGTGCTAACCACCCTTAAATGGGACCCAACTCCCCACTAAGCCCAATCCAACTCATTTCGGGACTCACTAATCGGGACTCACCAAATAGGGCTTACACCATGGCCTAATGTGGAGTGGGACACCACCCAATATGTATCAAGAAGTGCACAAGCACTCTACAGTAACACACAAGTAGTGATGAGGCTCTAACACTAATCTAACCATCCGGGGCCACTTAGGTTGACCATAGCACCATCCGAAAGTGAGGAGGGAGACCACCCCTCCTCAAAATACTCTTTACGAGATTCAGCACCCTCTTTCTATACTAGAGGTCACTAGGAACTCTTAAGATGCTCCCCATCTTGGAAGACCATGCAATTCCAAGTGGTATCCCCCAAACCAAACCCCCAAAGACTCCCGATTTTTCCATCAGGATAACTTTTAACTCCAAGCTCCAAATCCCAAATGCGAGACCATTTTCATGATTTACATTTTTTGTATATCACCGTGAACTATTTACTTTTCCAATACAATAAGTATTGAGGAAGTTATGGCTCTGCAAAGGTACGAGTCCCTCGAGATGTGTAGTTCTCCGGGACTCCACCTTCTTTAGATGTCTATAGCTTTTAGCTCACAGCTCATCTCTTCATGAGCCTTATCATTCTAGAAAGTTTTTCTCCTTAACTTTTCAATGATATGCGGCATGTCCTATTTCCTCAAAGGAATCTTCCCAAACCTTGTTTTCCACGTCCCCATGCCTTGGGACGTAGCTGGGACATTGCCAACTTTGAAGAGCCATAACTTTTGACTCTCAACTTGGATTCTCGCATTCTTTGAACCCATGGATGCATCTTCTCACAAGCCTTCCAAGCATATGTGATATGCCCCCTAATTTGTTCGGATCAGAGTGCTACAACACTCTGATCGCTCGGGATTTCTAATCCCCCTCACCCCATTTCTTGCAAGGCTTAGGGAGTCACCCTCAACATCCCCCTTGCTCACCAAGGTGGCACCGGCACGCCTCGTGATGAAAGTCATGACATCAATACTAGAAAATTCAATTGTTTTGTTGATTTTGTTGCATTCATTTGGTTCACTTTTCTATTGATTTCTATCCTAATGAACAAATTACTCTCCAAATCAATAGAAAAGTGAATCAAACTTATGCAACCAAATCAACGGAAAAGCTGAATTTTCTAGTATTGTAGGAAACAACTAGGAAACATCTAGTGTACAACTAGAAAGCAACTAGGAAACGACTAGAAAAAGACTATGAAACAGTTATGGTCATTTTATAGTTGCAATCTTTTCCTAGTTGTTTTTTGCAACTATAGATTGACTATTTTGCAACTAAAACAATGTATGAAGGCTGTAAAACAATGACATAAAACAATTACGTTAGATTTGGTGCTAATAGAGAGGATTACAGTTGCAAGATAGTTGTATAGGACACTAGTTGCATAGTGGCCAGTTGTGCTGGACACGTTTTTCTTCTAGTGAAACTTCCTGGCAAGTCTAAACATGACCCAACATCACATCACTGTTACAACACTTTTTTGGATGGAAAATTGTCCTCCTCAATGAAATTATTTGCATTTTTGTCATGTTATTTGTCCTACTTCTTATTTGTAATCACCGGGTGGGAGGGTGTCACGACCATCATCAAGAGGCGTGCCCGGCCACCTTGGTGAGCAAGGGGGACGTTGGGTGTGACTCCCCAAGCCTTGCAAGAGATGAGATGAGGGGGACTAGGGGTCCCGAGCGATCAGAGCAATGTAGCGCTCTGATCCGGACGAATTTGAGGGCGTGTTGCACATTCATGGAAAGCTTGTGAGAAGACGCGTCCATGGGTCCAAAGAACACGAGAATTCAAGTTGGGAGTCAAAATTTATGGCTCCTCAAAGTTGGCAGCGTCCCGGCTGCGTTCCGAGGCATAGGGACGTGGGAAACAAGGTTTGGGAGGGTTCCTTTGAGTCAAATAGGGCATGCCACATATCATTGAAAAGCTAAGGAGACAAGATTTCCAGAATAATAAGGCTCATGAGGAGATGAGCTGTGAGCTAAAATTTAGGGGCATCCAAAGAGGGTGGAGTCCCGGAGAACTACACCTCCCGGGGGATTCGTACCTTTGGAGGGCCATAACTTCCTCAATACTTGTTGTATTGGGGAAAGTGAATAGTGCATGGTGATCTACGGAAAATTTAGATCACAAAAATGGGCTCGCACTTGGGATTTTGAGCTTGGAGCTAAAAGTTATCCCGATGGGAAGATCGGGAGTCTTTGGGGGGTCCGGTTTAGGGATACCACTTGGAAACGAGTGGTCTTCCAAAATGGGGTGCATCTTGGGGGTTCCCAGTGACCTCTAGTATGGGGGGAGCTGCCGAATCCCGCAGAGAGTACTATGAGGAAGGGTGGTCTCCCTCCTCCCTCCGGGATGGTGCCATGGTGAGCCTAAGTGGCCCCGGGTGGTGAGGTTACTGTTGGAGCTTTACCACGACTTGTGTGTTACCGTGGAGTACTTGTGTACTCCTTGATACCGGTTGGGTGGTGTCCCACTCCACACTAGGCCATGGTGTGAGTCCCAGTTGGTGAGTCCCAATTAGTGAGTCCCGAAATGAGTTGGGTTGGGCCTAGTGGGGAATTGGGTCCCATGCAAAGGCGGTTAGCACCGGTGGGGAGTAGTGCCTCCACCGAGTGCTTGGACATCAATGGAAGTTCCGCCCCATGTCATCAAATGACATCCCCGGTTTCTTATGGGAGTTAAGTGTGGGAAGGAAAGGATTGGAGGTCACGGAGGAATGGGGACCCCCGTGACTTGAGTTGGAACCTAACATTGTGGGTGCGTGGCATGTGCAGTGTTAGGAGAGCATGAACCTCGGTAGCACTAAAGTGTTAAGTGCTTGGAAAGTGAGCTTAAGGTGGTAAGTGTCACTAAGGGGCGCGACAAAGGGAGGGATCACTGTCCTTCCTATTCCAATAAGTATCAAAACTCATCTTTTACCTAAAGATAGAAAGCAAACATAGGGAGTGATTGAAATATGTCATTACACCTAAATTAAAATAGTTATAAGTGTAATCAAGGTAGCAAGTTTAGAGCAAACTCATGAAATAAATCTTAGAAATGTTTTGATAAAAGCTTAGAGCTTGAGCGTTTGGGCCTCACCTATGCCCATGCAAGCTAACAAATAAAAAGTGTGTTAGTTTATGTAAGTGAGGTGTCTACAGCCAAGGATCAGTTGTCATCCTTTTCACGAACACAAGCAAATGCCAAAACCAAAATAAAACCAAAGAAAAAACAATGAAGCTAGTATTTTCTCTCTTGTCAAACCTTATCACCCATGGTGTCTTTTGTTGAAGGAGAGATGGACTACTACTAGAGTGCTAGCAAAGCTTTTGAAATTCTCACACCAAAAAACACTTTTGTTCATGTCCTCTCAAAGCATTCACTATGTATTCAACCAGGAGTGAGAAATTATCTCTCAAGAATCTGCTTGTGTGGTACTATGGTTGTATGCAACTGTTGTCACCACCCCAAGAAGTTGAACTTGCTATGTGAGGATCAAATGTACCATGGTAGTATGGTAGCTATGTGCCTGATGTTCATTTGGGTACCCCCATCTGCCTTAACATGATTAAAGTACATTTCTTGAACCCCATCCCATATACTAATTAGTTCAGTTAGGGAGTGCTTTGGCAACCAGTTACTGATTTCTTTCATGGGGACCCCACTCAAATGATAATCAGCCCTTATTCCTCTTGTATATGCCATCCCAATTGGTAAATGTACCTCCTTTTTAATTAAATAGAATGTATTGGACTATCATTGAATGTGTCCGTTTGAAAAGGAGTAAAATTATTTGTGTATTAGTAGGTTTCCACCATCTATTGGAGGTAAGAGTATTAAAGATTATTAGAATTTGGGAGGACAAAGCCTATTGCCAAGGTGGCTCATCCAAAACAAGAGATTTTTAGATGAATGGGTGCATTTATAGTTTGGGTTCCCTACAAATAGTGCAAATCACTTCTAGGACCTTTATTGTCCATAGTTGTCTAGGTCATGATTTCTCTATGTCCATGTGTTTTGTGGCAAACAAGATTCTATTGCCACTTCATTGTGCAGAATTTATGGTAGTTTTGCTTTTTATGGATATGTGAATCCAAATGCATGTATGGAATAGCTTTATTTTTTTATTTTTCCATTTGAAGGTGAATTTGACATTTTAATAGAGAGAGAGAGAGAGATCACTTCATTTTTTCATAATTAAAAAAATAATTTATATGATTTTTTGAAGTATTATCTTTGTAAAAATCTAAGTACTTACAAAAATGTTGAATATAGTCTGAAATTTTTTAGAAACTTGCAGATGATAGTAATAATTATCATGGTGTAATTGGTATACTCCTTGAGCTCACACTAAGGTAAATTGGATAGAAAGGTTCAAAATTGGTGTATTTTAAGCTTTCAAGATGCTACCTTCAAGAGTCACAAAAATTAAAATTTTAACAATTTTAGAAAAAAAAGAATAAGGAAAAAAATTTACATGAGTAAAACTACATTTTCTTTGTCTAGTTCCAAGACATTTAAAATCAAGAACTATGTGAAATTTCGATTTGACCCTAAAACTATGTCCCTCATGTAGGTTTGTCCTTTAAGGTTTAAAACCTTGAGTTCTTGGGTTTTCCTTTTACAATTCATCTATGTCAAAGTGTACTAGGAATCTAAATATTTTCTATGCATTTTGGCCGCTTGTATTTTTAAGTAGGGTGATTGCAAGAAACACCTGTCAATTTTGTTGCATTTTCATGATTTTTTGGGGAGTACTTTAAAATTAGAAAATTCATTTTTTTTAAATTTAAAAAAATATGACTAATGTATATACCTTTAAGGTGAAGGTACCCATGGAAGGAATTGCATAGAAAAATTCTCTAATAGGAGAACTAGAAAAGTGCTAAGTCTTAAGAAAATACATACCTTGATGTTTTAATTAGGTAAAAATAGTAAAAATAAGTAAATACATAGAATAAAAATTGGCCATTTGCAACAACCCTATGGAGATGGTCATTCACCAAAAAAACCACCAAAATAATAATTTATATGTTTCAAAATGCAAGTAGAAAGAAGCTCACTTTGTAAACTCCAACACCACAAAAAATTTAACTATTTTTTAAATGTCTTCCTTGAATAGCTACAAGTCTACTAGAAGACCATCTCATCCGAATTTCAGCTCAAAATTTGTTTTGGGGGGTTCTAAATAGTACTAAAACCCTCCAAATTGGCAAGTATGACATTGAATCCGGGTCTATTTTTGGATAGTAAATTAATTTTGAAAATTATGAAAAAATTAGAGAAGGTGTATGATAATCATGAGTACCTTTCCTATATATCTTGAGTCATTTGGATCCAAAACAAAAAAGTTATGGCCAAAAAACAAATCAACACACACCATGTGACACAAAATAGGACAAGTGTTTCTTGCAATCACCATGTAGAGGAATGCAAAGTGATAGGCATGGATCCATCATCAATTGCAAGGATGTGTTCTAAATCATAGATGTGACAAGGATCATCAAGGAGGATGTGGAAGAACAAATTATGATGCCTATTGTGTGAGGTCTATATCACTTTTATATAAAATAAATGAGGTATTTTTCTGGAAGTATATTGCATTGAGTTCTCCATTCTATCAAAAAGCATATTTTGACCTTCAAGATGAAAACTACACTAAAATGACACCACAACAATGTCAAACATTAGTATCAACTTTGTTATCAATCAATTGAAATAACTATGCTAAAACTATTTTACTAAAAAGTAGTTTTTAGAGAAAGACCTTTCTTATAACCTGGTCCCTGCAACTAATATCTTTGAATGAAGTAGTTTCAAATTTGAATTAATCCTTCAATGATAATGATATCAAGTCTCACTTTCATTTTGTGATTGACGATAGTATGTACTTTGAAGGACATGTTATCTTAGATAGCAATATAATAATAGGAATCTTTTTCATATTCTTATTTAAATAGATGATTTTATATGTAGGTATCATATTCGATTGGCCTATAAAGCCAACATAGAAACTTTGAAAACCTTTGAAAAAAAATGTTGTCCTAAAGAGGATTTTGTATTTTGATGAAGCTTTTACTATAGAAATTGGTTTTTAAAAATCTGTCAAGGATAGTTGATGTTTTAGAAATCTAAGAGGGGCAAAATTTTCATAATTTCAATGTAAAATGTCCTATTAGGGCACATTGGTTATATCAATTTCTTTCAAGTATGTATAGAAGCAAAATGTACTTTTGAAGAATGTACATCTACAAGATACTATCCTTAAGGTTGCATAATTACAAAGTTTAAATAAATAAAATAGCTCTTTTTCATTCAATGAATACACGAGTATGGTAATGTTGCTTTGTAAAGACTAAGAATTGTTGGTTTGAAATGGAGTGAAAATTAGATTGTGAAAATCCAACATAATTATTCTTTAACAAATAAAGAAAATCTATCACTTATTTTTTACAAGCTCTTTATTCTTGAACACTATTTTCACAAGTCTCATTTTAAATTTTAATTAGTATAATTAAAGTCTATGTAATGTCCTTCAATCTAATTTCTTTATGAGTATGAGATTCTTAAAATGTTTACAATTGATTGTAATTTGTCTTTTCTTTAGATAAGATATATGATAAGAAATCCACTTCCTTAGTTTTGAATGGTTTTTCTTATTAGAGTAGATTTATTTTTAATGTGGGTAGGGTCTTGATTTCATTGCATTGGAATATAGTTTATTTGGATATTGAAGTAATAGGTTACAAATTGTGAAAATACTACTCCTAGGTCAAGTGAAAATTTTGGATAAGATTTGACTCTTCAATTATTGTATGTTGTCATATTCACTAAATTCAAAACTAAAGTCCAACCCAAATAGTGTTATAGATGACACTTACTATTTTGTTGTCAATAGCACTTACCCTAATTGTGTTCTTTAATGAACTAAAAATGGCAAAAGGTCTTTAATTAGTAAAAATACAGATATTCAATAGACTTCATTTGAGGATAGATGACAACTTCTCATTAGATGAAGAGAAAGAAAGGACAGATGCTCTCTTCTATAATGTCATTAATGTGGATTTGTTTTTTTACATTATGATGTCCTCTTTTTTAAACCTTAGATTGAGCACAGTTGGTCAACATTCAATCATTCAACATTGAGGTTATGTCTAGTAAAAAGATTCATTATAAAAAATAATTCCCCTTGCCACTCCATAGCTCAGCATGTAACTTTTCATAACAAGGCTCTACTTTCACATTATCTATTCCATTTCCTTCTTGATTTTTGTTTTTGAAAAGCTTGTGATGTGACATAGAACATGATGTGCTATGTACCCCTTGTGTCCCCAAATGATCTTTTGCTTCTTAATTTTATAGCAATAAGCTTAATACCACACTATAAAAAGGGATCCAAAATTCAAACAAGACAATAAGAGTGCACCAAACTTGTCTTATAGCTTGAAACATGTTGAAATAAAATTATTTTCAACAAATAAAAATCCCAAACATTTTGTCCAACTAGAAAATCATTTTGGGATGGAGGGAGTATGATTTAGAATACCTTACACGAGCCCTCATGTTGCTTACCCAATGTTCACTTTCATGTATCTCTCTTTCGCAATGAAATTCTGCTTCACTTGTTTCAAAAAAAAGAAAAAGAAAGTTCACTTTCATCATGCTCTAGCAGTTCTGATACTATATGAAGCCCCTTGAGAAATTCCCTAGCCTAAGATATCTTAGTGAGATTTTCAGTTCAAAAAACTTCATAATTTTATTTTGCAATGGAACCATGTTTCATTTATTTAAAAAAAACCCAAAAAACACACTTCATAATTGTGGAAAGAACCAAAGTACAAGCCACATGTTTCAAAAGAAAAGAAAAAAGTACAAGCCACCTCAAGTACCAATCTAGTCAAAGAAAAAGAACCATCAGAAACTCAATCCCGGAATTCTTAAATGGGGACAACTATGAACTACTTTATAACATTGGGCTTCGAGACATGGTTGTTGCTGTAGGCGATATGGTCTTACCAACCACGCTGAAAATAAGGTAGGAGGTCCATAAAGTGCCCATTTAATAGCTGAAATTGAATTGGGGGAGGTGAAACTTCTTGAAATAGAAAGAAGAATGAAATTTTTCAGTAAAATTTCCTAGAAAAAAGAATGGAATTGGCATCTAGTCTTAGGCATTTCTGGAAACACTGTCCCAAAAGATCAAAATGATCAAGTCTTCGTTACTACTAAGATACCTTCAACGAAAGTCATGATTATTGTTGACTTATAGTATCAACTCCTAGGTCACATAGGCCTCCATAAACTACAACTTATGTACACCAAATACCTAGTTCATGGTTTACATTTGACATCATCCCATAAATTAAGTTTGTGTCCTAGTTGTCTGAAAAGGAAAACAACAACGATTTAGGTTCAATACAAGAAAAGCACATCAGGCCTTTAATAAATTAGAACTTGTTCATTTGTATGTTTGTGGATTAAATGCAAACATATTCACATGGTGGAGCACGATATTTGTGACTTTTATTGATGTTTTTTCACGAAGAACAATTGTTCAATTTATGGCCAAGAAAAATGAAGTTTTTGACAAATTTTTTTAATACAAAAATATGGCTGAATTCCAACTAGATGTAAATTGAAGGTAATAATAAGGGGTCATTGCAAGAAAGACCAATGGTTTTTTTGTAGAATTTGGCTTTTTGCCCGTTGTACTCTAACATGTTGGAAAAAATATTTAGAAATGAAAGAAAATATGGATAATTAATATAATAATAGAAATATCATATCACCAAAATTTGAGGCATAAGAAAAATGTGGGTGAAAAGTTATTCACAAAATAGAGTGACACAATTTTTGTAGAAAATAGACACTTTGACGTTTTAATTTGTAAAAAATAGAAAAAAGAATTTTCAAAGAAATTAAAAATTAGAAATTGGGGAGGATTTCATGATGAAGAGATTTCACTCAAAAATGAAAGAGAAACCATCTTCAATGTTCAGAATGATATGTTAGGGACCTCTATTTGCATGCATGTGGAAGACAAAAAATAATGCTTTTTTAAGTGCCCTTTGGTAGACACATGTCTGCTAGTATGGGAATAGCCCACAAAATTTTCAAGTCTACATCATTAATTTTGGATACTCCACAATACTAAAAAACCCTAAACCCCAAAGTGTGACAAATTAGCAAAATTGAAATTTAATTACAAATTTTTTTTGAAAATTTCTGAAAAATAAAGAATCTCATTAGTACCAAGTTAGTCATCTTAAATAAAAATTTCAAATACATGGGCTTTATGCTCCAAAAGTTATGGCCAATGACAACTCCATCACTCCAAATGGGATGCAAAATAGGACTTGTCTTTCTTGTAATCACCCTAAGCGACAATGGAGGAGAATATATTTCTAACCAATTAACCATTAGATAGCTTATTGCTACATATACCCCTCAATAAAATGGTGTTGTTGAGAGAATGAATTGGACCCTTATTGAGAGTGCAAAAAGTATGTTATTTCATGCAAAAATCAATATTACTTTTTGGATTGAAGCCTTAGCTATTGTGTCATATATACTCAATAGATCACCTACCCATGCAGTTCTAGATTACACACCACAAGAATTATGGAGTGGTATTAAACCCATTGTTTCTCACCTTTGTGTTTTTTGTTAAAAAGCATTTTTTCAAATTCCAAGTGAAAAACGTAAGAAATTTGATAGCAAAAGTCAAGAAGGCATACTAGTAGGATATAGTGACACTACTAAAGCCTAAATGTTATATGATTTTTAGACAAAGTCCATTATAATTAGTAGGGATGTGGTTTTTGATGAGGGTCTTATTACCAAAATTGAAGACACAACCTTGATTCTCACATTCCAATAAATTCTAGTACTACCTTTTCTACTATTGATCTCCTTGATGATAATCCAATTCAACCTCCTATGGATGTAGAAAAAAATTTGCAAAATCCACCAATAGAAATTCCAAACTATCATTCAGACTTTGACTCCATCTCCAAATTTTATGATTCAAGCACTAAATTTGAAGGACAAAATAAACCAAAGATAGACCTACCTACCTCTCATGAAGACATCAATACTGCATTGTTGAGTGCACCTCAACGATCTACACGTGAAAGGGTTCCTTCATGAAAATTCCTTGAAGCCTTAGCTTTTATAGTTGAACCTTTCAAATCCAATGCTAAACCTAATTCATATCAAGAGGCTATGATAAGTGCTGATTCCGCTTGGTGGAAAGTGGCAATGGATGACAAATATAAATCTTGATGGATAATAAAACATGGACACTTGTAGAATTGCCCAAAGTTTGTAAGCCTATTGGTTGTAGATGGATTTATAAAATCAAATTAAAATCAAATGGTACTATTGATAGGTTCAAAGCCGGTCTTGTTGAAAAGGGGTATTCACGAATTGAGGGCCTTGATTTTTTTGACACTTTTTCTCCAGTTATCAAAATTACATCAATTTGTGTCCTTTTAGCATAGGCTGCTACTAGGGGGGTCGTTCTACATTATATGGATGTCAAAAGTGCATTTTTATATGGGTTACCAAAAGAATTGATTTACGTGCATCAACCAGAAAGGTATATTGGTTTACAATTTTTTAAGAATGTTTGTCTCTTACATAAATCCGTATATGGACTTAGACAATTAAAGCTCGAGGTCATGGTACCACAAAATCCATGCATTTTTAGTGTCTATAGGTTTCATTAGTAGCACTACTGATTCTAATATTTATATTAAGAAATAAGGGGACGTCTTTCGGTAGTCATAGCTCTTTATGAAGATGATACAATTCTCACCACTAATGATCCTTTAGGCTTACTTTTTTTAGCTACTAAAATCGAATTGAAAAAGGAATATACCATGACAAACCTTGGTTCATTAGAATACATTCTTGGGATTCAATGAATAGTTAATCACACCTCTAAAAAGGTGTATCATACTCAACACCAATATATTAACTCATACATATTAAAACAATTTAATATGACCAATTGTAAATGTGTTTCAACTCTAGTTGAAGCTTCATCTAAACATATTTCAAGGAATGATCCACGAGATGATTCACTTTCTCATGAAGAACAATTAAAGATGAATAAAATTCCATACCATGAAGTTGTTGGTTGTTTGGACCATGCAAGTGTTTGCACTCAACTTGATATTAGTTTTGCGGTTGGACAAGTCTTCAATTACTTATCTAATCCCCAACCTCAAGATTGAATAGATGTTAAACGAATTTTTACAAAGCTCTTCCAATTATGGTCTTTCCTACAACTATTTCTCTAAAACATATGACAAACTTGAGTTAACTGGTTTTAGTGATGCTGATTGGGTGGGAGATCATGCCTCTCGCAAATCCACTTTTGGTTACATATTTATTTTAGGAGGAGTGGTAGTGAGTTGGAAAAGCAAACAACAAAGTACTATTGCTTTATCCTCAACAAAAGCTAAGTATATTTCTATTTCACAATCTATCCAAGAAGTCATATGACTTCGTAATTTGCTTCAAGACTTCAGAGAACACAACATCAACCCACAATTATACATTGTGATAATCAAGGAGCTATTGATCTAAGTCATAATCCCAAATTCCATTCTCGTACAAAACGCATTGATATACAACATTACTATGTACGAGAGTAAGTAAAAGATGGCACAATGGAGCTAAAATATTGTCCAATTGAGAATATGTTAGCAAATTTTCTTACAAAAGGATTAAGTAAAATAAAATATGAAAAATGTGTTCAATATATTGGATTAGGAATTGTGGGTGATTGCAAGAAACACTTCACGTTTTTGGCTCAAAAACACAATTTTGAGCATTAGAGTGCTCTTGTGAATCTCAACTGTTGATTTGGGGCGCCTACAAATTTGAACTGTTGATTCAGTACTGTATACTACTATGTAGTACTATAGACTACTATGGAGTATTGTAGAAGCCACTAGGAATAGAAAATAGCAAACAAAGGGTCTATGGACCTTTTCATTTTTAGTAATTCAAAAAAAATTCAAAAATTTCCCTCCAAAAAAGACATTTTTGTAGACAAGCCTACTCTTGCATTGCACCAAAAATTTCTTCTAGGAAAATTTTCTCTTGCCCAAAAAATGTGCACAAACAACAGTCACTTTGGCCCCATATAAACACCTCATGCAAAGGTTTTTTGCAAAAAACTCTTGGTCCATCATTGGAATGCAAGTACACCTTCAACTTCTCCAATTTGTGGCTTCTAGTTTGCATTTGTGGGTACAACATCAGACCAAACCCCCAAATAGCCAAGGTAGACATCCAATCAAGGCACCTTAAAAATATTAAAGTAATTTTTTTTAATCAAAAAATTAGAGAATGTGTGAAACTTTTATGTGTACCTTCATTCCAAATTTCAAGACAAACAGACTTACGATGTAGAAGTTATGACCAAAAAACCACTTGTCCAAGGGCAAGGGGACAAAAAATAGGACAAGTGTTTCTTGCAATCACCCTTGTTGGTAGTATTGTAGCTTAACAAGTTATGAAGTTTTTGTTAAAGGAGGTTGATGGATGTAGTAATATCAAACTTAATATAATTAGTCTTAAAAAGGTATTACCTTTCATAGAAGACACAACCGTTCTTAAAGGATGTGTCTTTAGACATAGATTAGAAACCTTTCATGTACTATTTAAAGGCTTAAGTGTTGAGCATTATAATGAAGAAGTTATTCAAGAATGATTTGACTTTTGTCTTCCTTGCCTCATTGTTTTAGATTTAGTTTAACAGACTTGGTCCATACTATGTGATTTATAAGCCTAGGAGTTTTTGTAGTTAAGTGTGAATAATAATTTTTGTGAGAATTGATTATGTGATTTACAACAAATTGACTGAATGAGCATCAATGAGGATTAAGTTATAATTATAAATTGACGAAATTATAATTTGGATAAACATCATGAGTGATGATTAGATGAAAGGTATTCAATCTCTAGTTAAAGTGGTCTAAAAGTTAAATCATCATCAAGATAATCTTGGGTTGTCGTGATAAAGGAAAAAGAAAAGTTGTGAGATGAAGATTTGACAAATTAAACATTAATAAATTATCAAAATGTTGCAAATTGAAAAGCTTAAGAGACTAGAATAAAAGTCAAGCAAATGGACAGAACTCGCAAAGCTAGTTGAAATGCCAGGTAGCATTTTTACAGACCATACCTTGCATTTAAGCTAGTGGACAAATTGGCATAGTTTACTGATTTGAATTGGCATCTTAAATGGAAAATATGATAGCTAAATAGAAGATGGAACAAATTGACAAATGATAAAAAGTAGCAAGGGTAATTAATAAACTAAATATATTATATAAATATTCTAAACTACATATTTGGGCATTTTGATTACGTGATAGATCATTTGCATTTGCATACACAAATTGAAGTCATGCTTGGGATAACTTGCCATAAGCCAAACCTCCATTAGACAGGACTATGAAGTCAAACATCCATCTATAGCATTAGGTTTGGACTAAATAATCTTGAGAATAAGAGTGATTCTTAATGTGTGATTATACAATTTGTATGTTAACCACTAAAAGAAAATTAATCTCAATTCAATCTACAAAACAAGTGACTTTAGTCACATAATGATAGACAAATTGACCTCTTCTCCTAGCTAGATAACCCTCTATACTTGTAGTCTTAGGTTTTGTTAGGTAAACAAAATCTAAACTACATGTCTATTATGTGAAGTTTGTCACTCTTGTTTACAACAATTGAAGTTTCTATTTGAAAATATATTTCATTGAATTTTCCATTCTATCCAAAAGCATATTTTGACCTTGAAGATTAAAACCACACTAACATGGCACTACAACAATGACATACATGGGTATAGACTTTGTCATCAATCAATTGAAACAACTATGCCAAACTATTGAGTGCATTGAAAAGTTATTTCTAGATAAAGACCTTTAGTCTTATAACCTAGTCCTTGCAACTAATGTCTTTGAATGAGGTAGTTTCAAATTTGAATCAATCCTTCAATATTAATGATATGGTATCTCCCTCAGATTTTGTGATTGATGCAACTATGTGATTTGAGGGAAATTTAACTTAGATAACAAGAAAACAATAGGAACCATTCTCAAATTCTTATTTAGATGATTTTAGATGCACGTATCATATTTGATTGGCCTTTAAAGTCAACATAGAAATTTAAAAAACCTCTAATAGGAAATTGTAGCCACAAAGAAGATTTTGTTATATTGATGAAACTTTTACAATAGAATTTTTTGGGTTATTTTGGAAATATGCCAAGGATACTTGATGTTTTAGAAATCGGAGAGGGCAACAACTCTCATCATCTCAATGTCAAATGTCCTATTAGGGCACACCGGCTATATCAATTACTTTAGAAGAATGTAGTACAAGACTCTACGCTCAAGGTTGTACAATTACGGTGTTTAAATAAATATAAATAGTTTTTTCTTCATTCAAGGAATGCTAGAGTACGGTGATGTTGATTTGTAAAAGCTAAGAATTGCCAATTTATAATGGAAATTACATTGTGAAAATCCAACATAATATTCTTTAACAAACAAGTAATATCTACCATTTATTTTTCATGAGCTCTTTGTTCTTGAACATGATTTCTACTAGTCTAGGTTAGACTTAGATTCATATAAAGTCTATGTAATTTTACTTCAATCTACATTCTTCAAGATAATATGAGATTCTTGAAATGTTTATACCAATCTAGCTTAGACTTTAATTCATGTAAAGTCTATTTAATTTTACTTCAATCTACATTCTTCAAGATAATATGAGATTCTTGAAATGTTTATAGTTGAATTGCACCTTGTAACGATGATGAGGATGTAAAGTGTTTGATGGATGACTTCATTATTCATTGTCAAAACAAAGAATGCACCTCCTAATTCAATAATTGGAACATTTTGATGACAACCTTGGTCATGGGGGGCCACATCCTCTCATGGGTTAAATTATTTAGCCAGTTCTTTGCATTCTTTCATATTAGATGTAAGGTGGGGAATTTATTTCCTTAGATTTCTTTTTAGTGTGAATCAAGTCTTGATTTCATTGCTAGTTGAAATACAATTTATTTGGATATTGAATGAATATGTTACAAATTATTAAAATGTTACTCATAGGATGTGTGAGAATTGTGGATAAGATTTGACTCAAGATTCAATTATTCTACATTATCATATCTACTAAATTCTTTCTTTCTACATATATCAATAACACTTACTCTAATTATGGTATATAATGATCTACCAATGGCAAAAGGTTTTTAATTAGTAAAAATATATATAAATTCAATGGAGTTCATTTAAGGATAGGTGACAACCTCTCATTTGATAAGGAGAAGGGTCGGCTCATATCCATAATGTGTGACTACTTTTGTATTATAATGTCCTCCTTTTAGACCTTGGATTGAACATGGTTGACCAAGATTCAACCATTCAACATTGAAGTTATATTTGGTAAAAAAACTCATTGTGAAAAAATAACATCCCTTGTTCATTGGTTCAACATGTTGTTTCTAATGACAAGGCTTTGCTTTAATTTACATTACCTATTCCATTACCTTCTTGATTTCTGTTTTTGACAAGCTTGTGGTGTGATTTGATGTAGACTATGTTGCATGAAGTGGGTTAGTAGGTACACCCAAAATCGCACCTTGCCTAAAGCTATCATCAACACTTCTTGTGCATATACAAAATCACATATGTTAAAAGAAAGAATTTCAAAACCTCTACCAAAAAAACTTTTATCCTTCATAACTTTTGCATATGATATCCAAACGTTGTACTCTTTGATACGTTGGAGCCTCTCTTCTCTTGCTGACAAGAAAATATGAAAATTGGAACAGTCCAAAAATAACAATAACTAGGCATAGTAGCAAAAGTGTCAGTTTTAGGGGTACCCACCTTAAATTCATGTGGTATGTATGATTTTCTGTACATGGGCCCTCATGTTGCTTACCCAAAGTTCGCTTTCATCATCATGCTCCATCTGGCAGCTCTGACATAACACCCCTTGAGAAATTCCCCAGCCTGGGATAATCTTATCAGTGAGTTCTTTTTTGTTTTTGTTTTTGTTTTCATTTTTTTTCTAATTTTTTTTTACAAATGAAACGGAATTTCATTGCAAGAAATTAGCTTAGATATTAACTTAGTGAGCTTTTCATTTCTCTGGAACTGAACAAATGAGGAAACCTTCAATTCAGAGAGAACCAAAGTAACTTACATTACAAGCCACCTCAAGTACCAATCTGGTCAAACCAAGGAAAAAGAACCGTAAGAAACTCAATAGTCTTGAATGGGGCCAATTATGAACCACTTTATAACATTGGGCTTCGAGATGTGGTTGCCATAGATGACACTGCTGAAAATATTGCACAACAAGTCTTCACGTTGCAAAGGACTATGGTAGAACCAACCATTACCAACTACTTAAGCTTAAGCATTTTGTGCATGATCTGGTGCAGTAGAAGGCAATGTAAATTTTCTGCCTTCTAGAAAGATAGAAATCGTGTAGATTTCATTTTTTTTTGGTAATTTTATGTCTTGAATTGAAATTATTATGAGTTTTGGAAGTCAAAAGTTGATCTAGACCCATACCCAACATATAGAGTCTTCCATAAGTGCTCATTCACAGACTACTTGGGCTCTCAAAACCAAGCACATGTGTCATAATGTTGATGGTTAGAAGATGGTCAGAAACCTAGAACTGATAATTAGAAATCAATCATAGTCTCTATTGAATTTTCCACTAAATATAGATTGGCCACGGGGGCTTAGTCAAGAATGCATGGTTCTTCTATAACAGATTTGGACCTCTCTAATTTAGTCTGTCCAAAAATTGACCAGTGCAGTGAAGCCAATATGGAGTGACACTTGTCCAAAATAAAAACAATTCTCATGATTATGGAGAACGCAATAGATTTTGATTGTAATTTCAAAAGCAATCGTAGAGGCAGGTGACCCATTTCCAACTACTTAAGGAATTAAGCATACATGGAACATAGGTTTTTCAAGTGGGGAAATTTTTCCATGTATAGAAATAGAGTTTGGAAAGATTCCATAATTTTCCAAAATTTTATTTCTCAAAACATAATTACTATAAATTTTTTAGCTTAAGATTATATTCAACCTATACTGGTCATATAGGTCTTCTTATTTCTAACCAAGGGGTGGTTGCAATATTGAGAGTCATGTAGCCAATGATAATGTGCTGCAACTATAGCAGAAATTGTGCCATAATTAATTACTACTCATTACTACCTAAAGGGAAAGGAAGCAACCTTCATGGCAGAAATGGAGGGGGTGATCGGAAATGGGTTGCCTCCTTAACTAAGCATGTCAAGGTAGGTTGACCTATTTGTTACTTTGTTCAAGAAGCCAGGTGAAAGAAAATGGCTCCCCAATATACAATACTACCTTTGTCTCATAATAAATCCATGATGTCTAATATAGTTTGCTCTAAAGCAACTGTCTCCTTCAAATTGACCCTATAATTAGATCTTAATGGACATGAGGTGGTCCTAAAATCGATATATTAGAGACAATGAAAGGATCGAGGCTAAAGTATTATTTACTACTATAAGGGCCAATGATTCTTCTTGGTTTCCCCATATTTCTTTACAAGCTACAAGTGAATGGATTGGGAAAGACTTAGTGGCATGAAGAGGTGCCTACAACATAAATCTTTGAAAATTCATAAGTTATTCAATAATGCTTTGAAAAATATAAAATCACTTGTTTTACATTCCGCATCTATTCTTCTTTATCTAAAAAATGAGATAAAAATCTTTCTATCCATTGAAACCCATGAAAAAGGCGGACTAGACTTTAAATGGTCACTTTTAGAATAGAATACCTTAGTGGAAAACTAACGTAGTTGAAGTACCACAAATTTTATATTGAGATAGAGGGAGTACCATGATGCTTTGATGAGTATGTAAGGTGTACTCTCTATTAGTTATAACAATATTTAATTAATTTTTTGATAGGATTGAAAGTGATTTCATTGCAAAAAAAAGCAATTTTGACTTCAAGAAAGAGTCTCTTTAGGAAAGGGCTTCTTTGAATGAAATTTTTTTGATTGGAAGTGTAGCGTAACTCAAGGTAGACCAACCCAATTCCACCAACCTACTTTTGGCCCCAATTCCACCACAAAACTCATCCAAATCTATCATTTTTTTAACAAAATCAGTGCATTAATGCCAATAAGAGTTAGCATGTCAAGCCTTTATTGGTGAACATTTAAGTGTTCATAGATACATGGAAAGGTGGTTATGGGTTGGTTATAGGACATTTATAACTCCATTATATGGATGGTTTTGTAATTTCAAGGTAGACCACTTCAAAAATTCATAGAAATTATAATTTTAATTGAAAAAAAAATAATTCCACTTGGATTTGATTTGTGAAACAAGTGCACATCTATGAAGAATATGTGCCCCTCTTGGATTTGGCCCCAAGATATTCAAATTGCAAAGCAGAGTAAAATAGGCTTGTCTATCTAAAATGCAAAGGAGAAAATGTAAACAAGGTTTGCAAGCTATCAGATTTGTGAAGGAGGAAGTAGGGTTCGATGATAGAAATGAACATGCTATCCCTACAATTTTGCTATTGAGAATTTACCAAAAAAATCTTTGTTTTTTGTGTCTAGTTTTCACATATTCCTTTTCTCTTCTTTTCAAATTTTGATTTTCAATTCCATGAGAAAATAGTACACTCTAACCTCTACTTTAACCTCTTTAATAGTTTAATGCACTAGAAGAAAACATCGTTGGTTTCAATAGAATTTAGTTGACATAGAATTTTATTGAAACGAATGCTATTTTCTTCTAGTGATGTGATTGCTCAGGAGATAGTCAAATTACAAGTCAAATACATTTTGTATAAGGTGGGTGTGCCCCAAATTGCACCCAACCTAAAACCTCTATCATCACTCTTAGTACACCTCCAAAATGGAGGACGTTAAATCCTTCATTCAAACTGGGGCTTGTAGGGCCAGATTTACCATGGGGAAAACACAAGAATTTTTTATTTTTTGCACATTATTTTTTTTTGAAAATTCTGAATTCATATTTGCAATTAGAGACCCCAAATTAGCTAGGAGAGGTCTAGAACATGCCCTAGACACGGCTCAAAATAGGGGGCAATTTTTACTTTTAAAACACTGGGATAAAACACTAAATGCCCCTGCGGGGCCCAGTTTGAATGGAGGGATTTAACGTCCTGCCTCCCAAATCAATACGTAAGTAACTCTGTACTTTACGATCTCTGCCAAAAGGAAACCCCATACGTCACGACTGACGCACTCCTTGCATCCCAACACCTTTATTTCCCTGCACGCTTGCAACGATTATTACACTGAATACCGAAAGCTAGACAATTGTCATCCAGGCACAGCTCGCAGCTAGTTCCGGACACCAGTCTCGTAGAGCTAGATGTTCTTCCTGCCGTCTAACACGACTTTCTCATAGGCCATGGCTCGGTGCTCTAGATCTAAATCTAGACGTACTGGTTGTATACAATCTTTGCAGAAACTGTCCATATATCTTTGACTATCTAGACATCAGTAGTAAGTTAGCACGAGCAGGAAGCGAAGGAGACGGAAGAGATAGATAGATACGTATCGATGGCGATGGTGATGGCGATGGCGATGGGATCTAGAAGCAGAAGTGCAGGAAGTCTGACTGTATTCTTGGCATGGACTTTGCTCTGTTTCGTAATTACAGCAGTGACAGCTCTCGACGCTCCAATCGGTGCTCCAAGTGAGGCTCCCAGTCTGGCTCCGAGTCCTGCAACTCCGAGTAGTGCCCAGCCGGAGAATTTTGCGTATTACCAGCTGTGGGCGGACCAGGAAGGCGAGACGCACGTCGCCAAGTGCAAGATGCAGGGGTTCAACTTGACGGTTTACTCGTCGTTGCCGCAGTTTGTGAGGTCGGACTTCGGCGGACAGCCCACGCTGCTGGTGCTCACAGAGCTGGCTGTAGGGTTGGCGCAGCCGTTGCATCCGGCTCCGCAAGTGCAGTTTGTGGCCACGCTCTTCGGATCCTGGTAAGTGCCTGTGTCATATCTCACACTGGAGTCAAAGTCCTTAATGTCCATCTAAGGAAGTTTTAGAAGAAATTCCATAGTCAATGTCCAGTGATACATTGGGATATAATACACTAAGATACACAGACTACAGTTTGTTGTCAATCTCTCCGGCTCCTAGCTGGAACGTTTTTATGAAATCTCACACTGGTTGGAGAAATCCAAAATGTCCAGCTAAGGAAGTATTGAAGAATTGCATAGTCCATGTCCAAACGGGCTTTCTATGGAAGTTTTGAAATATTCCGAAGTCAAGGTCTTGTGGGCTCCTGGTTCGTGCTTATGAAATCTCATACTGGAGAAATCCAAAATGTCCATCTCTGGAAGTTCTGAAGAGTTCAGTCTATTACTGTCCAGTGCCGATAGAATAGGATACACCGGGGATACACAAAGAATGGAATTTGGACACAAAAGGACATTAATTTGCCCTATTTCCATGCCGGATTTCTCCTGTGTCAGTCTTCCGATCCTACGTTTGGCAGCCCACTGTCGAGATTTTCTAAGTTCTAGAATTTCTGAACGTAGCTTTCATCTTGCTCGTTCTCTTAGCGTATGAATCACTGGTTCCCGGATTTTGATTCAATTACCAGAGTCACTCTTGAATTCCCGCTTGAGTCCTACGTCTGCTTCGCCTCCTGCAACGGACTTTATGAAAATTCATGTTTGCCGGTTAGTGCTAAGGCAGCTTGGGAACTTCTTAGATTTACCGTAAGAGAAACAACTTGGATTTCAATGGACTATTTTTAAGGGAACCGCACCTTATTGCGACCTTTTTTCTTGTTGCAAACCGACCTAATTGCAAAACCATGTTCCCAAACCTACCCCTAAAATAAATATACATGCGTTTAAAATGTACACCTGAACATGAGAGTCTAGGATCAATTTTGGTGTACCTCTAATGAGCACTTTGAAGATTCATAGTTCATTCCTATGGTGCCAAAAAGTACATGAGGTCAAGAGAATCTGAACTGGTCTTTCAAGTGCCCACAAGACTCAACACTTGTAATGAGAGTGTAGAGAAATGTATTCGAGCCATAGCCATTTACTGCCAGGAACCTTGTGCTCTTGAAGGCGCTCAATATTGTTGCACTTGAAGGACACAACTTCGGCGATCTGAAAGACACCAATCAAACTAATATTGTGTGACTTACTTACATCCCAATATGGCCAACTCCGATTTTTGTGTCTGCTGGTCCAGCAGATGTAAACGAGCCTTAATGGACGTCTCGATTGAGCTGGATATTGTATCACAAAGGATGCGACTAGTCAGCCATTTTTTGGGTCATTTTTTGTTCTTCTTCAAGGAAGCTCAATATCTTGCATAATTTTTTATTCATTTCTGTAGCAACTATACAATATTTATCCATTTACAATGAGATATTACTGAACAATTCCAGTATCAAATCTGGTTAAATAATGGCATTTTCTTCCTTCAATTTCTTGTAAGCTTGTAACTAAACCAAAGTATTTGTTTTTCAATCTGACAATATTTTGCCCAAATAAGCATGAAGTCCTACGCAGGACCAGAATGCATTTGAATTTAAGTTGCAACAGGATCGCAGTCGAATGTGGATTTGCTAAAACGTCCTATTTGTTAAATTGGCATTTTCTAGACGCAACTTTGATCTATTCAAGTTTTTGTTTCTAGAGCTCTACATTGCACATGAAGAGCACATTTTGGGAGCTCTTCGGTGCACGTATTCAACGAAAGCTCTGAAATTTGATGTGCCACCATTTGATATCAGGTTTTCACAGTTAGACTGCGTTCATTATGAATTTTTTTCCAGGTATATTCAGACCACGGATGGAACGCGACAGGAGTTTGTAAAGGGAGACTTGCTATTCCAAGACAACACCCGGTCATCCCCAGCGAACAAAACACCACAGCACTACTCTGGTACCGTTGGCAATGAGACTTGCCAGCAGTTGGTTGTGCAAATTAATAGGCCTCCCCAAGTGGACAACGTTTGCCCTTTTTGATTAGCAAACACATGCGCGTCATCTACTAGACTTCTTCGATGACATGTCTGGCAGAATAACCTCGATGCACTCGTGCACATCACTCCTCCAGTCAAGTTTTCAATTTATTTGTCTAGATGTGACATTTTAGGGTTTAGGGAACCTCCCATGGATTCAACATTGAGAAGTATATGAGATTGCTTAAATTTTTGTTAGGCTTGTTGAATGGAAATACACCACAATCCCTACTTGGTTAGGGTGGTGAAATAGTCTGCATCACAAGTTTTTGTGTATTGTTTTGAGCATGTGGCCTTGAGTTAAAAGCTCCTGGAGATCGATGAGAAATAAAAATGGGACAGTTATTGCTTGTGTTTCTGGTTTAACCCCTAAAAGTGTCCCCACATAGTCTGGAAGTCGAATTCGAATTGCCATAACATTTGCATTTGATGTGAGAATTCAATAAAACTTGTTGCTAAATCTGAGATCTCTCTTCTAGTTTATGTGGTAAAATTTTCAGATCAATTCAAAATGTAACAATTTTTTGAAAGTCATTTGAAGTTCACAAGTTCAATTTGAGTTCACCCAACTGCATTTGACGGATGCAACTTCAGGGGCTTGTATCTCCTTCATCCCATGTTCGTTTGTAATAAAATTTGTTGGGTTAGAATCCTCTTGAATTCTAGTTATTGTGGTAAAAATTTCATGTCAATGCAATTTGGTTTGAATGTTTGGGAGCAATTCAAAGTTCAAAATCCAGACATTTTTGGATTATAGTGAACTTTGGTGTCTTGTTTCTTCCTCACATGGTGTCCATTTTCAATATTTTTTATGAAAGTTGTGCATACTAGTCTAGTTTGTGTGGTTAAAATATCACATCAATCTAAGAAGTTGTGAATATCTAAGAAGAATTTTAGTAGAAGGAGGTTCAACCTTAGATGTGTTTTTTGCAACTTTGTTTGCTATTTTTTGACATTTCAAAGCTATTTTGTAGACACAATGAGTAGTTTGAATGATATTTTTTCACCAATGTGTTTGTATGGTGGTTTTGAAGCACTTTAAAGTTTCAAGTTATTTTGTTTGAGTAGGTTCAGAAATCAAATTTAACCTCCAAATGTGTTGCTAGGAAAATTTCAAAATCATTTTTCAACACAAAATATTGTAATCTTGCAACCTCTATGGCCAAATGATTCCAAAGTTGATTCACATCATCTACAACATGTACTCTATAAGATTGTATGATTGAGATTTCTATACTTTAGTGACATTTAGAATTTTAGACCTATAACATTTCAAAAGCAATAATGTTTTTGAACCCAAAATGGCATGGGCCTTTAGGGGTTAATTCTTCAACAATATAACAAGTCTCTTGGGCTTCTAAGTTATGAGGAAATCAAGCTTGTCAAAACTATAATATCTAAACAAAGCTTGGTCAATCTATATTGTTTCCTTTGAAGAACATCTAAAGAGATATGCATTAAGTTTTCAACTTTCAATCTCTTTATGCATATTGAAGATTTGGATAGAGGGAGAATTTTGGAGATATTTTGGCCACATGGCAATCTAGTGGCTTAGGTAAAAGGAGGATAATTTTTTGGAAAGTCAAAGGTAAATTTGACTTTTCTAGATGCCATGAGGGGTCTTTGAAAACGGCCACAACATTGTATTCATTGTATTGTCACTAGGTTTGGGAAAATAAGTTGAACGATTTTAACTGGAAAATTTAAAAGATTAGAAAATGTACTATTATGTGTCCGCATCCTTATTATCATGTAAATATTTGAACATTTAAGAAAGCCAAATCAACAAGGCATTTTATTTCTATGAAGAAGTCTAAATCTATAAAAATTTCTAGATCTATCAAGCTCTTGCTCATTAATTTAATGAAGCCAGAAATCTATAAAGTAGTAAAAAAGATGAGTTGTACTTGAGTCATGCTTGATATACTAAACAACTCTATAGAATACAAACAATCATTAGTTAAAAACATGAATAAATAACACTAGAAGAAAACCGTGTTTGCCACAACCAACTGAAATGCAACTATGTGTCCTATGCAACTGCCCTACAACTACAACCCTCTATATTTCTACCAAATTTGATATATACATTACTGTAGTTGCTAAGTAGTTGTAGATTGAAGTTTCAAGTTGTATGTAGTTGCAAAGTAGTCGTAGATTGAAGTTTTGGGTTACAAGAATGTAACAATAGAATTATTGTGATTTATTCTACATCCAATATTCATCACAATTGTCGACATGGATAACTTTACGTTCTATAAAGTTTAGTGTGTCAAACTACAATTGCATATAATCTGAATTTGACTTGACTGCAACTACATTGCAACTAGAATACAACCAAAATAAGACTAAAAAACAAATAAAATCAAGTTTTATATTCATTGTCCCATATCAATTGTCAAGAGTAGCATGAGATTGAACACATAAGAATTGTAAGTTATATCATGTTTACGTAATGAAGTTTGATAATAGACTTTGTAGATTTCTACAACTTGTAGATATCTACAAATGTTTAAAGTATAAGAAATTTTAAAACTTATGAAATTTAAAGTTTCATAAACTAGTGAAATCTATTCAATATCAATATTTGAATTTGGTCATCTAAGAAAAGCTAGATGTGAAGTTGCAAATGAATTGCAAATAAGTCGCAAACTAATTGCACAAAAATACTTTCCACGTTAGAAGAGTTCATCGATGAAGTTCCACGTAGGCTGTCCAAAAAAACCCAATCTTGTCAACTTTTACAACTACATTGCAACTGGTGCAACTTGTCCACTGCAACTGCGAGCTCCAAATTGTCACCCAGTTGCAAATGTCCGATGCAACTACAAAACTAGTTGCTAATTGTAGTCACAGAACTCCTAATTTTCTTCTAGTGTAAAAACATCGTAGGAAATTATTAAGAGACCAACAAGTGCAGTTTGAATGTACACCTCTCCTAGATTTCAGACCGTGCGGTTTGAAATGTATACCAATCCTAGAAAATAAATGGATAAATGACGTATGGAAACTGCCCTTTTAACAAAATATTAGTCTAGTGTAGATAGATCTACAATCACCAATAGAGAGAATCAAAACATTTGAGGGTACTCACCCAAACAACTCCCCAATTTGGCTAGTTACAATAACCTTGCACATCTCTTGTTTGAAGGGGAAAATTTGCCCCATTCACCATTGATATCAACTTACAGAATTCACAAACTTCTATTACATCTTGCCCCAACTAATTCCACAACCCCTAAAGAAAATATATTCCCAAAATCTGAATGCACTTCCCAAACATTCTTCAAAGGACACCCTACACCAAACTGAAAATTCAAGGAGAGGTAGGGATACCCCAAATGCTCTAAAATGCTCAAATCTTTTCACATGTTGGGTTCAAGAATGAAAATATTTGTGCGTAGTCAGTTATCAAAGGCAAGTGTAGTAACTATCAATCACAATGCAGCTACAGTGGCAGTCAACATAACTCTAGACTGTTGTAACTCTTGAAAATGGTAAGTCTTTTCGTTCTCAATTTGAAAACTCGGAAAATGGAGAGACAGTCACATACCGACTTGCAACATCTTAGACGATGGTTACACTTAAACATCACCGTCGGAGGATCCAAACATCCGTTCAAGTGTTACTGTAGGTCATTATTAAACGTCATAACTTTTGCATGCTGTATCCAAATACCATTTTCTCTGATGCGTTGAAATCCTGACTTCCACTTGCCAGCAAGTATATATGAAAATTCGATAAGTTTAACAATAGGAGAGCAAAAAAGCGGAAATTTTGGGTGCCCAAACTTATAATCATATCAGCCATTACTCTTACACCCCATTTCCTAAATCCTAGTTTCACCCACCTTAGTTTTGATTTGATGAATGCTTGTTGCAGAGGCTTCTCCCATAAGCACGACAATGCAATGATGCTGCCACACCACAAAAGCAGAGTCAGTCGCTATCCGTCACTATCGTCACTATCCGTCCCAAGCACGAAAATGCTGCTGCCACACCACGAAATCAGAGATTGAAAGCTTTAGGGAAACCCTTACGAAGAAACTTGCAGCAGTCTTACGACAATGCCACTGTTCTGCCTTCAGTGACCCTCGCAGTTAACTAGAAGTACGTGCCTTAATTCTCCCTGTCTAGTATATATGCTGTATTGTTCATGAGTAATGTGATCCTACCATTGTGGAAGTAACAAGCATATGATTGCATGTCAAGTTTTTACAAAGTCTTTGGAATAGCTAGACATCAGTAGTAGCAAGAGCAGGGAGCAAACTAGCTGAGGGGAAGGAAGAGATACAGTGTATAAATCGATGGCGATGGGAACGAGTAGCAGGAGTGCAGGAAGTCTGACTGTAGTCTTGGCATGGACTTTGCTCTGTTTCGTAATTACAGAAGTGACAGCTCTAGACGCTCCAAGCGGGGCTCCAAGTCCTGCAACTCCGAGTAGTGCCCAGCCGGAGAATTTTGCGTATTACCAGCTGTGGGCGGACCAGGAAGGCGAGACGCACTTCACGAAGTGCAGGGTGCAGGGCTTCAACTTGACGATTTACTCGTCGTTGCCGCAGTATGTGAGGTCGGACTTCGGCGAAGAGCCCAAGGCGATGGTGCTCACGGAGCTGGCTGTGGGGTTGGCGCAGTCGTTGCATCCGGCTCCGCAAGTGCAGTTTGTGGCCACGCTCTTCGGATCCTGGTAAGTGCCTGTGCCAAATCTCACACTGGAGTCAAGTCCTTCATGTCCACCTAAGGAATTTCTTAAAGAATTCCATCTAGTCAATGTCCAGTGATGCAGTAGGATATGATACACTAGGATATACAGACCACAGTTTGCTGTCACGCTCTCCGGCTCCTGGCTGGTACGTGCTTACGAGACCTCACGCTGGTCGGAGAAATCCGAAATGTCCAGCTAAGGAAGTTTTGAAGAATTGCATAGTTCATGTCCGAGTGGGCTCCTCGTACGTGCTTATGGAACCTCACCTTGGAGTCAACATCCTTCATGTCCATTCTATGGAAATTTTGAAATATTCCATACCCAATGTCCGGTGAGCTCCGGGTTCGTGCTTACGAAATCTCACACTGGAGAAATCCAAAATGTCCATCTCTGGAAGTTCTGAAGAGTTCAGTCAATTAATGTCCAGTACGTGCCGATCGAATAGAATACACTGAGGATACACAAGGAATGAAATTTGGACACGAAAGGACATTAATTTGCCCAATTTCCATACTGGATTTCTCCTGTGTCAGTCTCCGTATGTTTGGCAGCCCACTGTCGAGATTTTCTCTGTTCTAGAATTTCCGAAGGTAGATTCCATCTAGCTCGATGCACATGCCGAAGTATTAGCGCTTGAATCACTGGTTCCCGTCTTTTTATTCCATTCCCAGGTTCACTCTTGCATTCCCGCTTGATTCCTACGTCTGCTTCGCCTCTTGTAACGGAGTTCATTAAATTTTCATGTTTGCCGGCTACTGCTAAGGCAGCTTGGGGACTTCTTAGATTTACCGTAAGAGAAACCACTTGAATTTTCAGTGGACTGTTTAACGGAACCGCACCTTATGGCGACCTTGTTGCCTGTTGCCAACCGACCTAATTGCAAAACCATGAACACTCCCAAATCAACCTCTAAAATCATTATACATGTGTGGAACATATACACCTGAACATGGGAGTCTAGGATCAATTTTGGTATACCTCTAATGAGCACTTTGAAGATCTATAGTTCATTCCTATGGTGCCAAAAAGTACATGAGGTTATGAGAATCTGAACTGGTCTTTCAAGTGCCCACAAGACTCAACACTTGTAATGAAAGTGTAGAAAAATGTATTCGAGCCATAGCCATTTACTGCCAGGAACCTTGTGCTCTTGAAGGCGCTCAATATTGTTGCACTTGAAAGTCTCAATTTCGGCGATTGGAAAGACACCAATCAAACTAACGTAATGTTGCGTGCTTTACGTACAAACCAATATGGTCAACTCCGATTTTTGTGTCTGCTGGTCCAGCAGATGTAAACGAGCCTTAATGGACGTCTCGATTGAGCTGGATATTGTATCACAAAAGATGCGACTAGTCAGCCATTTTTTGGGTCATTTTTTGTTCTTCTTCACGGAAGCTCAATGTCTTGCATGATTTTTTGGTCATTTCTGTAGCACTAACACAATTTTTATCCATTTACAATGAGATATTACTGAACAGTTCCAGTATCAAATCTGGTTAAATAACGGCATTTTCTTCCTTCAATTTCTTGTAAGCTTGTAGCTAAACCGAAGTATTTGTTTTTCAATCTGACAATATTTCGCCTAAATAAGCATGAAGTCCTACCCAGGACCAGAATGCATTTGAATTTAAGTTGCAACAGGATCACAGTCGAATGTGGATTTGCTAAATCATCCGACATGTTAAATTGACAGAATGTTACAAACTTAACACTCTCTAGACGCAAACTTTGATCTAGTCAAGTCTTTTTGTAAAGCTCTAAAGTGCACATGGAGAACACATTTTGGGAGCTCTTCATTGCACAAATACAAGAAAAGCTCTGAAATTTGATGTGCCACCATATAATGTAAGATTTTCACAGTTAAATTAGACTGTGTTGATTGTGATTTTTTTTTCCAGGTACATTGAGACCACGGATGGAACGCGACAGGAGTTTGTAAAGGGAGACTTGTTATTCCAAGACGACATCCTGACATCCCCAGCGAACAAAACACCACAGCACTACTCTGGCACCGTTGGCAACAAGCCTTGCCAACAATTGATTGTGCAACTAAATAGGCCTCCCCAAGTGGACAGCGTTTGCCCTTTTTGATGAGCAAACATATGCACATCATCTTCTAGACTTCTTCGATGTCATGTCTGGCAAAACAACCTTGGTGCACATCACTCCTCCAGTCAAGTTTTCAACTTATTTGTCTAGATGTGACATTTTAGGGTGTAGGGAACCTCCCATGGATTCAACATTGAGAAGTAAATGAGATTGCTTAAATTTTTGTTAGGTTTGTTGAATGGAAATACACCACAACCCTTCCTTGGTTAGGGTGGTGAAATAGTCTACATCACAAGTTTATTGTGTATTGTTTTGAGCATGTACCCTTGCATCATATGTTTTCTTGAAATGTGAAAATCTAGTGTCCAATTAGGAGCTTCAAGAGATCCATTACAAATAAAAATGGACTAGACTTGCTCATCTTTCTCTTTAATCTGAGATGAATGGACTAGTCACTATGGAAATCATCCTTTTTGGTACTTCATGAATCATTTGCTTAAAAAAAATAAAGAGCACTTATTTTAGGTCAAACTATTGTACAAGACCTCCCCTTTCACACTAAATTCCAAAGGTGAACATTTGTACTTTTGTTTTACATAGAAGGATTCTTTGTAATCCATCGGGCACATAGTATATGCAACATCCTTCTAGGGTTAACCCTTCAACAACATAGCAAGTCTCTAAGGCTTGGTTATGAGAAAATCAAGCTTGTCAAAAAAGCAATATCCAAACACAACTTGACCAATCTATATTATTTGCTTTTTCTCCTTAATGAACATCCAAAGAGATATACATTAAGTTTCAACTCTCAGTCTCTTTATGCATATTGAAGATTAGGAAAAGGGAGAAGTTTGGAGACATTTTGGTGATCATGTGATCAAACACACTATCCATTAGGTGGTGAAAATGGAAATGTATTTGCTTATTCATATTCATATTCATTGATCCCTACTCAACCAAGTCATTGTTATTCATTCACCATTCTACCTCTTGAAAGTTCTTTTCGGAAGAAGAATCCAAAGGATACCAATTTGTCCATGGAACATTGGCTCGCTTTTCAAATAAGATAGCTACTCCAACTTCATCAAGGTAGCTTCTGTCAATGCAAAGCCTCCTCTCTCACTTCCATCCAAAGTCAACAAATAGACACAAATAAAATCATAGGTGAAGGTGGGTGTCACTTGGTTTGACCCATTGATTCATAGCAAGGCTCAATAAGTTGCAAGGGTGACTTTTACAGCATATAAATGAATGAAAAATTTGTTGCAATGTTCTAGTTTGCTATCACATCTTGGTTGAACTATAACTTGCTATTCATCAATTCTCTCAATCCAATGCCCACTTGAGAGATTGTGTTTGTACAAGAATACTAGAATGCTGGGGGAAAATGCTCTACATTTTATAAAGAGAAATTATTTCTCCTTTGTTCATTTTATAAATCACTAAGATCTTTTGTTTAATTTATCTTATTTTAACTTTTAGCCCTTGCTTTTTTTTCCTTTATCCACCAACTAACTTCACTAACTTCTTAATTGTAGATCTTAGATTACCATGTTTTTTTTCCTCCAAACATTTTATTTTAGTACTAGTTATTAACATATTTTTATTGTTTCTAAATTGTTTTAAGACTCTTCATGGGAACTAAAGTTGGCTAAACAATTTATCCAACTCCAGTACTATTCCTGCACTCCTTCAAATGCATAATAAAATTCCACCAACCCGTGCCACTTGTCATTACTACATTGGTTGAGACCCTCTTGAATCCCACATGGAAATTATATTTCAACACTAGAAAAGATGAAGTAGAGAGCCCTGTACGGTAATCCCACTTCTAAAGACTGCACACTTGATCAACATACCCAAAACAGTCAATCAATGAAGAGAGTGCTTTCCAGCTCCTCTCCGCCGATTCAACCTTGGTCTTCTCTCCCAGGCAAGCTCCCTTGGCTTCCAAGCTTCAAAGGCAGCAACTGTTTTCAAACAATAGAGAAATTGTCATTCCCAAATCAACCGTATGAAAATGAAAGAAATACTAAAGTGCTTCTTGGATGCATAGCATAATTGAGTGGTAGTGGCATTTCATCACATGAAAGCAGTGCCAGCAAAGAGTTTTTTTTATAGAAAAGTCATGCCACATCAGAGCAAACCAAGCTATCAAGGCTCTGCCATACTCTCCAATGTGAAGACAATAGTCATTCGCTAGAGAAACTCTCGCTTGTTCAAATTAAGCTTAACTGTGAGAACAAGAAGTTCGGGGTCATTTCTTTGCCTGCCAGTGCAGAGGGTCCTCAAAAAGGGTTCTCTAGGATGTTATGTGATACTCGAAACTCTCAAAGGTGATAATCTCATAAATTAGCTACAATGCAGGAACGCCAGTCTTCACAGTAAACAAAGGGTGCAGTTTAACCCCAAAAGACCAAGATTTCATGGTTCTATAAGGACAAATTTGATTTTGATTGGTCGTATTGTGGAAAGTATAATTCAGATGAGACCAAAAAATTATATAACCAGAATCAGTAAGGAATGCTGATTGCATTGGTCAAAACACAAATAAAATTGAACAAAAAAAAATCCCCATATGAATTACTCAAAACGTCTAAGAAACGGCTACTTGGTTAAGAACCCGAAGGATAAATGTAACACACCTGGATCGCTACTGGGAAAGGATTTGCCAGCGGACGCCAACGCTTGTAAGGCAAGGGGCTTCCACAATTCGGCTGAGGAAATAGGCGAATCCATTCCTACACTGAGTCCTCGCAATATGTGTATAGTACGCAAGATGTAAAACAAGCCTCGAGGAAACGTCTGCGCAGTTTCAAATCCTCAGAGTACATCGAAATTCAAGCAAATATGGACAAAGTACGTCAACTAATAATAGTAGTCACATAGAAATTCAACATGCAACAACACAAGACAGTGGCAATCCTCAACAAACAATAATACTCGATTGGCAAACTGGGAATCGCGTGGGCACCTTCACAGAAATTTCAGTGAGAACAGAATCATCAGCAAATGGGCTTGCAACGACTATGCCTGGAGGCAGCTTCGTCTCAAACATCATAACAGCTAATAACTTGAAGTTCTTTGGGTCGCTTTCTGCAGAAACCGAGGTCTCGATACCAAGATCCCTGACACACCAAACTATCAAATGTAAGTGGAATATCTCAAAAACTTTTCATTATCTCCAAAGAATAGAAACAACAAGACCTAAACATCTAAGTGGCCAAGCTAAATATAAATTTCACTCAGGAAGCTACTAGTTGCTTCCAGTAATTTTCAAAATATATTTCTACTGATAAAAACATAGGCTATGATATCTTCTTTCTATTGCTAAATTTTGCAACATTCATTGAAGCTTTCAAAATGGTTCATGTCAACTCCTTAAGATTTGAAAGCAACCACTCTTTCGCCATTTTGGCTAAGATCAACGATGAAGTCTCACATAACTGAACTTGTACATCCAATACTCTTCCCAATCAGAACTTCGCTTCTGAATAGTTCATCCCTCCAGAGACACTAAAGAGTCTTAAAAGGTACTCTTACACAATGAGATATTCAATGGAATAATTGAATTTTGATTCGACCTGCAGGTTATGGTTATTCCAACCGCTCATCTTTTGGTTCAAATAAATAAGCAACCTACCGAAACGAAAGGCCAATCTCTCGTACGTTGTTTGATGCGAGTGCTACTACTAGTCGTGCAAAACCAAGTCTGATGTCATCCCCGATCTCTTTCACCTGCCCAAAGTCCAGAAGTGCCACCTGCAAGAAATCAACCATCTCAGGAGCCGTAACTTCCAGGAAAGATCTCCATAGACGAGATATCAAACATCAAAGGCATAGTTAATGACAGTAAGTTGCTGTTCTTATAAAATTGAAGTTGTCACTCGATTCTTTAGCGGTCAGTAGTACGATATATATACCCTAAAGAACCAAGGATTCATGGTTTAAAAAATGGTCAACTCGAGATGGTGAAAGAGATAATTCAAATGGGAACGCAACTTTGATATAACCAGAATCAGTGAGAAAAAAATCAGAATAAAGAAAGTCCCCATATGACCTGAAAAAACATAAGGTTCAATGGTCCACAAAGGATTTAAATTCATGAAAAAGTCGTCCACCAACGCTACCCTCCCCATCCAGATGGGGATCCGGGTTAGCTTGTGATTCTTTTCTTCTTCTTTGCCTACTAGAAACCAGCCACTTTCAAAGAAAAAGAAAAAGTCCTAGCAAAAAGTCTGGATTCAAGACATAATACTGAAATGTTCGCTGACAGCCATGACGTTAAACAGTTAGGAAAGTAGATGCTTGCCTTGCCTCTCTTGTTGATAAGAACATTTCCAGGGTGTGGATCAGCCTGAAAGAAGCCATCCCCTAAAATCATCTTCCCATAAGATGATGCCAAGTCTCTCAAGATGTTCCTGAAGACCCAGATGAGCCAGGGCTCGTTTAAGTAAAAAGTCCAGAGTGGTCACCACTTCATATGCCATAATGCATCCTCTTCATGTGTTCTCACTTTACATATGTACTTCGTCTTATTGCAAATTTTCAATTAAGAAAAGTATCGAGATTATGTCGTCTATGTGCATCGAAGGGTCGAGGTACAGGAGAGTTGAGCTAATTCAGACATCGCAAGCCTAACAACACCAGTCTCCCTGATAGACAACGTCCAATGTATCAAAGAAGAATTTCTTACAGTCGAACCCAGACACACATAATCTAGAAATAACTAAATGCATTAGAACATGCTTGATCCGAGAGAACACATTCAAGATCGGTAGTCTATATACGATCCAGACCTCTTAGCATATTTGGCAACTGAACCATTGGGGTTGATACCCCGCTTCGCCATTTCATCCGCCATTTTCAAGATTGGTGTGCCTTCCATAAAATCCATGACCAACACTTTCCTGCAAGTTATCAACTCAAAAGCTTAAAACAGACCGAGGAAGCAGGAGATTTAGGAGTAACGACAACCAATTGGACTTTGAGAGTGTGCTTAGGCATATATCCGTAGCCTACAAGGAACAAAGGGCAATGAGGGAGATGCAATGTACATTAGGTAAATGTGAACCGCATGAGTAATGGACAAATAATGGACCATATCAATTTTACAATCTAGCACAACGCATCTTAAAGTAATTCACTCCGTATGAACTTACTCAGTGACCAAGTTTGGCACAGAATGAGGTATCATAATGGGGGATTTCCCTTTATAAGCCACATTAAAGGATTCAGAAATGCGGTCCATAGATTTAGCCTCTCTTATAAAATCAAACTCGTATTCAATCTGCAAGAGTGAATAAGGTGTCAGCTAATCATGACGATAACCCATGATTAAAAAATCTCCCGAAGTAACAAGAATAGAAGAGCATCGAACCAATGAAATGAGAAAAATAATAGTAAAAAACCTGCTCTTCGAGTTCATCAAGTACGGAGACTAGATCAAATTGTAAATCAAATCGTTGTAAGAAGATGGCAAAAACTTTCTGGTTCCGGATGTCCGTCATCATTAAGTCATGTGCTCCAGGGTGTTGCACCTATTTACCATACGCTTCCATATCGTCAAAGAAAAAAATAGAGAAAGAAGACTATGACTAAATAAAGCCGTCTTTCCTAAGTCCACATTTCCAAATCTTCACCCTCTTCTCCACATGGAAGTTGCCTACAACAAGAAAAATGCAACAATATGCCTCGAAAACCTAGAAGTCGCAGTAAATGACAGAATTACCTTGACAGCAACATCATTAGATGCACCTTTTATCCTGGCACGATGAACCTACACAGAAAGCCCATAAGTTTAAGATACTCGAAAATTTGCTTTCCCATGCATTAACCTCGAGGAGCCAAATGGCCAAAAAGTGGCCACTTCCAAATCAATAGGAGTTAAAAAAAATCCTGTAGGAAACTTCGAGCGGGTATCAAAATGTGCCACAAGAAAGCAGAAATCATACCCTACAATTTTGAATGACAGATATATTTTTGAAAGTCACTACAGTCAGCTATTAGCTTCCAAAGTGGACTTTCCAATTTTAGTTAGGGTTAATCTCAGATACATTAGGCTATAAGAGTTAAAATTTCCAGGCTCAGAGGAGATTGAAAACTCCAATTGAAAAACACCTCCACTAAGGGCAACATTTCAAGCAGTAATCTCTCTTCACTCCACATATAAAACATTCAATTTTGTACAAGAGGTAGCTCATTCTGACTCTCAGAAGAAATATATCAAAACCTCTGTTGCTGTTGCTTTACAGAACAAACAGGGGACACTGCAAACGGTCTTGATATATATCAAATGCAAAGCAACAAATAAACCATCGCAGGGACTTTCAATCCAACAGGCAGTGAACTAAGCTTTCAGAAAAAGTAAAGCTCACATAGCATGATCAAATTCGCGGTACCTGAGCAATAGATGCTGAACCCACGGGCTCGCTGTCAAAGCGCTCAAAGACCTCTTCCACGGGCCTTCCCAGCTCTTGCTCTAAAACTTTTAAAACAGTCGCTAAGGGCGTCTGTGGGGCGCGGTCGCACAGCACTACTAATTTCTTAACCCATGCTAGAGGTGCGAGATCAGGTTTTGCCATTATTTGCGCCGACTGCCAGACACAAAAGTCAGACAATCACCATCACTGCATATGCAAATACCTCACAACGCCCATGCAGAAAGTGGCAAACTCTCAAGGGTGGAGAGGAGGATTAAAACCAGCGACGCTAGGCTCTCCAAATCGTACTTACAATCCACTATATAATCTGATTTAGAAAATATGTAATCTTCATGGCTATCAAATATGTCGTAAGTTACCAAATTCAAGTTAGTAATGCAAAATTTTATCCTCACGGTCAAAGTGCAGTGTCAAAGTGCAGAGTTGAATTTGAAGCCTAAAACTTTAATTGATAGTTTGTTAGAACTTTGACTTTAAGCATACTTTAAATCAATTTAAGTAGAGGAGAAACGGAAAGTGATCTTCAGAATCTACAATTGGATAATGCAGATTCGATTCCAAATACAAATTTTCCTCCGAACAGATTTTGATTGTAAGTTAAAAATGTCATTTGCATGGGCACTATGTGAGCTAATGGCAATCAAAGCCACAGTTACCAAATTGCAATTACCTAATCCAATACCTAAACGAGGAACAGGAACCATCTCCATGATAACCGTGTCACTTGCAGATGATGAACGCGTAAGGAAAGCCTACATTCAAAATTGCATGAAATACTTACCTTCAAGAAAAAGCCCCCTAATTCGGTACACAAGGAGTAAATCTTGTCCGCCGCGATTTCATGTCGCTCCTCCCATATACGCTCGCGCTCTGCCTCATCCTTCACAAATTGGACACGAGTCTGCGTTGCCTGCGCACGACCAATGGATTAGAGAATGCCAATGAATAAATTGCAATTTCCAGTTCGAACTGATAACCCCTAAAGGATTATGGTAATAAAAGAGACCAATTCGATTGGTCCTATTGTAATCCAGATGAGGCCAAATATTATATCAGTAGAGCTAGTGAAGAACATCGTATGTGTTGGTCACAAAACAAAAAAAATTGTAAAAAAGAAAGTCCCCTATGGCCCACTCAAAACTGCTTTGGAAAAAACACGAGCCAGCAAAATTGCGCTTCTTGGAGGTTAGAATCCATATTCCAAGGAGTACAGTTTCAGTATTGCTACGCCCTACCTAGATCATAGAATTAATACAATTTCAAGAATTGAGACTTCAATGATAATTCAAGTAAAGGGTCGAATTTATTGATTGCGCAAGCAAGCAAACCTTGTAGCTCGCGTAGATGGCGATTGTGCGAGTCCAGAATTGAATGGTGCGATCCATTCTCCTATGCGTCTTCATTCCAAGATCGTGCATGGCATCGAATTGCGCAGTGCGCTGCTCCTCGTTCAACAAAACCCTAGCGAATTGCTTTACCCGCTCGTCCATCTTCTGGTGCCGCTCGTATATTCGACTTAAATGCTGATTCCGACCGTCAAACAATCCTTGCACAGCTGCACGCAAATGCACCGCTCGCGCCTTCACGTGATTCCCGACCCATCCCAACGGATCCACCGGCCCCCCGCCTTCGATCCGCTCAATCCCCATCGCGACCTAAAATTCGCGTCAATCCGTCCCACTCAACCCAACTACCGAACCCAATTCAACCCTCGCGCAACCACAGAAATTCCGCAACCTAAACTCCGCAACCCCATCGCCAATCAGCAATTACTGACCTCGCACAAAGTACAGCATCCCCAATCTCCAGTACTAGCGAATTCAAACCATGAATGTAGTCATGAAAAACGAAAATTTGCAAAGAGAATGGGACTCATGGGGCTTTAAGTCTGGTGCAAGGAAGAGAGTGCAGAAACTACAGACGCGGATAGAAGAGAAATCGAAAATTCTGTTTCAAAAGGCTTCAAATGAAAGCTTCAAGAGCTTTAAAATTTCTAATTCATAAGAAATGCGTCGATTCTTCGTTGGCCACACAATGCGCTGCGACAGAGATTCGTCGACTGCATTCAAAGGACAAGAGAATCGCGTTTTCTCCAGTTTGATCGCAAGTGTGAGGCTGAGCACGGCTTGAGCAAATCACCAAGGTGGCTCGGAATGGTGGCTCGCCATGGTCCCTTCAGTGGCCAGCTCCGTTACGATAGTGCTGACTGCTGAGTGACTGACTGTCAGTGCTAACTGAAGGAATTCGAAGAACAGAATTCATCCATTGGGGGACTGACAGACTGGCCGACGGAAGTCTTCCATATGGACACAGAATTCATCCATTTTTTTTGGAATTCATCCTTAAATTTCCTAAAATTTTAATTTTTTTTTGTTGGGTGGAATCATTCATTGCATCCACATATCAGGCTGCAGATAGGGTGATGTCTGGTGAGTGAAACGATTAAAAAATGCCGACAGACATGATGAATTAAATGACCCCTGGCTAGGATGTACATGATATGTACAATGAGCCTCCTCAAAAAGCATGCAAATGATCATGTGAACGTGGTTCCCATCATTGAAATTTCACTTTGCTTTGATGTTGAAACTTGTTGGCAAGCGAAAAAGGATTTTAATACATTTTTTAATGTACTTTTTGAACATTTGAATAAATCCAATTTTTTTAATAGAAACTAGCTATAAGTAAATTTTATGTTCATCAACATCTTTTTTTTTTGGTAACACTTTTAGGTCTGAAACCTCCAAATGTAAGGATCACATTTTGGGCAGAGTTCATCCTGGGTGTACATACCTTAGATTTAGCACTAGATTCACCCTTCTCCATGGGGTCATATGGTCATACCTTGCCATTATTCCCATTGTCCCTCAATTTACCTTACTTCAATCTTCATTGTCATATATAAGGTAAAGCAGCCTATGACAGGCAAAATGACTGGTTTGCATTGTTCACGTTTCTGAAAATTTTGAATTTTTTTACATATAAAGACAAACATGAGGAATGTAGAGAGCAACTGAAATTTTATTTTTTTTGACAAAGTGTGAATTTTTTTGGAATTTCTGAAGTTTGCTACCCATAGAGCCCAAAACAGTTTGTAGACTACTCCAAAACCATCAAAAAGTGTACCCATCATGGTCATCAAACCACCTAAAGTAGAAACAATATTTCCTAACATGGTTGCAATATTTTCTAACATGGGCATGACATAAAGGAATAAAAAATTTAGTTCTTGTAATGAATATATACTAGAAAGGTGGAAGTTCCTAAAGTAGTCACTAATAACTCCATGACCATCACCCTACGCATTGATTTTGGCCCTTAACCTACCTAATGAAGTCCTAATTTCATTTTCTAGATGAAGTCTACCATGAATTGATGGAAGACTGTAATGGGTGGTTTTGTAGATATGTGCATTAGAGAGTTGGTCTATCATGGGTTGATTTACCTTACTTAGTGGACATCACTCAACCTTGTCCTCAACGTCCTTCTAGAAATAATCCCTCAAGGCCCAAGGAGCTTGTTTTGGGCCTCTCACCTATTCAATAGGTCAAAGTTATAACTTCATTTCCCCGCATTCTAAGAAGTATATGAGTATATCTAAGTGAATTTCATATTATGATGTTCATATTGAACGGGGAAGTTCAAAAGGACAATTGACCTCATGTAATAAGCTTGATGTACAATGCATACTATCAATCAAAGTTAAAACTTATGAAAAAGTACAAAAATTGCTTGGGCCTCGAGGGGTTGGTAAGGTGGGTTATCCGGATGCGCTACTAACCTAAAGCTACCATGAGCATTGTATGTAAATCTCCAAAACCAATATCAGTACCTATATGGAAGAAACAATTTTAGAACAAATCTACCAAAAAGAAATTTGACCCTCTACAACTTTTGCATAAATGACCCAAAATGCTACATTTTTTGGTGCATTGGAACCTCCTTTCACTTACGAACAAGAAAATCAATGGAATTTTGACCATTCTAACAGAAGTAAGTAGGCACAATAGCCAAAAAGTGGCAGCTAGGGGGTACCTACCTTAAGGTAACTACACCTAAAATCACACGCTTCCTAAAATCATACACTACAAATTTTTGCCTAAAATGTACTCCCATTGTTCATGAGAAGCTATGATTGTTTTTTAGGTACACTTGTTTTCAACACTTTGAAAATTAATAGTTTATTCATATGGTGTCCAAAAAATGCATTCTAAGAGAATCTATAATCCCCTCTTCACTACCTACAGGACTCCACAAAAAGTTTTCCAATAGAGTAATGGAAACATTGCTTAACCCTTGAGCGACGAAACGGACAATTATTGTCCGATGAATGACAAGGAATTCTCCTCTATAGGACAAAATTGTTACTATTCATCCTCAGAATTAGGGATGGAAAGGAGAGATCTTCTACAATAGTTTGACTCCCAATGAGTATTTTTTATTTTTTTTAAAGTGGATGCCATATCACACGGTTCCAAAATGGCTGATTTCCACGGTCACCCAGCGTTCAAGGGTTAATAATGATTGAATTGCTTCTTTGTGCCCTTTCAGGTGTAGTTACTACAGTTGCTATCATATTGTTCCAACTGCTCATTCCAGCACATGTGCGGCACAGGAATGGTGGTTCCATTGCCACTGACTAGAAATCCAACAAGAAAATCCATTGCACAATAAATAATGCACTGCTACCAATTGTCATACTTTGGGAGGCACTTGAATATGATGGGAATCATACCACTCCTGACATTGGCTTTTGGGGCCTCCAACCAGCAGCTCCCCCAAAAGTCAGATTTCTTGCACATATGGTAACGAACTTTCAGCGTACCTGAGAATTCTAAGGTAGACAAGCCCATTACCACCCTGATTCACAATAAGAATATCTTGGGGCCAACTCCAAGAGGGGCACATGTTTTTCAGAGGTGTGCACATATTTCATGAATCAAACCCAAGTGGAATCATAATTTTTTTATTAAATTTGTAATTTCTATGAATTTTGAAAGTGGTATGCGGTCTGCCCTAAAATTACCCTTGTTGCCATTAACCCCAAAAGGACCACGTGTATGTTCAATGTACGGAAGGAATCTCGGGTAGGTTCTTACGAAGTCATTTTGGGCAATCATGTCTCCCTAAAAAAACCATGGTCCTTTAGAGGTTAATGCACTAAAATTGTTAGAAAAAATGACAGATTTGGATAAATGTTGTGGTGGAATTGGGGACCAAAATAGAATGGGTTGGTCTACCTTATCTCCAATAGAAATCCCAGAAAAACTATGTACTCTGACAGATTTTTGGGTAGTGGAAATTAATTGTAGGCATGGTTGTAATCAAGTAGTCAGCCAAGAATTATTAGACTCAAGGATGAATAGGTGCATTAATTGGATACTTTTAAACCTCACCAACATTGAAGAGCTAAAATCTAGTGTTATCTACATTGACTTATCTTCTTGTATTAGTGGTATACATTAAAAGCAATGCCTTGGCATCTATTGATGCTTATAAGGAAATCTGCTCTTAAAGTGACCATTTAAGCCTACCTAACTCATCAATGATTGTAATAAATATTTGAAGGAACATGCCAATTAGTCCTTGATAGGGGAAGCATTTAGAACAAGGTCGCTTTTAGAACAAACTACTTTACATGTGAAAGATGAATTGGTTCACAAATGCCCAAATCCATTACAGATTGCAATCCAATTTGGATTCCAAGTACAGGAACTAATTTTGTTCTCTTGCATGCTAACGTGATAGAAATTATATAAAATGTGGAATTGGGGTTCAAAAGGTTGGAGTTGAGTTGAAAAGTCATCTTTTCATGAATTCAATGAACATGACCTTGCGGATTCTACAAATGGAAAATGGTTCATTGATTATTCTCCCAAGGAAATTACTCTTGAATTTTTAGAAAACTACTATATGTGAGTTAAAAGATAGAGTTCATTTAACCCCTAAGTGCCCCAACGCCCCAAATCTGGCCTCCTACTATAAGAAGTTTGACCATTATAATATCCTAGGTTGTACGGTTAAAATTTCTATAAGTTTCCAAGATGCCCTCTCTACTTCTCTTGCAATCTCAACGGTCATGTCTCTTTGATCTTATTCTTTATTCCATAGGATCAACTTAAGTGGCTATTTGTAGCTTGTTTTTGGAATTAGCATTGGGCGCTCAAGTGTTAATTCAAAGGGGGGAAATTTTATATAATATCTAGGGCTACTATAGGATGCATGAAATTCCACATAAGCTAATATACATAAATTAGGCTTCAAAAAACATCATATAGTAGGAATTTTTATTAATAAGTTAGTCTTAAGAGATAGGGGCCATTCAAATTTTTTATAGTATTATGAATATAGATAAGGAAAAATAATTTCATGTGGATGATAAAATGGACACAATCAAGAAATCTACAATGGGGTGGTTGATTGAAATTGTGCCATGGTACTCATAGAGTATATATCAAAAAAATTAAGTACAAATGTAAGAAATTGACCACAAATGGCAAAAATTGTCACATTGTAGAAATATAGAGGTTTACCTTAGTAGATTCAATGACTTGAAAACTATACAATATGAGTACAGAGTTTATAGTCTATGTAACTTCAATCTTTGAAGCCATATGTGTTAAACCTACTCATATTGAATGGGATGTTCATGAACTGGTTTTAATGGGGATTATGAAGTGTTCGATGGTAAATTTGTTATTAAAAATTGTCACCTGGTCAATGGAATTTGAATTGAATTGATTGTTGTCGTTTTTATGGTGTATCCCCTATATATGCATGTAGTAGAGGTAAGGAGAAATTTGTAAAGAAAGGCGACAATGGAAAAAATTTGAACACTTCAATTTTATATGTAAAATAGCCTCACTTAAAAAACCAAATGAATGAATTTACAAAAAAAATGGGATATTGAAAATACACCCTTGTAGCTTTTTATGTAAAATATATGGTCATCTTAAATGCAATAATGAAGGTAAGTAGTCCCAAATAAAATACCCTTTTAACTCAGGTGCATACTTTAAATTACAAGGAGTGTATTAGCATCCAAAAGGGTAGAAATAGTCTCCCTAGACTAGAGTTCACAATGGAAAGCTATATGATTTTGCTTTGACCACCTAATATGTGTCTTTCCTTTTCCAAAAATAATTTGCCCAAAATACATCTAAAATATTCCTCAGTTTTGCAAAAAATGGTCAATAATGTTTGAGGTTGAAAATCAAGTAGATGTAATGATGAATGTTCTTAGATCTTGCATTTTTTTAGGCATCCCTATACTCAAGATGTTTCTTTCTAGTGGATTGATTATTTAATAAAAGACAACCATTCTACATACATGTTGCTCTACCTTTGTGTAGAAGCTATTGTTGAGACTTGTTTGAATGACATTCATTAATCCCTTAGCACCTGAGTCCTTTCTTGAATTTTTGCTTGTTTTTGCTTATATCTTTATAAATATATATTATTTACCTAAATTTCATCAAATTCATGACACAAAAGTTCTTTTTTAAAAGTCAAGCATTGATTGGGATGAATGAGAAGTTATATTGTAAAAAAAATCCTTCGAATATCTTTGTTCATCTTTTAGATTTTGGAAGTCAAAGCACTAAGGGGTTAACCTCAATCTCTATATATTGAAGTAACTAGGAGCTAATGAAGTAGGCCATGAGTTTTATTTTGTTTAGCAACAATGTAATTGAAATCGATCGAATAAAGTGTAGATGTGACAAGGTTATGGAGCAATGATATAAGAAAAACAGTATAAATAGTACTCCCTCCATCCCAAAATGATTTTCCTAAACTTGAATCTTTGCATGGGCTTGAATCTTTGTTTGCTTCATTCATTCCCCAAATAGTCATTCTCAAAACTATCACTAGCCCCTTCCTCTCACATCACAATGTGCAACTAGGAGATCATTTGGAGATGGAGAGAATAATAAATTGTGAGTGGAAGAAGAATCTCACTTTTGCAATCATTGAAGTAGTGAAAGGGGGGTGAATTAAAGGTATTTTCTAAGAGACTCTAGAATCCCCTTTTAACTACCAACATGATTCAACAAAAACATTTACAATTCGATAATTGGAACCATGTTCAAAAAATTATCCAAATGCATTTAAGTGTTGTTACCTCAAATAGATGCAACAAATTGCATAAATGGATTAGTTGATAAGAAAAACTTGTAACTATTCACGCAAGTACATACAACATTATATACAATCCTTAGATGGATTGGATGTAAAATGAGAATCTTAATCCTAAAATGACATGTTGATCACTGTCAAGATCACCCTTTTTGGTACCATATGAATAATTTGTTTACAAAAACAAAAACCTCATTGGAGGTCAAAGTATTGTGCAAGACCTTTCCTTTTTGCACAAAATTCCAAGGACGAACATTTGTAATTCTATTTTAAATAGAAAGATACTCTATCAATCATCAACTGATTTTTGACCACAACATCTTTCTAGGATTAAAGGCTAGAATACTACTTTGGAAAGGCAAAAATATATAGAATAAAATCATTGCATTATTGTCAATTAACCCCTGAAGTTCCAAGAGTACCTTGAAGGGACACTTAAAAGTTTATGCAAGTCCCTATGGTCTCAATTTTTTAGCATGATTTTTCAAAACTTTTTTATAGGATAAGAAAAATTATTAGTTTTTTGGTGGTATAAATTTTATTTCAATTGCTTCCCAAGAGTACAAAATATGCCATTTAAACCAAGAAACAAGAGAAGAAAGGTAGCAAAACAAAAATTGAAATGAAAATATATATAAATTATTTCTTATAGATTATATTTTTGTCTATGGAAAAAGATTGGATTCATTCCATTGGAAAAAGTGGTGTAAATGTTATGGAACATCTTATTGTAGACAATCTTGGCAAATTTTTGAAAAAATAATGTATTGGATCCATTTTCAAACTCAATTTCCATAATTTCTCAAGAAAAAAGGATTCCGAAGGATTTGGTTTGTTTACTAGAACAATTTCACTATTAGAAGTAGTGTTTTTTCCCCATCTTAGAGCTATTAAAAATTTTATTTTTTCCTTTAGTCTCATATCTACTTTGATTTAGCAATTTTTTAAAGAAAAAAAATTAAGCTAATATTTTTTTGGAATTCTTAAGTTAATTCCTCAATATTAATTTTTTAATTTTTTAATTTTTAGTAGAAAATTCTTAAGTTATGAGGATATAAAGTCTTATATTCTAATCAATTTTTGTGCAAAAATATTATTTTCTTCAATTTGACCCTGATTACAAGTCTAAGAAGGCTAATTAGAAGATAGTCTTTTGTGTATTTGACACACAAGGTGTATGAATTGATGAATGAATCAATTACAAAAGTTGGTATTTATGTTGAGCCAAATCCTTTGACCAATGGCACTTCCAATTTAGATCATTATTAAACTTCCTAAATGTCTCACAAGTTGTTAAATTGCCATGTATTCAACATGTACCATAATTGAACATGATTGATAAGGTCTAGATATTAAAATCACCTCCAAATAAAAGATGTTAGATAACTAAAAGAAACAGATGTTTTAGGTGACAAATTGTAGGTGACTTAGGTGACAAATTAACTTAAGAGTTCAATTAACTCAACAAATTGTAGGTGACAAATTGTAGGTGACCAATGTAACAACCCCTATTTTTATGTCAAAAATAATGTTCAACATAACATGTTGCAACCCAAGTGATTGCTATTTAGTTATATGATGCCTCTTGACATGTGTCTTTGTAACTATAGATAGATGTGGAATATTCCACATCATATCATTCAAGCCTACCACAACAAAGAAAAAATTCCAACAAACAATTCAGAGCTAGTCAAAGTTAGAATTAATGAATCACACCATTTATTGCTCCTTAGTTGTTATTAACCCCAAAAGTTTTTTGAGTATGTTTTCACCAAAAATGCTCCAAAACTGCAATTTCTTACCCAAATACCAAATTTTAGAAAAACATTTTCAATCACATGTAACCATAGGATCTTAGAATACACTGGTTGAAGTGGTTGGTAAAGATGTGCCAAACATTTCAGAAATTTCCAAGATAACATTTGAATTGACAAAAATCCTTTTTTTGGCCCAACAAAAAACTAGGTAGCTACACTTTAGAAGGTCATATATGTATGAAAAATGGCCAAAATGATGGTACTTCTTCAAATTCATTCTTCAAGGTAAGTTGTCTACAAGCTCGAAAAATTTCACATCATTTGGAATTGTACAACATATAGGAAAAAAATAGTAAGTAGAAAGAAGTAGAAAATGAATTAAAATACTCCGTACTAAATTGTTCAAAATTTAGTTTTGGAATTGGAAAATGCCAATCCCATTGGTTGTAATGTTGTAATAAGCAATCTATATCCTAATTAAAACTTCTCATAACTTGCATCTCATTGATTAGGATGGAATGATTCAAAGCTTTCCACATATATATAAATCTAGAAAACCAATTTCAAATTTTTACTTTCTTAAAAGGTGTTTTACTAAGAATTTTTTTGAGTTGCTAGGGTTGCCCACCTTTCAATGAAAATGACACATCATATAATATATTTTTATCCATGAAGTCAAAAGTTATAAAAATTTTCAAGCCTTAAAGCTACTCCTCGGGCACATGTTGTGTGAAAATTTCAAGGAAAAAATAAATAAATTTTGTTCATTGTGAGTTGCCTAAAATCACTATATTGCCAAGAAACACAGTTTAGGACTTTGGTGGTTAAGGGACCCAACCCAACCAAGTGTTACAATTTCATTGTTCATAAATATCTCATGTGTGAGGTACTGTTTTGAAATGGTACCTCCTATATAGATTTTTCTAGAATGGCTGAACTTTTGTGGATGACACTTCAAGAGAGCCAACGACAACCTCTCTTCAAGCTACTGAATGTTATATATCTTTCTTTCAATACTGGTACTTCAGATTCATTCAAAATTCCAAGCGTTTCACAAAAAGAGGCATCAAAAATACCCTATTTCAATTGAAGATAATTACATCGTCTCATGTAAACGACACAGTCTATTTTATTAAATACACAATGCCAACCTCTATTACAACCCGTCACAAAATCCACCACATTCTCATGCTAGAGAAATATCATCCGACGTTCACAATATAAACCTAGAGCACAAAGAGCATTCCTGTGATTTGTCATGCACACGTTTCTCCTACCTCCGCTGCAATATACTGTATATGCGACTGGTATACATATATATGCACACCGAAACTGGCCAAAATTGTAAAATAGGCTTATTGAAAATCCTGCCCTTTCACTTAGAAACGTTTCTACATCCTCATACACAAGTAAAGAACCCTTTCATATAAAATTCCGTGGCGAGCATCCGCATCACAACCACCTCTAACGTCTGCAACAGGCTTCCTCAAGAGTTTCTTACACAAGAAAAATACAGAATAATTATAAGCAGAAAATACTATTACATACCAGCAATTCAGAATGATAATGGATAGTAACACTCTAGGGCAATTGAGACCACTCACGCTTCTCCAACATAGACTCAAATTGAAAAACTATTTCAAGCACTCTAGAGGACTATCAGTAAGTTCGACCGTCACATAAAGCTAGGAAATTTCCTCGACTTTGCAAGCACTGACATGAGTTCAAGATAGTGTCCATAAGAAATTCAAATTCTTCATTGCTCCTCAAGAATGTTAGAAAGACTTACAAGCAGGAGTCATCTTCCAGATTTGGTTTTCCTGCTTCTTCCAAGCGAATGTGATCACAGGAGATCCCTCCTTCACACCTCCCGATTTCTTATCTCCACGAAGAACGTCGAGATTTCTCGTGATCTTCGTCGCCATGCGGACGCAGCGGTAGCCTTGACCCATATCCTCACTCATGGTCCACCACACAGACTCATCACGGCCATTGGCATCGTACTCTGCCAACAAGCACTGCAACCACCACGTCCTCTCCAATTCAGAGACTCAGGCACTTCTATGGATTACACTTGGATCTCTTTGATATAACAACATTCTAGAATATCCTGCGCACTTGCTACACTATCATTAACTTTAGCATTCTTTTTTTGAGACCCTGAAGAGTCGCATTAGGATAGCATTAATAACTAATTCAAGCAAGGTCCTCGTGTCTCCCTCAAAAAACAGGGACCCAACTAATGATTTGTCAATGATCACTTTAAATAGAAACCCACCCCAAGAATATAGAGCAGGGATATCCATCTTGTGATGAGGTGTCACACAAAGCCCTGGGTTTTAAAATGTTATGAGAGGCCTGGATGTCTTGTGAAAAAACGGTACCTGCTTCAGGTCTTCAGAAGGATGTCGCAATGCTTCACCTGTAACCTTGTTGATCAGGGAGAAGGAAGAAGCGCCAGTTTCATCTTTCACTCGGGTGCTCATAGATTCATCTTTGTACCAAACCTGAAAGAATCCAATCATGTTTGAAGCAAAAACGACAATCAATTAGGATCGTAGTTTCACGTGCAGTTAAAGTGGAGGATACTAGAGCCGCTAGGGACCTGATCCCGCGTCTCCTTTACAGACCTCTATGACAAACTTCATCTCCCTTATTGAGACACTTGCTTGACCTTCGACTGGCAAGTCGTGCTCATAACCACTGACATTTTAATGGAAAGAGGTTCATTTACTATCCCTTCGCTTGCGGTCTACAACCTCCCACTTCGAATGATAGCATAAGAAATTCATACGTAGTGATCAGATTTTGATCTTGACAAATTTGGCTCTTGTCCCCAAAGATGTCTCCACAGTTCTAGACATCTCCAAAAATTCCACTCCAACATACATTAAATTGCTGAAAAGTTATGCAATTAGTATCCTATAGATAGAGGGAGCCTCTTTGCAAGGGCTTGAGAGCTGCTCACCTGGTAGTCATCGTTGGGATCAGTGTGCTTCATCACTGGGCCTTGTCCAGGCACAACAGCCAGGCTGAAATTGGGATCCGCCTTCGTATGGAGCCTCACAGGAAGCCCAGGAATCTGCCTTCGGCGAGGAGGCCCGTACTCCTCCCGGCGATGTGGATTTGGAGCTGGATGAGCATACGGTGAGGTCTGGTATGCCGCATCACCATAACTGTGACCTAAATCCACGAAACCAAACACCATATGAGGGGAAACCATAACATTCTTGAGTAGAGTTAGGCCTACACCCTTTCCACTAAAGCACCAGAAACCAACACATCACTGGTCCCAACAGTAGAACACGAAATAGTCCCAACACTCTGCAACTTTAGAACCGTGATGACTCCAGAAGTTTGCTCTCAACTGTTGGAGGTCAACAGAATTGCAGAAGTGTGTCAGAGAGAGCAAATGTTAAAGGATCACTAAACTTTAGAATACCCTGACTCTCTCTTGAACAGCGGATGTGCCCAAGGTGTGAGTGAATGCTATAACAATCCTTCATCGACAGAACAAGAAGAAAGGAGAATTTCAAGCCAATTCTCCAGATTTATTGATGCAACTGTCTGTCTAACCTGATGCATTAGGGCCAGGAGGGTAAGCCCCCGCTGGTGCCCCGTAGGGACCGGGAGAATACTGCGAATTAGGGTTTCGCCTCTCTTCATATCGCTGCTCTTCGTAAGGCCCCCCAGGTCTGTGTCCATAGCCGCCTTCGCCATAGCCGTGGGGACCAGACTGTTCGTAGTCAGGGCGAGAAGGAGGAGGCCGGTGCTCTAGGCTGCTTCCATATGGTCCGCCCTCAGGCTCCTGGTGCCCGTGGTGGTGGTGGTGATGGTGGTGTTCTCCCCGAGGGGATCCATCTCCGCGACCGTAGGGCTCCTCGGGGTAAGGGTTGTAGGGCTCATCCTCACGACGATGCATGATGCTTCACTGCTACGCAATCTCCTGCACAGAGAATCAACTTACTCCGATCATAAGGAGGAGCACAGCGGGGAAGAGAGGTTCGACATCATATGAAAACGAACGAAGGCATGACGGGAGACAGCTGTCTAGGAAAAGGAACACAAAAATCGCTTCGACCTGCGCTCGATCTAACATGTCCTGCACATATGATAGGACCAATTTGCACCGACACCAAGAACGACCACAACGGTGAAGCGGTTCGACAATCATGTGGAAACGAACGTGACATAGCCATCTGGAAAAAGAAAAAAGGAAGATCACTTCGAATTGCGCTCGGTCTGGCGTATGCAATTGGAACAAGGTCGGATACGCAATGATCCCCTACACATCGAACCAATTTGCACCGACCACAACGGAGAAGTGGTTCGACATTCCTGTAGAAACGAACGTGCATAGCCATCTAGAAATAGAAACACGAAGATCGCTTCGAATTGCACTCGATCTAACCACATATTCTGTTAGCAATCGGATACGCAACCTCCTACACACGGAACCACTACTCTAAACCCAATCGCAACGACAAACTGGTTCAATGTGAAAATCATAGCAGACAGAAAGGGCATGGCATGGGGACATAGCCAACAAAAGTAGAATAGCGCTTCGAATAGCGCTCGATCGCTCGATCTAACCATGCCCTTCCGTGCACAATTGGAGTTGCATGCGAATGAGACCAAGACATTGTACACAAACCCATCAAAGCATTCTCTAGTAAACCGATCTAGTAACAGACGACACGAAGATGCCACAACACGCATCCCTGGAATTCTCCAAAGGCCTTGCAAAAGAAACAAACGACTTCTTCCAAACATCGCCAAGAGCAAGAACCTCGATTGACAACACAAACCTGCCGGAATTTCCACAGCCCGAAACCTCGAATCCGACAACAAATTGAGCACCCAAATTCAGACCACAACTACAACTTATGAAACCTTCGAGGCTAATGCAAGAGCATCATCGGATTCGAAAGGTGCTGATTCCTACGGATCAACCCAGCACAAGAATTGCGTACCAGAAAGAAACAAGTGATCAGAAACAATACTCCAAATTAGGCTCACGCGTAATAGTGATACTGTAGAAATGTGATCAATGCAGTCAGATGCCAGAAGCTTAATATAGCGCCTCTGCCCCAAAGACGAAGTCGCCGAAGTCAGTGACGGAAGTCACGGAACTGTGAGTAGGTCTGTCCTAAGTTACAAGTAAATTTTTTGCTCCAGCCATGTCGCTTACAAGAGAAAGACATCAATTTTATACTATTCTTAACTAGGTGTTTCTCTTTGTGTTTCTATTTTGTGTTTCATAGTTTACTAAGCTTTACAATGAAATTTTTTTAGCAAATCCCCAACCCTCTCTTGAATGGATTTCACGAAATGCAGTACAAAAAAAGCCCCAATTTCTTGGAAATGTGCGCGGATTTGCTGCTTGGGTTGTGCAATGAAGGCCGATTTCACAGCAGTGACTGAAAGGAGGTACAGTGGCTATAAGCTTACACATGTCAAGCGTGAGAGGATGTAAAGCAAGATGCTGACCAGCAAAGGTATATCTTCTTCACAGCACATAAGCTTATCTCTGCAGCCTGCACTATCTTATTTACAGTGGCCGGTACAGGAGTCCTATTCACAAGCCTCCTGGTGTCGACACATGTCGCTACTGTGGAGTGCTGACTGGGTCTGTGTCCAGAAGCCGGTACGGCACGACCAGCGGGGTTTTTTGGGAGCAGTACGTTACCTGCCACAAGCCTTCACAGCATTGGTGCAATTCTAGAGGGACGGAGTCTGATAGGCCCAAACCTGTCAAAGAGTGCAAAATTTCGTCCCAAGAGGACGGTGTTGGGTATGCCCATGTGATATGCAAAGGATCACTTTACACTTGGGAGTTGCCGTACACAACTAAGAAAATCCAAAATTTTGACCTATACTTTAAATTTGTTTGTTTGTTTGATTGATTGATATGGTGAGATCTAAGAAACTGTGAGTGTAGGGGACATGTTCTTGATATTGTTGGAAAGCTCTCCACGAGAAGGGGTGTATGGATTTTGTTTTGTGGCATTTGGACCTATAATGTGAAAGTTATGTATTTTTGAATTCTGTTTAAATTAAAAAATTGAATTAAATTATCTTTTAAATTGGAAAAAATGTAACTTTCACACGATAGGTTCAAATGCCACCAAACAAAGTATGTACAGTACACCCCTTTGTGCGTAAAGCTTTCTATTTGTATAAAAATGCAACCTCTTACACTACAAGAAAGCCCTTGCATCTTTAATACCTTAAATGAGGCTTTTTGTTTTGTTTTGTTTGTTATGTTGAGATCTCCGGAACCGTGTGTGTCCTGGTTGTGTTTTTGGTACTGTCGGAAAGCTCTCTACAAGGAGAGGTGCATAGGCTTTGCTTTGTAGCATTTCGACTCACAACTAAAAATATATTGAAATTTGAAGTTTTTATAAATTAAAAAGTTAGAAAATTACTTCTATTTTTATTTTGACTATGGCAATGGCATAGGGCACACTAGTCGTCACTAAATACAATTGAGCATGGTCACTAATATTAAACATAAATTATTTTTATTGGATCTTACTAACGCCTGAAAGGAAATTCTAATGCACTTTAACATACATAATTTGAACATCATATGAGTAAGTTCCATATGAATAAGTTATGAATTTTTAAAGTACTAAATTCCAAGGCACTCTCATGTTTTGATTGTGTAAAACTTTTGTAATCAATATCTAGTTGTTGTTTTTACCTCTTTTTGGTCCAAATGTAGATGCCACAATTTGGGTAGTGTTGATTATGAGTGTACATATCTTATAAAGGAGCACAATTGGAGTTTCATCTTAGAATTGGCTAAAAGTATCACATGGCATGGTGGTTGAAGTCCAAGTAGCGCAAATCATCAAATTTACGGGAGAACTTTGTTTCATGCAATTTTAGCATTAAACCAATCCCCAACACCACCGAAGGTAAGAATTCTTACCATTGTGTGCTACTTTACAGATATGTAAATTGTGTGCCAAACTCAAGGGGTGATTTGACATGGTTGTACTAGCCCTTTATTTTTGTCGCTTTTTTTAAATGAGGGTAAACTTATGAAAAATCCCAATTTAACTAATTCACACAAATGATGAAAATCTGATCTACATATAGTTCAAATGTAAATTTTTGAGTTAAAATGGATCAAAATCATGATTTCAGATCAAATGAAATAAAATAAAATACAGACAAATAAGAGCTACTAGCTAATACATTTTAAATTACAGAGAATGTCCATAATTCGTGGATAAGTCCATAAATAGTTAAATTTGGGTTGAAACATGGCATACAATTTTTTTTGGCAACATAGCAATTTTGGGCAACTAACTATAAACATAATTTTATTTATTCTCTTTGAAATTCTCACACAAACATGTGCCCAAGGTGAGTAGCCTTAAGGCACAACAATAATCATAAATTTTGACTATACAGTTAAGAAGTTATTATTATATGAAATTCAATTATATTAGAGGGCCATTTGAGGTTGGTTCCCCACTTTGGGAACCAACCACTACTGGCAAGAATTCAAAAATATTCAAAAATAAAATTTTTAAATTAAAATATTAGAAATAAAAAAGTAATATTTTCAAAATAGTTGTTTTTTTTAAAAACTATTAAAAATCTATTATTTATTATTATCTATTGTGTCTAAACTCTAGCTACAACGGCTTGATGCAATGGTTGAATTCCCATAGTCTAATGTCACAAGGATTTGCTATTAGGTTTGGAATAGTATAGGGACTTTGCTATAGAAGTGCTTTGTATCTAATCTAAAATACCCTAAAGAATAATGAACCTACCCTCAAAACTCCCTTTTCCCAAAATTTCAATCCTTCAATTTCTACTATGCCCTAGAAACTCCTACACCTAAATTTAATCTAGCATAACTTATGGAGAGTATCTCCAAAAAACTTGAAACTTTGTCACATTTTAGATAAACTATCCAAGTATTTGCATACCAATTTCCATACCAGACATAGATATTGTCCAACTTTGGTGGACCCTAAACTAACATAGTCAACTTTGACATAGTATATCTTTTGGGTAGTCTCTTCGAATGCTTTGAAATTTTGCTATAGATTAGATAAAGTCATCAAATCCTCACATACCAAATTTCACCCTAATCCAAGATATTGTTCAACTTTGGTAAATATTTCCCTACTATGACTTGCTTAGTTGTGCTTTTCTACACCCGATTGTATTTTTGTGCATTGCTCATAGATCCTCTGTTTATAGAATTCAAGATTTTGACACAAGGTAGAGAGTTAGTGAAGAAAGTTACCTTCCAAGTTTCATAGCCATAATACAAAAACTCAATAAGTTGCAAGCTCCTCAAATACACCCTCCTTAGTTGCCTTAGATTTCAAGCACCTCTACTTTGTAGCTTCATAACTCCTTCTTCATACTAGATATAGATTTCAAACTTGGAATCATAGTAGATAAACCTCCAAAACACTTAGATCCAAAATCTTGCCTTGATCCAACACTTCATGAAAACACAATAGAAAACCCTCCAAGGAATGTTTTTTCAATGTAAAATCCAACAACAACACATAGTTTGCACTTCTAAGTATCTCCCACACCTCCCAACCACCAAAAATACAAAAGAGATACAAGGGGCCAACCCTTGCCTCTAAGTAGCCACCACAACTTATTGTAAGATTGCTACCAGTCGACTAACCTAATCCTAACCCCACTAACCCTAGTATCAACTACCAACTAACAAGGTAAACTAGCAACCACTTTCCTAACACTAAACAACTGTCAATACTAAATACTCCTTTCTAACTATCAAAGATGCCAATTTCAAATAATAGACAAGGCACATCACGACATTGAGAACTCGGGGGAACTCATGGCCCTTTAGAATAGCTAAATTACATCTAATGATTGCAGTATCTTTGTGGGAATATAATTTCAATTTCAATTGGTGCGTAGAAGCAGAAGTTGTGCCACCCTAAAGTTCAAAAAGTAATTCCCGGCCCAAGTAGAAAAACAACAACCACACAAGCTTGAAATTTTAAAAATTATTCAAATTCATTTCTTATAGATTATATTTTTGTCTACATAGAATACTTTGGTTCATTCTCTATGAAGTAGTGATGTAAGAATTATGGAGCTTCTTGTTTTGTAGGCAATCCTTGCATCTCTTTGAAAAAATAATATCTTGAACTTGCTATTGAACTCAATTCTCACAATTTTCAAAAAATATGCTCCACATTAAAGATTGATTCTCTAGGCTAGTCAAATCTCATTATTAGAATTGGTCATTTCCATCTTTAAGCTATTAACAATTTTGATTTTCTTTTTGTCTTGTACCTACTTCTTCTTAACAACTTAAAATAATTAAAAATCAAGCTATGGGTTTTAAAAAAAAATCACCCATGACTTTCAACCCCATTCTTCAATATAAAAAATTAGAATTCCAAAATATGTAATGTAAACATTATAAGTTAAAAAATTCAAAATCTTATAATTTTGTCATGCAATGTGCACAAAAACTTGTATTCTTCACTTTAAATGCAAAACATCTATCAATCTCTATATCTTGTAATTTAAACAATTAAAGTTTTTGAGTTTTTTTCCAAACATTCTACACTCGTTTGGTACTAAATCCTATGGTTATATATTCAAAAAAGAGAAAAAAGAGATTAGTTTCAAAACTTTTCTTCTCCATGTAATAGAAATGTTAGTTTTGAATGGTTTTTAATAGAAAAAAGGCCTTGGGACTTTATGGGTCAAATGTCAAGCAAATTGGAGACTTTGAAATTAGAATTGTATCTCTCTATGAATGAAAATATGAAATTTTCCATTCTTTTTAAGTTTGAGCTTTCCTATCGCCATTGTACTTCCTTGGCTGAGAAGCAACTAGGCCTACATTACTATGGGCACTCATGAATCATTTAAGGATTTAACCACATGACCTTCCTTCTCTCCATAGTCCCCCCCCAATTGTACACTAACAAGGACACCAACATACAAGCATGAGAACTTCCAACTCGTGTCCATGCAATTAACATCATTCTCCACTTCAACTCATATGGAAAGAAAAAAGAGTCTAAAAATTACAAGTAATTCAGGATCCCCAATTTGTGCCAATCATTTGCATCAATTTCTTGAATATGGATATCGATACAAGTATCCAATTGGCCTTGAATGTATGTTTTTGATTTGTGACTCTTGCCATTAATGCACATGATTTCATCTTTCAAGTTGAAGAAGGCAATCTTTATATGCAAGATCAACACAAGACAACAAGCTCTAAAAACCCAAACCTTAATTGAGTAGAATGAAATATGATTGAAGAGAGGGTTGAATTCACAAGTCCTACTTTGGTATCAAATTGCCCAATTTATATGTGTAGCATGCATTGCATCACAATTCTACCTACCCAATTGATGATTGCCATGTCAACTTGAAGATCCATTGTATCCCTAAATCCTTTGTGCAATTTGGATATTGTGCAACTTGAAAATGGTGGATCTCTATGGAGAGAGAGAAGCTAAGCAAAGGTGCACAATGTATTATGAAATCACATGAAAACAAGACATGTGTTAAGAGTAACAACATGTTAGATTCGATCATCTTAAAGTCTAGACCTAATAGATTAGTTGCATTTAAATAAACTTAATTTTTATAATTTCTTCACTTACATAAAAGAAGAGCACTTGAAGCAAGCGAGACAAAGAAATTGCTATTTTTGAAGATCTCTTTTGTAGTTAGTATGATCCTAGAAGTTCCTTTTAAATTTAAATTTACTTTTTTGAACTAGAAATTGTATTACTATAAGTTATATTAGCAAGTGTGCCGCCAATTAGGGTTGACAATTATATATATATATATATATATATATATATATATATATATATATATATATATATATATATATATATATATATATTTAAAATTACATAACTAAAGGTGTAAAATAGTCATGAGTATCATTTCTATAAATCTTTAGTCATTTGGAGTTATAATGAAAAATTAAGGAAATAAAAACTTAACACCCTCGTACATGTCACAAGTAGTAGTACAAGTGTTTTTATCAACCAACTATAGCTCCATTAAGATTTTGAATATGTATGAGATTTAATTGAAGACATTTTACATAATTGCATGTCAAGTTTTGAATATGTATGAGAGCATGTGTGAATAATTTTAATCAAAAATTGAGGGATGAAACTTCACTTGCAAAAAGTGTTGAAAAGGAGTTGTACTTGAAATATAATCATTATAATCTTGCAATTGATTGGGCTATTCTATAGGAAACTTCAAGACCAATTAAATGTTGCATGATAGCTCTTTACATAAAATGTATCTTTTTTCCTTTAAATAATCTCTCTCTTTTTGATTTAATCCTCCACGATTATCATGTGGATTGTAGTAAATTTGCACCATACTTCTAACCAAAAAACCTAAACTAATTATACATACCATTCCTCCAACTATTGTTGGAACTATCATACACCATTGATACTTGATTAGTGGTGTCAGTACAATGGTTCCAGCTATTGCAAATGCTATTATCACAAACAACACCGAACATGTCAAGAGGATCGAAGTCACAAAAAGATTTGTACGAAGTTTCTTCACAGTTTTCTCGATAAATAAATGGCTCCTCGGTAGCACACTTTGAGCACCACAAACAACAGTTCCAATAGCACAATAGAAGGAAAGGGCATTGAATACCCAAAATGCACGGAGTGCAATGTTGTGCTCAACATCCACATAATTGAGGTTGGAAGTTGAAGGGCTTGAATATCCTTCTCCTGAATAGGATGTATAATTCAACGGTGGTTGCAACCATGCAGCAAAGGTAACGCTAGCAATGAGAGCTGCACCCACCAGAATGGCATTGGCTGCATCCACATAGACTTGGCGATCTCTGTACAACCTCTCCATGTAGCCTTTGACGGGCTCACATTCCATGAGTGCTTTCTCAATATCCTTGAAGGAGGGTCCCCCTTCAAATGCAATTTGGATAGGAGGTCCACGCTCTTTGTCGCATGCTTCATTCAATCGAATATTATCTTTGAAGGAATCCAAAAGTGCAATCACCAATTTTGTATTGCAGCAAAGAACAGCCACATAGAAGGCAGAGAGGTCGCACAAATCCAAAGCTTTCATATCAAGTGCCTTGTCTTGAGCAAGATATTGCACAATATTTTTCAGGACACCAATCGTGGGAAAAGATCTGGTTGCAAGGTAATGCAGTGGCGTCTTTCCATGAAGGTCCACTGCATTGACATTTCGAAATGGCAGTTTCTTCATGAGCTCGACGTCTCCATGTCGCATTGCCACATGGAGGGGATCTTTATTCTCTTCTCTATCCATTTCCAGAAGTTTTTGCAACATAGGTACATTTTCCAGCTGGTAAGCAAAATCTAAAGGTGTCTGATCCAAGAAATTTTGGGCATTGACATTAGCGCCCTTCTCCAAAAGCATATCCACGATGTGGCTATCCCCACTCGTAACAGCCAAGTGAAGAGGTGTAAATAAAAAGCCGGTCTTATCAGAAATAGTGAGTAAGAAGTACACCGAAGTCCTCTTTCTATCCACGAGCGATCCGCGTATTACTTGATCTGGAACTGAGCTTCTTCTTAAGATGTCCTGAACCATCTTGGGGTCACCCATCAAGACTGCCAACTCCAAGGAACTCATCCTCAACCCCGGCACAAATTTCAGAAGCGATTGGTCGATTTCTAGTTCGCAGCTATCCAAACAAGGATCAACTCGTAATTTCGCCACAATGCTCGCAAACCAAGGATTAGTCTCGAATTTGTTTTCAAATTTAATCTGCTCTCCAGTACAGGTCAAAGCGATTTTCCAATTCTTCTTCAAATTGAGCACTTGTTTCTCGTGTGTCAGTGACCAGGGACCACCATCTCCTCCGCCACTACCGTTGGGGGCTGTCGGCTCTACAGGGCCGGGCCCCGTCGTCGCAACGGAAGTGATCTCCGGATCCTGCAAAGAAAAGGCAGTCGTCACAGCTTCACTCAACAACGGTACAAATCCCAACACACACGACCTAAAATACTATCAGCAGACTTGCATACCACTGGTGTCGGTATAATCAATCTGCTCATTCATGCATGGGCACTTCAGCCCAAAAAACGCACAATCGCAGCTGAAGTGCGACGGGATGTTCATAGTTGCAAGCACACTACTAGGACCCAACCGCTTAGCCAACGGTTTGCAGCAGTGTTTGCTGATAACACCCAGATGTGGTTCCAAAGTTCACATCCAACGTTTCTAGTAAACATTGTCCAATTTAATGATAACCGCTTTGGAGCATGTTTGCTGGAAAACGGTGCAAGTTTGCTCAAGCATGTTCCACAAAAACATGTTTGTTGAGTAAAATTGCTCAAGCATGTACCAAAACTAGGGATGTAGTTCAAATCGTTGCTAAACCCTTCAAATTCCAGTAGTGGCAGTCATTCTTACCTCAATCGCGGGCACCGGATTGGTGACGGCACTGTCTTCCATGTGTTTTGATAAATGCGCCGACTAGAAGATAAAATCAAATAAAGACGCTAGCTCCACAATCCCGTGCACAAGCCGGCCTCAGACCAGCAGCTAAAGCAGAAAAGGGAAGAATCAAACACAACACAGCGCTCGCTGGTGGAAAATATCTGCCGCCCTCACGAACGACACAAACTCGGTCTGCTTGAAGAAAGGAAACAAATGATCATGGATCTAACTTAGGCAGCCCAACTCATCGTCAATCGATTCATCAAGTTTCACTTCAAGAAACCCACGCACATCGACCACACCTTCAGGCTCAGCGTCGCTTCAAGATCTGTGCGTCACGTACTCTGCTCCCTTCAGCAATCTCAAGCAAACCGATCGAGCATGGGCTGCGAAGTACGTGATGAGACGCATCGATCTGAAGATACCAATGAAGTTGTGAGGCAATCCAACCAGGCTGCGAGAATTTAACAACGAGGGGCCGGGATCAATTACAGCGCACACTCAATTATCGGTAGACTGGCTCGACTACACAGTGAGTGCAGTACAGTGCAACGCGTTCATTACTAAAAAGTAGTGCAAAAGCTTAGTACTGCTAGGTGGAATCTACGAAGCTTTTCCAGTTGCAATGTGTCCTTACTGCACATGCTAACATGCAATGAACAGGATTTGACAGGCCTACCAGAAATCCTGTATCAGGGTTGCCACATTCTGTATCGTGGTCCGTAACTTATATCCGTGTTTATTGATATTGCATAACCAAGCTGGACAACTACTACGAGTTGGACTAATAGTTTGTCCGTTTGTACCAGTTTTGAATAAATTACAGTATTGGATTTGACTGTCCATGCGGGATGCTTGACTGTCGCCTTGCAGCCATTCGAGGAGAAAGATTGTGTTGGTAACCTAGCAACGCAGATTCCGAGGAAAGCTTAACCTAACTTACTCTAGGGTTATTCTTATTATTACAAGGATACAGACAGTTCATTTGTGTTCAGAAAAAGGGGGCTGGGGGTCTACAGAGTACAGACAGTGAGTCCTCCAGCAAGCACGTGAAGCACTTGTTTCTTTTACTGTATATCGAACTTAATGGATGGAAGTGTTCCAAACTCGGTAGAAATTGCCGAAATCTTCAATGCGATGGCGAGGTGCATTAAGCTTACAGCATTATTCTGCTTGAGAGAGCTGGAGCATTCATGAAAGATGAAGTCTGTGGTAAGGTAGACAAACCCATTACCACCCCTTGACCTAATACCACCCAAATGTAGGGTCCTCATTGATTCTATGACAAGAATTTATGACAGTAGTACATGCCTTAACTCACATTAACTTCACAATAAGACATGTACTATAGTTTTACATTCTCACTCTAGAATCAATGAGGACCCTACATTTGGGTGGTATTGGGCCTATGGGTGGTATTGGGTAAAGCTACCTTAATGATCTGTTTCAAGTCCTCTCCATTTGATTTGTTGAAGTAAACCCATTTTGTCCACTTCAAGTAAAATGAATGCATATAGTGTTAAGGTAGAACAACCCATTGTGGTCAGAAGAGCCCATAGTGGACACCTAGGGAATGGCCCCATTGTGGGGGGTTTTCAGAACCCATCATGGGTTTCATTGGTAAATGAGATTTAAGCCACAATCAATGTCTTACCTGACAATAATGGAACTATTAGTGACTGCATTAGGAACTTCTAACTTTTCAGTGTAATTTGATTGTAGGAAGTGACTTCTTTAGGCCTTCCATGTTAGAAATTATTGTGACTGCTTTAGGTGTGTAAGATGAGCATCATGGATATAGATTTTGTTGCTTCTGGGGTAGTCTACAGACTCTTTTGTGCTGTGATGGGCTGAATACTTCAAAAATTCATAGCAAATTCATACTTTGTCAAAAAAATTATAATTTCCTATGCTCTCAATGTTTCTCACACTTGTCTTAATGTGGAAAAAAATTATAAAATTTCAACAATGGCATGAGTACAAACTCATTCTGACCACAATGGTCTGTTTTACCTTATTCAAAAATTTCAGTTGCAAACTTGCATACTGCATGTTCTACAAGCAATCAAGTTCCTACCTTATTTCAAATTATCCTATACCCTTTGAGGATTGATGAAGAACAATGGACTTCACTACAAGGACCTTTCCACGTGTACTTTTTACAACCTATCAATGAAGGGCTTCCTTCTGATTTCACCATATAAAATTATTTGAATATTTGGTGATGTATGATATATGACTTAAGATTTATAAAGTTATAAACATTGTGTGACTTTAATTTCACTTGACTTCTACTATTGTAGCCATTGATTTCCAAGAATATTTGACACTTTCTTTAGAATTTTTTTCTATCTAATGTACTCATTATCTATACTACATTTGTGATAATAGGTGTTAAAAAGTCTACCAATGTTTGTGTGTCTTTTCATTCATTTTGCATTAGGTCTTTTGCGATTTAACCCCTGTGCATCAAAGGGGACATTTTTCTTATACTTAAGTTCTAGATTCTTGGAAATCCATATTGATCAAACCTTGTGATCTTGAAATTAGTACTGTGGATATTCTTGGAAAATGTTGATTTGCACGCATCATTGAGTTGGTTGCAAATTAGAATAGTGAAAATTTCCATAATCGAATACTATTGAAGTTATTTCATCTATTCCAAAAAGTGTAGGAAAGTTACTCACTCAGTGGATGAAATTCAACTATTGTAAAGGGCCAGTTTAGGCCAGTTCCCTATGCCACTATTGGCTAGAATAAAAAAATTCATAAAAAATGATGAAAAATGATTTTATTATTATTATTATCTAACGTGGCTGTTGCTTGGCCACATCAACTTGTTTTTGTGGCCAACTTCCCATAGTCCAAGAACTCAGGGAAAGTCATGGCTCGTTACAATAGCTAAATTTCATCTAATGTGTAAAATATGTAAGTTTCACTGTTTAGTGGATAGCTTGGGTAGCTCAAAAAAATTCTTTGAAAATCACTTTTTCTTAAAATAAAAATTTGAAATTGATTTTATAGATTCACATATACGTGGAAAGCTTTGAAGCATTCCATTTTGATGAATGGGATGAAAGTTATGAGGAGTTTTAGTTTGCAAGTAGTTATGGAATCTCTACTCCAAGGTAATCTTTGAATTCCTTTATTGAACTCAATTTTCAATATTTAAAAAATAAATAAAAACATTGGATGTAGATTGTTTATACAACATGAAAACCATTGGGTTGGACTTTTTCAATTCCATAACAAAATTCTTAACAATTTAGTATTTTAAATCATACTCTACTTCTTTCTACTTACTATTTTTTTCAAGCATGAATATGAACTATTTCTAGTTTGAAATTTTTTATAGCTATTTCCAATTTATTTCTTGAACATATTATGGAGAGTAATAGGTTGTAGGATCTATACATTTTTGTGTTAAAATTTTGAAAGATGGAATCTAACCATTTAGAAAGAGTCAAAAATACTTCTTTTTGAAATTCCAATGACTTCATCTTGCAATTGGTATGATTTCTTATTTTGAAAGTTTAGGAGGATGTATTCTAACCATTTAACTAGAGGATCTTGTAGTTCGATTTGTTAATGCATAAATATAGATGAAGATTTTAGCCTTGCTTTAGGTTTAAGTACTTTGAAGCAGTTTTGGGCCAAAGATCAAAAACCTTTAGGGGTTAATTAAATTGAATTCACTTCGAAGGATCTCAAGAAGGACTATCCCAATCTCTAAGGGAGAATAGTTTAGGCTAATTAACAATGTTACATTCAAAATCATTTGATTAGAGCAACTTGATTCCTAATTGGTTCATATAATGGAAATAATGTAGAGTTCAATTTGGAGAAGTAAGAACATTTCCAATAGTCCAATCTTTTAGTGGTTAGATCTCTTAATTATGGTAAATTAATGCTATATAAGGCTTTGGGCTTTAGAGAGGATGAGAGTTTTACAATTGCCACAATACTTAGTTAAAAATTTGTAGAGTCTACTTTTAGAAAAGGGTCACAGTTAGCTTATAAAATATCTTTTTAAAGAACTAAGGTACAAAGCATTGTTTAGGACAACTATTTAAATAGAATACTTAGCTATCATAGATTTTGATATTCTTATTTAATGTAAATGCAAAGAAAATGAAGATTGTTAGGTATAATCCGAAATAGAAAAAGAGGGTCATTTTTTTGAGTTGTAACATCATTGTTGAATGTCAATGGTGGAAAGTAAAAACATAATTGCAAAAAATATATTTAACTAATTATTATGGATTTTTTCAGATATACTTTATATTACAACCATAATAATTTCAATCTAACAACAATTTATTTGACAACCAATAAATTATTTAAGATTTCCAAAAATATCTTATACTTTTGATCCAATCAAATTCCATTCATACATTTTTCAAATTTTAAATAATTTAATATATATATATATATATATATATATATATTAAGGTCAAATTTTAATAATTTTCTTGAGTGCTAGTCTTATATACGGTAATGCACAAAGAGATGTCACAATAATGACTACAAGTCTAGCTAATATTGTGGTTTTGAAAAATATATTTTAGCTCTTGTAGGAAAGGTTTTCAAAATCAAGTCTCCAAGGCCACACAAACTTTGAGATGCATCAACTTTTGAACCAAGTGATTGCATTTTGCTTCAAATTTTGGTATAAATTTTGGTATAAATCAATGTACTAGCAAGTGAAGTAATTTCTTGATGCTAATTTAACTTCTTTTAACTTCTTCTTACCTCTTTGTTGCATGAAACCCAAAACTTTCAGACACACTTCTTCACCATCAAAAGCTGTCTGATTCTAATCCTAATTCTCTCCACATCCTTTTACCAAAAACACATCAACCCAAGTATTCAAGTTCGGTCTCATTCAAAGTCTAACCTCACAAACATCCACACTCCATTTCTGTGTCTCACGTCAAGACTTCAAGGATGAGCCCATCTAATACACAACCTCCCTCAAAGTTTATCTGATTCCAAAGTATCCTCATAAAACATATCACAAATATACAGTATCACTCCAAGAATCGAAGCACGCTCCCATAGCTTATGGGTATAATGAGGTGAAGCAGGTGCATAGAATCATGCAATTGAATACAGAAATAAAAAAATATATGAACCTTTTATCATGGTCCTAGATCAGTGTCAATGAGAGAAAATCATACGAAGAAATAGCGCATCCTCCCATCGACACTGTCATTTTTAATCACTGGAATGAATAGCAAGCTATTTTAATTAGAGTAACAATTTGTTGCAGAGAAATTGGTAGTCTGTGTTCAGATCTGTAGCCAGCGTTTCACCTTCAAATCAGAAGATCTACAAACCGTCGACACTATCACTCAGGCGTGCCACACCCATCCTCGGCAATGCAGGCTTGAATCACATCCTCTTTCTTAGCAGCTTCAGCATTGTTCTGCTGAATTAGTTGCAAAAACGGATTAGGGTTGTACTCTGGTTCAGGGGTCACTTGAGGCCCTGCGTCTCCATTGGCGGGGGCTGGTGCGATCTCCTCCATCTCCCTCACTGCTTTCTCCTCATGGAGCTCCTCGGAGTCTTCTTGCGTAGACTCCACATTCTCTTCTGTTGGCATAGCATCCTCGGTAACTGCCTCTGGGGTCGCCTCGACGGTGACGCCTGTAGTGGTAATCAAGATGATGAGTGGTGCAATCTGAACATGCATCCTAGTAGGACTTGCTATCTGCTATGTCGGAGACCCAAGGTAGAAATCAAAGTGAACTCTTGCAACGAGAAAATGAAACGATGAAGAATGCACATTTCTATAAAGGAAATTTGGAATTAGTTGTGCGCTTCGGAAGAGAGCGGCTTCCTCTTTTTTGTTAACTACGGGGGGACAAAACACAAGTCTATGTCCTTAAAATGCTGCGCAACATTCACCTTGATTAGCACTTTCAAATTCCCGAATAAACATTTAATTCCTCGGTAACACAGATACCTACATGCTCTCAACCTTTACAAAAACGGCCATATCCATAAATCAACAACTTGAACCTGCTTTCAACTCCATGCATCCTTATTTGCACCAGGAATGTGACTATGTAACTAAGCAACTGTGACCATTACACTGCCTTCTACAGTTTCAAGAACACTAAAGTTGTAGATCCCCTGCCTAAATAAGAAACGTGCATCCTAATAGGCTTAGGTACGTGCAACCTTAAAGAAGTGGATCAACACCATTGACAAACGGTACTTAAAGAAGAACAAAGGGCAACGCGCATTATACCTTCCGTTGCAACCACGTCGTCTCCAAGCACCGGAGTAAGCTGAGAGTCCGTCAGACCCTTACGGCCCTGGAAAGAAACACCGTTGCCATGGGGGAACTTGTCGTGGAACGCAGCATACGTTAACAACAACGCGGCAAGGCCACACAGAACAACATGCTTGGCGCCGACAGTAAACCCCATTGTTAAGAGATCGATCTCACGACATCAACTACAAGAGTAACAAGAGATTCACGAATCAGACTCTGATAAAAAACAAAAAACAATAAGCATTTCCAGATCAAAATGTGAAGCAACCTGGTTTCCTCGCTCCAAAGCAAGCACACAACATACCTGCCGATCGCTCACTACCCAATTGAGATCTTGAGCTTCCTCCTTGAAATGCAATCTTCAAAGCCGGCCACCAAACTCGCCTGATCCCCATACCGACGACGAGTGGCTTCCAACTCGGTAGTGCTGTTCCGGGATTTCGGCTCGGCGCTCGCTATTCCTGGATTGTAATAAATGAAAATTTCAACTTGCATTGACAACACACAACTGCACAAGCACAGAATCGTTACAGCAAAGATGGAGAATCGCCCTCGTCTACAGTGCGAGACGTGCTTGGGAGAATCACGACGGTCAAGAGGAAGAACGAAACAGGAATGGTGACGAACGAAAAATGAACAGAACTGAACGAAACCGACTAAGTAACGACGACATATCTGAACAGAATTGAACGAAAAGTGAACGAAGTGGGAACGAAAAGTTGGCGGGGGTGGTTTGGCTGAGACCGTGATTGTGCGCGGGTGGCCCGTTCTGAGCCAGGGAGCACAAACCCTACGGAAGGGCCATTCCTTACCCCTTTTCGGTTCCTGCAAGGAGCGTTGTATTGCGTCGGAGCAGGAGCTTTGCGGTCGCGGCCACCATGGTACGTCGTTGTTGCTCCTCTTTTCTGTGCGCCTTTTGTATTCTTGTAAACATTTGCATCACTACGTGTGTGATGCGGCTTTGTTTGGAGGTGAATTGGGAGAGTTAGGGTTAGGGTTGAGGGGTTTTGAGTTTGCGGTTTCCTCTCCGTGGGAATTTGTATCCCGATTCGTGAGGATGCTTATGGCTTGGATTGCGGTGGAGTAGGTGAACGTTCCGAAGACCAAGAAGTCCTTCTGTCCTGGGAAGGCATGCAAGAAGCACACCCTTCACAAGGTGACGCAGTACAAGAAGGGAAAGGATAGCTTGTACGCCCAAGGTATTTGTCGAGACCTAATCGTTTGTCACTTTTTAGTTGAAGTTTATTTATGTGGAGTGAATAAGAGCCAGTCGCACCGGAAAACGGAGAAGATCGTTTTGTTCCGTTTTATTGTAATCATGAATTTATGTCTTCTTAATGTTTCTCAATATTTGTATGCTCATGTGCAGCTTAAGAAAATAGTCTTTAATACTCGAATCGTAATCGCACTTTAAAAGATGGAATGAAATAGAGATTTTGTGTTCTGGTAACCATGATAAGAGCTTTAATGGGTGTGTAGAGGGTTTGGTGGTGTTCGCTCACTTGAATCTCTGTAACTGGTGAAATTGGTTCCACTCGTCGTGCTCTCCGTAAAATTAGCAAATCGCTGGCGTGAATGCGAATCTGCATTTTGATTGCTATGCTCGTCAATTTTGAGTGGGGAGTGATATGCGGTAAGCTTGTTCAGTTTTAGAGTGTGTTCGAAATGCTGAGTGCTGAAATATTATGATAGCTGTAAAATTATTATTTTTCAAATGTTGCAGGAAAGAGGCGTTATGACAGGAAGCAGTCAGGTTATGGTGGTCAGACCAAGCCCGTCTTTCACAAGAAGGTTAGCTGAGTCTTCTTTTGTTCTACTTCTGAGCGTGATCCGTCGCACATGTATCCTGTCTTGGAAGCTATTTAGATGTTTTGATAGTACAATTGATGATTGAAACGCAAGCTCCAGTTTCTTCTTAATTAGTCAGTGCCTTGGGCTTGACCTAGACTTGAGCAATATGTTGCTGGGGCTGTATGTGCGCAGGCTAAGACCACGAAGAAGATTGTGTTGAGGCTGCAATGCCAATCTTGCAAGCATGTGACACAACACCCCATCAAGGTAACCTTTTCTTTCAATTTTATTATCTATTCTCAGATTGCTATCCTTGGCTTTTGGAGGAGGTTGGGTAGAGTATTGCTAGTTGTATGATGTCAATTCGCACTTGTTGTGAGCTGCTCGTTTCTACGCAGTTCAGTAATCCATGAGTTCAGTGGTAAGTGTTTCTGTGTCTTCGTAAATGTTTTTTCCGTTCCTTGATTTCGAAGTGACTAAGATGTATTTTTTCCTCTTTTCAGCGTTGCAAGCATTTTGAGATTGGAGGAGACAAGAAGGGCAAGGGTACCCAACTTTTCTAGGCAATACGCATGGTTGACAGAATGTGGAGAGTATAAGCTATAGTTCAGTGTGTACCACATATTTTATAACACGCATCTGAGACTTGGGTTTGAATTTGTGGTGGTCTTCGTTATTGTTGTCTTTAATGCTTTCTGATTCTATGAACTTATGTCTGGGTGGTATATGCTGTTTCTGAACTTCTCTTTTGGGTTGATCATTGTGTGAATGACTGAATCAGTCTTCAGGCCCAGCATTTTCGTTTGGCCTGCCCGCATGCTCACTCTTGGTCACGATACATTATTGCAATCATTTATGAAGAGTACCGGTTGTCATTTTGCCGCTTGGATATCTTTCGTTCATAAAGCATGTTCATTCACCTCTCTGCCCTGAATCTTTGTCTTGAGTGGTTGTTTCATAAAGTATAGATTGGAGACACTGGTAAGTTTGACATTTGGAAGTGATTGAAACTAAATGGAGCAGAGTAAATGGTGTATTTATTTTTGTAAATGCTGGCTAGCTGAAGTGGAGTAGAATAGTAACGAGAAGTATTATTATCTCTGGTGAATTTATGTCAACCGCCCTAATATGATTACAACTCTCATATGTAAGACGCTTACAAAGGCTAAACAATGTTATGCCAGCTGCCCAAATGAGCTCCTCCAGCATTTGAGTGCATTGTGTCCTCTTGTATGAGGCTATTCAGACTTGTGAATTTGGAAGGGATCAAGGTTTTGGGTAGAAATTTTCTTCAACAAACCGAGTGTACGCTGCAGCTGGTGTTGGCTACCTTAACTTAAATGGCTCTGCTTTTTTGAAGGCAGGGTCGTGTGAGCATCGTGTTTGATGATCAAGGAGGTTTGAGGCTTAGGGTTTAAGGTGTACTTGGATTTTATCATTTATAACTGTATAATTACTGTGCATTTCTACATACCATGGAATATGTAGAGACTCAGTATATTTAGTGGTACAACCTTATAGTTCACCCATCTAGCAACTTAATATATTACTTATATTACCTGGGCATCTTCCTACATACCATGGAATATGTAGAGACTTAATTGTGGTGTAGCCTCCTAGCCTTACAACTACCATTGTCCTATGGTGCTCTATCTACTTTCCTTAGAAGCCATGGACTCAATATTTAATCAAATTTATTCCAACAGTACTAACACACCTCTTCCTCTTTGTCTACTGTCGATGGTCCACGAGTGCTGAACTAAACTAATTTTTCTTGTGATGAATTTCCGCTTTTCTTAAGACAGGTTCCAGAGTGAATGAGTGATGGCAGAAGGAGAGGGAACTAGTGAGGATTTAAAACAAGCACTGAAACTGAAGGGGAAAGCCAAGCAACCAACACAAGGACAAGGATACGATGCTTCCGTTTCTCCAGGAAGTTCATCATCTCTTCCGAAATCTCTGTTATCAATTGCTGAATTGACTCCAGGAAGTTCATCACTTCTTCCGAAATCTCGATTACCAATTGCAGAAGTGACTCCAGGACGTTCATCTCTTCGTAAATCTCTACTACCAATTGGTGAATTGACTCCCGGACAAACACTATTCAATTGGGAAATCCAAGGTCTCGTGGTGTGCAAATCCGAAATAAAGTCTTATAAGTTTGGAGATTCTTGCAATTGCGGCATCTACTTCAGTTTTGAGATGCGAGACCAAGCTGGTGGGGAGATTCGTGTGGTCTGTTTCCAAAGTGAGGTGAGCCGGTTCTTTGCGAAGGTGGTGGAGGGGAAAGAGCATGTGTTGACAAGAGGCAAGCTGATGAAACCCAAAGAGAAGTTCAATCGGATGAACAGGAGATGTGAGATAGTTCTGGAATATGATTCAGAGATTCGAGTCCTTGAGGTGGAGGATCATGAAGTTAACAACAACAACAAGAGTTTGCTAGTGGTGAGAGTGATCGAGATGCAGAAGACCTTGGAGTTCTGCGCATCCAAGCTTCGAGACTTGGAAACAGAGATCAAGAAAGCCGGGAAGATTGGGGACCTCGCCGCCGGGACGAGCATCGTGAAAATGGAGGCTCCAGGTGTGGTGGGAGTTGCAGCTGAAAGTCGAGCACAGGCGGAGAAGAAGATTGAATCCCCAGTTATCAGAAAAACAATTGAATTCCCTGTTATCAGAAAAACAAGCAGCAGCACCACTACGAGAGGTGCTGGACTTGGAACACCGGGCAATATAGTGAGGAAGTGAGAAATGGAGAGTCAGAGCAGTTGAAATTTTTTTTTATAATTTGACAAAGTATGAATTTGTTGTGAAGTTTTGAAGTGTGCTGCCTGATTGGGGCCAAAAAGAGTCTTCAAAGTATCCCCAAAATGAACAGAAAGTGTATCCATAAAAGTCATCTTACTCACTTGAAGCAAGTCACAATCAATTTCTTGACATGGCCACAATACGGAAGGCCAAAAAAAGTCACTTCCTTTGATGAAATTACACTAAAAAGGTAGAAGTTCCTATTGCAGTCATGAATCACTCCATCATCATCATTCAAGACATTGATTGTGGTCAATAACTCAACCTGATGTAGCTCAAATCTCATTTATTGAAAAAAAAGTCACTTCTTGCAATGAATTTATACTCAAAAGGTGGAAGGTCCTCTTGCAATCACTAATCACTCCATCACTTATCATTCAAGATATTGATTGTGGCCACTAATTCAACCTCATGTGGCCCAAATCTCATATATTGAAAAGAATCTATCATAGATCATTGGTGATGGGTCATTCCCTAGATGTCTATAATAGGTGATTTTCTTGTCATAGGTTGGTTTACCTTAGATAACTTAGAACATTTGTAAAAAAAATGTGCAATGTATGTGTGCAATAGGCACTAATCACTCCATCACTGTCATCCAAGACATTGATTGTGGCCATTAATTCAACCTAATGTGGCCAAGTCTCATTTATTAGATCATGGATTGATGCAAGACTCTAATGGGTCGTTCCTTAGATGTTTATAATAGGTGATTTGCCTATCATACTAGGAGAATTGTAGTTTGGAAATGTGCACAAGATGGAGGAGTTAGAGGTCTAGTGAAACCATTGTGATGATGAATATTTCCAATCATCGACTTCTCTAAGTATCTAAATGTTAAGTAGGTTAAAAAGATTTATGTATATGTGTTCTCTCTATATAAATAATAATTTTGGTACAAAAGCATTTTTATATAACAAAATCAAAACCAACAATTTCTTCTATTGATTTTTATGCATAATATTCAATTGAAAGCATTCCAAAAAATAATCTTCATAAGCATACTTAAGAAGGATAGAAAGGAATTTATCTTAATAGGAGTGAGGACAAAAAGATCCAATCCTCATTGAGATGCTTTGCAACATAGTCAATACTTCACCAAAATTTACAATCAACTACATATTTTGGAAGATATGAAAGAGAGTCAAAAGTTCTTAACCCTTAAAGTTCCTTGACTATGTTATCACCAAAACCCCTCAAAAACTGCCATTTCTAATACAAGTACCAAATTTTTGAAAAATATAGTTTTTGGACACATGTAACCGTATGATCTTGTAGTAAACTAGATTGAGAATGTGTGGAAAAAATTTCAGAAAATTCCACCGTGTAGATTGCAAGATATTAGCATTTGAAGTGACAAAAATCACTTTTTGAGCCCTGTGAAAAAACGGGCAGCTGTACTTCACAAGGTCACATTTGTATGAAAAAATGTCCAAAATGGTGGTGCTTCTTTGGATCCATTCTTCAAGGCAAGTTGGCTACATGCTTGAAAATTTTCAGATCATTTGGAATTGTGCAACATATAGGAAAAAAATAGTAAGTCGAAAGATGTAGAGAATGATTCAAAATACTAAATTGTTAACAATTTATTATTGAAATTGAAAAATCCCAATCCCAATGGTTGTAATGTTGTAATAAACAATCTACATCTAATGATTTTATTTTTTTCAAAAAATATTGAAAACTGAGTTAAATAACGGTCTTCAAAGTTTATTTTAAAGTAGAGAATCCATACTTGCCCGCAAACTAAAACATCTCATAACTTTTGACTCATTGATCAAAATGGAATGATTCAAATCTTTCTATGCATATATAAATCTAGAAAACCAATTTTAAATTTTTATTTTTGAAAAAAATGATTTTTTCAGATCTGCCCAGACTGCCCAAGTTGAGAAACAAACTACATATTAGGCTATAACTTTTGACTCATATTTCCGAATGCCCTGAAATTTAGTGCACATGAAAGATATTCCTCGTCCACACCTTCAATTAAAGTTTGGGCCAAAAACATGGAAATCTCTAGTCACACGTACGTGCCCAAAAAAGTTATGTTGCCAAAAAACACACCTTGGTCCTTTAGGGGTTAAATTTCGAAGCATATCAAACAAAGAGAAGTAATAGTAAAATGCTTAGAAGTAATAAGTTAAAATCATGGTGAGAAGACTCTAGAAGTTGTTTTAAATCCACCACCAATCTTCTACCAATTTAACCCCTAAAGGACCAAACGGTGTTTTTTGGCAACATAGCGATTTTGGGTAGCTCACTACGAATGAAATTTTTATTTTTTTTCTTTGAAATTTTCACACATGTACTTGAGGAGTAGCTTTAAGACCTAACAATTTTCATAACTTTTGAATACATGGTTAAAAAGTTATTGTATGATATATTGTTTTCATTGCTTGGTGGGGCGCCCAGGCAGCAAAAAAAACTTCTTTAAAAATCACTTTTTTTAAAATAAAAATTTAAAATTTATTTCCCTGATTTATGTATACATGAAAAGATTTGAATCATTCCATTTTGATTTATGAGATGAAAGTTATGAAGAGTTTTAGTTGTGGGTAGTTTGTGGGTAGTAATGGAATCTCTACTCTAAAATAAACTTTGAAGACCTTTATTTAACTCAATTTTTAATACTTTTGAAAAAAAATAAAAAGGTGAGGTGTAGATTGTTTATTAAAACAATTTAACCATTGGGATTGGCATTTTTCAATTCCATAAATAAATTATTAACAATTTAGTATTTTGAATCATTCTCTACTCCTTTCAACTTACTATTTTTTTCCTATATGTTGTACAATTCCAAATGATCTAGAAATTTTTAAGTATGTAGCCAACATGACTTGGAGAATGAATCCAAAGAGTTACAACCATTTTGGACATTTTCTCATATTGATCTGACCTTATGAAGTGCAGCTGCCCGGATTTTCACAAGGCCCAAAAATGGCTTTTTGTCACTTCAAATGCTACCATCTTGCAATCCAGACGGTGGAAATTTCTGAAATTTTTTCCGCATCTTCCCAAAATATCGTACTACAAGATCCTACGGTTACATTTGTCCAAAAATGTATTTTTTCTAAAATTTGGTACTTGTACTAGAGATGACAGTTTTGGAGCGTTTTTGGTGAAAACATAGTCAAATACCTTTAGGGGTTAAGACTAATTTGTTCTCAATTCACTTGATTTGAGGCACTTTCAAGTTTTACAAAGTAGTGTAAAGAGCAAGGGAAAATTGGTTACAAACAAAGAAAAGCAATACCAAAAAAATTTAGAAGTAATAAACTAAGATCAAGGTCAAACGACTTTAGAAGTTGTTTTAAATCTACTACCAATCTACCACTAATTTAATACTAATCCCTTTACAATTTACAAGATGGTATCTTGATTTGAGACACTTTCACGAAGAACAATTACTAGAGGGGTGTTTCCAACCACAAAGTTTGGGATATTTTTTTAGTTTTACTAGCTATTTTCCTTTAAATTCTCATATAGAACCATTTTTTCAATTACTAACTAAGTTTGTTTTTTCCCTATTTTTTTTCCTCTCAATAGAAATTTTATGGATTTTTTCACCAAATTTTTTCCAATATTTTCAAATTGAAACCAATTTTTCCCCTAATTCCACATGCTAACAATGAACTAAGTAAATGCCGGTTCTCCCCAAACATGATCGCTGTCATTGACCCTAAGGTAATCTCAAAGAATTACGCCGTGCACGGGGATAGTAATTGTAGGGGTAAAAGAACGGGTATCAGGACGGGTACAAGGATAGGTATCTTCCTGTCCACAAAGGCCAGATCTCAATAGCGACGGCGGGTATGCCACTTCAGTTATCGTCTTCCTCTCTCTACGGGACCGCGCAGCCATCGCTATTCCGTTTCATGCAACAGTCTCCGTCGTCTTTCCTGAGGCAAAATTCCAAACCCCGTTCCAAACATTGCGGCGATTCCAATTGCGCATCGAGCTGTAGTATTCGGTAATTTCACCATGCACGTCGAGTTCTAGAACTTCGTCGCGAAAAATTCCAATCGCTGCGTTTTCCTTGCCTACAGTGAGTGGGTCAGGCCAGGGTTTTCAATTCGCCCAATTTCCAAAGAGCGCCGAATTTCACCACCCTCTTTCATTTCCTTTACCAGTTATTTGCAATTCATCACAGTGAGAGACTGAAAGTGAGAACCCATGACTAATTCACAATTCTACAGTTCGGGTTCATCGCCGTTTCCGTTTTGTTTCAATTCATCACAGCGAGAGACCGATGGTGAGAGCGCAGGCATGACAAATTCACATTTACATTGCCTTCTCCGTTTATCGTCAGTTCCGATTAGAGGTTTCAGTTTCAGACCGCGCGGTTCTTTAAAGTGCCAAAGAATTGGAATTGACGTTGTTTTAATTGTTTTAATTCTCCACAGCAAGATCGCGGGAGACCCACAGAGAGAAACGGGCGAAAGTGGAGCCCGTGATGAAGGTCGAAGAAGAGGACAAACAAGATGGTGAAAGTGCGTTTGTTTCAATTGTTTCACGCCAACAAGCATTTGGAGATTCAGGTGGTGGTGACGAGAGCGATGACGGTGACGATGATGCTTACTGCGGTTGCCGCTACTCACGCAATCCCATCTTTAATATTTTTCTCAATGCTTCGCAAAATGAGACGCAATACACTGCACCAGCTGAAGTAGTTCCAATTGCTGCTTTGTACCCTGGGTACTACGGAAATTGGGCAATTAGGGGTCGTGTGGTGTACAAAATCGACGTGCGCTCGTATGATAATAGGAACGGGACTGGCACGTACTTCTGGTTCGAGATGAAGGACGATTCTGGTGGCGAAGTTCGTGTGGTTTGTTTCACAAGAGAAGTCGACATGTTTTATGGGAAAGTAGTGGAAGGGATGGAGCTTGTTCTGAGCAGAGGTCGTTTGCAACGACCGAAGGACGATTTTAATCCTGAAGGCAGGAGATGTGAGATTATTTTGCAGTATAATTCTACTATTCAAGCAATTCCTGGCACAACTAGTAGTCCTCAAGGCAAAGCTAATGCTATTCCTCAAGCACCTGAAGGGAAAACTCCTGTCACAGGAATGCAAAGCAATGCAACTCCTCAAGAAGAGGTGGAAAGCAAAAAGCGGCCTGTGGAGAATCCAGTGCAGGATGAAACCCTAGCAATGAAAGCACAAAATGAGCTTCTCCTAAAGAAACTGGCAGTTCTTGAGAAGAATTACGAAGTAGTAAGTAGTCAAGCGCTGGAGTCCAGTACTCAACTGCAGGACTGCAAAGCCCGGCTTGAGGAGCTGGAGACATGGGTAAAAGAAGGGAAAAGGAAGGCACAAGCATCTTAAAGATTGGTTCTTCTAAACTTCACCTAAGCTGTAAATTTGTATATTTGTACAAGTTAGTGAGTGCAAGAAAGTTGATTAAAACGACCAAGCTTTTGAGTATTTCTGATAGGTTTCTCTCGGCAGATTTTCAGGAACTTTGTACAGTATAATTAATTTTGCTCTCGATAGGGAAGATTGTAACACCTCGACTAATGGCAACGATGATCAAAATACCAAATAAATACTCCGTAGTAACCTTTATTGATACAACTCTTTACAGTACCAGGCAACCCGTTTCCAACTTTGCAAGTCTGTCTATTCTTGCATATCGTCAAGACTGTTTCTGCAGGAGGGCTTTGTGGAGTTCACAAGCTCTGACAAGTTCCGCAGTATTGCTGGGTTCGTTTGCAGAGTGGCCAGCGTTGGTTACAAGCTGCGGGCCAATAATTGTAGCTCAGTTTCAACTATCAGCTTTGTCAGAGTTAACTAGGAACACACAAATTAAAAAAATAGAGACAATTGGCATAGAAGTCGTTAATAATCCAACAGGCATTTAGAAGAACTATACCTGACCTCTTTAATCTGAATGCCTGGGGTCCCCCAAAACAACTAGGAAATAATTTGGATGTACGGCTGTCAATGATAGTGTGAAACTCAAGGATAATGCGACAAATGAGTAGAATATTCCAGAATGTTGTTTTAGAGGTCATATTAAGTGGTCTGGTTGCATATACTTACCCTGAAGTCTGCCTCAGGCCATGCCCTGTGAAGATCCCATGCGGACATCATTGGGCAAACCACATCGTAACGTCCCTACACATGGTTCTCCGAGTTAGAGGAAGTGGAACAAATAGGACACCTTAATTTTTGTCGGGTCTTGTTGGCAATTCAATGAGGACTCCAAGTTATATTTGGACAGCATGCGATTAAACTATGAAATTTCAAAGAGTTGGATATAGGTTTGTCCGGAAATGGTTTGAAAATTCTCATGGTCCACAGTCTGAAAACTCACAATTCGTGTTCTGACCATATCATTATCGGGATTCCTTACGGGGTAAGGGTCCCAATTAGATGAAGTTACCTTACAAATCTAAAAACAGGAATAGAAAGAAGAGTCAACGAGGAAAAAAGGGCTTCTAACCTGGACAATCACAGCAGGGATATGTCGAATCTTGTTAACGTTATCTAGGATAAAAGAATCGACAGGAAAGAAACCCTTGTTCCGAAAGTAATGATTTTCAACGCGTGCAAAGGCCTGCATCGCAACCCACAACATATCACATGTTGGTAAATGTTGCAGTAGTCAAATACGGTGACATCACTTCGTTGCCCTGAAGAGAACAATTTCCAACCAGCAATCAGTACTAAAAGAACTAAGAGGGAAAATTTGATGTACCAAAGCGAATTTTTCATCTTCACCACGTTTCAGGGATTCTTCATTCGGCAACAAGTGTGAAGTAGCCATCTCCCAATTGGTCCAAGCCCTGGCTGCAGCAAGCTGAGAAGAATAGCAGATTCAGGGTGCTTGCACGCAATAGCAGCGACAAGTAGTACCACTTTGAACAGGTCCAGTGCACATGAGACAAATAATAAATAAAAGATTCTCTATTCTACCATTTCGTGGACTTCAAAGCAATAGTTTCTGGAAGAAAATTTGCTTGTCATTGCCATGTCATCATTCATAGGATGCCGAAAGCATGACCAAATGAACAATGGCACTTTTTCATCTCTATAGTAGCTCCTTTAATGTGATAGCCACTTGCTCTACTAGACCAATCACATGCTTCCACATCATAGCCTTTCTTCTAGTTTTTGAGTAAACGACAGAGTAAAAACTTAATTGCCAGACTAGAATTATTTCTAAGAATACCAATATAGAGCAAATGAAAGTGACAATCCCAATCTCAAATGACAATCCTGCATATCGTCAAATGATACTTGCAATGCATATCAACCACCGAGACGCACCTAGTTCTTAAACCTCGCACTTCAAAACAGATTAGGTGTCACATGGTTCACAGTTTTCTTCAAATATAAGGATAAACCCATACCTGGACTGATTCATCTGAGCTGTTTAAGCGCTTACTGTAAGCTTCAACAAAGTCGTCACGTTCTTCTACTGGGATATGGTCATGATATGGCTCCCACGCTACAAATCCAATTTCACATGATCAGAAAATACAACTACTAAGCTTTAAGTCAGATTGAGAGAAACGTGCAAGTGCATAACATTTTAACTCTTTATCTATCTACAATAACCCAAGATGTGCATCATAACAAACCTAAAGAGTAATTCTAGTTACAATAAATTCCACATTCACAAGAAGTTGCGAATAAGAAGAGTATACACACTGTACAGGCGAGAGAAGGGACCCATTCCTACCATCAGGATAAATTGCAGATGCACCACCCTGATAGAACCAGTCAATTTCTTTCTTCCTCAACAAAAAAATTCCTCGCAACACGATTCCGATCACCTGAAGACATGCACATCAAAACTTGCAGTAAGAGTCGTGCTGTTACAACAAACATGGATCCTGAAGGAACTTGAATAAGATCTCAGAAGCAAAGTTTAATTCCGCCTCATCAACTACTTCCCACTAACGAAAATCTGAACCACAAAGACTAAATTATAGTGATGAATGCAGAGATGCACCAATTTGGAAAGAAACCAAAAACAAATAAACAGATCTCCATATCATAATCTCTTAAATCTTTCATTGTGATATTAAAATATTTTTAATATTACTCAGTTTGTGATAGATTAATAGATTGTGCATCATCTAATCGCTGAAAGAAGAAAGCAACGCGACGGGTTATGGCAGTCCCACCCTCTCTGGATGTGACTGAGAGTACACCAACGCCAACGTGCTTCCCCAGGATCCCCCAAAGACCTGAAAACATGAAACTAAGTCAACATCAAAATCACACACGGAAGTATTGAAACACTTCAAGGATTCGCATTGACAAAAGTGTATCAATAAAAAGAAAAATGTGCATATAAACACTACAAAAGAACAAGAACTTACCTGCCATTTCTCAATCTTCAGATGTTCACGAAGTTTCTCGATATCATTAACCAGGTCCCAAGTTGTATTGTCCTCCAAGCAAGCATGAGGAGTGCTCTTGCCTGCGCCCCTCTGTTGATCCAAGAACACCTTCAATATGCATCCTCCATGCAATCTCCTCATCCTAACTTTGAATACATCACACAATTGAAAGATAGATACAGAAAAACATTCAACCTGGTCGAATAAGATGATGCGGTAATACTCCGGGTCGAAGAACTGCCGGTTGCCAGCACTGGTGCCACTTCCGGGCCCTCCATGCAAGAAAATGATCGGCTGCAGAGAATCGCGATATATAAGACAATCAATCTTGACCCAACCAATCTTAAAGGGCCAAATCAACTTGAGATTGACAATCAATCTTGGGTTCATTATTGTGAGTGCATCATATGTGTACGTTCTTTTGTTCAATATTCGTTTAGTTTTTGACAGACGCATGCAATGTTCTTCATTCACTCTGTCGATAAAAAATTCGATTCCCTCCGGATTATGTTTTTCACAATATGGTAGATCAAATGGGTCATAATAAACCATGAAATCTCGTTCCTACAGGAATTGACCCTGAAATCATGGTCCTACCTCCTCAAATGCGAATTGTTCAGCAAGGACACTCGAGAGAAGTGATCTTACCTGTCCCTCTGGATTGCCACTTTCTTCCCAGTACAGCGTGTGCAAATCTGATACCGGAAGAGACCCAGTAGTGTAGGGCTCTATTGGAGGATAGATATCTGCCCTAACAGAGGAATTCTTGACACCAAGCTTTTCAAACCGAGCCTCCAAGTCACTGTGGCCATCCTTCAGCGGTCCCATGCTCACAGTCTCTGGAAAACCATTTGTAACACACGAGTTATTAAGAATCAGGTCCAACACCATTTTATGCAGAACACAATCCGTAAACACCTTGATTCGCGACATTTTAGGTTATTCCCCCAGTTTTGATCTAGCAACCAATTTAAAACGAGTCGACGGGTATAAAAGCCTTCATTTGACGTCATTTGAAATCCTAGGCAGTCAACTTCAATCGGTAGCTGCGATCTCAATACTTAAAGTTGTCAGGCGTATTATACCTCATTAAAAGAGCCTTTTCCGTAGGTATCGAACAAAATGACTAACAAACTTGAACTAGAGCAAGAAAAACAACAAAACGCTTGTTGGCTCTCAATGTAATTTACTGAACCTGCTGTCATATTTTCCACGGACCTTCTATTGCTTACTGTGATCTCAATACGTCAAATTCATAAGTTTCCATGGCAGTCAATTAGAAATGCACTTTCAGTAGCTTTCGTAAAAGACATCACTCAAAAAGATTCGCTAAGGGAGAGAAATGCGCACGAATTCTCAATTCTCAATTCTCAATTTTATGCGTACCATCGATTAAATCAACCCTAGTTATCAAGACCTTTCCTACACGCCATTCCGATTCAATCATACGAAACAGTCACATTACAATGATATTTCGACAGAGAACTTCCTAAAAAGCCCAAACTACAGCCAGAGCCAACACGTAAAAGCTCCTCGCTCAACAGAAATTGAATCCACTAACGCAACATCACCGAAGCAAACAACAATCAAACCAGAAACCAAGCATGAAACCGATTTACAACCTCACAGAACTACAACTCTCGATCCAACTACACAATGGCGCAACCACTCCCCTGATCGCCAAAGCTCCCCGAAAACTCTAAATTGCAGGCCAAACACGCATTTGACCAAAACACAAAACCGATTCTCAACCTTACAATACTACAGATCTCAGATTCCACGCTCCGAAAAAAAACCGGTGCAACCACTCCCCTAATGCTCCCAGATAACCTAAATTGCAAGCCAAACACGCATTTGACCAAATCACAAATCCGATTCTCAAACTCATAAAACAACAACTCCCGACCTGACAACATAAGGGCGCAACCAATCCCCTGATTGCGAATGCGCCCCGAAAACCCTAAATGGGAAGCCAAATACGCATTTCTCACTCAAATCAAGCGCGAGAAAAACTGTACACATGGAAAGGATGAAGAGGACAAAGAGGAGAGCAGGTGTTACGAGCACGGGGGGTTCGGAGCGGAGTGACGCGGTGTGTCCACGAGGAAGAGCGATGATCAGTTCAAACTACAGCCAGAATCAGCACGTAACAAAATTGCTCACCCAAAAGAAATCGAATTCACTAACGCAACAACTAACCTCAAAGATTTACTCTACAAGGACAAGAAAATCTGGTGAGCAAATTAACGAAAGCCCCGTATGGCTTGAAAAGTCCAAGAAGCAAGCCACGATCACACCAAAGATCAAATCACACAACCGATTCTCAACCTCACAAAAACTACAAAATCCAAAATTCCACGCTTCAACAACACAACGCCGCAAACCCCCACCCACCCCCTGATCGCGAATGCTCCCCGAAACCCGTAATTGCCAACCCAAATCCGCATTATTCTCACTCAAATCAAGCGCGAGAAAAACTGCAAACATGGAAAGAATGAAGAGGACAAAGAGGATAAGGGGGCGTTACGAGTGCGGGAGGTTCGCAGTGGCGTGACGCGGTGTGTCCACGAGGAAGAAGAGCGATGGTGCGTCGAGACGAAGAGCTTGCGAGTGGGCGTCGCTATGCTTATGGCGGAAGTGGGAGGGGAGATAGGTATGAGAGAGCAGGAATGGGCTGCCATTGGATGAGACCTGTGCAACTTATGACTCGGATTGAGGGTTGCTGCTGCTGCAGGTCTCGCAGTCCGTCGTCGTCGGTGGCTGGCCTGAATTGGTCTGCCGACTCGGACTCTTCCGAATCTTTTCTTGGGCTCCACGTGCAGTTCAGTTACTGTATAGTACTTTAGATTTTTTAGGGCTCAGGCCCCTTGCGGCAGGGCTGCTGGGTCTCATAGACATCTATTTCACAAAATTTCTTGATGGCACTTGAAAGGAGGTTCCAACGCATCAAAGAACGTGACATTTGGATATCATATGCAAAAGTTATGAAGGAACAAAGTATGGTTCTAAAGTAGTTCCTTCTACATAGATGCATACTGTGGGCAACTGGGCATCCCCAAGTGCACCATTGACCCAAAACCATCATCTTCACTCTATGTACATCTCTAAAATCAATTATGTATTTATGTGGAAGAAATGCTTTTAGAACAAAACTTTCCAGTTCCTTCATTATTTTTGTGTATATAATCCAAATATTGCATTGGAACTTCCTTTCACTTGCCAATAAGGAAATATGAAAATTTGAATAGTTCAAAAATAGTAATTTGGCACAATAGCAATCAGTGGCAGTTTTGGAGGTACCCACCTTAATTGATTTTGAGAAATGTACACAAAATGACAATGGTGCTTTAGGATGAGTGGTGCATTTGGATACACCCGCCTTAAATCCTCTTAGGTGAAAACATTCAAAAACATTCATGTATCCATTCTTGATGAGTAAGCTTTTATTGAAAGTGTCTCCTAAAAGTGCTTTTATAGTGTTCCTATATAATTGGTGGATTGCTAATTCTTTAGATTTTGGTATCATGACCAAGCTATGTGATGGTTGTCATGGCTTGCGGAGTTCCACTTTGAAAATTCATAATATTTATATATCTTTAATTTTTCTTTGAAAATTCATGATTTTCAATTGCTAGTATTATGGGAAAAACATATAGAAAAAGGTGACTCCAACTTATGTAGAATTGCTCATTTTGACATTTTTTGGTGTTTTTACCTTATTGTGTAGATTACAAAGCTATTTTGCAAATTTACCCAAGAGAAAAGATTTGCTTGATGACATTTCCACATGTGCAAATTCATCATTGATGACTTTCAATCAATTCTCATGTAATATCACAAAACTTAATTTAAGAAATTCACTAGGAGCAGAGTTTTGGTTTTTCAAATTGAAAGTTTGGCATGCATAATCAGACTGCATAAAAGTGCATAAAAAAGTGTAAGAACTACAGAAGAATTGCAGAAGATTGCATTCGGAAATGTGGCATTTGTATGGGAACAGGGTTTTTTTTTTGGACTAGTGTCCCCTGTGCTGGCTTCACTGCACAGGCCAGATTTTGGAGGGACAGATTCACATTGGTCAGATTCTGACAGATCTGGCGAAATTTCGCCAGAAAAAAAAGCCCATAATGGGAAACAAAAGGGGTGGCAAAACCTTTTGTCCGGACACTGAACAGTACAGTACATCGATTTGTCGACTGCCACATGCTGCAAACAATCAGAAGGCCCCAGAACCACACAGCCATTCAGCACACACAGGCCTCTCATCAAGGACCTAAGCTTCGTGAACATGACAAGTTTACAACCTGAATAAATGCAAGAGAGTTTCACAGAGTGTCGGGAACTAAAGCCATACTCGATTACTCGAAGTAAAACAAAACCGGCAACATTTATTAATGGTGTTCACTACTGTACAACTATGTACTCTGTACTCTGTAGGACATAAAAATGTCGTGGCAACCCCCCTGATTGTAAGTGATGCTACATTGATACCCAATGACGTTAGCTAGCAAGCTGAATAGAAAGGACAAGTTGCATCGAAGATCACAAAACGAGAACCATGCACGGTAGATGCAACATGCGGGAAACTGATAAATATGGCTCACCAGATTAACTCTAATTGTTAGTAACTATAATGTACAGTCACTTACAGTTTCTAGGGTAAAATCAAAAGCAATAGAAGTGATCATAAACTTGAATCAGTCGGAACAGGAGTTAGATTGACAACAGCACGTCATTTGGAACGACGACAACTACATTCCTCGGCGTTGGTGCAGGGCATCAGCTTGCACTGATGGCTGTCTTCAATGAGGGGCAGGAGGTTGTTGGAGAGCACGGGCCTCCTCGACAAGGTTTGAAGTACTTAATTAGGTAGCTGCCGCTATTCCATCGGTCGTAGTCTGATCCGCATCAATCTTCCGTCCCTTGCGAGCCTGTGGTTGCCCATCAGAATGCACATTTGCATCAAGGTCATTGAGGTCAACAGAAGAACTGGACTTCTTGCATATTGAGCATAAATTGTCATGCTCAGCAGTCTCCGATTTAGAATCCCCGTTTGATTCAGACGAGCTTCCACCAGGTGAAATGGGAGGATCGAAGACAGAAGCACCTTCAATAGGCAAGCCGGTGGTATTGAAAGAGGCCGGGTCCTTCTTGGGAGTGAACTTTCTCTTTTTCTTGGCATCCATCTTCTTTGGCATAATATCGAAGAAGAAAATTCCACCATTCCAAACTGAGGCCGCCACCTTCAAGAACTCAAACATGATGTGAAGTCTATAATGCTTGAACAGTGGTACTGTAAGAGCCATAGTAAGAATTGTGAATATGCCTTGCAGTATAGCATACATCGCGACTCGATGGTCATCACCCATCAATCCACTGAGTTTCCACCAGATGTTGTTCGCACGTGATGCCTTGCGAGAAAGTTCCCTACAATTTCAACGACGTCATACGCATTAATTCATTATCAAAAGCAATAAAGTCAACAAAACCAAGTTCGGAAGTGATTTCAATCCAAGGTATATATGGTAGAACCACCCGTACCCAACCTGTAGGATGTAGTTAGGTCCAACCAAGGCTGGAACAAATTTCCAACAGAAACTTGGAATGTTTTTTTTCTCCTTTTCAAAGTTGGGACTAATAAGATCATGACACATGTCCCAAATTAGGAAGTAATGAGCGGGAAAGTAGTTCTTGAATGATTGGAATTGAAAGAGTAGACATTTGCTATGGGCTATGGGTCCTGAGCACTTTTTGGCTCCCAAAATTCTTAGTGATTTTAGTTCAAGGAATAAAATTACCGAAAAATTTGCAATCCCCGTGATTTCTATCTTTCTATACGGCTGAAAATTTATATTGCCATATATTGCTCCAGTGCTCCTGAACATTCGCGGAATCGCTTAAGAGATCGGCTATGGGTGGTTCTACCATAGTCACAATCAGTTTGGAGCCGTCAACACTAGGTATACAGGCATAATCAGAAGGGAGATGAGAAAATAACCTGAATGAAGTCAGAACTTCGGGATCATTCAGTAGTCTCTGACGCCGGAGAACATTCACAACTAGAAGGTAGAGGAACTGCCAAACACAATATGCAATCAGAGGCACAGCAAAGAGCCAGATCCACAGCTGCTTATCACTCTCCAAGAGAGGCCATGCTGGCCAGGGTCCGGTATCGTCCACGGCGTGGGTAGTGAATGTGATTGGATCCCACCACCTTATGATAAAGAAGACAGTTCCTGTATTAATCAAGAAAATTAAAATATCAGCTTTCAGACGGCCACAAGAACCTGAGGCGAAACGTTGTGCCAGAAAAAAAAAATTATCGAACTCCACACGAAATGCGACTGGAAACAATTTACCATACACAATCTATCAGAAAGTAGTTACGCACCTGGAAGCAGATGGATGAGCACACTAACAATCTTGTCAACCGAGCTAAAGACAAGACTACAGCGCCAAACAATAAGTGCCCATGCCAGTGGTCCCTGAAAAGCAAGCCAATTCCTGCTATATGAGCATCAGGCGGCAATATGATACCATCAGAAGACAAAGAGTAAAGAAAGTAGCGAGGAGTAGATAGAAAAGGGTAATGCCCGTCTTAAAACTTGCAAGAGATAGAACACTAACCTCTGAAAAGGAGAAGCATATCAGGAACAGTTTGTCACTCATTGGGAAAAAAAGAAGCATCACCACAAATATGACATTAGCGTAGTAGCAGAAATCCTGCTCACGTAACCAAAAAAAACTTCTCAGTATTGCACAACGGCGCATATCACGAACAAAAATGTGTTTATTATACAAAACACAATGTCAGTACATTAGTACACTCTAGAGGGAAGAGGTAAAAATGTGAACATTCCCGAGGAATAGACGATAAAAAGAACTCGTGGTGTGTCATCACTGGCAACCATCTCAAGAAAGAAGTACTAATTACTCAAGACAGGCCTGGTAAGCACAAGGATGACGCTACCATAAAATAAAATAAAGATCTACACTAGGACAAGTAGCTCCATTGTGATTTTGAAAAAAAATATGTTAAGTAAAATCTGGACCTTCAAGTATAAGGTACCATTTAATATGGTTGCAATATTGCAATATGAGTGAACATTGATGCAATATTCAGAATGAGCTATTAAGAAGCAAAGAATAAGTGTCAAAAGCGAATAATCAGACACAGATAGAAGTCAAATTACCAGGAGGAAATAGTGCCATTTCTTGATGCGATAATACATCCATCTTAGAGGCGCCACGATGAGAAAGAACAGGCAATAAAGTTTTGGGATATCAGCAGGTCCTGCCATCGTAAGCAATCCCTTTCGGTGAGTTTGGACAGAACAACTTCCTCTGTCATAATATACAATCACATCAACTTGTGAATTGAATGGTTTCAAACTTCTACAAACTCAAAAATGCAGCAACATCTAAAATAGCACCATTAAAAATGCGGCGCAAACTTACTTGAGCCCAACAAGTAGCAAAATGTTCCAAAGGAGACAACTCCTATACAATACGTAACCTGCACAAGTAAAGCAACAAAGAAGTAGCTCAAGTAGTGAAACAAAAAGATCAAGTGAACAAAAAACCAGCACAAAATCGATAAACAGCATAAACCACGGAACCGCAAAGATATGGAGCAAGAGCTTGTTACCTTGGTAATAAACTCTTCATGCTCATCTGCACGCTTAGCTAATTCATTTGCTTGCTTAGAAAACATTTCCTTTGTTTTTTTCACCACCTGCAATTCCCATTAATTAGTCATAAAGCAACCAAACGATCCTGATTGTTGGAAGACAAATTAATAGAAATCAGACCCCAAATGATCAGCAACTACTTTTGATTTCCATTTTCTTTGAGAAAAATCCGCACCTTAGGAGGATACTCAGCTCCTCTATCTCTTAAAGGCTTTGTGGTTTTCACGTGACCATCACCGCTGCCTTCGTAAGTCCCATTTAATTCTCCACGGTCCATTCCGTCCTAATGGCTTGACAGTTAAGCCCCTTTAATAAACTGGGTAAAATCAGCGATACGTTCACGCAAACAGTTTCGTTGCTGCCCTCTGCTCTTTCAATCTGATTGGAGGAGGCGTATCAGCAGAACAAAGCCCTGACAAAACACATCATCTAGGAATTGTGAACAGGGTGTACGTGCCTTGGTTAGTAAACACATTCCAGGAAGATGATTCCTACGTGCAGATTCATTCATCGTGCACCACGAGACTTAAACTGCCACGGTAATTCAGGAATTTCTATACCGTGAAGATAGATTCAAGATAATTAATTACAACGCGACAACATCTTACCGCAAATAAACTCAAAAATACGATATGCTAGCATACACCAGCGGGCGTCAAGGCTGGGAAATTGAAGCAGAAGAATGAACTCTGGTTATCACACGCGGCGAGTCAAGAGAGAACCTTGACAGCCCTTTATCGCGTGAGAAAAAGTAGGAGGGAAAAAGGGAGCCGCAAGGATAGAGCTACAAGAACAGATTCTCAAATTCTGAAGATTCTCAAAATGCAGCCCCTCCCCTTCAATTTTTTGAAAACCCAGATTTCCACTATTCATGAAGACTTGTAGGCTAGCCTCACCTGTAGCCTATACCGAAAGTTCAAAAAACTGCTCCAGAATTCAGCTCTGACGCCCGCTACTAGCAATCCTCTAGGACACAAATGGGAGGACCTCTTTTTTCTGGCGAGCGATTCCCTTTGAACTTACTAAAACTCACAACGTCACGTACACCTGTGGACACTTTCATTCACATCCTAGGTCATTCCTTGATTTCTGATATTGCGATCAATTTAAATGCACGAAAAATTTTCATTTCTCTACACCAACTTCCAACCGCTCCGGATTCCTCTCGCGTGCAGTCCTCAGGAGCGTAGATCCTCAACTACAGTACAGTCCTAGTCGAGAATTAAAAGTTCTACGCTCTGAAAAAATCAAACGAACCACAGCAGGATAATCATCTCCCATAACATTGACGCAAACAAAGATCGTCGCCACTGAGAAAGTCAAATTTAAAAAAAAAATTAGCTAACTTAGAACAAAATTCAAATCGTCTCACAACAGTAGCTTCTCATGGGATTAGGGTCTATCAACAAAGCCAATCCCAAGAGAAGAGGCTTCGCTACTAAAGGAAACCAACTACCTCAAACAGTTGCAAAATCTGATTCATTTGAGCAACGGTAACAGTCGAGACTGGAAAACAAGGATAGCGCAACACTGTGTAATTAAATACCTAGTGTCTCTCTCCCATTCAATTCGGCATAGCCAAAAAGATGAAATACAGGTTCTTCAAGAACAAGAGTAATCCCATCGTGTACAGCTCCTCAAACTACAAGAACTGTGGTTCAGGGAAGAACATGTAAAAAGATCAAGCGACAATCATCCAACTACTGTAATTGAAGTAATCACCGACGACAAAACCCCAAGAATTACTGTAAGTGAAATAAAGGTTAGCATCGCACTCGCCAGCCTTGCACATCACAAAATCTAATAACAATCCACGAGCGAATAACAAAGCCGCACACGCGAACACCTAAGACGATCCACGGAGAAAAGATGATCACCCCTACCTGGCAAGGACTAAGTGAAGTTGCACGGCGTCCACAGGTTGCTCACAAGTAAACTCTCCTCCTACCTGCTCATGACCACGAGAACATTCTCCCCTTTCCCTCCCATCCTTACAAAGGAAATCGCCGCCGCTTACTTCCGTCCCACACTCTACACACCATCCACTTCCAAAAGATCTTCCACGGCGCTCAATCGCTCGATAATAAACCTCCCCTTAAAACCTAATAATCAAATAATCAAAGATTTCTCATGCTCGCACCAAGAAGGGGTGGAATCACTCTTTCACCGAAAAAGAGAACGCAGCAGTTAATCACTCAATTCGCCGTAACTAATCTCTCTCGTTCACTAAAACCTTGCCCTCACGCACACACTTCCAAATCGCCTAGAACCGAATTCCAAAATCTCAGCGAACCTCAAATCTAACTCACAAAACTGGACAAAAATGCCACAGGCACCGCGATAGTCGCAGTCCTGCAACGTAGCATTGCAGGTTTTGTGTGGCAGCTTACAAGATGTTACTGAAACCGCCTCTTGAAAACTACATACAACGAAAAGTAGATAACCCTCGCGTTTCGAGCCAAGAAGATGATCAATCAATCAGTAAGCACACCACTCAAATCTCTCTCTGATTCACTAATCTTTCACATGACTGCGCCCTCCAGCTCCCAGTTCACGCCAAAAGTACTAACCAAATCACCGAAAACAACTAATTCACGACTCCAGAAATCTTAGCCCTTACTCAAAAAACGTGAAGGAAAACGCTACAGTCCAGATGCAGTTCATGATCCTGCAACGTAGAGACGCACGCTTGTATCACAACTTCCAAGCGTGATAGTAATAATAAATCTCCTCTTGAAACCTAAAATAAAACTAAAAATAGATTAACTGAACCTCTAGTTTCGTCCCAGAAGCAAAAAGCAGCAGTTAATCACTCCCTTCGCGCTAGCTAATTTCCTCACTCTCTTCGCTAAAATCTTGGGACTTAAGCCCTCCAGCTTCTAGCGCACGCAAAACAAAACCAAATCGCCTCAAACTGGAAATCAAGGCATCAGAAACCTCGACTCTTAACACCAATGCGTGAAGAAAAACGCCACAGACCTGGATCCCGTGACGCAGAAATGTACCGTAGGCCGGTGTTGGAGATGCGCAGCCGATTCATCGGCAGCGAGTGACGGAAACGCTACTACTAGTGTTGGTGCTGCTTTAGATTCTTTTGAAAAACCCGAACGATTCCCGGGCAACGCCGACTAGGGCGGCGAAGCTCCGGGCCCGTTCTCTGGAGTCATGGCAGCTGGCAGTTGTTGAGTGCTGGCCTCTGACACGGGGAGTGCCAGCTGGGCGCCAGGTCAGGCCTTCATGAAAGGCAGGGCACCCACCCATTCGCAGGATTGATTTTTTTTTGACCGAGTACACTCAGCAAATTTAATCTATAAGTTAAGTTAGTTAGTTTTGGGTTTCATTTGCTAACCCCTAAATGACGAGTCGGACGTTTTTTGTCCGATGAATGACAAGGAATTCTCCTGTGTAGGACAGAAGTGCAACTATTCATCCTTGGAATTAGGGGTGGAAAGGGAAGATCTTCTACAGTAGTTTGACTCCTAATGAGTATTTTTTATTTTTTTAAAGTAGATGATGTCACACAATTCCAAAATGGCTAATTTTCATGGTCACTAGCTAAGCATTCAAGGGTTAACCCATAAACCTCAACACGGACATTTAGTGGCTAGTGGATGACAAAGAGTCTCCGTATGTAGGATAGAACTACAACTATTCATCCTTGAAATTTTGTGTGGAAAGAAGAAGTCTTTCTATATTAGTTTGACCTTCAATGAGTATTTTTGATTTTTTATAAGTAGAAGATGTCACACGTTCCCTGAAGGGTTGATTTCCACAATCACTAGTCTATCCTTTTAAGGGTTAAGGTAATTACACCTAAAATGGACCACCCCTCAAAATAGACCCCTATTTTTTAAGGGAAACTAAGCAGGGAAGATATCTAAAATGGTGCACATGACAAGGACAAGTGTAAGGTGGATAATTGATTTAAGGTCCATTTTGAAAAGTGGGCATCTCTATTTATAATATTGTAGAGGTGGCACCCTATACCTAGCATCTTTGAAAATTTATAATTAATTCACAATGTGTCTAAAATTTATGAAACCACTTACATTTTGATTCATAGACCTTCACCAATGTGTAAAAATTGTTGTTCATTTTCTAAAGCATGTTGAGTATGCCACAAAGCTTATTCATGCCATTTTAGGTGTAGTTATTATATGTTGAGATCTCCAGCACCGTACATCCCATGGTTGCATACTTGGTATAGTTGGAAAGCTCATTGCAACAAAGAGGGGTGCACATGCTTTGTTTCATGGTGTTTGGACCAACAATGTGAAAGTTATTGAATTTTGCAATTTTTAGGACTTAAAAAATTAATAGAAAATTAATTTTAATTTAATTTTGACAATAGCAACAATAGAGGGCACACCACTAATACTAAACTTCAAAAGTTGTTATGTAATTTGGAGATATATTAGTTGTATTAGTTGTGAATCTCTTACATCATTGGTAGTTGCCCCCATTTTGACACCATAATGTCAAGATCAATGTTTTTCTATCCACTATTTTTCACTAGACAACTATTGGGGGGAAGGAAATTTTCATTTTTTTCAATCAAAATAGTCAGATTATCATTGTTTTTTAAGACCATTAGCCAAATCTTACCTTGATATCACCTAGTTTTAATATAGATAGCACATAGTATCACCCAAGTATTACATTAATATTGGAAAAAAAATCATTAGTTGAAATAATTGTTTTTAGTGTCAAATATTATTTTCTTCAAGGAAAATCCTAGACATGTGGGAATCTATCATTGCATGAAGGGAGGCATGTTCTTTTATATAATATATGTTTGCTTTAGCATTATGATGCCCTTGTTTTTAGCCCCTTGATTGAATATGGTTGACCAAGATTCAACCATCCAACATTGATGTTATGTCTACTATAGCAATGCAAATTTTGACCCTCATTATGAGAAATAACACTCTTTACTTCTCTTGAGGCTCAATATACTATTTCGCATAATGAGGCTTTGCTTTTGCAATAAATAGTCCATAATTTGATAGAGCTTTGAAAATATTATTTCCATTATAATAAGTTTAATATGTTAGAAATGTAATGTAATTGATGATAATGCAATAATTGTGAAAGATATTCCATGATATCAATTTTGAGAAAGTCATCTTAAAGAAATTTGAGTGTGATTAGGACGTGCATGGATTTGAGTTTTGATAATTTCAACTCCTAAAGTGTATCTAAGTTGCATAATATTCTTGAACTAGTTGAAAGGCCAACTTTTTGCATAATCAATTTTTTTGAATAATGGAAAAATGCAATACTAGAAAAGATTGTCAATGGATTCAATTGACTTGGTGAAAATAGATGAGAATGAAAGAGAACTTAACCCTAGAAAGACATGGCCCCATCATTGAAGAAGTGAGCCAAAATTTATCAAATTTTTGGACGAATTGAACTATTATTTGTTTCTACTGTTTACTTGAAAGTCATTCATCAAACACTTTAATTTTCATCGTCCTTTGTGGATTAACCACTAAGAGACAATTGTTTGTTGAATGAACAATTGAATGTCCAAGTACAAAGTCAACTTTGAATGGATGTTTCTAAAATTTTGATACAAGGTGTGTACATTGACCAACTTTGTGAAAAGAGAAAAAAAAGGATTTGATGTCTAGATAAAAAGTTACATTGTCCTAGAAATTTGAGCAATTTGGACATCTTTTGAGAAAAATTTAATCTACTTATTCAATTTGGCATACATGTAACTATTATAATATAATATGCAATTCTTAGAAAATAATAATTTGAGCTCAAAATTCATATTCCAAGAGGAACGAAACTTCATTAACTATGTTGGGCAACTTTTCAAAAAACAATATTTTCTTCTAACTTCAAATTCTATAATTATCTTGCAATTTGTGTACTCAAAGATTTTGAATTTTTTTCCCACATCTTCTAAGTGTTTGGTTCTATTTTTTCTTTGCTTGGATTTCCAAGAAAAAATTCCTTGGAGCATAAGAAATCATCAAAAAATGGCTCCTACATTGCCAATTTACTTGACCACTTTATGTTGTAGGGTCATTTTGAGGAAAGTAGACTCTTTGATTGCTTTTGACATTTTGCATACAGTTATGCTCCTAAAAGGATGTATTATTTCATGGTATAGAGGCTCAATTTTGAGTTAAACAAAAAATCTTGCTCCAAAAGAGAATCTCTAGTTTGTTGGTCCATTGTTTCATAAAGATGAAAGGAAGCTTTCTTCCAAAATTCGAACGTAATAATCTTGCAATCCACACAATCAAATAGGCTGAATTTTTTTCCACTCATTGCCCTAATAATCTTAAACACTATTGTATAGTTGGAGTTCCACAAAAAGTTTCAATGTTCAATTTTGGTCAATGCACCAAACTAGTAGCTTCAAACAATTTCACTTCAAAAGCACCCTAGGTAATAAGATAGGAATGCACAGTAGCATTCATTTCCTAATTGTTAATCCATTTCTTCACAAACTTAATAACATTAATTGTCATAAATCTTGATCAAATGTAGATATGAGACCTCATTGGACAATAAACACCTATGGATGTAAGTGACATGGCCCCCCTTGAAACTCCACTTTTTATTATTGTACCTATTTATTATTATTAGTCTAGTCAAATTTTCATATTTTCTTGTTGTCAAGTAAAAGGTGGTTCTAATGCACCAAAGAACACAACATGTAGAGACTACATGCAAAAGTTATGAAGGATCGAAAACTTTCTTTGGTAGATATTCCTAAATCGTTTCTTCAATATATGTACATATTGATTTTAGAGATGTGCACAAAGTGATGATGGCCGTTTTTACATAGGGTGAAATTTTTGGGTGTACCCATTGGCTTACCTCATCTATACCCTAAGTTAGTTTGTTTGCTTGGTTTTGAAATTTGTTTGTTTATTATGGTGAGATCTCTTAGACCTTGTGTCCACCAATTGTGTGCTTAGTAGTGTCAAAAATCTCTTTGTGAGAAAGGGGTCACAAGCTTTGTTTCGTGGCATTTCGATCCACAGTGTCAAAGTTATTGAATTTAAAGTTTTGTTGAAATTAAAATAATTAGAAAATCCCTTTCACTTTTCTTTTGGTTGTGACAATGGCATAGGGCACACTAAGATAACTCAACCTATGACAGGCACTACTTTGGACATACCTATTGTAGTCCCAAATTTTTTTTATGGTGTGCATGTGTTTTGTAAAATGTATTGTACAAGAAGAAGCGGGACTGCATTAGGCTTGTCCAGAGTTGTGCATGTCATAGGCCGAGTTACCTTAATCCCTATACAACGCGATGGACATTTTTTGTTTGTTGAATGACAAGGAATTCTCCTCTGTAGGACAAAATTACAACTATTCATCCTTGGAATTAGGGATGGAAAGGAGAGATCTTCTACAATAGTTTGACTCCCAATGAGTATTTCTTATTTTTAAAAAGTGGATGCCATGTCACACGGTTCCAAAATGGCTGATTTCCACGGTCACCAGCCCAGCGTTCAAGGGTTAAGGCAAATGCAAATATCTTCGAACTTTTATTACGTGTACTAAAATAATTCCACCTGGGAATGAACAATACTACCGTATGATCGGATCGGAGGTCACCACCCGGTCAGCAGGTCACCCTACCTGGCCAGTCGGTCACCTCACCTGGTCAGCTGGTCACCCTACCTGGGAAGCTTGCCGTGTGTGCACGGGAGCCCTCCCTCCGGCATATTCCCGAGCATTACTTAACCGTCGAGTAAAAGGCAGGGAACGAAACGGTGAAGGGTATATCGTTCCGGAATATACTTACTGCAGTCATGGGTTCACATCGTTGGACGAGTGTGGAGTACGGTAACTTAGACAACTAAACTTAACCGCAGTTACAATTCTCACTGGCCGGAGACAAGGGCAGTGACGCAGATTCTCAAGCATAATAAGGCTGTGTCTGTCAAGCAAGCCCACCGGGGTTTTGGGTGATTTTTTTTGGGGTTTATTTTTGTTTAAAATTTTTTTTTTTTTTAGTGATTCTCATTAATCAGATTCTGGCTGCCCCAAATGAAAATGATATTTATGAACAAGTGGCTATCGCAAGTGTCTCTGGATTGTCGTACAAGGTGGGCACCTCCAAATGTGCCACTAAGGTAGGAAGAGGCTCTTAAAGCGACCATGTAAGAGCTGATTGCCTTTTGGGAGAAGCTAACCTTTTTTAAAACAATTTCCAGTAAATTTTTATAGGAAGTTAAAAGGACTTGGGATCTAATCCAAGTCATTTCATATTTTTTGGAGTTTTGTGGAATTAATTATGAATTTTTGAAGTTGAAATAAAGTAGGCTTTAAAAGTGACGACCTCTTGAAATGTGTAGAGTTGGTACATTGAAGAAAGCAAAATGTACCTCTATGTCATAGTCACTTTTAATGCCTGGTTGGAGTTTGAGCCTCCTACCTTAAACCCTAAACCCAAGGGATTTGATTGTGCCAATTTTTGCTAAAAAGTGATGAATTTTCTTTTAGGGAATATTTGGTGAAATATTCTTGCTTTTTAATTGATGAAATTAGCTAATTTAGTTGCTATCAAATCTTGGGATAGCATCACTCTATTTTAGACAAATGTACACCATCTTGGATGAATAAATGAAGTTTCATCCACGTGTTGCAAGTTTCATCTATTTTTATGTATGTTAATAGCTTCATCCTTCCAATGATTATTGCTTTCTGCACTATCCAAAATAAATGGAAAAAACCCTTGCCTAAACCACCATCTTCACTTTGTGTATATTTCCAAATTCAATTATATACCTATATAGAAGAAATTGTTTTAGAACCAAACTTTTTCCTTCATAACTTTTGCATACAGTATCCCAATGCCATGTGATTTGGTGCATTAGAATTTCTTGTAAGTGCCAACAAGAAAATACCAAAGTTTGATTAGTCTAATAGTAGTAACTAGGCAACAAAGCAAAAAGTGGTGGTTGGGGGGGTACCCACCTTATATTTTTCATTGGGCTTTCTTTTTTGTAGTGATTCACAACAATTAGATTCTTAAAAAATAATAATTATCAAATAACTAATTAATTAAAAATGAAGTGCCAAACCAACCCTTCAAATATGATACTCTTGGAAGTTAAATGATTCTTTTCATTGCACTAGAAAGTGATAATCATGGCTTCTTGGCATAGCTTTCAATGAACTAATGATGCTAGAGTGTGAGCCTGGAAATGTGAGCCTATGAACCTTGAGACTTGGTTTGGTGATCCCCAAATTTGGGACCATAAAAAAGTGAAAATTTACAGATTATCCTTGAAAAATTTCAAAAATTATGGATTTTTTTAGAAAAAAATTGATGTTTAGAAAAGTATGGTCCATGTGGGTATACTAGAAATGTGGAAGATCATATGAATCGCAAAAGTTTAAAAGTTTTCACTTGAATTGATCAAACATGTTCAGATATAGGAAAACCTTAACAAGATCAAAAGTATGGTATGTATGATTGTGGAAAATGATGCATCGTACCTCCATGTCCTTTAATTGCATGTTGCACAAAACTATTATCTGAATATGTCAATTCTTTAACTTGGATTTGGTAGAGAATTTCAAAAATTTCTCAATATTCCAACCTCCATCCACTGAAAATGGGATTTTGGCCCCAAGAGGGATCTCTTGGTACGGGGGTGACAATTTTATTTAATTTCTGTGAAGCTTTCACATAGTATACCTTAACGACCTATTTTTTGTTCTTTAACTATAAATTCTAAAATTCCATAAACCACCATCTTGGGTTCTAACCAAAAATCCAAAATAAAAACCTCAAAAAAAGGAGGCTCTCGGGCTCATGCACTTAAACTCACAAACTTGTTTACTTGCATTAATAAATAATTAATTCTTTGTCTCAAAGTGAATTCTATAGTTTCTTTAGGAAACTCTAGGAGTACCATGCATTTATTTTGAGATAGAGGGAGTAAAATTTTTGAAGTTGAATGGTTTCAAGAATCAATAAGCCACTTTGTCTTATCCAAGGAAAATGAAACAAAAAGAAAGTCAAAATGTTTGAAAAGATATTCCTACAACCAAGACATATTCATTGAATAACAAAAAATCCAAATTCATTCTTCCAACTTCATAGCAAAGCAAAGACACTACAAAAAGTAATGAGTTCATTGAACAACGATGCTAGTATCTAAGCATGAAAATGAGAGCATTCGAGCCTTGAGCATATGTATAAGTAGACATCCTACAACCGTTGAAGGTGCTTATAATATAGGTATTTATAGTATAGTTACACTATAATCATGGAAGATTTATATAATATAGACACCTATAATAAATATAAGTGTATAGTCTTCTAAGCTCATGGGCTCACATTCCTAGACTCTCATAAAAGCACCCCTTGTGGGGGCTATATGACATGAGGTACATCCAAGTCTCTTGAAAAATATATTTTTTTCTATCCATTCTTCAACAATGTGATGAGTGTGGTCACTCAATGCTTCATGGTTACAATAAGAGGTTTTGAATGAGATCATGAAGGGATCAATCATTTTTTTTCATTATTTAAAGGAAACACCCAAAGCAATGTATATTGGAGTAGTGAAGCTATATACATCCATGGACATGGATGAAACATGCAAAGTATGGATGAAAATGCATGTAGTCATCCAAAAGTAAAGAAATTCATCCATGATAATGCAATACTATCCCTATATTATGTAGCAATTGGGTAATTTCGTACAATGAAAATAGGAAAATCTATCTCTCAATATTCCTTCAAATTTTATACTTTTTTTCTTCTTTTGAGTGATAAATTGGTTAATGAAAAACATTGGTGGGGATTTAAAGAAAATAAAAACTTGTAAATATGAGGTCTAGATTCTTCTTCGGCCATAATTTATTTTGCATAAAAAGCTCTAAATGTAGTTCTTGTACATTTGCCTTTGTACTAGTGACTCTTACAGATTAATGACTACACAAAATAGAGAGAAATTAGGTTGCCTTATCCCAAGAAAATTACTCTTCAAGTCATCAAAGTCAACCAATATTTCTACATATACTTCCATCTGTACACATGGAGGTTCAGAGGTCCCCAATACAACAATAACTAATTCAAAAGTAGAGTATTTTTGTAACAGGAAATATTTATGAAGTGTCAAATATCGAGAAATTAGTGAGTGGCTACCTAATTTCACTATTTTGTATAACCCTGGAATGACGCTGAGGACTGAAATTGTCCAATGAATGACAAAGGATATCTCTGTAATAGACAAAGAAACAATTCTTCATTTACTGTTTTTATGGTGGGAGGTGGGGCATGCAGAGTCTTCTTAGACATAAGTTATGTCAGCCCTCATTGAAGGCCTTTCTTTTTTCAGAAGTACAGAGATTCAATTACAACAGAAACCAAGAGCACCCCCGCGTCGTTCCAGGGTTAAGTTAGATGAGTGTTTGGCTCGAACTTTGCACCATGAGTAAGTTACCAAGTACTTTGAAATGCAGGTCTCTCTCTTGCCAATTATTGGCTTCAATTTGGCACCTCCGACCGTATTCATACAGACAGCATAAAGGAGTTCTAACGAAATTCATCCCCATTCATCCCCATTCATCCCCATTCATCCATTCTGCAGGTTCAGCTTCGTCTCTCTCCTCTGCACAAGCGAGGGGGAAAGAATCGTAGACCGAGCTCGGCATTTGATCGCGAAAACGTTGATCTCGATTCCGAACTGCATCCATCGTCCACTGGCAGGCACACTAGTGTTTAGAAACTCTTTTCGCCATAGGATTTCCGATCCGACAGTGGCCATGGTGGACGCATCTGCGGGGGCTGTGGTGGCTGTCCGCGCAATTTCGATGTCGGGCCCTCTGACGGAGACGACGACTGGGAGTGAGGGGGAGGAGAGCAGTGTGGAAACCAACGCCGTTTCAGAGAAGCCGCTCACGGCAGAAGAGTACGCGCAAGTAGCACTCGAGAAGCTCTTCGCATCGCCACTCTTCGCTTCCTCGGTAAATGCTAGGTTTCTATTTTTATGCAAAATTTGACTCGGAATCCTGGTCTTTGATCTGCTTTGTTGTCGCTCTGAAAGGAGCGGATCTGAGAGCACCTGCAGGACTTTCGCATTTCGTGCCCTAGCTTGCAATGTGCGAGCTTAATGTAGGAACATGGAAGGTTTATACGCATTTGTGGTTCTATAGCTAAAATGGAGCTGGCATGGACTATCGGAGAGGGCTTAGGTTGCAGTTATCGCATTCTGGACTATCAAGTAGACCAGAGCTTGGATTATTGTGAGATTCAACGTCGAATGGAACTCCAGCGAGTTTTCGAAGTGCCCTTATGCGTTTTATTAGGTCAAACAATAGTTTCGAAAGTGTTTGACTGACTGATAGTGGCGATAGCATTTTGGATTTCAGTTTATGAGGGTTTGCTAGGACCGTTCACTATAACAGGATCGGGACTGAGAGCACCTGCAGTATTGTACAGACCTTACTCGCACTTTATGCCCTAGCTGTGCAATGTGAGGTAAGGTGCGGGCGTAGTTTTGGAATTCGGAAGTTGTATACGCATTATGTTTTAGGGATAAATGGAGCTGACATTTAATTACTAAAGAGGATTTAGGTTGCACTTATCGGCAGAAAATATGATGTGGCTATTTTCTGTACACCAGAGCTAATCTTATCGTGAGATTCCAATAGGGAATTCCATGAGTGTTTGAATTACGTTATACGTTTTATTAGATAAAATATTTAGGTCAAATGCGTTTTACAATTATTTGACTGACAGATAGTGATTATAGCATATGGGGATTTGCTAGGACGTCTTTGTGGCATGGAAAGAATGAGTGAGGGACATCACTTGGACGTTTTCATTCAAGGTTCATGCTGAATCCTGGATATGCTCAGAAGATGACATGACTCTTGAAACAAAATTCTACTCAAATTCTCCGTACTAAGCTGGACAGTCAAACTTCACTACATCAACTTTCGTAAACCTTAAGTGTATTTATTTACGCCTCTATGGATTCATGAATTTGGGTTTCAAAAATATGCAGGATACCGAGCTAGGTGAAGCAGAACAGCAAGCAGCTGATTTAACTGTTACTGCTGGTGACCTTACATTTGGAGACGAATCTGGGTAGGCACATCACCGTTACAGTTCAATGAGCTTCAAATCTTTATACCTATACTTTGCGAAATCAGTAGAGTTTTTCCTGGGTGGAGCAATCGAAGTCACATTGTCTTATTTCAATATATTGTTTAGCTGTAAGGGAATTTCACCTGTATTTTTATTTTGCGAGCATCTTTAATCTCAGGAAAATGATGAAATCTTTTCTTAGCTTCCATTGCAATCAGTTCTGTTCTTTTAGCATTTTGTAATATTTTTTTTGAAGAACTAGAGCAAACAACAGCGATAGTATAATTGGGCTTCTTGGATTGACCTGACAGTGATGAAGTAGATCTGGAGGGGCTCGAGGAGGAGTTGGAACGCCTCAAAGGTCACCAGGTATTCCAACTCTGCTAATTTTTGTTCGAAATGCAGAGCTATGAAGTGCCTCCTTGTGTATCTTGACATGGTTGTATGGTTGCACTGGGTCAATTGGTCTATTCTACCTCTTTTTTGACTTATCTTCTTCGTTGAATCATCGTGTTCTTCTGCTGCTTTTTTTCTATTCATAATTTTATTGAAGACGCATAGACATAGTTTGAGCTTGATGCCACGACCTGCAGATGGTGGGAAGCATACTTGGCCAGGGTATTCAGTTGCGGGAGTATGCAGTTGAGGTGGAGGAGAATCTCCGCCAAGTGGAGCTTGAGTCCATTCAGGTCATTTGGTTCTTCCTTCTTCCTCGTGTAATATGTTTTGATGGTTTAGCTAGATTTAAGTTCAGTCATTCTCGTCTTTATCAAAAGCATTCCATTACTGTTCACTTTTGTTAATAAGCTACGTACCTCAGAGATGTTCGCACTGTTGCATGGATAGTATGCTGATGTTGTCTGTTTCTTCACGTACAGGACTATATGAAAGAGAGTGACAATTTGGTGTCATTACATGCTCAAATACGAGAATGTGATACAATCTTGACGCAAATGGAGTCCTTACTTGGTGGTTTTCAGGTCATTAGCATGAGCACTAAACTCGTGGTGTGCTTGTTTGATATATGCTTCTTTGTCTGTGCTTGCTCTCCTAGATTTCAACGTTTCACGCTTCTCATGTGCTGAGACAGTATCTTGTCCTGCTCAGGCAGATTTGGGATCAATAAGCTCAGAGATTAAAAGCCTTCAGGAGCAATCAATGAGCATGGGAATCAAATTGAAGAACCGGAAGGTATGTCAATTTCATTCGTGGAATGCGATTATGATGATATCTTGTAATTATGTTGTTTTGAGGGATAATTTTCTTTCTTTTATTACAAATGAGGCCGTACATAGTGTCATGACGACTGTTCTACACTTTCTCCTCCCCCTTCCTCATTGGTCTTCCATCATGGGTTCGGCTGAATCAGCGACTTCAACGGTGATTTAAGATTTAGCAGTAACGATACCTGTCGGATATGCTGTGGGATTTATGTAGGTTGCAGAAGCGAAGTTGGCTACGTTCATTGAAGAAGTAGTAGTTCCCCCAGGCATGATTGACACAATTGTCGATGGAGAGGTAGGCCTCTTTTCTTGCTGAGTATTTCAATGAGCTGAATGCTCGTGTGATTAAGTTACATTCGAGTTCCACGGACTTCAATATACCTAGCAGGATTTTGCTGTCGAGTCAAATACGAACCCTGATTATCAGTGAATTCCAATTAGCCCCTGAGTGTCTAGCTTATGAATCAGAGTGTTGCTATGCAAAGAAATTGGTCAATTACAGCCATCATATGATAAATGATAAATGAATCCATTCAATGGACCTGTTCGAGAAGGTATACCCAGTGTTCTAAGATAAGTGAGTTAAATGTATATTCGCGAGCCTCGGTGGGTTCTCAGATCGTTTATTGTCCCGGGCGGAGGAATGAAGTTGTATACTAATGGCAGTCATTCAGATTTGGTAAAACGCACTGACTGTGGTTTCGTAAACCCGTATTAGAGTCTTAATTAGAAATTGAGGGTGATAAATTACAAGAGCCCAACACTGGCTGTCCTGAGCCCAATCTACAGGAGTTTTGTGGCAGCCCTGCCTGTACTAATCTATGTTTTTTCTAATTTTTAAAATGTCTACTAAACAATTTTGAAGGTAGCTAATTACACACCCTAGTATATTGGATTGGTTACCTGATAGGCCCTCTTGCTTGAGTTCTTTCAGGTCAACGAGGAATACGTGAACGTTCTTCAGTCACTAAGTAAGAAGTTGACATATGTAGCTGAAAGCAAAGGCTCCACAGATTCTCTGGCAATGCAAGACGTCATTCCAGAATTTGAAAGATTGCGTGCCAAGGCAGTTGTTAAGGTATCCTTTTTGCTTCATACTCGTCTTCGGTTCCATGTATCTGCTTAGATTGTTTTGTATGAGAGCAAGGTGTTTAATGTTAAAAATGTGTGCCAAGTGTACCTGTTTCTGGCTGAAGTCACCAGATTCAAAACTCTTTAAGTTTTACCTCAACTCGAGCTGTGATGATATAGATGTTTGAACGATTGATATTTTACACCTAAAAATTTTCTTTCAAACATGCAGGCACGGGAATTTTTAATGCAGAAACTGTATGCTTTGAAACGACCGAAAACCAACATCCAAATTTTGCAGCAGAATGTCCTTCTGAAGTACAAGTATGCCATCTATAACACTTTCACTTGGAGGCTTTCGTCCTAATCACAGAGATATCTGTTCTCTACCTGTGCCCTTGTTCAGCTTCGTCCTTCTCCTGTGTTTTTTTCGGTTATATTACGTGTACACAGAGCCCATAAATTGCTGCTTTGTCGATTGGATGTAGGTATGTGGCAACATTTCTACAAGATCATGGCCATGAGGTTTATCCAGAGGTGCGAGCAGCTTATGTGGATACTATGAGCAAGGTGAATTTTCTTACCCTAGATACTCTCAACTTGAGGCTATTGGGCCGTATTATGGAACTCAGTATGTCCTTCGGATTCCATTCTTTGGTGAGCGACTGATTTCTTTAAATGGTGTTCCAGGTTTTGAGTGTGCATTTCCGGAGCTACATCCAAGCACTTGAAAAGCTTCAGCTTGACATAGTGACCAGGAATGACCTTCTAGGAGTGGAGGATGTTGGCACCCGAAGTACGGGTCTGTTTTCTCGCCCCAGGGAGCCTCTGAAAAATCGTGGAGCTGTCTTTGCTCTTGGTGATCGAGCTTCTGTGCTAAGGGTACTAAATCTTATCTTTATATTTGCAAAGGTCGTGCGCCCTTAAAATATAAACTTTAACCTAAATAGAATGTCCACTGTGGAATCTAATAGTCGATTATAGAACCTTTCAGACCATATTTTTTTCGTTCATAAATGTAGATGATGGTTTCTTCTTTCTATTGGTACATTTTGTTGCCTTGAAGCTTTCTAGATGATTTATTTCAGTGGCCGCTTTTGGACGTTTGGACACTTAGGAGGTTAGCAATGTGCTGTATGAAATATGAAGAAAAGTCGGTGTGAATTTACTCTTCACTTGAAGATAATGTATTGAGTGCTATGCTTTGTAACGGTTTTTCTCGGGCTACAGGAGGTGGATGGACCAGCAATCATTCCCCACATTGCTGAATCTAGTAGCCAAAAGTTCCCATACGAAGTTCTGTTTCGCAGTCTGCACAAGCTTCTTATGGACACTGCTACCTCTGAGTAAAGGACTTTTCCCTTCCCTTTGGTTATGGCCGTTGTCTGGTCATTTGAATTTCTGTGCATCAGTGCGCACATGTAGATTGACCTTTGATTGACCTTGTACCGGTATCCAGCAGGATTTGTGGAGTAAAAATACTTTATGATTTTAACTTATTTTAGTGAAGAAAGCAGAATTTGAGTCAGATTCATTTTCGTTGATCTAATTGGTCACAAAACTTGCAGGTATTTATTTTGCACAAATTTTTTCGGGGAGGATGCGATTTTTAATGAAATTTTTGCTGGTACGATCATATTCTTCTCTTAATTTACTTTTAAGCGTGAGTCAATCTAATCGTACGCAATTCTATCTCTAAGCTGTTTTGCTTCAGGGGCAGGGTACTTACTCTCTGTATCTATGTTTTCAGGTTCATTTGCTGTCATTGAGGAGCATACGCATGCAGTTCTACCAAACTGTTTTGATGCTATTGGTCTCTTGCTCATGATCCGGCTGACGAATGAACACAAGGTAATTCTTTCGGGGGAGCTTGTCATATTTAAGTGAAGCCTTCGTTCTTCAGTTAAATTTTGGTTCATTTTTGTTTCCCAATCATACTGACTTGCTTTCAAATTCTTGGGATGCAGCTCATCATGTGGAATAGACGGATTCCTTCTCTAGACTCCTACTTTGACAAGGTGAACATTCATGCACTTGTCCTGTTTTCTTAGCTTGATTATTCCACGAGCTAGATTTCACGAACTTTAAAGTACCTTCAGAGGATTACAGCTAACGCGAGTGGCGCTTTTATTTTTCTCTAGTTAAATCACAGAATTGTAATCGGAGTCCCTGTACTTAGTTCTGCTTTGTTGAGATAAATGCGACCTTTGATTCCTTCTTAAAGTGGGCTCTTCTTTGTGCCCTACCTTTGGTGAGATTTGCATGTTCAACGAGCATCTCACCATCGGAGAACACCTTATTTTGTGAGTAGTGAGTACCTACATTTTAGGAGAACAGCTGAATTGACTGTTGGACGATTGAATGCAAATTGCAAATGAATATTATGGTCCCACGAAAAGTCTTATCGGTAGTGTGACATTATCTCTAAATTTTTTGGATCGTTTTGGATGTTTAACCCCTAAAGGCCACAAGTCCACCAGGTGGCTTCTGTAACACGGTTTTTTGCACCCTCGGTCCTTTAGGGGTTAACAAGGAAAATAAGATTTTTTTTTTTTTTATATGGATTGCGACCATTTACATGCACTTGTTAGCTAAGTTTGGGTGAGTTGCGATGAATGCAGTTGGTCCTTGTACTGTGGCCGCGTTTCAAAATGGTGTTTGACATGCATCTCAGTAGCTTGCGGACTGCAAACCCCAGAGCACTTTGGGAAGATGATGTTCGTCCACACTACGTGACTAGGCGCTATGCCGAATTTGCCGCAAGTCTTCTACACCTTACGATCAAGAATGGAGATGGTCAGGTGTGTGATTGCTTTACCTGGGCATCTTCAGACATCCTATTAGCCGCACTTCTGTTTCGCTTGAAACTGTGCACTACTTCCCTGGTCCATCTTGATTTGTAAAACAAAACATACAAAGATGATAATTTTAAATGGTTCAGTGGGATTTTTGATCAAATTTTGTCTTGGGTTTCAGTTAGTAATGCAGACTGATCATTCTGGTGTGAGTTGTGCAGCTAGATTTAAATTTGGAGCGATTACGTGTGGCAGTAGATGATTTACTGGTGAAGCTTTCACGAATGTTCAAACAGCAAAAGCAGCAGACAATATTTCTTATCAATAACTATGACCTCGTTCTTTCTGTTCTCAAGGTCAGCGACCAGATCCAACCATACTATCCTTGTGTTTTAACCCGAAGTGCCCAAGCTAGAATTAATTATGGAATCTAATAGTTGATTATAGTAACTTTCAGAACATATTTTTATCGCTCAAAAAATGTAGGGGGTATAGGGCTCTTCTTTCTAATGGTGTATTTCTTACCTCCTTTAAGCTTTCTGTGTAAATTCAATCAACTCCAATGCGTATTGAAGCGGACACTTTTGGCTATTTGGGCACTTTCTGGTCAAGCACTTCACTTAAATATTGTATTGGAATTTTGACTGGTTAATTATAACTTGACCCAACCTCTGTGTTGCTTCTTGTTCAGGAAGCTGGTACGGACGGTGGAAAAACACAACAGCAGTTTGAAGAACTACTGAAAAGCAGTACCACAGTATTTGTGGTACGTTCCATTGCAGCGTAGGCTGCCTGCTCCCAGTTGGCATTCCTTTCCTCAAAAAGAATTTTCGAAGTACCAGTATTCTAGCGAAATAAATTTCTGATAATTATCACCATTTTACGCAGGAGGAGGAACTGAGGGAGCATTTTGGTGCACTTATAGCATTTGTGAAAACACGCGCAGGTTTGTCACTAACTGAAATGCCTTTTCTGCACTATCTTCAATACAATTTTGTAGGCCCCCCAGCACCAAGCGAGTAGCGCCAACTAGCTATCTGGAAATTAACTAACCTATTGTATGCCTGCATTTGCAACTAATGGGGGATTAGGCTTCCAAGTTAGTTAACTGCTGCTACTTGGTTAGTGTGGGCGGATTCAACACTTTAAACGATTGGTATTGGAACAATTAGTTAACTTAACCAAAATCGGGTCAAGTTAACTGGTGAGAATGAATGTAAACTCACTGCAAGACAGTTAGCTGGAGTTAGCACCAATTTGCTGACACAACCCTGTACAGTGCAGGTATTGAATATTTAATTCCATTGAGCTAATAGTGCTACTGGGTGATCCTTGGACATTCTAGTTTTGAGCCCTTTTTAACGAATTGCATGTCTTTCACGCAGGTGAGGATACTGCGACGAGCAATGCACAACCAATCAGACTGGAGGAGGTTGAACCCCTGGTGAAGGACTTCGCAGTTCGATGGAAGACGGCGATCGAAGTGATGCACAAGGACGTCATCACCTCGTTTAGCAACTTTGTGTGTGGCATGGAGATTTTGCGAGCTGCACTGACACAACTACTTCTGTACTATACACGCTTGTCTGACTCGCTCAAGCGAGTGGGTGGGGGTGATACACTTGGCAAAGATGTCGTGTCTATATCTTCAATCATGTATGAGATCAAGAAGTACTCTAGAACGTTTTAGGTTCCTCGCTCAATTTTGTTAGCTTTATTTTGAAGGCTACGACCAGTCCAGTCATTTTACTGAAAGGAGCCCTTAGTGAGGTAGTCGTCCTGCTCTGCTAATTGGTCTCTTCTCTAAATACCCATTCCTGGCCGAAATTTTTGATTGCTTAGATCAGCAATCATCCTCATTTGTTCAAGTTTACTGAGACGGCTGATAGCCCTTCGAGCTGAGCAAGATATTATTTGTACTGTACTGTACAGCAAATCCTGAAACGTGGGAAGCAGTGATTATTCTCTGTTAAATCTTACAGTCGCTCCGTCAATTTCTTGCCAGAGATTGATCACTGTTTTACTCAGTGAGGGATGTGATGGATTTTATGTCGCCTGTTGTTTTGTTTGAAGAGGCGTTAATACAGACATATCTTGAAGAGATAGGAGTTCTAGATGTAGTCCTACTTCTGAAGCTGATGAAATATCCACCTGTTTGTTTTAGCAGATTGAAGTACGCCCTCATTGGGATTCTTTGTTGTTGAATTTTATTTATTTATTTGACCAATACATGCAATGTTCTTCACTGATTCTAGTGAGATTGAACTTTCTCATGTAAGTTATGTTCTTCACAATTTAGTTGATTGAATTGGTCACTTGCAAAATCATGATTCCTTGATCTTTACAGGATTAAACTATATCAGGCACTTGTAGAAATTAATATCCCATCTCTTCTATCAATGAATTTGCATGTATTGGAAACTAAGATAGAAGGAAATTTATTCAATTTCTTATCTTACTTGAATGTCAGAAAGATGATCAATGATGCTTCTAGCATCTCCATCCCGAAATGTTTACCGTTTGAACATTAAAACTCCAAAATGTGTAAGATGACACTTTTTGAACAGGAGCAATTTTAGAATGTCCACCCAAGCATAAAATTGCAACAAAAGATGACATGCATGTAGGGTAGTAGCACCTAATACTAATATTAAAAGAGACATTTTTGATATTTCTAACACCTAAAAAATGGCCTTGAGTGATTTCTTCTATGACTCAAAAAAACAAAAACAAAATTTTTTTGAGAAGCAACCAATGAGACGAGAGGAGTTTTTTCAAGCAATCAATCAAAGTAGAGACTTTTTATGCTTCAGAGGTGTCCATTTAAGGTGAGTCTACTATAGGATATAGGCTATCCTATGTTTTCAACTTTTTAAAATGTGTAAAATATTACAAGTGTTGTAAAATTACGAAACCACTTGGGGGGCATTTCTCTTGAATCATCAAATTTCTTTGGTCATTTGATCTTTGAAGAAGTTTCTCTTTTACATAATGCTACCTTGTCATTCTAAAAAAATTGATGGCAAATGACTAAGTGAATAGGCTATGACATGTAGCTTTGGCATTTTTTTTGGAACTAAAATTTATTTTTAAAATGTGAGGAAATGTTTGACAATATATTCCTCATTTTTTAGTGAACGAAATAAGTAATCTAAAGATAATACTCACTTTAGATGAGTATACAATACAAGATGATAAATTTTCATCCATGTATTGGATTTTGTATACATTCTAGTGGATGTAAATATCTTCATCCCTCTTTAGGAGAGCCTTGCCCAAAATAATGAAATAAAAAAATTGAATCCAAAAGTTATAGATCAAACCACATGGCAAGTTTACACAATTTGGCAAAAAGATGCAAGCATAGTTGCCTGGGACCATTAAGCATTGGGGGTCTGCTCTTGAAGAAAAATCAAGACATCACACTCCATAATTAACTTATATGCCAACTTGGTAGGATATCGTGCCAAGGCCTGATAAGTAGGAAAATATCATGCTTTGGCATAATATCCAATGCTCTTGATCAGTAGTAGCAGGAAAAAATGTAGTTGTTGATCAAGTAGATGCTGAGAGACGATCCTAGCCATCAAGATAAGGGTTTACAATATAATATGATGCATCAAATATAATACTTACAAAATATGATATATGGCATATCCATAGATTTTCTATGCACAATATATAAATAAATGTGGATTATTATTGTTAATATCTTCAATATATATGATATATTACTAGAACAAAAAAATTTGGAATGCAAAAACACTAAACAAATTTCATTGAGAAAATGGAGTTTGGATGTCATTACTAGGATTTTGCAAGAATGAATGGATGAGACATTGTATAAATGAAAACATGATGGATGAAATCATGACACAATTTGCATTTAATGTAGAGGATTCATTTGAATTTCATCAAATTGTCCACAATCGAAGGCTTTCATTTTAAAGATGGCCAAATATTACAATTGGATGAATGAGAAGCTATTTGGACAAAATGCAATCTTCAAGTATTTTGTTCATCATCCAAAATATAAACTTCAGAGTGTTTAGTATTTATTTGGCATTATGACGATATTTTTATATACATTGATACTTTTTTTGGAGATAGATAACAAATTATCTTTTGCATTAGTTTTGCTATTTTGAAACATAGGGGTGTTGGTGTTTTTGATGTTTAAGCATTTGTATTGACTTGATTTGTAGAGTTCATTCCTTTCGACAACTTTTTAGCTTTATAAATCTCTTATTTAAATAGGAGGGTAAGAAAGTCTCTTTGAGCTTCTAGAAGAGGAATCTAAAGTAGACCAACCCAATTCTATCCCTTATTTTTGGCCCCAATTTTGTGCAAAAAACATCCAAATTTGTTCATTTTACAAACAAAATCACTACATTAATATCTGCAAGGGGTAATGTGTCAATCATTAGATGAAATTTGAGGGCATGAAGAGGCCGTGAGTTATTTTGAGTTCCCAAGCTATTTTGGATTTAGGGTTCAGAAATTCGGAAATTTATTCAAAAATTCAACCCATTATGGGCTAGTTCCCAATTTCTGGCAACACAGGGAACAATGCAAGGAACAACCCTAAAACAGGCTTCATTGGTCCTCTAATGCTTTTATTGGTGAGTACTTAAGTGCCATTAGATACATGAAAAAGCAATTATAAGTTGTTTGTGGAACATTTATGACTTCACTCTATAGGCAATTTTGTAATTTTAGGGCAAACCACTTCGAAAAGTCCCAAAAATTATAATCTTAATCAAAAGCACACACCTTTGAAAAATATGTGCCCCTCTTAGAGTTGGTCCCAATGTATTTAGATTGCAAATGAAGGTGGTAATATGCTTTTCTACCTTAATCACTTTGTTTTGGAGGAGTCCAATGGAGGATGGCCCTCGTACCACTAACTTCAAGACTCCATATCCATCACTCTATTTACCATGATTTAGCATCAACTTATGAATGAAAATTTCTATATTCATTTTTCAGATATGAAATCATTCTACTACAAGTCATAAAAGTTTCAAATTTCTGGGAGAAAATTTGAAATTTTTGTAAATTTTAATAAGTTTTTTAAGAAAAACATGAAGATTCATATTAAATGCAATCTAGACTCAAAAAATCCAAAATTTTCATACTAGATGTACATTATAGTGCAGAAAATCATGAAATAAACCAAATTTATTATATCACTCTAAAATTAAAAAATCAACAAACCATAGTTATAGGCCCGAAGTTCATATTGCTATAAAATCTTGAAATTTATGAATTTTTCAAATTTTCCAATTGGAGTAGAAACTATACAGAGTACTTCATTTCATTAGTTGGACTCAAAAAGTTTTTAATCATTTTTATGGCTAATATCTACATGAAGAGTAAATACCAAGAAATGGCCCGCAAGGGTGATCCGCAGATTCTGCATCTTCTTTAGAAGAGTCAATACTATCGGCACTTCTGCCTTACATGGAAGGATTCTCCGTCATCCATCGGGCCCTTGTGTCCGCAGTGGCGTTACAGGGTTAAGTTAAAATACCTCAATCAGGTCAGGGGCACTTGGATTCAGAGATCAGACATAGATTTCAGAACATGATTCTTGGGTTCTGTTTCAAATCTAAGGTACAAAAAAACAGACATGTTGTCCACGTAAAACTGCAACCACACCTATCAGAATTGAAGCAGGGAAGGGGCTCAAAGCTAGGTTGACTACAAAGCTCACGTAATCTCAAGCAAAGCAACGATATGAAATCCCTCCAAGTACCTCACTTTTGCACTACCATCCAAACCGACTAAATCAACTGTTAAAAGCAACCACCCAACCAACGTTACACCTCATCTTCATTCAGCAGCATGTTGGGAACACCTTTTGTAACTGGAAATCGTCGGTTGGTCTCTGGACAGATCAGGGCACCCTCCTCCAAGTGAACCTGCCACGCACAAATAAGCACATGAAATAGCTTCATGGTACCCTAACTAATTTCATAACGGCCATGGAATCATGGTTGCTGATACCACTGCGAAATCTTCAACAATGTAGAACCAACTCAAATAGCGATCTAGAATAAACCCTATTCAAGCATTCAACTTCGAAATTTTGCAAGGCATCAACGACTCCATCGAACGGTGATGGGATAACATTACTGACTGTTGCAACTTTAGTGATTGCACTAAAACCTCTTTATTATGACCTTCTGTGAAAGTCATTCTAGATATCCTGTACAATAGTCACACTATCATTAAGTGTAGCACCCTTGTCACACATTCAAACTACATCATAATGAAAAATTTCGGACCCCAGGTGGAAAGATTCAAGAGGGGTTTAATGTACTAAGTTTTAGATTCCCACAAAAGTATCACAAAAATACCTCAAGCAATGCATGGTGAAACTTCTGGAGGAAATCTTCGTCTTCCAACATTGCAGGCTCTACATGCTCGGGAATGTCATTCAGGCCCAACTGCAACGCGTTATCAACCCCACAAGTTAAGACCTCTCCAAAGACTTGCAGAAACCTATCGTTAGAGCTATTTTACATCCACAGCGAATGGCTTATCCAAAACATCCAAAAACTAAAACTGAGTTCCTAACAAAATTGTTTCCCCCTGTTGTAGTCTGAATCCCCTAGAATTACATCACGTCACGAAGTGTCGACCGGTATACTGCCCTCCTCCTACTCCAAATGCCTCCATGTGCATAGAGAACACACAAATTGATTTCTAACCCTTAATTTCTTTTTTTAAATCAAAAAAATAAATAGGAAAAATGAGAGCAACTACAATTTACTGTCCAGCACTCGTAAGGCACAGCAAACAACACATAATAAAGACTCTGGCAAAGCCATGAGGCGAACTCGTACACTGTGCGCGGCCCCGTGAAACGCCTTCCAATCCAGCTTGGGGAAAATATGTCTCAAAAACTCCGGATTCATCTCCAACTCTTTGGTCTCCAATTTCGTGGCCTCTATGAGCAGGGGAAATCCTTTCGTCACGCCCTTGATGTTGCACGCCAGCATGTTGTGCGTGAGGAGCTTCATTGTGATCGACAAAGCGTGCCAACTTTCAGGCGATCTTCCGCAAACCCTAAATGCAATCAAGAGAGTGAGATTCTGACCGCAAGCACTTGAATTTCACCACTACTAGGGGTTGTCACACCTTCTTCAAGAGTGAAACTTGTATGAAGACTGAGAAGTTGTGGAGAGAAAAGAGGAGCCAATTAGGAGCCTTTCTCCATGAAGAAGGTGTGATAACCCTTTTGTGTAGTGTGGAGAATGAAGAACGAGATTTACCAAGCTCTCGAACGCAAATCCACTTGTGGCAGAAGATGAACCTCTTTCAATCCTGCATACTCGATCGCTACAAAACTCCAAACCCTAAGTAAGACCCAAGTCTTCTGGATTTAAGAAAATGAGCAGGAATTCCAATGCTTTTCGATGAAGGAACTAATGAAAAAGGCTGTACAGAGGAACGACACCAGAAACACCTGAAACAAGAGCAAAACATCCAATACGAGAGATCGCTACAAAACTGCAAACCCTAATTAAAGCCCCCAAGTCTTCTGGGTTTAAGAAAATGAGCGGGAATCCCAATGCTTTTCGATGAAGGAACTAATGAAAAAGGCTGTGTACAGAGGAACGACACCAGAAACAAGAGCAAGACATCCAGCACGAGAGATTCTTTAGAGGAATGACAACGGCAACAAGAGTAAGTTAGTGCAGCGCGGCGAGGATCACCTGAGAGGAAACGTGAAATGGATTCTCTTCGAAAGCTAAGGTAGACAAGCCTATTACCACTCTGATTTGGAATCTGAATATCTTGGGGGCAATTCCAAGAGGGGTACATATTTTTCCACAAAGGTGCCCTTATTGCACAAATCAAACTCAAACAAAATTACAATTTTTGTGAATTTCTAACATGGCCATTCCTGAAGTTATAGAACCACCCCTAGAGTAGAGTCATAGATGTCTCATAAACAACCTGTAATCACCTTTCCATGTATTTGTAGGCAATGAAATACTCACCAATAAAGAATTGACATGTTATCTCATTTGGTTATTGATGTAGTGATTTTGTCAAAAAAAATTAGAAAATTTGGATATTTTTTCCTAACAAATTTGAATTTTTTACCAGAATGGAATTGAGGCCAAAAATAGGGGATGGAGTTGGACATTGCATTTGAAGAGATTTAGGTACCCTACAAAACTATTTCAAGCTAGTTCCTTGAGCTATGAACTAGTCAATGTTGGCCAGAATTCAAAAATATGAAAAGAAATGGAAAAAATATTGAATAAATCAATCAAAATATAATATTTTTAAAATATATATATATTTAAAAAACGATTTTTTATTATTATTTGATGTGGCTATTAGTTAGCTACTAGGGTGGAGTTCCCACAATCTAAGAATTTGTGGGAACTTGCAATCTTCTAGAGTAACTAAATTTCTTCTAATGGAATGGAATTGGATTGGTCTACCTTAATGGAACCCTAAACAAGGAAAATAGACCACCAATCTCTAATGGATGGATGAAGAATAATCCATCCATGAAATAGTTTATTCATTAAAATGAACTCCAATAGGGTATGTGGCACATTTGAAGGTTGAGAATGGAAAAAAGAAGACGTAGCAACCCCTACTAGGGGTTGGCACACTTTTTCTAAAGATCAAACTTCTATGAAGAGTGAGAAGTCTAAGAGTGAAAAGAAGAGCCAATCAAAAACCCTTATCTATGAAGAAGGTGTGACCCCCCTTCAAGGTCATGTAGAAAATGAGATTGGATATTAATTTTCCAATTAGATTTGAAGTCAAACATTTCCGTAGCAAAGGTTCTTGAAATACATGAACAAAAGACACATTTGTTTTTCCACTTGGAGGTGAATCTCACCTTCGCGAAAAGAGACACAATCGTTTCTTGAAATATCATGTGTGAGGAGGTAGAGAGGGGTGAAATTTCAAATCATATGAAAACTTCTATGAAATTTTTTTCTATACACCCATTCTTCATGTCCAAAGGTGAAGCAATGCCGATTTACAATCTTCAAAGAAGGAAACCTCCACAAGCCAAAGAGAGCCAACTAGAAAGTGGCATGTCCCCATTCTCTAAAGATTGAGAATAGGATGAAGAAGGTGTAATAACCCCTATTGTGTGATCCGGATTGCATTAATAAGAAGGTATTTTTTAGATTGGACAAGTTGGTTCAACAAGTCTGAGATAATGAGTTTATATTTGAAGCAACATCCTGTCAACTAGGTTGAGATAATGGGTCTTTAAAATAATCCATGTCATTGATGGGACCTTACAACTTGTATGTGATGTAACAAGTGATAAGAGTAGTTTAAACCTTGTCATTTGAAATATTTTAGTATGTCTCAAAGGAGCCTTGTAAATGCCACCTCTACATGCTCATTCTTGTTAAGGTAAATGAGACTATAACAAGCACAATGACTAGTTTGCCTTGGCAACATTATTGAAAAATTAAATTTTTTCCCATATATAGACAAATAAGTGAAATGAAAAGATCGAGCAATTGAAATTTTATTTTCTTCACAAAGTATGAATTTTTAAGAATTTAAAAGCATGCTACCTAATTGGCCCCAAACTATCTCTAGACTATCCCCAAACCACCAAAAGTATATCCATAATGATCATCATACCACCTAAAGTAGTCACAATATTTCTTAATATGGCTACAACATTTCCTAACATGGCTACGACATGAAGGATTGAAAAAATCACCTCTTGAGAGGTATTTTCACTAAAAAGGTAGAAGTTTCTAAAGTAGTCACTAATAACTCCATCACCACCACCCAAAGCATTGATTTTGGCCACTAACCAACTTGATGAAGTCCTAATTTCATTTATTGGAAAAAGTTTGTCATGGATTGATATAAGACTACACTAGGTCATTTCTTATATGTTTGCATTGGGCAATTTGCTTGTGATAGGTTGGTTTACATTGGATATTGAACAACTAAAGTTGATTGTTACAAAAATCATTTATTATTTGATTCACCTTGTTCTAAGTCAAGCAATAGGATCTCTTGTGCTTGTTTATCTCAAAGCTTCACCTTGTGCAATGTAGAGGGGTCTTACTTGCATAGTTTAAACCCCAAACGCCTCAAAGGACCCAAAGTGTCTTCATATAATTTGAAGTCCAATTCAAAGTGTTGTAACTTTTGCATCCAATGTCTGAATTCAATAAAATTTGTTAGGAATTTTCTTTTCTCTCTTCTAGTTTGTATGGTAAAATTTTTAGATTAATCCAAGATGAATTGATTTTTTGAATACCAATCAAAGTTCACATGTTCAATTTGAATTCACCAAATTGCATTTCATGGCTACAACTTCGGGGGCTTGTAATCTCCTTTATCTAATGTTTGTTGTCAACAAAATATGTTGGATTTTTTTACCCTTGAATTCTAGTTATTGTGACAAGAATTTCATGTCAATCCAAGATGTTTTGAATGTTTGGGAGCAATTCAAAGTTCAAAATTCCAACATTTTTGGATTACAGTGAACTTTGGCAACTTGTTTCTTCTTCAAACAACGTCAATTTTCAATAAATAAAAAGTTGGGAAAGTTGTGCATACTAGTCTAGTTTGTGTGGCTAAAATTCCATTTCAATCCAATAAGTTATGAGTGACTGAGAAGCATTTTAGTAGAAAGAGGTTTAGCCTTAGATGTGTTTTTTGCAACTTTTCTTGCTATTTTTTGACATTTCAAAGTCATTATGCAGACACAATGAATCAACTGAATGATATTTTCTTTTACCAATGTGTTTGTATGTTGGTTTTGAATCACTTTATAATATCAAGTTTTTTCATATGAGTAGGTTTAGAAATGGAATTTCACCTCCACATGTGTTGCTAGGAAAATTTCAACATCCTTTTTCAACACTAAAGCATTATAATCTTACAATCTACATGATCAAAAGAATCCAAATTAGATTCATGTCATCTACAACACATGAAGTACAAGATTGTACAGTTGAGATTTCTATACCTTAGTGGCATTTAGATCTATAACACTTCAAAAGCAATGATGTTTTTAGACCCCAAAAAACCTTGGGCACTTCACAGGTTAAGCTACAACTTTGTCACTGCATTTTGCTTTTCACAGCTGGAGGGATTACAGGTTAATTTCATTTCGTGTTATGATACAAGTTTTCCTATAATTTTAATTTTTCTCCTATTTGTTAGTGGTATCGTCTTAGGAATATGAACATGGCGGTGAAAGGACTTTTTTTTGCAGCTCCTGCTACGTAAGAACGACGAGTTTGGACTGGTCTATTTTGATGCAAATGGTAAAGCGCACTTTTACAAGTGCTCGAGATTGTGTATATAGTCCTGTCTATCCTTGCTACATGTTCTACACATTATGTTCAATTTACTCGTTGTCGTGATAGGAATTTGCTTTTTAATTAATTATTGCTACTGGTCATGTTTCGAGTTTCTACCAGATTCTGAGTTATGGCCCAACTGAACTTGGAACAGACACAGACAAGGTCCTGACTAAGGAGCTGGAAGGGTACGAAAATATTGGTAATTGCAGAGCCTATTGCTGTTGTTTCTCAAGATCTAGCCGAGATCGCTTGGAGAATGTTCCATGTGATTTGGTGTGGAAAGAGTAATTTGTACCAAAGGTCTTCCTTAACAAACTTGATTAGTTTTGGATGCCATCGTGGTGGGCTGTAACTTGTACATGAAAAAGCTGGGTGAAAATAAGAAGGGCAACAATTAAGCGCCTCTGTCTCATTACCGATGCTGCATCGATCCCCCGGCAGTCAGAGAGACGGCTACAGGAACAGTAGATCGACGAGCAAGCAAAAAACTTAGCTAATTAAGCGTATGGGAGAACGTACACTGAACAGGGTATCAAGTTGGATGCCGTTGTAGTTCGCATTGGCCAAGACTTTCTAACAGACTCTGCTGCACTGCAGAATCGAAGAATGCTCAGTCTCTGTTAGAAATGTTCAAACTCCGTACCCAATTGCGAACTTAGGTGGGAATTGCACGGACTGCATTAGCTAGTCTATCTACGCTGGGAATCATGAGGCCTCGCATTGTTTCACCTACAACGTTATATATATCGTGGCGACTTTGACCTTGATTCTGAAGGTTTCATTTCAACCCTTACTATTGGTGCATTCTTCTAGAGGCCGAAAAATGGTTATCTTATTGGGAAGTGCAAAGTTGTACCTCTTCAACTGATTAGCTTCTGAAAACGTTGATGACATTTTTGCTGTACGTGCTGCTAAGACGGGAGTAACGTCTTTTTCGGGATGCGCGTACGTCTACAGACACATCGTTTTTACGGTGTGGATGATTCAATTGCTGCATAAGGTTCTTGTTCTTGATGGGTCTGATCGTTTCATGCACTTTTGAGACTATAGTTTTTTCGAGGATAGTGTGAGTTTGAGAAAATAAATTGTAGTGCGCCGTTTCTCTCGTAGTAATGTTGCAGTTGCGACCAGTTCTGCCTTTGCAAGTCTGATGTCAATTGTTTCGAAAGCACTGCATACATCTTAGTCATTTCTTTCGGCAGGTATAGGTGTATAAAAAGACTGCGCTAGAAAAATTTCCTACACTGAAAAAATATTCTTACCAAGCACCCACTGACTTCTGACCCTTATGCAGCCCGTGAAGTCAAGGTAGACACCTAGTACAAAAGCGCAGAGAATCCAGATGTTTCTATTCCTCCGGAGCAAAGGACCAAAGAATGGGAAGAATTACATCCCTGTCGATGGAGCAATTGAGGATGCTTTTAAGTTCAAATCGGCGAAGGGTGTTAAGCTTAGGGGCATTGTGAAACTCTCTGAAATTCCTCGGTTTTAGGGGTTATTCTTAACCTCCTTCATCGACCTTTTCTGTGCGGATTGTCTATCTTGGATCATCTTTGTTGAAAAAGGGCATAAATAGTAGGTAGGACTTTTGGACCGGGACAAATCTCCTTGATCGTTGCCCTCCTCTAATGTAAGCTGGATATGGCTCTGATGGTTGGTCTGGTTGGTTTGCATTCTTCTCTTTGCAATGAAATTCCGTTTCGTTTGTGTCAAAAAAAAGACTTAAATCTTAAAATTGAAACTCCCGCACGTCGTCAGCGAAAGGAACGACTGATTGCAGTAAAAAAAACCATCTGTCTGTCATCAAATAATTGTTGTTTGCCTTCAATAACGGATAAATCCCTTGCAGAAACATACTCATGTGCCTGCATTCATTTCATTACAGATCTAGATAGTTAGTAGCATATCAGAAGATACAATACTGACCACATTCTCCGGCCTCTCCCAGCGCGGCGGATTAGTTGCGTCAGCTCAGTCCGTCTTTTGGTCTGGTCTTTGTTTGTTTTGTTTTGTGTGATCTTTGTCCTCCCCGTCAGGCCACTTGTGGCTGATGGGTTTGTATTTTACTCTTTTGCGATGAAATCACTTTCATTTGTTTCAAAGGAAAAAGAAAAAAGAAAAAAGTAGACACAAGTGGCCTGGATAATTTAGGGTAAGAGGCTCATGAATGGCACATGTAAGGAGAAATATTGATCTGTAGGGAAAGTAGCATGTCCAATGATTTCAATTTTTTTTTCATGGAGAGAGAAATGGGAAACAATTCCATGCTCATTTAAACTATAAATTTTGGACTTAAAATGAATTAGATAGGCTATTTCATAGTGAAGATTGCATAGATTGCTACTGGTGTTCATAGACTTCAACAATAATGAAATAAAAAGCTATCTTTGAATTATAGAGCACGTCAGTCCAAGAATTGATGAATAGGAGGCTTAAGATGTTCCTCAAAGTTCCATGAATGACTCATTATCCTACAATTTCAAAGAAGGAAATCTTTCATCCATTTATTGTAGACCCCACTGTAAATGACAATGTAGGGCAATTTCTTATTGCATTTTGGAATTGTGTGTCAAGTATTGAATTACTCATTCTTGAGTCAAGAAACACACATGTTCATGTGCACTATCCATTGCTCATAGTCCTACAATCAAGCATTTGCATTTCACATTCAACTTCTTCACAAATTGTAGTCCATTTAAGGAACCGCATGCACTATTTATAGCCCATTCTTAGGGACAATTCTTAATGCCCGTGTGATTTCAGAACCTCCTACCTTCAGTCCATTAGCTTAGTGTCCGAAGCTCTGCAAGACATTGTAGACAATTTGGTCCGTATGCTTGACCTTAAGTTAATTTCTCCTAATGAAGACGAAGAGTTGCTTCAACCTAAACAAACAATTAATCCAATTCTGCATGTGAATATGATTCCTCCCCAATTCCTTCTAGTATAAATATTCCAATAGAACCTTTTTGCAATCCATATACTAAATCATCTCTTTCAAAAAGGGTAGTGCTCATTAGCGATCCTAAAACTGGAATTTTTTTGTTTGGTTGCTACTTAATTTCTTCATGCCCTCAGTGTTAAATTCAAAAAAATATTCCCAAAATGAACATTTGGCTAATTTTCTTGAACCCATTCTAGGATCATTGGTGCTCATTACTACCTTCTAATCTTTGCTACCAAGTATGCTTCAATACGTAACTTATTGTAAGTCCTTTGTGGGAGATCCTTTGTTTTGTTGGTCTTTTTTTTAATTAAGAATAACAAGCATAATGTTTGCATGCTTTTGGCAGAAGCTTTGCTATTTTTTGCACCTACGATCTCTCTATACGAGCTTCCTCCACTTCATGATGCCTTGCACTCATTAGTGGAGCTAGGTCATTTGTTCCTACTAAGGCCATATTTGTTAAAATGAGACAATTTGTAGTCTCATATTATCCTTGCCCCTACATTTAGATGATAATAAGTGTTTAGTATCGAGAGAATTTGGTAAATGGAGACTTTAAAATATTAATTCACTTACAAAACTTTGATTCTTTAAAGGTTAATTTCTTCATAAATCTTTAATTCATTAGAATGGAGGTCTCCAATAGTAGGGCTAAAGTCTCAAATGTGCATTTTGCCTCGATTTAATGAATAGTGGTTGAAAGTGGATATGGAATTTGTCATTTTTGCAAAGAATTGGCATTGACTCCAAATGTCTAGGTCTCATGTTGCCTTCTTCATGTGTGTTTTTGACTACTTAGGTGTCATCCAATGTTGTGAAGGGGTGATTGATCTAAGATAAGAAGCTTTTGTTTCTGAATGGAATTCTCAAAGGAATTCTATAGTAGAATTTGTAGTTCTAAGTATTAATTCATTTCTCCAATGTGAATATTTTTTATCAATGATTTGCTTTGGAGAATTGGTTTGCATTAGAAAATAAAGGCCTTGAGTCCTCATCTTTGTCTTCCTTGTCATTTTTCGTTTTTTTTCTAGTATTACTTCTTTAAAGTGCATTCTTGTTACAAAAAAATTACAATATTGGCACATAATCTAATCATACTCGTTATGAAAATGCAAAAATTTCAAGAAAGTGGCATTTTTCTTGTCCTTAATTTAGAACTTCGTATGGCTCCAAAGTTTTACTATGAAGTAGTTTTTGGAAGTCCATTGCAGCATTTTCAAAATTGTCCCCAGAATTTTCAAAGTGGCAGCTCCCTAGACCACTGAAATTGTCACAAATGTGAATCTGAAATGAAAATCTGACAAAAGCAGCGGTCCACTAATCAATAATAAGTAAGGGAACAATTTAATGAAAATCTAGGGACATTTCAAGGGAAATCTACTACGCGTGAATGGGAACAAGGATGCTAGCTTTTGAGTGTTTCCACCGCTTATGTTAGCTTGCCGTCCCAACCAAGATTCCCACCGTAAGTTCGAAACCAACACGGCGCTCGCTGATCATGAAACTCTCAGAAGAGCGAATCCTACGCAAAATAGACTCCGCACACACAGAAACAACTGATGAACACACGAACAAGTCATGAGTGGGTGGTGAAACTGGAGACTGACGTCTCCCAGCACCTGAAGCAATGTCGCCTGCAGTTGTCACTCCTGCTTGTGCTTGGCATCAGGATTCAATTGAAGTTCAGTTCAGTTCAGTTAACCCCAACTTGCATTGATCGTCAGAGTGACATGGATTTCATTTTAATTTCATTGGACTCCGCGACATGCACTCAGTCATGAATTGAATTGAATTCATTCAATGGCAATTCAAATTTCATCATGATTGGTACTTAGACAGTCTCCTCAATCATCGGCATCATTTTGAGAGTTTAACCCAAAAATGCCCATGCCCATGCCTAAGGCCTTCATTTGTAAGTTGAGCTCCTTAGAGTTTGCTCGAAATGAAACCAAAAGTCCAAGTTTTGATAAGTTTTATCAATTTTTTTTCTTTGTAATTGTAACAGTACAAATTCAAGCTAGACATGTTATTTATGGGTCATGTAGGGAAAAAACAACAACAACAATAACATCACTCACATCTTGAAAGATTCTGACTTATGTTTGGGCAAGAAGGTGTTATTGTAGTCTTCTTTTAATATGTCAAATCTAAAATTGAGGTCATGATAAAAAAAAGAAAAAAAACTATCAAGTTGAGGGACATGACATGCATAACTATAATCAATTTATATCTTCTTGAAATTTATCATATAACTATTTTTAAATGAATTTCCAACATGCTTCTCCCTCCCCCACACAAAAAAAAAGGTGTGTATTAATTTGAGGCTCATCTCCCAAGTCCTCCAACACTAAAAGAAATCAAGGTTTGCAATGGACACCCTTGCACAAAATCTTCTTTAGAAAAAGCATAAACACTTTTTTCTTTTCAAAATCGGATTTTTGATGCTTCAAAAAGACTTCAAAAAATATCAAACTAAAACAAGAAAATACTAAAAATATTACTTGGTAAGATTTTTATTATTTAACTTCAAAGTTTAATTGACACCAAAATATGGTGCCTTGGGCATCTCAAGGGTTAAATTGATATAATCCACAACTTATTTTGGTACTTTCAAGATGTATAGTTTGGAATATAATCCTAAACCTATCGTAATCTTTAGAGCTTTGTGTCAATTAATCCTAAACCTATCCTAGTTTTGAGAGCTTTGTGTCAATTTTGGGTCACATTCAAGTTTTGGCATGGGAATTAAAATCGACGATCCTCAATGTTAGGGCAAGTCAACCCAATGTTTGAAAAATCAACGACATCACAAAATATGTAGTTTCTATTGTAATTCCAATTGGATTTCCAATTGACTCGGACATCCACAGACTCATTCAATGCATTCAACGGCAATTTCATGTCAATTTCATGTCAGTTTCCTGGAGTCAAATCATTACTGGTTCCAAACTTCCAATCCCCTGTTGCAGCGTTCAACCCAATGTTTGAAAAATCACAAAATTCGCACACTTATTTGCGATTCCTCCGGCCACAACCACCGTTCCAATCATCGATCTCGTGCTGAACATTTAAAGGTTCCAAGCATATGTCCTTGTGCAATCAAAAGTGTGACGACGATATAGATCATCGGCAAAGATTTTCAGTTGACCAGCACAAGATTGGATGATTGATCACCACACTGTAATTCAATCATAGTTTCATCAACTTCAAAAAAATTCTTTCACCTTTCCAGTGCCACATCTTGGCATCCATCACTGCTTCAAATCCTCCAAACGTCTATTAGGTTGAATTGGCGATATTCCATGCACCGGCCATATTAGCTAGCTTGTTGTGCCAATGGTTAATGCAATTCAATATGCACCCATCCGCAGCATTATACACCACTAAGCTACGATTTTCAACCCCTCTCCTCCCAGTTTCCACATCATTTCATTTGCACCTTGAGGGTTCACATCGAGGTTGTAACGGAATTGCGGCAATTTTAACGAAATTGACGTTCTCGTTGAATTGCAGCAACACGATGTTGAAGAATGCAACAACACTCATTCCTTACTGCCAGAAATCCCTACACCGCCGCCATTCCAATCATCGAATGTATCCAAACATTCAATTCAATGTTAGGTCATGAACCTCCTCACGACGTATGATTAGCTGCAATGCAACCACAACCTGGAGTCACGATCGATCACCGTACCAGGACATGGATTCGAGCACCAGGACATGGACTTAAACAATCACACCAATCCCTCATTCCCTGCAACGTAAGCGCATTAATTAATTGAGATAGAATCCATGAATTACTCATATCTCGATCTGGAGCCACAATCATACGCGCACTGCCACAATTAACAGCTGATCGATCCAACCCCATTTGCACCAACACAATGTTTAAACACGTTATCACGAGCTGATCTCACATTTCATTTGCGATCCCATCTTCTGCTGAACAAATCGATCCCTAAAGTACGTACGCTGCAGGAGTTCGGGATCGAGTTCAAGGCCAAACGTGTTGTAACCCAGATCAGCGCGAGTCGTCCGGATCCGTCGACGCCACGTCTCGCAACCAGCAAATAAAGCTATCCGCTGTGCGCGTACTCACAATTGCAAGCTTTTGGGTGGTTAGCAACGTACGTTATTCCCAAGATGCCACTTAGCTTGAATTGAACGTCCTGTAGTACTGCAAGTGATGCACATCAAGATCCCCCACGAGTGATACATCAGTGTGTATATAAATATATTATTTAGTGTGACTAAAAACCTGACACAGCCGGATCCGTCTGTCACGTCTGCTGGTCCTGCTGCCACTTACTGTAATATCGGCGCTTTCCTTCCTTCGCTCACTGTTCACTGGAATAACGGGAAGGATGGGCCTCTGCGAGAAAGAAGGCCGGGGTCCACCTTCCGCCTTGGAAACTCCGTGACCCCATTGGGCGGGGAGGGGCGTGGCTTGCCTTGCCCCCAACAATTGAAAGTGCTCAATAATAATAATACTTAATAACTTGAGGGGAAAAAAAAAAGTCCGCGAAGGACATTCAGTTCGTTGTTATCATCGCCGTTGCTCACGTAGGGCCATCCGTACGTGTTTCATGTACACAGGGAGCCTTCTATTCAAAAAGCAGACAACAGACTGGGATACTCACTTGCAGACTCCTCAGACGGTAGTCGCCAGGCTCATACAGTTTACTTGAGTTTGCTGAACTTTGCTTGTCATTGCCAAGGTGGAAGCGAAGCTCGTTTGGTCGCTTGCTCCCTCGCTCGCTCGCTCGCTCTTGGGCTCGCTCTTGGAAGGAATCTCGTGCAGCGTGGCGATGGTCGTCATGGGGATTTGATGTTTACCAAGCAGCCTGTGTTTTTCCGTTTTTGGGTGGCAGCAGTTTGCGTGGATTGGATTTGATCAGGCGGTCAGGCCTGTTCCGTTTGGTTTGTAGTTGTGGTGAATTTTAGCGATGTCGTCCCGTCGTGGGATGATCTCGGTAGACCAAGCCACCACGATCGCGGACCCCATTATTCCGCCCGTGGTAATGGCGGAGGTGACCGACGTGACGGTCAGCAAGCTCTCCCTCTCCTCTGACGACGAATTTGATGCGTCGAGCAAGCCGCCTTTCAGTCTGGGCCAGATCCGCGCCGCCATCCCCAAACACTGCTGGGAGCGCAACCCCTTCCGTTCCTTCACTTACGTCTTCCGCGACCTATTCGTTGTTGCCACTCTCGCTGCCATCGCGGCCCACTTCGACAGCTACTGGGTGTACCCCTTCTACTGGCTCGCCCAAGGCACCATGTTCTGGGCCATCTTCGTCCTCGGCCACGACTGCGGCCACCAGAGCTTCAGCAGCAGCAAGCGCCTCAACAACGTTGTGGGCCACTTCTTGCATTCCTTCATTCTGGTGCCTTACCATGGCTGGCGCATCAGTCACAGAACACACCACGCGAATCACGGCCACGTCGAGAATGACGAGTCGTGGTACCCCATGACGGAAGGGCTTTACAACACTTTGGACTTTTGGGGCAAGTTGGGAAGGTTGCACTTCCCGGCACCCTTGTTTGCGTACCCGATTTACCTTTGGACAAGGTCGCCAGGGAAGCGAGGATCCCATTTCAGTCCTTCCAGTGAGCTTTTCGACCCGAGCGAATGGAAAGAAGTGGCCACTTCGACAGCTTGTTGGTGCGCTATGGTCGTCACGCTCGTGGCGCTTTCCAACTACTTTGGGTTTGGGTTCATGGTGAAGCTTTACTTTGTTCCGTATCTGATTAATGTGATGTGGCTGGATGCGGTGACGTACTTGCATCACCATGGGTATGAGAAGAAAGTGCCGTGGTATAGGGGCCAAGAATGGAGTTACATGCGAGGGGGGTTGAGTACGATTGATCGAGACTACGGGATGTTTAATAAGATTCATCATGATATTGGGACGCATGTGGTGCATCATCTGTTCCCGCAGATCCCGCATTACCATTTGCGTGAGGCGACGGTGGCGGTGAAGCCGCTGTTGGGGAGGTATTACAGGGAGCCGGAGAAGTCGGGGCTGATTCCCGTGCATTTGGTGCCGGTGATGCTGAAAAGCTTAAACGAAGACCACTTCGTCGCGGATGAGGGAGATGTGGTGTTTTATCAAAGTGGGGAGGACGGAGGGAAGAAGACCAAGGGACTGTGAACCCTAATTTGTGTAGGTAGAGAAGGCGTAATGGTAGTGGTAGTATCGGTCTTGCATGATTCTTGTGAAAGTGGCTTAATTTAATGTGTCTTCAATCGAAAACCATTGCAGTATAGAGAAATTGATCGCCAAAGTGATCGATCGATTCGATCTCCCCTGGCTGTGGATCAGGGGAAACAAACATAGACAGACAGCACACGGATGATTCCGGAAGGCTTCAGGAAAAACATATAGTTTTAGGGTTGGAGGAGGGGCGCCAGCTTGGCCATGTCCAGCTTCATTTATATGAAAATGGATTCATTTTTGGTGCAAAGGCTTGTGTGTGATCAGTGGTTTGCACTGGAATTTGCTTGAGGGTTTTGCTAATGTTTTCTGTTATTATTATCATGCATAATTCTTCTTCGAGTGGTTGAAGCTCTTCAATCGAAAACCATTTAAGTATAGAAAGGGATCGATCGCCAAGGGATCGATTCGGTCTTCCCTGATTGCGGAACATAGATAGCACACGGTCGATGAGTGGTTTGGCATTTGCTTGAAAATTTTGCTGGGAGTTTTTGAGCTCTGCTCGAGTCTCTGAAGCTTTTTTTTGATAATTCTATATTCATTTATTTATTTATTTTTATTCTCTGTTTTCGGACTTTGGTTTCTCCGTTTTAGGGTTTGATGGATCAGTCCGTTTGTTGGAGTTCGTGTTTTGTGTCTGGTTTCTGTCAAGTAGCTTGGTGGGTACAATCGTGTCAGGGTTTCAGACTACTTGACGAGGGCGAAAGGTTCAAATTTGAAAATGGGAGGGAGGGAGAGCGATAGTGTTGGGTGGGTACTACTGCAAGCATATACGACGGTAAGTTGTGAAATGTCGAAATTTTTAACTCTCCTCCTTGGGGGTGGATCAGCAGACGGCAACTTGCAATGTTGGAAGAGTCAATTTTGGAAGACTGCAAGTGCTGCAGTATGCGGTGATTTTTACTTCCAACTTGGAATGGTAGGGCCAGTCGTGATCTTCAATGTAGCGGTGAAACTATCGATCGACATTCATGCATTTGGATGACATTGTGGAACACGGCCGGGGCGAAATGAGTCATGATTTCTTCACTACAAAAGCGGCACAATTATGCACATTTATTCCTTCAAAGGTACTGATATCACCATTCTCAGGATTGGGAGTGCATATCGACGATCTCAGCGTACCAAATGAATCCCAAAAGGCGAATTTTCACACAACTCGTTTGTGGGTGCTGACTGTTGAGTTTGCACTTTGGACTCATCGCTGGAGAGAAAATCCAAAGAATAGTTCTCTTTTTTCTTATTACTGCTGCATATTGTTTCATGGTCGAGCTTATAGTTGTGTAACGAGCCTCTTGCGGAGGTCCAGGCAAGGGTGAATGTAAAAAAAAGCCCCCTATTTTTGTGCCGTAACAACTTTAATGTTAGCAGCTTCCCGAGCTAATTTGGGGCCTCTGATTGCAAATATGAACTCAAAATTTGCAAAAAAATATTTGCGCAGCAAATAAAAGGTTCCTGCGTTTTCCCCAGGGGTAAAATACGGGGGCAAAAACGCATCCGCAAGAGGCTCGTTACACAACTATAAGCTCGACCTTGTTTCATCCGTGCCGATCTTTTCTTCCGCAAGCGTCGCCAATCAATTGCAGGAATTCCCAAAGGCTTGGCCTGATTGAAGGCTTTAAAGTGTTTTGTCTGCAGTTTTGGCGACCTTTCCCGGTGGTTTTTTCCTCATACAGTGACCGAAAAGTTCAACCGAAAGACGCGCCTTGCCAAACTGAAGTCCCACCACTAAAAATACTGTACAGTACAGTACTAATCAGGCGACGTGGGCGAGGTGCTACACTGACTGTCGGAGGAGGAGTGGTCCCAATTGCCACATTGCCACGGCAATGGACGGAATTGTCCTTCAGAATTAGTTTGTAAGTTTGTAAGTTAGCTCAAGTTGCTGGAAATCCTGCAAATTGGGCTCCTCAAATCCCATGTTTTGAGCAGAAGTTGGGCTAAATTTTGACACACTTGGTAACACTGCTCCTGGTGCGTGTGCAACTGAAGCGTTGGTCGAGGAGTGTGGTCCTTCCAATCCTGCCGCTTTGCACCCTGAGAAAGAACCCTTAAACGTAGATACGGACTTTATGTGGCCGATGGATGACAAGGAATTTTCCTGTGTAGGACAGAAGTGCAACTATTCATCCTTGGAATTAGGGGTGGAAAGGGATGATCTTCCACAGTAGTTTGACCTCCAATGGATATTTTAGTTTTTTTTTAAAGTAGATGATGTCACATGGTTCCAAAAGTCATGATTTCCACGGTCACTAGTCTGTCCCTTAAGGGTTAAGTTACCCCCCATTGTATTACCTCTTTTTTCACCTGTGGGAAAATGCCTAAATTTGATAAAATGATAAAATAGGGAAAATTTGAATGGCTTAAATAACATGGTTGATCCTTAAAAATCAAAAGAAAGGTAAAACAAACATCACCTTTCATTTCAACAACTTCAAATACATGAACTAAAGTTTTAAAATATCTCTAAGTTTAAAAATAGAAGAAATAGGATCAAATAATTGTCTAACAGAGGAAAAAAATAGAGATTCAAAGAAGTGTTGATCATTTTGTTTATTGAGACTCCATTAAAAACCCTTCTATGAACATTCTCTATGAAGTTTTCAGTTCATAGAAAATGCATCCAAGCTTCCTTCCCATCTATGCAAATTATATTTTTGGATTCAGATAAAAAAAATATGCATGTGAATATACGATTTTTATGTACGAAAAATTCAAAGTTCTAACCACAATAGTTGACCAAAAATTCAAAAAACACAATTTAGTTGTAAAGAATTTAGAGACAAAATAGGGACAATCTTTACATTCATCCATGGAAGAATCTAACTGATATGATGAAGGGGTTCTTGACTTATAACTCCCGAGCCTTTAGTTTGTGGTGTTGTATATTCCCTTTTACCCACATTGGGCTTGCTTCTTTTGTTTCAAAAGTTTATTGACCTACATTTTGTTTATTTGTGATTGCTATTAGGCAAATTCAAAAGGTATTTATTTATTTATATATTTTGTACAAAAAGAAACATGTAATTTCAAGGTGAAGGAATAGTACAAAATCACTACCACCACTACCAATTTTACACAAGGGGCAAAACTAACAACCAACTCCAACTACCTGAATCAACTTTGGAATGTGCATCTTTCAAATAACAAATGAAAGACATTTCATACCTAGTAGTGTCAAACAGGGTACATTATGTGAAAGACAACAAAAAATCATTTACCCTTCCCACAAAAGAAAGAAACAAAAATGGCTCATTACTAGAAAGAGTCACTTGATCTATGACACATCACTAAAATCTTTTTTTTCACACAAATAAGTTTCTAGAATTAAAAAGAATATGAATGGCTACTACAAATCGTGGGGCTAAGTTTAATATTAGAACAAATTTAGAAGTTATTTTCTTAATTATATCATCTTCAATATAAAAATTATTATTTAATTTAACCAAGTTGATTAATCCTTATCATTTTCTAAATGATCAAGGTAACTTAGTCAACATGATAGATGAATGATTGGAGAAGATATTGTTGAAGCTATAAATGAATGAACAAAATAGCACATGTATAAGGCCTAAGTATTGAAATTTGTTAACCCAATTCCCTTTGAGTAGGAAAAGATGAGTCTATTTGAAGCAACATGCCTTGGTATTTTGATGATTGATAGTTTGTTGGGGCTATTTCTTAGTGTTATGAAAATTGGATCATGCTGATGGAGTTTTGGCATAAGATTTAGTTATCCCCAAAAGTACAAACTATTAGTGAGAGAGACTTTTTAAAGCAAAATCTCATTAAAAATCAATTTAGTGGATTCAGTTGGAGACCTTCGATGTACTTATTCAAAGTATCTTTGTGTATGATTAATATTGAGGACATGAATTAACACCAAGATTGAGTTGTTCAAAAATAGTCACGAAAAACAGAAGATTACAACTTTTAGATTGAAATTTGCAAATATGTTTGAATAAAATATTTCATTTGATTTTTTTTATTAACAATTTGTGACAAATTTTGTAGTGTCAATTTCAAATTCTATATGTTACTTGAAAGACAATAATTTTCAATGACACATCAATTAGAAGGAGAAATTTGAAGACTAGTGTCACTAGAAACCCAATATGACTTGTCAAATTTCAACACTAACCCAAATGAATGCACTTAGGTGAAAACACCTAGAACCATCCATTTGTACCCATTGATTTCTTAATAAATAGACATCTATTGATAGTGTCTCTGAATGTATAATGAAACCATTCTCATACTGAATTGCTATTGGTGAACTCCTCATTTCTTAGATTTCATTTTCATGACCAAACTACACATTCCAATAGTTTTAGTGGCTCAACTAGGGAACATCTACTTCAAAAATTCATATTAATTACATGTCTTATCCAATTTTTGTTATTAATTTATGATTTTCAATTGCTAATATTTCAAGAATCCTTTTTTTTCCTAAAAATGGTGTTTCCAACTACATTAAATTGCTTATTTTGATGATTTGGGGTGTTTTCACATTACTTTATTTTTTATTTTTTTGAAATTCAAAGTTTATTTCAAGAAACATATCATTCTTAATTGCAGAAAAATGTTTAGGTTTCCCCACATTAATTTCTCAACATATGATACTATATAAATATTTTTAGTTATTGTACAAGAATGCACTTTTTTTGAATTAGGTATTGTTGTAATTGGGATTTCTGAACCTCCATGTACACAAATGGAAATATTTTAGAAATATTTGCTGACTTTGATGGCTTGTAAAGTAACTTTCTTGTTGCCAAGCAACCTAATTGTTAAGGCAATCTAATTTCACTGTTTTGTGTAGCCTAAACCATTTGCCCTTGGAGATTGGGATCATCCTTCCTTATATCTCTAGAAGGGAATTTGGTTTCAATTTGTCATTGGTTAATTAGGAAGTTGCAATCCTAGTGTCATTGACAAATTGGGAAGTTGTAGAGATTTATTGGTTGGTTGGGAAGTTGCAATACTAGTGTCATTACGAAGTTGCATATAGTCATCAATTGGCGAGGAAGTTGCTACATTTGTGTCATTGACTGACTAATTGGGAAGTTGCCTAAGAATCATTGGTTGGTTGGATAGTTGCAATGCTAGTGTCATTGACAAACTCAAAAATTGCAAAGAGCTAGTCATTGGTTGAATGGGAAGTTGCAATGTGAGTGTCATTGACAAACTTTGGGAAGTTGAAGTGAGAATCATTGTTTGGTTAGTGGAAGTTGCAGTGCTCAAGGCTCCTACTTTGGGGAGGAGAAAAAGAGAACCCTTAGTGTTGGTTAATTGAATGTTATATTATAGAAAACTAAGTTAACGAGAGAACTATTAACGTTTGGACTCACTTCTTGCACATCTTAGTATGTTATAGATTTTGCATGTCAGTGCATGTCATAGGCTAATTTATCTTAATGGTTTGTACTTGTTGGGATAACCAAATTTTATGCCCAAACTCCATCAACATGAACCAATTTTCATACCATTGAAAAACAAGCCCATTAAACTACCATATTGCTTCAAATATACTCATCTTCCACTCAAAGCATATTGCTTCATTAAACTTCAATACTTGGGCCTTACACATGTGCTATTTTGTTCATTCATCTATAGCTTCAAAAGTATCCTCTTCAACCATTCGTCTATGATATTGACCTCATTACCTTCATTATTTGGATTACTTCCATTTTGAAAATTCATAATAATTACATATCTTATTCAAAAATTCTATTTCATTTTAAAAAATTATGATTTTCAATTGCTAATATTACAAAAATATATTTTTTCCATGAAAAAGGTGCCTCCAACTACACTAAAGTGCTTATTTTGACAATTTTGGGTGTTTTCACATTACTTTGTTAGTTTTTATTTTTTGGAAAATTCAAAGTTTAATTCAAGAAACATTTCATTTTTAACTAGCCTGAACCATTCCCCCTTGGAGATTGGAATAATCCTTTCCAAGATCCCTAGGAAGGAATCTAGTTGAGATTTGTCATTGGCTAACTAGGAAGTTGCAACCCTAGTGTCATTGACAAACTAGGAAGCTACAAAGACTCATTGGTTGGTTGGGAAGTTGCAATACTAGTGTCAATGATTGACTTACTAACTAACTAACTATAACTAGGAAGTTACATTTAGTCATTAGTTGGTGAGGAAGTTGCAACACCAATGTCATTGACCGACTATCTGGGAAGTTGCTGAGAATCTTTGGTTGGCTAAGAAGTTGCAATCAACTAGTGTCTTTGACAAACTCAAATGTTGCAGAGAGCTAGTCATTGGCTAACTACATTAGGAAGTTGCAACGCTAATGTTATTGACAAACTCAAAAGTTGCAAAGAACTAGTCATTGGTTGGGTGGGAAGTTGCAACACCACAGAGTGTCATTGACAAACTTTGAGAAGTTGGAGTGAGAGTCATTGGTTGGGTGGGAAGTTGCAATACCACAGAGTGTCATTGACAAACTCTGAGAAGTTGGAGTGAGAGCCATTGACTGGCTAGGAATTTGCAACGCTCTCGGGGCTCCCGCTTTCCAGAGGAGCAAAACAGAACCCTCAGTGAACATTGGTTAATTGAATGTTATGTTAAGGAAATTAAACTAAGTTAACGAGAGAACTATGAACGGCCGGACTCACTTCCTGCACGTCTCAGTACGTTATAGATTTTGTATGGCAGCGCCTGATATTATTGCCTGCTCAGTAACATGATCAATGTTCAGTGGCCCATGATTGAACAGCAGGAGGACTTTTTTTTTTTTTGAAACAAATGAAACGGAGTTTCATTGCAAAGGCAAAGTACAAGGCCACCAGCCACAGGACTTTCATCTTGGCTGGGAGGGAGGGAGTCCCGTGAATCTGGTCAGGCCGGCCTGCCTGTGCAGACAGACGATGATCTGCCTGCAGCAACAGCAGTTTTCTGGCCTTGGCTTGGCTTCGTAGTTGCCGCACCTTTCAAATCCGCTGGGCGGAGGTTCTACAGTAGAGTCTGCTGCCACTAACTTAAATAGTGAAATTCGGTTGCCCCCACATTAATTTTCTCGACATTTGACACTATGATATATAGACATAGTAACTGTTACTGTACAAGGATGCACTAGTACTTTTGAATTAAGTCTTGTTGTAATTGAGACTCATGAACCTTTGTGTATACAAATGGAAATATCTGTAGAAATATGTGTTGACTTTGATGGCTCGGAAAGGAACTTTCTTGCGGTAAGAACAAGGCAACCTAAGTTGATTGTTCAGTTTCCGCAACCGAATTTCACTATTTAGTGTGGACTCCTCGAGTCCTGGTGGCTTTGTATCATTTTATCTTTTTATTTTTTTGAAACAAATGAAAAGGGAATTTCATTGCAAAGACGTGGCTTGGGCATTTGGACTCTGGGTAACTTAAACATGAACCGGCACGTTTTGACTGGAACGGTGGAGCCCTAATCAAGGAAGGAATCTGGGGCTGAGTGGGTGGACTAGTGGGCTCGTGTGGTGGCTACTAAGGTAGTACAGTACTTCAACAACCATTCTTTTTTCCGTCGGTTTCATTTGCAGCCATCACATACTTTTTTTTTTTTTTCCTTGAAACACATGGACAATTTCCATTGAAAAGGGGAAAAGGTACATCGAACCAGAGGCACAAACCTCGGCGGAGAACACAAGGAACCAAAATCATCACATACTTTCCACAAATACTGTACACACATCTCGGGACAGAACGTGCTCTCATTAGTTATAGTTCTCATTCTCATTGTGCGGGGAGATGTGAATCTTCACATGCTCTCACCAGTTTTTCGTTTTGCTGAGGTACCTGTGTGCCTTTGGTCAAACCCCCACCCATCACCGCCAAGATCGACTTTTGGGTCCAACCCACGTTGCAAGTTTTCAACACGGTTTGAAATAAGAAAATTCAAACACGGTGGGTGACGGCACTGAATCCTCAAGATTAGGACTCAAAGACAGACAATGAGGCATTTCGCAAATGCAGACAAAAACGCAGACACGGTTGAACAAAGTTGTAGCATCAAGAGTGAAATGACGAGTGGCTTCGGTACCCACATCTCTCTAAAGCCTGAAACCGATACATAATCAAAGACAAAATCGAATGTCTGATTAAAGTAATCGAAAGAATCACCAATACCCTTAGTAAAGGTTGGCATGAATCAATAGTTTGTCCTACCTACCTAATGACCGACTTCATACTATAATTAAGCGGTAATGCCCCAGTAGTACAGCACCAAGGACGGCACCTTCAATCAATTTGTCCCAAGAGAGCAAACCAATTCCCTAATATTACACATTCTTATAGCCTCGTCTACAGAATGTGAAAAGTCTACAATTACCAATGGTGTTATTCATAGGTCAACAGGAATGCGGAGTCCATCGTAGGCAAGATGAACTGGGATGCCCTCTCTGCAGATATCAACACCATTAACACACAAGCTTTTTCCATTCAGTTGAACTATCTCATAAACTCACAGGTCAAACAATTGTCAACGGTATGGCTTAACTAATTTGACCCCTCTTATGTGCTAATTAAATGCCATGTAACCATCCTAGATTTGAATTCTGGGCATCATGATGCTCGAGAAGATGCCATATTCTAATAGTAGCGTAACAAGCAACAGAGTGACCAAGCATGCTGATGAGTCTATACAAATCGAAAATCTACGGTATGGTTATAAAGAGCACCTTGAAGACCACTCCGCAAGTATTCTGCTGTCCAGATCATGTTCAAATTCATGAGTCATTCCTATCAAAAAAGCACGTTTTGGCTGCAGCTTCTTGACAACAGCCAAACTCTGCACACAAGAACCCAACCATATCACAAAAAATGAACAAGCCTGGAAAGCTAAGGTGCATAAAACACTCTTAGAAATGATAACACTGTGCAGATAAATTCACCAAAATGCATGAGAACAGAAAAATCTTAAGCCTCATTGTATAACAAGAGATTGATGGACACAATGCAGTGGAAGACTATTTACCTCCGGGAATGTCAGATGGGTATTGTGAGGATTTATCTGAGAGAACAAGACATAAGATATCATCACTACAAGGGTATTCAAAAGCTTCCATCTCGTGAAGACAAATCCAAGGTGTAACGTAAGCAGAATAGTCTACTCCAAGCAATGAAATATTGAAATTTGTTGCATGAAGCAAACAGGATTCGCAAGATATTTCCAGCACCTTGTACAGTGAATCCAAAAACAGAAAATCCACTTGGCCTGCTCCATATTTGGCAATAGCTGCCAAATGAGTTATGTCCCCAGGTAAACCCAAACCATTAGTGTCCACGAAAAGCAAATCCAGTTGTCCACCATGTTCTTTTGATATTACTGTAACCAATCCTCCCAAGATGATAAAAAAAAGTTTTGTCAGGGCTCAGATAGTCAAGAAGGAGCATAACATAGCTGTTCACATCATAAATTAACTTGAATGAAGCCAGAGAGCACAGTCAGCATAGTCGTACCATGCTCCGTCTCAGTGGGAAACCGAGATACATCAGATACGTAGGCAATTCTAGTTTTTTCTCCAAACAAGAATCCAAGGCAGATATAATCTTCTCCGTGATAAACCTGCACAACAAGTCAAAGCGCGTCACATTAATGGCACTGAACCCGAATAATTAAAAGTGATAATAATTCTCGTGTTGAAGAAGGTCAACTACTTCCAGAAAGTAGTGAGCATCACACATGATCTATCAGACCCATAAACCTGCTTTGATAAATGAATCGGACTTAGCACGACTTAGTGACTGCACATTCAAATGCACAAATTCTTTCGAATAGTCAGTCTACGTAACATTTAAACATAACTGTTGGTTATGCAAAATTACCACAGTGCTGTGAAGGATGTGCTCAGATTATCGGCATAAAGCACCACAAAGCACCACAAAGCAATCACGGCTCGGAAGTATGAAAAAAAGAGGTGAGCTTTGAGAGAGTGCATACAGGTAAAGGAGTGAAGGTAAGACCAGCAGCTTCAAACGGAGCATCGATCGATCTTTCTATTATACGCCAATCAAATTGAGCTACTCGCCTGAGCACTTCACCCTCCTTCTTTTTCTTAGTGACCAAATACGGAAACTTGGCTGTCACACTGCATCAATTATGTATGTGTTACAACCTTTATATGTATCTGACATCCTTGCAAGCAGCATGACATACATGTATTTCTAGAATCATGGTCAAAGGAAAAATCAGCCATGGTAGTGGGCTCAAAGACCACTACAACATCCAGAGATCGATAGGTCTACCAAACCTCCGCAACATGAACAGCAGTAGTTGCCGAACGTGCACAAAATATGTAAAAAGCTACCACCACTTTGGAACCAAGTTCACCATTCCTAACATTGGGAACTCATCTCCATTAGGACTAAGCGAAAATGGTTGGTAACAAAACTTCACATTATATGAAATTTGAACACAATAGAAGTGCGAGCTTAACTGTTACTCAAATAAACCTCAGTGCTTGATTACAGATTGGTCAGGTCGCTGAAGGTACAGTATAGAAAAACTAGACCATTCATTGGGGTTGCAGTTGAATGCAGTAAACCATTGGCGAAATTAAGTGAGACTGTTTCTATTATCAAGGCCATATCAATTTTAAAAAGTATTCTCGATCCATGAGTGGAGCAAACCTGTCCATAGTATGCTGGGCAACGAAAACTGGCATGGGCGGAATATCATTGTTTACATTGACAGGTTGTACACCTCGAACATTATCCAGACCCAACATCGCATCCGCATGTTCATGTGTCAAGATAAGCTGCACCCATGCAAGGCTCCCATTATAAGAACTAGCATGCCGATAAGTTGCGAATTGACGAAGGTAAGTGGTAATCTGACAGAGGAAGGAGGGTTGAGGGGGAGGGCACGTCCTATACACTCACAGCATCAAGTCTTGGAATCTTGTAAGGCACAAACCAACGCAATACTTGCTCCTTGAAATCCTTTCCAGCATCTATCTGAATATAGCGCCGTTGCCCATCATTACCCATGTAGTTGATTAGCAGCGATGGATTGCACCTTCCCATTCAGCAGTACAAATGCACCTCTTAGTCAACTCACGTTGAATCCATCGCAGTAAATCTCATCCTTGGGAAACCGAACTATCGCAAACCAAAATCTAGGGATACAGTACCAGTGGAGAATCCCCAGAGCACTCACAGGTAGAAGAGGCAAACTATCAGCGGAGCAGGTAGGGTGGAGTTTATATAGATATCGCCAAGGGCTATTACAAACAAGGCGAATTTCATGGACTTCCTATTCCTTTTCTACTCATTTTCTGGACTTCAGCACTGTATACTGTATTTGGACCAAAAGCATGCAGATCCTTATGACGGGCGTATTCGAACCCAGCAAAGCTAAACTCACATTCACAAATAGCTTACATGCATAAGGGTACTACTGAGGAACAATTGCAACTAGATCTTCAGCATTCTAACCAATTGCAGTCACTCCTTCATCAGAGTTCATCGAATGTCAAATTTCTCATTCTTTCGATAATTCAGAAATAAACAGTCATTGTCAATCTCTTTGCTATTTCTCATCTACTGCCTTTGAATTTCGAATTCCACCAAACGGCAAGTTCGGCACGCTTACCTGTAGTTACGATTCAATTCATGAGGCCCCTGCATAGCCATATGGCAGACACGGCAAGGAGGATCTGAGGGGCTTATTAAGCAGTAAGGGCTTGGTACACCGGAAGACGACCCTGAACCAAGGACTATCAACTCTGAGCTCCCAACATTTTCCATCTTCTGTGCTTGAGAAATCTCTACAGGAGAGATCTTGGGCCCGTCGATCTCCATGCCAAGGGTGCTTGACACACCGGTTGTTGGGGACGCTGCATCCAGGACCAGAAAACCTAAATCAGACACATGGCAACTGGAGGTTGCGAGAGCAATTAGGGCTTGGCACAATCAGAAGTAGAAGCGATCCGGAACCCAACTCAGAGCCACCTGAAATTTCAGTGTTTAATCTCAGGGCCAAATCTTCGTGGCCCGCCGGATTCCATGTTCATTTCTAACCCCTCCCAACTGCCTTTTCAGTCTTTTCAGAGCTAGAGCTCCAGTAGACACCAGCCCTGCTAAATTGGTCTCTCAAACGAAAAAGGTGACGAGGAAATCTTACCGACATTCAAACATGCTAAACCACATTACAAGAAAATGCTTGTAGAGATTACGTAAAACGCTCATAAAATTACTCGCAGAACTCTGATGCAAAGATGCACTCACAATAATAAGAAAAAAGACAGAAAATCTCACCGTAGAAACTCTCTTCTTCAGAATTTTATTGCATAATTGGCGAGGTTACGACTACAATGAAGTCGTCAATTTGATACACAGAATCATGCAAGAGGCTTCTAGAGTTTCGAGCGTACCAAGAATCCAGATATAAAACCAACGAAACGTACGACGATGCAATTTCAAAAAACCCGTAGCCTAACCACAATCTCTTCAATAAAATCACAAAGATTAAAATTGAAGCGCATTCGCCAGGTTTCAAGAAAAAAATTAGCAAACCCAAGACGCTAAATTGAGGTTTAATGACTTGTGGTAAGCCGAATGCATACGAATGCGGTGACGACGACGTGGTAGACAATGCCACAAAATCAAAATAGAAGAACTGGGATTGAAATGTGAACCGACCTGGCGATAAAAGTGGAAATTTATTGTGGATGGAATCTGAAGAATTTTGGAGTGCGTGACGAGGAGACTGATTTGATAGCTGCTGCCCACTCAGCTCAGCTTCAGCGCCTCGCAACTCTCTCAACGCCCACTCATCATCGTGTATACTATTAGCACCAGTGCTTGTGTGGCGATGGTGAAGCGGATTTTAGGGTTTAGGGTACATTAGGGCACGGGTTTAGTAAATCTACCAAATTGACTTTGACCTCATGTAACTTTTGTGTATTAAATTTGAATGGTATTCTTCGATTTTTTTTGGTTGCAATTTGTCTACATGCAATTAAAAAATGAAGCTCCGTCAAACACAATAATGGTTGTTAAGAAAAATTTGTTTGGTTTTTGGTGATATTACCTTATATTTCAGAGGGGTTAAAGTAACATCTTGGAAGGGGAGCATGAGTTCTTCTAAGTTAGCTAGTTCTATGAGAATATTCCGAGGTATGTGCAGCCACAAGCAATTTTTTGACATTATTGGCGAAATTTGCAAAGAAGGAAACAATTGGTTGGAAAAAAGAGTTTGTTACCCAACGTTGGTTGGAAGGAAGAGTTTAATTTTTCTACAAGTATTTTTCACCATCATCATAAAAGTATCAAATGTATCAAAAAATAATAGTTTTTCACTAAGTAAATAGAAATTTTTGGCATTGATAAAAACAAAACATAATCTCATGTAATAAAATTATACTCTGTATTTGATTGAATATTGAATTAAATTTAAAGGCTAAATAGAGCTTAGAATCATGGTGTTTGATCATGTGGCAATCAAAACAATCTTTTAGAGATTAATTAAGTACCCAAATGCCCACATTTGGTTTCGTATGTTTTTTAACAATTTTGAAGAGTTTATATGGGGAAAATGATTTGTTCAATCACCTTGTTTTGGAATCAATATAAGATATGTTTTTCATTTAGTCAAATGATGAAAGGAATTTTCCCATTTCAATTACACTTTTCCACAACATGATCAATTAAAGTAATCAATTTTGAATCATGTAATTACACTTAATTACAACATGATTGCCCCCCTACATGGTATTCATGTTTAAAATTTATGAGACCAGATTTTTTGTGTTAAATTATGAGTACATGGCTTCCAAGTAAAATTCAATTTTATCTAAAAAAAATTTAAACATTATGGGGAGATTCATTAGGGGAAATAAATATAACCCCTGCCTTGGCTCTCATCCAAGCAGAGAACGATGAATTTATTCATCCATAATATGTCATTCATCTATCTCCCATTTGGTTCCTCAGGGTTTTTCAAGCATTCCACGTTGCCTCGGTGCGATCACTCGGCGATACGCTTGCATTTCTGGAGCGGCCATTGGACGCGGAATCGAAGCCGATGATGAATTGATCAATTGCAGAGGCATTGGAGATTCTGAGGACCTGGAATGGTCAAGATTTGAATGCGGTGGAAAAGTAGGTATTTAGAAGAATTAGGGTTTAAGAAGTTTATTGGTGATTACAATGATGTTGGGTATGGCTGCTCGGGCGCGGGCGCTTCAAGGGAGCGTCCGATTGCGCGCTGCGGGTGCTTCAGCGAAGGGCGGAGCTGCGGCGAAGTCGAAGAAAGGACGAGGAGCGGAGGGACCAGTTGTGCCCGTGGTGGCGAAGGAGTTGCGGGAGAAGGCTGTGCTGGGGGCAAATATCAAGAAGGACGGCTCAGATCCGCCGATTCTCGCTGATGGCGAATATCCCGACTGGTTGAATCACTTGCTTGATAAGAAGTCCGCGCTCAGTGAGCTCCAGCGGAAGAAGCCTGAGTCTATGGCGGAGAATGAGGTAATTCGGTTGCTCAAGCTGGATAATCGGCGGAGGATAAAAGAAAACAATAGTTTGAAAGCGAAGAAGTAGATGTTACAGCGTTGCCAAAATTTCTTCTCAATGCAGGTTTAGGGTTTAGCTGTGTCTAGAATGGTGAGATTGCTACCGTGTTATCTCCACTGACAACATTTTTCAAGTACACGGTCTCTTGTAGGTCAAAAAGCTTTCCATTTCAGCAGCGGTGTCCAGGTCGTCTGAATAGCACGAATTGTCTCGTGTCCGTTGTTCTGTAGGCCGGGATTCGGACTTGTTGATAAACGTGCACCATCTGATGGACTCAGTCTTTATTCCATTAAGGAAATGTTTCGCTATCGTTGCAGAGGAATTTTCTGTAATGAAGTATATTGACACGATTGTGCTGGTTGCATTCAGCTTAGGTACCACGGTATGTTAGGGTTTAGGATTTCATTTTTGACCCCAATTTGATCGTTGATATCATTCGGTGAGAACGTAGAGAACTCTAGTATATGGAGAACCTTGACCAGAATTAGTATAGAATTCCGTGTGGCATAAAGACACGTTGATTTATTGTCTTGAATCAAGTCAGTTTTCTTTTTTTGAATCCATATCTGAATGTGGAGGATGACAAGCAGAAAACCCATCAATCCCATAACCATTTGTGCTGGCAATGAGTATGGGGAAAACATTTCTGCTATATTCTCCCAAATTTAGTCTGCCATGATGATGATCTGTAGAATGGGATTGCAAATTACTTACAATCTGTTACGAAAATGTCTGGCGGAACCAGAATTTTTGCACTGAATTCAAATGCGATGTTATCAGTAGTTTTGTTGATGTACGTATAGAAGAAAAAGATACCATTGTTTTAATCCTTAGAAAGGCTGTAGGAACCGTGTTTGATTTCTCACTGAAGAATTATGTACTAAAATATGGCAAAACATGTAGCAATGTATTGATAATTCTGCTATTAGTGTCTTTCATTTGGATGTCATTTTAACATCTAATCCTTATCATGTTCAAATATGGCACCCTACAATTGCAATGAGTATTGGTAGAGTATGTGACTTTTTTGAATCTTCTTAGACATGTAGGAGATGCAATAATGATCTAAATTGGAAATGTTATGTGTCATTGGATTAGGCTCAACATGAGGACAAACTTTTTGATGCTATTGTGTACCTCAATTCATGCACCTTGCGTACGTCAAATAGCATATTGCAATTAGAATTAGGTTTCTACATACCTTCAAGGGTTGTCTCCACAAGAGATTTTATGATGACTACAATCTCCTATTTGCATTAGATTGTATATTGAGACATCAATTGCCTTCTTGGAGTGTTTCTCAACTTGTAATTTGGACAAAATAATATTCTTAGAGCGTGAGCTAGATTGTGGAGTTTTTTCTATTGGAAATTTGTAGTTGGATTGATAGTCGGATTGTTTGGTCCTCCTTGTGCCTTGAAGTTGAAAGTAATGGAAAAGCACTCTCCATTGAGTATTAGTTTTATAGGGTCACATTTAAAATTTCAAATATTAGCCCCTCAATGCCCATGCTCAAACACATTGTGAGGATGGGTTTTTTGGACCCTAGTAGAAATTCGCTTGTAACACAAGATCTAGGTAGAATTAGCTTACTTCATTGCACAAATTGGTGAATGACTTTTTGGTGGGTTTGGAAGTTCTTTTTGATTGGAATTTCAATGTCTTCATTTTTGGCAATTTGTCTAAGATCTTGAAGAAAAAATAAAATCATCTGACTTCTGCAAGCTCTTTTTAGTACTTCAAAATTTATGGCAAGTGCATTGATGGATGCTTGCTCTCTAAAATTGAACAGTATTCTTGCAATAGGGCAATCTATAACTGGTCAAAATTTTAGAGTCACTAGACTTGTGAATTCACCAACCTTCGAAGAACAAATGTACTAGGGATTGGAATTCTTCCTTGTTGGAATCGGCAGGCAGGGTCACTATGATTCTATCGAGTGAGGATTTTTGATAGTAGTTCTTTTGAAGGACAACATCGGATACTTAAAAATCCAGCAGCAATAATCCACAATAGAAAACATCAGATCTAAAGATATGAAAGTCAATCTAGTTGAAAAATTGTACATCCACAATATAGTTCCATTTAGATTGCAACAATGGCTATAGAGTTCCTTCACTAAGTACTACACTCCCTCCCTTCCTAACTCATCTTAAGCCCAACGGTTTGTGACCACTTAATGTTGGTCACAATCCAAGAATCGATGCCAAACTATCTATTTGTTTTTTCACCTTTGTCTAATCGGAGTACCATCTCTCATATTTTGTATGCACCCTCATCTTACTAATTACATGAACTTAATCTTGACACATGCCTAAACCAAAATCGCTAGAGTGCTCAACAATTTCCTACCTTAGTGATGTGTAGGGAGCCTTTTTTAATTTGGAATGGATAGTTTTGGTTACTTTAGGCCATAAGGGGTCAAGTGCTTGATGCAAGTGGAATTTTTATTGAAGTTTATAGCGCATGTGTTTTCAATTGATCATATTTGGTCTATTCAACTTTCATTGGTGTTTTACTACTAGTCATCAATGTCAAACAATTCAAAATATTGTACACTTGTATTGTAGTTCCAAGTGAAAATTATTGATTCACATTGCAAAAGTAGTTGTAATTACTATATATTACATTTGATTTTCAATTACTCCATTAATTAAAGCTAAGATCTTCTTAAACATAGTTCATTACTAAAGTTTGTGATTACAAAAATTATATGTCTCACCTATTGTTAACCTTTAAATGATCCTAAATCTATCTTTAAATAGTGAACATAATAAATATTTTTGGATGTCTTTTTTTCCAAAATAACTCATTAGATCCAACCTTATGGATATTATCTATAGATCATATTTTTGAATATTTATGCAAAATCTATCATCACATTATTATTCTCAATTGCATTTTATAATAATCTTTACAATTTTAGTAATTTGAACTATACTCTTCATCCTTAAAGGGTTAATTTACACATTGATCAACATTCGAAGCCACTATATATGTCCAAATGCTGTACAGAATACCACAATTTAACCTAGTAGGAAGGATGAAAAACTATCAAAATGTCCAAATGTTGCATAGAATATCTCAAATTAACCTAGTAGAAATGATAAAAAACTATAAATGTCCAAATGATGCATGAAATATCTCAAATTAATCCAATAGGAACGATGAAAAACTATAAATATCCAATGAATAACTTTCAAGGAAAAAATAAAAATGAAGATTGCACCTAAGGTATTTTTAAATTTTTGAATTTTTTGAATTTGAATTTTCTGGGTCACTCCCTTTTGATAAAAGAGCGGGGGCAGCGTCCTTCCAGGGGTAACGGAACTCACATTCCTTCCTATTTGATTTCCGCCTTGCTTGCTGAGTCCCCGCCCAAATGAAGCTTTGAATCTGTCTCATGAATTTCATTAAGTCTCTCATTCGTCTCCATCGGTTTTGCTCCATGACTTCCATCGTCTCTAACTGCTTCGGGCGTTGTACCGCGCGCACTTGCAATTTCGTGGACAGTTAGCTGATGTAGTTTTTTCGCCATGGGGCGCAGGCCAGTCATTGTTTTGCGTTGGGATACTGCGCGTTCTGAATCCGCTGCAGCTAGCGAATGTTCGGATGATGAGGGAGTCATCGTAGAGGAAATCCCGATAACAAATTCGATTGTAGCTTTAGCCCTGGTTTGCTCGGTTTTCACGGCCACGGCGATCCGAATTGCGATCCAACTCTTTATGTAGGTAGAAGTAGCTACTTAGCTAGGCAGTGAGTCGCTAATAGATTTAGTCTCATCGATTTGAATTAGGTAGAGGACTGCTATCATCATCTGGATACATTGATGGAACAGCTGGATCGGAAACAATTTCAAGAATTATATCACTTACAAAGTTTGGATAGGCCGGTGGCTAGTGAAGAAATTAAATCGGGAGCGTGAGGTGATCGAGACTTGCTGAATTCGAATGAAGTTCAATGACGAGGTGAGACGACTTCCATTATTTTGATTGCCATCTAGCTGTCTTGAAGAGGGGCCAAAAATTCTTCGGCTCAGTCAGGGAGCTGCGTCGTTAGTTCAATTTATTTTGTCTCCCGATCGATCTAACTTACTTAATCGACTAGCTAGCTAATTAACTAAGCGAAAATGGAACTTTAAATTCACTCCGTATTTGCACCTAACTGCCCGGCCCTATGCAAAACATTTACTACACCAGCTACAGTTACAACCTGAAGTAATTAACTCACGGAAGCTAGCAATTCTTGAACAGATTATATATGCATGCAGATTCTGAAAGTATTCATTCGACAGCATGGGCAACAGCTTTGGTACGTGGAGGATACAAATTACTTCACATGGTGGATTGGAGGTGATGAATATCTGCATCCGAATACGCTGCACAGCTAGCTGGTATGAACTTAGTTCATCCTACTGCTCATCCACGCTCTAGCTCAACATGTAGATTCTTAATTCCTTGCCAATCGGGCACCTGGTTACTGAATTAACTCCATGTACTCCTTCCATGTTTGCAAGGCTAACGATGCTCATTTGTCTTTGACTTTTTGGATTCCTGCACACATAAATCCATCTTCGACTTCAACGGTTCGAATACTGATCAGTAGGAAATATAATTTTGAATATCCAATATATTTGAAGTTTCATGTAATAATCTAAATATCTTAATTTCTGACTAGAGGCTCGATTGCGATCATCGAATGATCCTGGTTCAATTGATTTTAATTTGTCGCTAACACGGCTTTACGTCCCTGCACTGCGAATGCATTTAGCAGCTCACTGAGGTTATCCCGCATTTCCAAATTATGCCTCAGTGTCGGCGCTGCTAGCAGTCAACTTGAACTCCAACGTAATACCTCAGTTGGTCGAGGAAAATCAATACGACGAGGTCGCACGGCCGCAGTCTGCGAAATCCTGTGGCGGGCATGGCACCTTGTTGCTTCATGGCCAAGCCTGAATTGCCGCTCAAGGACTCGATGTACGTTACTCTTGCTCGGAAGAGAAATCGCCCTTTACCGCATCCCTGGCCTGGAATGGTATGTGCATGCATGATTGATAATGCCTCAGTCAAATTTTGGAGACTTGTCCGATATCCTCCGACACCACTCATGGAAACAGCGGATAAATTACAGCAATTAATGGCGTAGATAGCGAACAGCAGTGCCGGTGAAAATGCGGGTTATGGAGACATGAAATTATTTGCCTGAACTTAAGTTTCGCCCTTTCAATTCGAGCGGGCCGAGGTTCTAGAGTACAACAGTTAGTCACTAAGACACAGACAGTTAAGTACAAAGTAAACTATATACTTCTGGTATAATCACGCCAGTGAAACTAGCCAGTCTTTTATTTCATTTCATTCATCTAATTCACCTAGCTTGTGCATGCATGTACTGGGTTCGTATGTTGTGACCTTCCAAACTCTCATGGATTAACAGAGTCAGACTTTTCCGCTTCTTGTCACTTGGTATTGCAGAACATTTCAGTGCTTCACAGGTCGGTTATAAGTCGAAGTTGGCAAATAACTTTTCTGAGTACGTGTTGAGAATTTCAGTGAGATTGATTTCTCACGAACGCGTCCCATTCGGGAGGCATTGCTTTTTCAGAGTCCTTTTAAATAATTCAAAGGAAGCCATCTTATCTCTGAATTAGAGCATCAAAAGGGTTTAACATTACTCAAGATGTTTTTGAATAAGATAAAAACATCATCATAAATGTATTCAAAAACAAAATCTACATTAGTCATTCCTTGCTAAATTCAGGCTCCTCAAGTTAATAACAGTACATAAGTCAAATGCTGTAATTGGGCAATTGTATTGTTTCACCACTGTCACAACCCACAAGGGGTACTTGGTGTGAGCTCAGCTAAATAAGGCGAGTTTAATGTGGCAAAATTATCCTATTTTGGTACGCCCCATCTCTTCCAACACAAAGGGAAGGGCAGTCAGTTGTGAAGTATAATTGAACCATCTAAAGTTAAGCAAATAACAATAGCAATGAAGTTACAATAGCAAAGTGCCGAAATAATCTAGTACTTCCTCTTTCTGTGCACTAGATTGACAGGCATCCATGAGAGCTGCTCTTGCCCTTTGATCAGCAAAGCACCCAGAGTCCACCATCATCTTAAACCAAGCCAGAGCATCCTCAAACTTCCCCTGCTGACCAAACGTTCTGACCAAGAGCGTGAAGATGGTTGTATTTGGCTTGATGCCTGCCTTCTTCATGTCCTCGAAAGATTGCAGCAATGCAGGAGTGTCATGCACACTTGTGTAGCCCAGCATCAGAGTTCCATATGTTACTACATTTGGTTCTAAACCCGCCTGCTTCATCCTCTTCATCAACTGCTCAGCCTTTTTCATGTTTCCCGAATTAGCGTAGGCAGCTAGGAGCGTTGTATATGAATGAACGTCTGGTCGGCATCTGCATTACAGGAAGGATAGTGACATTGTGAGAAGTGCATTGAACACAAAAGAATTAACCTGCCAACGCCTGAATCCTTGTATTATTGCATATCTTTGTACAGATATATAATTTACCCCAATTTCATCAATTCGGTCATAAATTACGATTCAAGTATTACTTGGGATGAATGAAAAGAGTAGGTTTGTTCATGTGTCTGTCTGTGTTTGTGATCACAAAGGGCAGTTCTGCATAGAATTGCTTAGTCCAATTTTGAGTAACCTTGGGTAGTAGACTTGGTCCACCTTCATGTATGGTTCTATGCGCGGGAGTCACTTTCCAGTGCTTCTGGACCGGTGTTAAACTAGTTTGTATTACAGCAAAACAGCATGATCATATAATTTTCTGAATGATTCAGTCACGACGTCATTAAGAGAAAAGAAGGGGAAGTAGCTTGGTACCTGTCTTGTCCCATCTTCTTAAAAAGGTTCTCTGCTCCCTCCACTTCTTTGCATCTCGCATATGCATCTAAGAGGGTGTTATATGCAGTTCTCGAAGGCCTGCAAAAAAGAGATAGGTTTGAATAATCATCCTAGGGCTGAGCGAGAGCATCACAACTGAACTGATCCCTAAAGAGCCAAATGGCCCGAAGTGGTTGCTTCCATGTCTTTAGAAACCTTTTGGGAAGGTAACAATGCGTACCAATAGGAAGAAGAAATCATACTCTGCATTTATTAATCATAGAATTACGTGTTGGAAGTTATTGAAATTGACTATTGGTTTCCAAGTGGAGCTCCTATTTTTATCTTGGCCACGTAACAGTCAATTTCATGCACTTGGAAAGTCTAGCAGTGATGTTAGTATTAAAGCGGTTTATCCAGATGTGATGATCGCAAACTTGGAGGGTGCACTTGATGCTAACCTGATACCAGACGCTACCATTTCACGAAATACAGCTTGCGCTTCTTCGACACGCCTAGCCTTCGAGTAGGCATTGATCAGCCCAGTATACGTAATAACATCAGGATTAATTTTGGCAGCTTGCATCTGGGACAAAGATAGAGCAACTGTCACCTGTTACAAATTATCCCGTAACCACGTCCTCTTGACGAAGATCTGAACTATTCTACATGGCTCTGCAAGAACAACACTCCGATTTGAACTAGGCTGGCTTTCCGCACTTCTCCGGACAAGCCTCGAGGACAAGCAAGGAACAGATATAATTAGTTGGAGCCCAGTACATTCTGATTCTCATGATTACCTCCAAGACAGAATGTAAAGCCCGTAAGGACAAACTTCCAAATTCTGAACAACCACCACTCGAGTTCTTAAAATATGGCTGAAATCTCTTGTCCTACAGGCTTGTCCTGTCAAATATAAACCCGTACTAAACCCATCCTTAGACACAGCGTACAAACTTGACACTACTCCCAAACCTGGACGAGAACGACCATTCTTATGAACACATTTCAATACTGAAAACAAAGTGGACTTTAAACGTGCAAAGACCATCACCATAGGCAGAAAAAGTAAAAAAAGAGAGATATAATGAATTACGGAAACCATACATGTCGCAAGCAAGCCTCGGCATCTGCAACGGTCTTCTGGAACGCCATCAAACTGTTGAAAGTAACTGCTGTCATAGGAACGCCTGAGCCCTTCATCTGCCGAAAAAGAGCCTGTTGCTCCGAGAGTTTCCCAGCCTTGCCATACGTGTGCATCATTAGATTGTACAAGCGCGAATCTGGTTTCGCCTCATCCTTCTCACCCATGCTTTTGAAGATCCTCTCCGCATCATTGAACCGCTCAGCCTGGAATCCACCAAGCATATGAGACACTGGAAGCTAGCCATGGTTTTGTGATGACGTCAAGCAAGCAACAATATGCTGTGGGTCATAGTATTTCCAAGAGGCCTTCCTCATCTTTACTTTTCTTAATTACAGTGGCTTAATCTTTTACAGTTCACCGGTCACATGTATTTCTCAAAATTACTTTTGCCCATAGTAGTTTTGCACACACAAAATATTCACTATACCGCAGTATATGGTGAAATTGGTGTGTTGCATTATGCATACAGCGTGCTTCGGACTATGCGACATGTAATGTAAAATGAGAAACATCAAGTGCAATTTAACATTCAAGAAACCTTGTCATTGTACCTTGCAGAGTGCGTTGATATAGACATGGTAAGTGACCTCCGTAGGAGCCGGGCCTGTTTCCACCATTTCTTGGTATATCGACTCAGCCCGCTCAAAATTATCAGCCCGTGCATGAGCTTCAAGGAGTGACGTGAAACAGGCTACATTGGGTTCCAACCCTGCCTCACGCATCTCCGTGAAACTTGACTCAGCATTTCCGGGTTGGCCCAACTTTCCATAGGCAGCAATTATCAAATTAAAATCCTGAACACCAAAACTCCACCAATCCTGCTTCTTCAGCCAAACCAAAACCTGAACATGCGGGTCAAAGAAAGGCCATAAGTTCAAGTCATGACACCATGAATCTTCATCTCCAAAAGATCTTATTTAGATTCACGAAGTTATCAATGGGGAATTAATATGATGAAACATTAGATCAATCAAGATAACGTTACATTTAATGCTGAGTTACTGTTGACCTAGTAGTTGCCAGTGGAATAAAAAGTAACTGCCAATGATACTAACATTGTAAGGTTAACTCAACATTAACACTACATGAGGGCTGAATGAATCTGGTGCTTCTTTATCAATCGAATTCTTTTGAGATGGGTTCAGTCCAAGAATCCATATCTTTTGTTGTGACATTGCAGCACAGAGTGCTACTAGATCATTTTATTTGTGAATTGCTGTAACTGTGCAAGCAAAGAATGATTTGAAGAAGTCTTACCTCTAGAACCATACCCCACTTATTGAGCTGTCGTAGTCTAATAAGCGTTCCTAAAACATCACTCCTCGCAATTTTGCCATCTTCTTTCCGACTACTTAATATTGCAACTGCTGAGCCTGAATCGTCAATTTCCTTCATCATTCTTTCCCACTTCAATTGTTTCCTAGCTACCCTAGACAATGACTCTCCTGCACTCTTCTTCGTTTCTACAACAATATCCGCCACGGCCTGCGCAACCACCTGCAAAGCTTGTCTGGAAGGGGCATCTTTATGCTTCAAGAAAACAGGCTTGCAAGAACGCTTGCTCAGAGGTATATTCTTCCCTACAAGCTGACATCCATCAAGTCTGCACAAGAATGAACTGAATTAACTCACTCTTCCGTTACAAATGCTGATACACAGTCTCAACATTCCACCCGAACAATTTGAATAAGCGAACATATTATGGAGGTCACACTTCCACAAAGTACCCGGACGAATTCCCACATTCATGTCCACCAGAAAATTCCCCGCAAAATTATTCCAGAAAACCTAGTCGCATTCCTATTGGCAAGGTTTATGTCAAATGTCTAGCCAAATTAGCATTGATGACTAGATTTTCTACAATCCCGTACCTCTCGGGACTAGGGTTATCTACAAGTGTGTTCTCTACAAAATGTCAAAACTATGAGCTGCAAGCAATTTGTAGAAGCGTGCGCACCTCGCTTGCAGTACCAAATGCAAGGTCGCCATGGCCTCTAATCTGCAAAAAACAAGATACCGTGGGAGACAAACACCAGACAATCCTTGAAATGCTTAACCGTCCCAATTCTGGTCGCTGAGAGCACACTCGAGGGTTTTGGGCGAGCTACAGTGCCCCATAAGGAAATCAGCAAACTGGGTGATTGTGTTGCGCTCCGATAACGAGCGAGCGAGCCATAACTCGGGTGCAGCGCTGCTCTCTACAGTAGAAGCGAGCAGTTCGAGATACTCTATCCGTCGTAGGAAAGAGGCCGGGAAGAAGGGGCAGAGTATTGGCCTTGAAAGAAAAACCCTGGCCCATTTCACACTTGAAACCCGTCCCAAATGGTTCGGGCTCTTTTGCTCCCCAAGCCCTAACTACTTTCCTTCCGAGTAAAGTGGGAGTCCCCTTGCATGGCTTCCTACATATTTGTGTCCTCGCTTTTGCCTGCCCTTTGTGGGTCAAGAAAATCGATTCCCGATTCATCTCGCAAGACATCTGAATTTGTGCTTCCTCCTTACCCGTAGCGATTCTTGGTAGCGGAGGTTTTGCACCGGCATTTTGAGAACGAGCTCTCTTTCTTTCGAATTGAACTTGCGAGCCGAAATGACGGTTCCTACCTCGCGTCCTCCGCAGGCAAGTTGTGAATTGCTGTGAGGTTTATGAGCCACCGCTGAGTTGTAATTGACTGCCTTCATGACGACGGGGTTGGGAATGACTTGGAAATTCGGTGTGTTTTTTGTGGCTTTGCAGGAGAATGAAGAGGATGACGGTCCGATATTCGTGAATGACGCCGACGTTTTGGAAGAATATGATGTGGATGAGGAAGGCACGTTTGGTTCTATTTCTGCCTACAAAGAATTATTACAGTGTTGTTAGCTTGATTAGCGAATCTTGTCGTCGAGGATCTTAACGTGTAGAAGAGTGATTTTGTGCATTTTTGATTGCTCCTTCTCGTCCGTCATCATGAGAGATTAATTTTTTGTGTTTTGACAGAATTATTAATTTCTCCCTCTCTTTCGTCATCGTGACAGATAATTCTTTTGTGTTGACAAAATTGTAACTCAGACTCGTTAACTTGAGCAGGAAGTCTTAACGTTAGGGATCTTCTTGGCAGCCCTTAGTCGATTTTTTGCATTTGTGATTGCTCCTTCTCGTTCGTCATCATGCAGAATTTCTTTTTATCTTGACAGAATTATGATTCAGAATTGTTAACTTGAACTGCAAGTCCTAACGTTGGGGATCTTATTGGCAGCCCTAATTTGATTTGGTAGACTAGTCATTTGTGCATTTGCGATTGCTCCTTCTGGTTTGTTAGCATGACAGTTAAATTTTTTGCTGCAGATTTGCCGGATATAGACGAGGGTGCGGATGATGGAGGAGATGGAAGTGGAGGAGACGGAGACGGAGGACATGGAGGTGATGGACGAGGTAGAGGAAGCGACGATTTTGGTAAGTTTTTAAGCCTTTTAGTCACTGCTCTGGGTTAAAGAATATTCTCATGTGATCATGGTTTATATTAGCTGTTTTTCTAGTATTTCCTGGAGAATGATATTACATGCTCAGTTTGAATATTTTGTGGGTGTTTGATTAGGTAAGATACTGGTGGATTATAGCATGTTTTGGATGCAACATCTATATTTCTGCTTTTTAATATGCTAAAGTCAACCTTACGCGATTTTGCACAGACATGGATGAGAGCGACGCTGGGTTTCCCGAGCAGGATGATTCAGTGCACGCGTTCTCTGGTCATTCAGGTAGGCATTGAACAATGTGATATTCTTAGCATTTATTTTGTTGTCCAGAAGACATTTTTGGAATTGTGTAGATTTTAGTTCGAACTAAGGTTTAGTATGTGGAATTGGGAGTATGTAGTCGGTGTTTGTCTCGGCGGTCTCTTACATTTGAGGATTCACCGTCCTGACAATGTCATTGCAGCACTCTGATGGGATATTGTATCATTGTACTTACTTTGTTTCGTTAGGCCTTTACTCTTTGGATAACGTTTCGTGGAGTCACAATATCTCTTGCACAGCTAATGGATATGGGATGACACTCATGCAGGACCTGTGTACGCAGTGGCTTTTAGTCCCGCTGATACTGACTTGGTTGCCACCGGAGGTGGAGATGACGTTGCCTTTATTTGGCGGGTTGGTGATGGAGAGTCTCACAAGAAGCTTCAAGGTAATTGAGTTTGTTGGCCATAACATTCTAGCTTAAGCCGTTTGTCTTCGTTTCCTTGGAAGGAATTGCGCCATGACCCTACGGTTGGCGCATATTTGTAGAATTGAAGGAAGTTAGCTATCAGGAAGTATAGAAGTTGTTGCATACTTGTTGCAGGACTCTTTTGATTCGCTTACCGCGAAGGTTTCTTTGTTTTCTTTTCGTGGTTGCCCCATACGGAGGGAAGAACCTTTCTGTTTTGCCTTAATCTTCATTCTTGCTTTCAATTGATCTCAGGTCACACGGATTCAATAGCTGCACTCTCTTTTAGCCATGATGGTCAGCTGCTAGCCACAGGAGGTTTAGATGGTATCGTGAATGTTTGGGATTCCTCAGCAGGAACTCTGAAACATAAACTGGAAGGACCCGGTGAGGCTATTGAGGTTAGTGATACTAATATTGTAGTCGATAATCAAACTGCATACTAATATTGCAGTTTCTTTTCCTTATTCATAATTGTATATTGATCTCTGCCTAGCAATTGTCAAATTGCATCGCTTGTCTTTGCCTTTTCTGTTTCGTACAATGAAGTAGCCAAGATGCTTTAACGGTATCTCTAGTTTGAGAGGAAAAAATTGTCACGGTTTTTTACTATCCGTGTGACTTTTTGTTTTACCTTTGGGGTCTAGTATGTCCATTTGTATACGTATTTGAGAACATGGATGTCCAAGGAGATGATAAATAATTTTCATTATATGAAGGTGGTTTGCTTGTGTTCATCGATATTGAGACTGTGTGTGGAATTGGACAGTGGGTGAAATGGCATCCGAGGGGGCACCTTGTGCTAGCAGGATCTGAGGATGTGACAGGTTGGCTTTGGAATGCTGACACGGCTGCATGCATGGCTGTGCTCTCTGGTCACAGTGGTCCTGTAACTTGTGGAGATTTCACCCCCGACGGTAGGTTATGCCATTGCTTTTGCACTTGTAGCATCATCCAGTGCGACGGTTTCGGAATAATAAGTGATGGATGTAATATTTGACATGCACTCTTTGTTTGGTTCATGGTGTTGACATCTGTAAGTTATATGGCTGCTGTAGATTTATTGAGTCCCACTACCAGATTACTGATATACCAAGTCTTAATCTCTAAATTTTGACGAAGCTTGTGATAGTGCAGGTAAAACAATTTGTACAGGTTCAGAAGATGGAAGCTTCAGAGTCTGGAATCCTAGGTCTGGAGAGAGCATACGAGCTGTACAAGGTGAGAATCTATAGATTGGATTTTGGAGTGACTTTGTCAGACTGTAGATTCAGTTTGCTCATGTAGTCTTATTCGCAGAATTGGAGGCCATTTTCAGCTCCCTACTTTCAGCGAATGCTGCTGCGGAGCACATACTTGCACAGCTATCGCATACATTTTTTCTATGAAATTGGCATGTAGTTTGTGTTGACTATCTCCACTGCTTTTCTTGATTGTAATTAGTGGTTGTTGGGTGTTCGCTCTCTATTGCTGATAACTTAGTCTTGTCTGTTCTACAATTTGTGACTTTGATTCTGTATTCAACAATTGGGTATGTTGAAAATCCTTAAAATTCGTGCCCTTTGTTTGTAGGTCATCCGTTTCATACCGAAGGTTTAACTTGCCTTGCTATTTCCAACGATTCCAGTATTGCCATCACTGGTTCTACAGATCATAATGCATGCCTTGTGAATATCCAGACTGGGAAGGTATGTTATAGCTACAAATGAATTGGTCTCTGTGCTCTTCTCTGGGTCATTGACCTTTTTGTTGCTTGTTGTTACTGGAATCAGCACTTTGTTATCTATTTCAACTGTTTTTGCAATTCTTGGAGTTCTGACGTGTGAAACATACTTTCGACAAAATGTATCCCCTGCATTGCGTTTTTTGTTGTTTCTGTACCCGTGATCATCTAGTCACTGTTTTGCAATTATGAAACCATTCTATACTGTACCATCTCTTCAGCTTCTGTTACTTATGTTCTGCAGGTTCATGGGACCCTTGCAGCGCATTCTAAGTCGTTGGAATGTGTTGGTTTTTCATCTGGGTAACTACCACTTGTTCCTCTCTCCCCGAGTAATTCTTGCAGACTGATGTCGTAGCCACTTGGATGACCTGATCAGAACTAATCGGCGAAGAAAATCAACTTCAGAGAACTGATCTTTGTATATTGCTGATGTAGATTAAATTTGGCGGCCAGCGGTGCAATGGACGGGAAACTCATAATTTGGGACTTGCAAACTTTTCAATCTCGATGTACTTGTGAGCATGAGGTGTGTACCATTAACTTGTGTAACAGTCCCGGTGTTGATGATGTGAATGGGGATAGTGTCTGGATGTTGTGATTTGCTTTATGAAAGATTCATCTCCACTGCTGAGAACTACACTGATTTTTATCCGATTAGTGACGGTGTAAAATTATAGTCACTGCAAGATTAGAAGAGGTTACAGATTTGCCAAATATTTTTAATTTGTGGAACTAGAATACTAGAAAAGTTACAGATTCGCCAAACCCTTCCTTGGCAATTGTAGACTCTAGAAAGATGTAGATTTGTCGAGTTTAATAATGTTTAGTGCAGTAAAGTAATACTATGCACAAACTGGAGGAGGGTAGGGCATTATCAATTGATTGGAATAGTGAAACTGAAAATCCGTGGTCATATCACACTGAAATCATTTTTCGTGTATTTACACCATGTGTTTGTGTCTCTGAAATAGTTCTTTAATATCGTGAATACGGTAATGTCGATTAGTGTAACCGTACTTCAATCTTTCGAAATGTGACATTGAATTTGTCCCTATGCTGTTGGGTAATGTGATCCTAACGTGTGCTTTATTTGGTCTCAGGATGGGGTGGTGAAACTTCTTTGGTCTCCGGTGTCGCAAATTGTATACACAGGGTCCTTGGATGGAAAGGTCAGAGCATGGGATGGCCGAACAGGAAATTGTGAACGTGTGTTCCAAGGTCATGCCGACAGCATTCTTGACCTTGCTATATCGAGGTATCTCTCTTCGTCTCTGCTTGTATCGTCGATAGGATTTAATATGTGGTTGTTTTACCGTGGTTGTTTTCATATCTGTATGCCTGTAGTTTTTCCGATTTCCTTAAGTTTTCTCTACTTAAATGATACCGTTGCATTTTTGGATTACATATTTCTTGTTAGTTCTAAGCCGATGGTCGGTCTCTGGATATTGCAGGGATGGAAATATCATTCTGTCAGGCTCCGATGATGGTACAGCCCGAGTTTTCGAAATGTGAATTGTTTCCCCGAGTTTTCCTAACCGTGACAAGACTTTGGAAGCCTGCGGTGTTAGTGTGTACAGATCCTAGATGAGGTTGTCGAACATTGCTCTTTTTATATGGAGCGCAAACGTTGCTTGGTTTACATGATGGGGACTTCCAAACTAATTCTAGGCTGGGGTCGTCTCTTGTAAATCTATTTTGTGCAATTACGGTATGTGTGAGGCAAAGTAAAGTTGATATGAGCTGCAGTGTCACCTGAGTGATTCATGCATTTTTATCTCAAATCTTTTGGTATTGTTGGATCCCATTTACACTCTACATCCCAGGCTCTCACCGTTTTCATGGTTGTTTTCACTACTGATTTGAAGTACGGTAACTGCACCTAAATTTGTCCAAATAATCATTTGAGCATGGTTCACATTATTCAACTGTTTTATATTTTGTTGGAAGGGTAGAGGGGATTCTAGATTCTTGTCACTCATGTTCTGAGGACTTGCATTTTAGGCAAGATTCTAGATTGGACAATTTAGCAGACATGTCACAATTAGGTGCAAGTACCTTATTGAAAAATCAATGGTGTAATTTATGTTCTCTTTGAGCTCACACCAAGAGAAATTTGATAGAAAAAGTCCCAAAGTGGTGTATTTTTGAGCTTTCAAGATGCTATCTTGAAAGTGTCTCAAAAATAACAATTTTAAGAATTTCGAAAAAAATTCAAATGGAATAAAAAGTATATTAGTGGAGCTATATTTCCTTTGTTAAGCTTAAAACCATTTAAAATAAATAACTATGTGAAAATTTAGGTTTTGACTCTCAAAACGCTTGTGTGTTTTGCATTGTCCTTCAAAGGGTTAAATAGTGACCCTACTATCAATTATTGGTGCTCTAGTAAGATGAACTTTAGAAGTGAACTTCTCTCCATTAAAAGGCTGAAGTTCTCTACTTCCACTTTGACACAGCTTCCCTTCTAATTGCTAAAAGCCCACCTTATTCCATCATCCAAATTCCAGTCAGTTTTTGCTGAATAGCAATAGTGGCAATTATATGTGCACACCTAATGCATGTACAGTACTGTACTTCTGCAGTCTAGTTCCGTGATGACCTTCGTAAGTGCTGCTTTTTGACCGTAAAAGAGTGTTTGAATCTAGATACACTGCACGCTTGGTTAATACATAATTCTCGTGCTCCACTACAAATTGTACTCTTCTGCTAGACCCACTTTCACTTTGAAAGAGCAGGCTACATTACAGTACTGACAAAGGAAAGAAAAGAGTCGGAGATTTTTCCTGACACTCTGAAAAGCATCAACGAGTGTGACTTTGGGTTCAAGCACAAGAAGTCAGTACCATATGACCACACAAAATTGCGATTAGAGGCATGCCTTTTGACATGATGAGAGTTATAAATTCCTAAAATTTTACACAGTAAACCCGTCTTCAATAGCTCGCCATCAAGGGAGGTAATAAAGCTCCCACAATAGATGATAGACAATAATCTACGAAAGGGGAAAACTGAGCTGAGATATATGAATGATAGAGGTATGAACTGCCTCTTCATATCTGGATTTCAAAATAATAACAATCGTATTAAGCACCAACGCACTCATGCTACTCCACGGCCAACTTCAAACTTCTGAGAGTGAAAGGTCTTGTGCCACTTGCCGTAGTTTGGGACATGCAGTCGACTTTTGTGGTGCAATGGAACCTGCAATTTCAATCCCACAACAAGCATATTTCAGTATTAAAAAAAAATCTGCAGAATTGCCTCACCATCATAAGTAGAAAAGTCGAAACCTCGAAGTATTCTAGAAAACCTAGCAGGGTTATAAACGACAGGGTTTACGATAGAAAATGCCTTGATGGATTTCCAGGTTCAACGCGGCTAGGTTTTGGGCATGTAATTTTCGCTGTTACTTGGAGACAGTTAATAGCTCATCGATTAAAAATTATTTGATGAAGTAAAGTGGGTTCTAATCAACAATTGGACAGCTGGACGGGGACACGGAACACATACACATGTCTGCAAAGCACGGTTGCTGAAGGGCAGGGTCTTCTGCAATGGGAGGCGGCATCTGCCCGTAAAACATTTCACAACTCATGTCTTCAAAATCTGCAAGCCATGAAAAAATTGGGATCATGATCACGAAAAGTACTACAATTTTCTACATTTTTCTGTACCAAATTGATCACATAAGGTAGAGGATACTAAAACTAATAGGGTCCTGAGCCCGTCTCCTATACTGACCCCCGTTACCAACAGCAAGTCATCTATTCACATGTAGTTGGCCTTCAATTGACCTTCAATTAGCAGGTCGGGAGGAAGCCTGACTTGGCTACATGGCAATCTCCACTGATCTTTGAATGCAAACAGAGTTCTATCATCCCCTCAAACGGTCAACAACCACCCACTTTGAATGATTGCATAAGAAAATCAAACATCGTGGTAAATCATACGTAGTGATCTCAAGAATGACTGGCTTTCGTACTCAAAGTAATATCTTTCCACCTCAACACTTCTCCCACTCCTGTATATGTTAATAAATCATATAGTGACGCAAGTAGTGTCCTCTACCTGCAAATGACATGAATAGGGAAGTAATGTGTAACTGAAAGTACTAAGGATTCCAAACTTCAAACTTCAGAGACAGTTCAGGAGAAGAAAAACATACTGGGCGTCATTGTAAGTGGAAGACCAAACTCGTTGGTGAAAAAGTCTTGCGTTGGTATTTTGCACATGTTGACGCACATCCCCACACATCCACTGTTTTCAAGATACCTGCTCTCCGTCACAAGTTTCGGTAAGGTTGGTGTCACTCTCAAGATATTTAGCAATTCGGATTGCAAGAGAGCTATTGGAAAACCCACCCCCTGAGGTATTCTAGAAACTTGGCGGCATTACAATAGGTAGGGTTTCCAATAGAAACTGCCTTGAATGGAGGTAAAATTGGTAAGATTTGACATGACTAGTGATTTCTGGGAGGAAACTCACTAATAAAGATGAAAAAATCTCCATTAATAGATGCTCACAGTTATCCAAAGAGGATGAGGATTGATGAAAGAATATACCTGCACTTGGTGATTTTCACGCCACTCATTTGCTTTACTCCATTAACCTCTATCTCCATCAACTGTTGTCTTGGCACCCCATTAAAACGGTTAAAGATACGAATATTTGACTCCAGGTTTTAGGGAGTTTGAAAGCTGCAACAGAATTACCTACAGAAGACGATATGAAATGTCTTCACAAAAGAGCAGTGCCTTTACAAAATGGACATCCTCTGGTATAACCGATAGATGGTAACTAAAGTATAAACAAGATAAAAGACGAAAAACATTGTTGATTTTCTTGCTATCATCAAACAGGCTGTGTTTCAACTCACCTCAGCTGGTCCAACCAGCCATTGGAAGAAAGGCACTGTAATGCCAGCGTTGAACTCTGCAGACCACTTGGTTGGAGGAAAGAGCTTTCTAAACTGCAAACATTGAGCACTCCATGTTTTGATGTTACCATACCATTTACTATTAGAAAACCCCTCCTCCCAGAAAACCTTGCCGTGTTAAAGGCAGTGCTGAATCTTATCGACTGTAATGCAATTTACAGTAAGCCCAGCCAATTGTGAAGTCGCTAGGTTCTATAGAACAGATATGGGGGGGGCAGGTTTTTTACTAGTAGATTTCATAAACCCATACTGCATGAACGAAAAGCAAGAACACTTGTTGTGAGGAAAAAAAGTAAATGATTTTACATCGGAAACTACAGAAGAAACTGAAAATTAAAAAATCCAGGTGAAAAACAGCAAGTTCCCTTTCTGGAATTCTTGAAAAAACTTGAAAAAATTCGTGGTAGAGAGGTTTCAAAGCATAGAGAAGCCCTAACTTTCACCTACAATCCAAGTACTTTGTTTGCTACAGCACATTCTGTTTTCAATATTCTACACGAAATACAAGACTTCGAGTTTTAAATGAATTACCTGCGCTGGTGCTCCAGGAGGAAGAAGTGAGAGAAGAACATTACGAACAACTGCTCTTTGTTCAACTGCTGTCCTTCCTTGCATTATTTTCTTTGAAATGTCCACAAATCCCTCATATCCTTTCAATGGCGTTGACTTCCCTGCATCGAAGCCCCCAAACATAACAACTTCACTATGAAATACATGGAATGTTGTGCTAGCTACAGTCAATGCTAGTGTGCAGGATACACTACGATGTCGAATGTTTTACAGAAGGTTGCAATAGAGGGTTCCGGAAAGTTTTAGAGAAGGTTGTAAAGAGCTTTGAGTGTACCTGTGAATTTTTCCATTTTTCCACGAAACAGAGCCATGAAAGCTTTATCCAGCAGATTATCATTGTAGCGAGTGACTTGACCAAAGGGCGCAGGTTTTCCAGAAGGCTCAGCAACTCCACACCGCATCACACATGGTCGAGAATTCGTCAGCTCCCAGCTCTTCCGGGAGCTTTTCAAGCTTGTGCAAGCACCCTCCCACGGTGCTCGAACTGCTAGGGAATGCATGCTGGTCCAATGCCGCAAAACAAAACAACTGGAATCGATCTTATGAAACGCAAATGAGCGTCCTCAACAACTGAGGCGTCGGTTAGGTTAACCTTCACGAGCCTTCAAGAACCTTCAAAATTGAGAATCGACGTGAATGGTCTCACAACAACAGGATGACGAAATATCACCACCAAGACCTCGCAAACGCTATCAACTGATCAAAAACCTCTCAAACTTCCCCCAGCGAAATTGTAATGGAAAGTGTCGACCCCGGATGGTTGCTCTCAGCGCTAATCGCGAGACACGATCATAAAAGTCGTATCGATTCGAAAGAATGTGAAACTGCAGAGGAGATTCTCGAACTCCCGAACAATGGCAGCCTAGAAAGAAGTCGATCTGAAGGCAGGGATTCAGCCAAGCCAGCGTCGAAGCACCTCAAGCAAACGAAACCGCACACAAAATTTGAGAATCGACGTCAATGGTCGCACACCTACAGGATGCCGAAATATCACAACAAAGCCCTCGCCAAACGCTATCAATTAATCAAAACCTCGCAAAATTCTCCCAGCGAGATTGTAATGGAAATTTCGACCTCGATTCACAAAGGTAAGACGGGAAAGAATGGTCGCTCTCGGCGAGTCATGAAAGTAGTAACCTAACGATGGTGCATTCCGAAAGAAATGTGAACCTGCAGAGGAGATTCTCGACCTCTTGAAGATGGGCAACCAAGAATGGAATCAATCCAAAGGCAGAGATTCGGCCAAGCCAGCGTCGGAGCACCTCAAGCACACGAAAGCGCTCACAAACCGACCCACAAAGGTTGAAGAAATTCTGGGGAAAAGCTAACAGGGTAGGCATTCTGCACCTCAAATTGATTGGAAAGCTTGATTGCATTGCATTGGGGGGTGGCGATGGCGCGAGACGTGCAGGCGACGGGTGGGTTCGTAACATTAGCCACTCGAAGGAAAGCTGGTGCAGCGCCAAAATGGATAAATTTTTTTTACGGAGAGATGGTCCCGCCAGAGAAATGAGCGCCGCTCTCGCATCCTGTGATTCTCGTTCGTCGTTTCGTCGTCTCTTATCTGCAACTCCGTGGACGATTCTCGACGACGACGACGACGACGGACGAGTGGATCAACATATTTGACCGCTGAAGTGGCATTCTGGCAGGAAAACACTTGTACTGTGATTTGGACTGCAAAGGGCCTGCGGGTGCCTCTTTGGAGTTTGGACCCACCGTGCAAACCACTTTAAGCTGACGTCTTCTTTGTTGGACTCGGTATCATCTGCCGTCCTCCATCTTCCTTCTGGCCCCTTCATTTCTTGCTCACGTTTTGGAGTTTTTTCAAAGGAATGCTGTGATTTCTGATTTCTTCGATTCTTGTTTTCCAGTTGGAGACCGCTTGATGTGGATTTGGGGACGCTTGCAAGACCGATCTATCTATGGTGGCCATGGCCGTGCTCTGAGTGCAGTGCGTGCGCTCTTTCAATTCTCTTGTCTATTAGCTTTTGGTGATTCATGCAGCGTCGTTCTAGGGATCAAGAATTGCTAGTAAACTAAGCCCTACTTACTCCATAATAGATATTCTTAAAAATCCTTTCACTAAGTGTAGAGGTGAGCATCCCGTGCATCAATCTCGATCAAGAACTTCGTAACGAAATTACTGTAAGTTTGAAATAGAAAGATCTAAGCTTCGTTCTAGAGGCAGACACTTGGACTGATCTTGAATATTTCATGCGTAGACTACGGGGGTTGTGAATAAGCATATATTTGAGCCCTGCTTGTAGACCTTACCTTCTTGAAGTTCGCAAGAGCTTTCTGGTCTTGAGAGAGTTGACGAGCTATGGCTGAGTCAAGCATTCTGAACTTGCATAACAAAGTGGCCATAGTTACAGGAGGTAGTGATGGCATTGGAAGAGAGATTGTACTGACCTTTACTAGACAAGGAGCAAATGTCGTGTTCACTTACCTAACCAACGAGGAGAAAGCTACTCAACTAGTGTCTGAAGTCCAATCCCTGGGACTTGGGAAATCCATGGCTGTGAAGACCGATGTGAGCAGCGAGAGGGATGTGAAGAACCTCTTTGACAAAGCAGAGGAAGCCTATGGGCAGATCCACATCGTGGTCAACAATGCAGGTACATCAAAACCCTAACTTGGCAAGTTCCTGATTGCCAAAGATAAGATGTTTTTCCTTTCACTACCGACACAGGAATAGATTTAGGATTAGTACAATTGCTTAAAACATCAAATGGAAATTGCTATTTCTAAGGCTTTTCAGATTCTTTCATTTCTGGGGACAGGATTAGGTTCAAGTTTAGTGCAATTGATCAAAACTGTCAGTGAAAAATTGCTAATTGAATGGCTTTTCAGATCCTGTCATTACCTGATACAGGATTAGGTTTAAGTTTAGTGCCATGATTCAAAACTTTCAGTGAAAAATTGCTAACTGAATGGCTTTTCCGTTCCTATCATTATCTGATGCAGGATTAGGTTTAAGTTTAGTGTCATTGTTCAAAACTTTCAATAAAATATTGCTAATTGAATCGAAATTCTTTCAGGTGCCAACTTGCATTGGCGTGGCACGGGTGCAGAGTCCTACCCTCCTCTTGTGAACACCACAGTAGAAGAATGGGACCACATATTCAGTGTGAATACGAGGGGCATGTTTCTCTGCTCCAAGGAAGGAGCATTACGAATTCCATCTAATTCAGACGGAAGGATCGTGAATATCACCACCACCATTGTTGCAGCAAACACCCCCGGGTACAGTTGTTACGCAGCGAGCAAAGCTGCAGTGGAAACCTTCACCAAGATTCTTGCGAAGGAGCTGCGAGGGAGGCAGATTACCGCCAACTGTGTGGCCCCGGGGCCAGTGGCAACGGAGTTTTTCTACAGAGGCAAAAGCAAGGAGATGATTGAGCAACAGTCTTCTGCTCCGCCACTGGAACGGATTGGCCAGCCCAAAGAAATTGCAGACGTGGTCCTGTTTGTGGCGAGTAAGGAAGGAGAGTGGCTGAATGCACAGGTGATTCGGGCAAATGGAGGTCTTGCCTGAATTTCAGCGACACCTACTAACAGGAGTACTTAGGTTTTGGAAGGGATTCCCTTCACTGGAGAAACAATTAAGCAGTGTCTGATGCTGGTTCTCTACTAAACCGTGTGCGTTTACATTGCAAAACAGATGTTGATAGTAAACAGAAGCTGCAAGAACGTTGGTGACTGTATGTTTTGGAGCTCAGCTTGCAATCCTCATTTGAAGGGCTCAGTGCGTTATTAACTACAATGCCTACAGATTGTCTAGCATCTTGGTTGGCTGGCATCTTGGTTTTCAGAATAAGTTAGACTGGTTTATATTTTACGTTGTAGGACGGAAGTATCGAAACATGGAGCAGTTTTGGCACGGGCTAACAGCTACAGTGCATTAGGGAGGTTTTGTTAGGATTCAAATTCAAGCAGATAAATTCCACTCCATTCACATTTGCAGCCTGGGCGATGGTAGGAAACTCTTTCGGGTGGAGATTTTCTCGAGGACACTGGAATCTCGATCGTATCGATTATTTGCTGGACTTCTTTGTTTAACAGTCATTCTTGATAAGCATGTCTTTTAGACAGTTACAGTTACAATCCGGTCTTGAAACTCGAATATCGACAGTCGAGATGGTGTTGCAATCTTTCCAGAAACCAAAAATGGTTTTTCTTCGTCACTACATGTGCTGCGTATTCTCTTGAGGGGAAATCATTGACAGTATCCCATGTCAATTTATTTGTGCAACATGACAATCTTTTCCTTTACAGTCCACGTAACATTGAAACGGTGATGACGAAGACTAGCAAGCCCAGTACGTCGATTCTGATATGAAAAAATTTATATTCTGTACATGACAAAAAGCAATCATCATACAATGCATCCACTGATCATGTAGAAGTCTACCCCGATCTATCATGTCCACAAGGTGCATCCAAAATAGTTTGACCAAGCTGCATCCACTGATGCCTACTCCGACCATCTTCCTACCTATATTGCCCTAAAAGCCAACGTGTGGCAAACGGACAAATTGATGAGAAGTGCTCCGGCCCCATCATGAAACACTCCATCCTATCATGGGCATGCCTATATTTGACACGCCACTTTAATTGGAGTTTTTCACTATTCCATGAACTTCGTGATTCAGTTCACTGCTTATGTAATATATTTAGTATGTAGGACAAGAAATTGAAGTCGCTTGAAGGTGTAAGATGCACCGCCTATAACCTTTCTAATTCACAGTTGGTGTACCTTCTGCAGAGCAACACTCAATGCAAGTGGAATCAGGGTTTTCTGGTAAGATCTAAATATAAGGTATGTAGGCTACACCCACAATCGAGAGTGTCCAAAATGTAGCACCTACAATTGAACCAAAGCGTCACAAAAACCAAGATGTACACAATCGAAACATGAGTCTTTGAGAGCCTAGTGTTGGGTTTCCCTACAGAAAGTACTTTGAAAATTCATAACTTAATCATATGGATCCAAAAAATGCATGCTATAGTGCGTTAGAATCTACTTTCAGTCTCCATGAAGATCAAATAAAAATAATGTATAATAATAATAACAATGCTCAGTTGTAATTAGTGAAGGTGCGCATAGGGAACTAGAATACAGAAGATAGTGCCTACCTTACCTTAGTCCCTGCAACTGTGTTTTCCCGTCAGGACTTCAGAAGTCGTGCTTCTGGTCTTCTCTCTTAGCCATCATTTCGCTGTCAAACATTCCTTGGCGGAGGAGGACGGAGGTCTGAGTCTCACCAACGGCAATGTTCTTGTTCATCTCTCTCAGCCAACTATTGGCTGCAACAACGACAACAGTGACGATCGCTCAGAAATCTTGCGTTTGGAAGAAAACTGTGAAAAGAAATTATAGCCTAATGTGTAGGCTTCATGAACGTACATCCTCCGCTCGAGTTTCAGAATCTCCGGCTCTCAATGGCTCCGCAATTTTCTTTAAATTAAGCATTTTTCCGACAGCCTAAAACGAGATGCACAAGCATTTTAGGGTTTCACGGCGAGAACAGGTTCGCACAATTGTGCAGATTTGTTGCAAAAGTCATGAGAATTTTCTAGTTTGATGAAAACTAGTGTTCCCAACTGCAATTATAGAGACACAACACTGGTTGGAGAGAGAGAGCAAGGGCCAAGGAGACTGTTACCAACGGCCTGGTTTTGTTGCGCTGCACATGGAGGTTTCTTCTTCACTCCAACCTTGTAGCGGTTGGATCTCGGCGAGTTCCTATAGCGTTTGAACAGCAATTTCTTCCTCTCCAAGAGCAGCTTCTCCATCTCCAGGCACAGCAACTTGTTTCGATGCTTCTGCTCGTTCTCCTCCCGGCTTCGCAGAGCAGACACCAGCGGAAGAAGGGCTTCCTCGACATGCTTTCGGATGGATGGGGCTAACCTCGCCATTAGGGTATTGATGGTGTCATCTGAGCGATCTCTGCTATCGACGTACTGGGTTGTTTCAAAAAGACTATCTGCTATCACCTCCGCTCGCGATCCACGTGAAGCAGTTGCATCCTCTGATTCCGAACCACTTTCCCTGTCGAGTGAAACTGGTTCTGCTTCTTCTGCCATGGTAGGGGATTGCAACGGCATATCATGGGCGACGGCTCTTCTTTGATGGCTTAGGTGAATCCATGCAGGGACCAATCCTTCACCTGTGGATGCGGAACTCGCCCAAAGCGAGGTACGCAACAAGAGTACTCTCAAGTGTCACTCGATAACGTCTCAGGAAGTCACTTGGCGGTTTCTTTCGTTCCCTTATCGGGTTTTGCTATCAGGATTGCAATGGCACTAACTTGCCGGGACAAAATCCGAAGTCCAAACTAGCAACATTGACCACTTCACTTCTTTCACGTGGACTTGGCAAGGGCCACTGTACTCTCCCCAATTGTCTGTACCAATGGTTGACAATACATGAGCATCCCCAATTGTCTGTACCAGTGGTTGACAATACGTGAGCAAGCTTGCATTCAAGATTTTCTACAGCTGTTATACTGTTGATTTATGGAAAGCAAAGGGTCCCATGCCTTGAAGTTCAAAAATGTACAGTGTGTACAGACATTTATATGAAAATTTTATTTGCATAGGATAGAAGAGAGAGGAGACTGTGCATTGACAACATACCAAGCACTACAGTGAATATGAGGAAGTTGGAGAAGAAACTCCCCAAAGCGTTGCACAGACAATTTAGTCTTCATGTCAAGAATTAATCCCTAAGGTCTTAAAGGACCAAGGGACCATTCAATGTACTCAAGAAATCTTGTACATGAACCTGTCAATTTGAGGGAATATAATTTTTTCCCAATCACGTGCCCAAATCAAAAGTTACCTTGTCGTGAACTTTTTAGGCAATCCAAATTGCTCTTAGCAATGAACTTATGCAAAATTGATCTTCTATTTTTGAAATTTGCCAAGTATGTAACTAACAAAAAGATATAGGATGAAAATGCCATAAGAAACCTATGTGTAATGCAAAAATCTCATTCTAGGAGGAATTAAAGTTTGTTGATTTGATCAATCAGACAAGATAGGAAGAAATTTTTTTCTCAATCTATGTGGTCAAAGTTTGTAAAATTAGAAACTTCCATGGAACCCATGAGGTTTCCAATTCAACTCCCCAATGCTGACATTGCTCGCATGAGGCTCCCCATGTTGTGAGAGTTTTGTTCGCACAGGGAGGAGGTTTGTTCCTCCACTTATTCCTATTTAACAGGGATTGGTCCATGGTTTACCATCATCAAGAACTTCAAGGCATGTGAACATGGTGCTACAATGGTACATTGAAATGCAATTAAGTTAATTTGGTGCCAACCTCCATACCAACCCAGTATGGAATAAATGACACTAAAATGACTTGTATGCGGCCTTTGGTGTCAAAATGGCACCAAAACAATTTGACCCAACTTTTCCAATGATGGTTGTGTCAAGTTAGTCCTTGTTGCGGTCCTTGAAGGCCATATATATCAAAAAAAAAAAAATTTGGGAAATTTTCTTGCACATTCCCATAATATTCTAGTACAAAACTATAAATTGTATGGTTGAATTTCTGTTTAAATCTTTTTTAATTTATTTTTTTCTCACTACCCTAAGAAGTGGCAGTTTTGACAATTTCTGCCCGAAATGTATCCCGATTGTTCTCGTAAGAGCCTGAGTCATCACCGGAGTTCGCACTGGAGTGAGGAATTGAATCCCCTCATTGGGTGGATTTCTTCCGTCTCTCGTCATTTCGAGAAATGAGGTTCTGTTCATGATGACCCTCCTCCGGCCTCACTCTCCTTAAGCCTGCGATTGGGAACCCGATAGAGAGCCCTGATAGTGAATTTTCTCAATAATTTATTGCATGTCCTGCACCCATGCCCTCGGGCTTAGCCGCGTGCCTCGGTTCTTTAGATTCTACCGAGAGGTGGAATATTGTTTGCTCGTCGTCGAGCTCACTCGGAGGACAGATCGAAGAGACAGATACTCAATTCGATCTAAGTCTGGTGGCATGCAATCAAGCAAAGCTTCAAATGAATGGCGATTGCTTTTGAAGGAGACTGAATTCAATTTTAGCAAGCACAGAACGGTGAAGAATCAGGACGTCGCAGGTCCTTGAATTTGGCGGAGAAAGTCCATCAGCAACTTCAGGTTCCTGGTTCACACCAATGCAATCCCAAGTTAATGAAGTTGTAGAATTTGAGGTTGGCAGGTGGATGCTTTTATCAGGGATTCTTGTCGGGTTTACTCACTTTTGTAGGTTTTCTCTGCTCATGAAACTATTGCAGGTATTTGCATGTGCTTTCCGTGAATATCGAATTATTTGCGGAGTTAGCTTCGAACTGCCGAGCTTAGGAAGTCACCGAGAATCCTAGCACGTTCGCTAGTCTCGGCGTTCTATATCTGCTTAGTTCAGGTAACGTTCCGCATGCACTCACAAGCCTACTGTAAGTAGAGAGTTTGTTAGAGTTTAGCATGGAGGAAATAAGACGGAGTTTACCGTTTCATTTGAAGCACCTAGCAACTAACCTGGGTAAGCAACTAATAAGTGATCAACTCTGTTTCTTTACCACGATGAGAAACTCTTCTAACTCCCTAATGGCTATAATTACATTATTTGTTCAAACAGAAGTGTCAATTAGGCGAGTTCATATCATGATGATTTATCTGGTTGAGGATTCTTCTTCAATTTTTCTCTGAAGTTTGTCAATTTCTGAATTTAACCAGGATTCAAGTTGGTGTCCAGACAAGTTGTTGAACCTATACACCTGATGGTAATCTGAGATGCATGATTTCCAAGATTTGTATGTATGACTTGTAAGTACGTTGAATCTGTCATCTTGCCGACTCGCCCTGACAAATTAAAGTGGATTCCAGAAAATCTGCTATCTACATTTTTAGTAAATTTACTAGAATAGAACCTCTCAATGAGCTCCAAATGATGATAGGCTATATATGCAACAGATATTTCGTTAAAATGGCGGTATTCAAACGCCATTTTTCCATTTATTTTCTAGGACTGGTGTAGATTTCAGACCACACCGTCTGAAATCTAGGAGAGGTATACATTTCAGACCGCGCGGTCTGAACCTCAAAGTGCCAAGTTAGTGGAATATCGCCGTTTTAACGAAATATCCGTTATGCGCATTTATCGCTCAAGGATCCTCGGAATTCGACTGAAGTCCACCTTTTCTGGTGGGATATTGGACTTCATACAATTAAGTATCGGGGGACTTAAAAGTTAAAATTGTGCACTATAGTTTGCCACAATGAATAGAATGTTGCCCACTTTGATATTCTTTCCTCTCGGAGTCCTCTAAACTGAAAATTTTAAGTGTGACGTGACATCCCTTGGTCATCTATATTTTAGATGCTCTCGATGAGAGTTTGTTAACACGTTTGCCTGGCTCAGTAGGGGAAGTCACGAATGCTACAGCACACCATCGATCAGTTCGGAGACAGTTGACTCGTCCCAAAGGCGGGGTACAAACTTGTACACGAACTCGCGCGAGAGTGCTAGGCACGTACTCAAGATCATCGAGTTGGGGATATGAACCTACTGCTGCCGTGACTCCTCCTATTTGTCTTTAATTTGGTTTCAGATAATGGACAGTGATCAAAATCCGTGGCAGTGCTGGCAAGCTGGTTCAGCTGGTTCGCACTTGACCGACACTGGGGGCAACGACGAGTACTTACAGAGTCCTACAACTCCTCATTATTCAGTACCGAACTCCGATTGGCAAACTTTGGAAGGAGAATCATGGCAGGAACTAGAGCAGTTATCATCATGGTTGAACAGTGACTTGGAGGATCATCGACGCAATGCTTTTAGCTCAGGACCGTTTGAATCGATTGGGATCTCAATTCCGAGCCCAAACTGGGTATTCAGGAGCCAATTCGGAGTAGAATTGAATGGGAACTCGAATGCATCCTCAGAATCGCTCAAGAACTTCCCAGTGGCTGGTGATGGAGGTGTATCTACAGCCGCAGGTCCTGAGAATCTGGGCATGTGTAGCCGGGCTACCCAGGGCCCATTGCCGAAGAGAAATCAAACAACAGCCGCGAAAATAGCACAAAATCTAAAACCCCTGCGGATCCAGGAAAAGATCGATGGAGTGAAGAAAACAGCTGGGAGGCGACACCGTGGCCCTAATTGGACCCTGGAAGAGAACCTATCGTTTTTGCAGCTCATGGAGGTGCAGAAAGGCAAGTCCCCCTGGAAAGCTATCTCCGACAGTCTCAAAGCTAAGGACTTCGTTAGGGAGGCGAAAGCCTGCGAGGATCACTGGGGGGTCCTCCTGGCGGATCTCAAGAAGTTCGAGAATCATTTCGGAACGGACGATATTCTTCGGGATCTACACTTCTGGCCCAGTGTCGGTACCATGAGTCGAGAGCAGAGGTCCCTGAACGGGCTGCCTCTGGTGTTTGAAGAGGAGTGGTTTGCAGCGATAGCGAGGATTTTTAAAGAAAGACCCAAACGCCGAAAATCTCGAAGGGAATATTCCAACGGCAGGATCCATGTTGCTGGGACTCCGTCGTCTTCTTCCTGTCGCCAGCAGTCCGGAGTTCCTGCGGCTTCAGCAACTCCATGCTCCGAGATTTTCCACAACCCAGTGGGGGATGGCGAAGGAATCGACGGATTTGTGAAGCTTCTCGGCTCTACTGGCCGAAACGTCACCTTCGACCAGTATATTCAGGTCAGGAGGATATCGTTGGAGGCACAAAAAATGGATCTACTGAGGCAGGAGATAGAATTGGAACGAGATCGAATGTATGTATATCAAGGTCAAAGAAATGGACTCATAGAGAAGACCCGACGTCCTCCTGCTGCCCACAAACGGAATTGATCGAAGAAGAATGTTGACAGAATACAAATACTACACGACAGAGAACTCATGAAGAGTATCGATACAAACAAAACATATTGAACTACATAACAACTGTCTAGAGAGAGAAGGGAGGCGATATAAATACAGGAGAACTAAGCCTAAGGATGAACAGAGCGAGGTGGATGGACAGATTTACAGTTGTCAACAACACCCACCCGCACTGAGATACTGCTGTAACCCTAACAACTCAAAGTGAATATCAAAAAACTGGCGTTACGCAGAAACTGTTTGAAGAAGAAGGACGACACAGTTGGTGCTTCAAGCATGTCGACGGTGAGTGGGCACGATAATCTTCAAGAAATTTGTGACAAGTTTCGATGCACGCAGGTTGTGACTTATAAGTGTGATGTCGTTGATTGCAGTGGGAGGTGATTTGGTTGGCGCTCGTCCTTGTGATTCTTCAGCGTATCTTTGATTTCGGTCTTGTAGTCTTGTCATCGTTGCATCGTCAATATGTACATCGAGTTCAACAGGTTTCTATGTCACAAGCTGAAGTGAAGCCAGATATCCGAGATGATCGTGTTTCTTCACAAACTTGTACAGTGCGCAAATATTACGCAGTAAGACAAGGTTTTAGAACAGGACTTTATACTAGTTGGACTGATTGTGAGAGGGAGATTAAGGGGTTTCGTAAGGCTGAGTACAAGAGCTTCAAATTACAGGAGGATGCTGAGCGGTATTTACAGCGCTTCTAGTTTTCCCGTAGAGAGCAAATGCTTTTGATACCCACTTCATCTCTAAGCTTTATGAATCTTTGTTTATCCAGTGGCTTGGTGAAAATATCTGCAATTTGATCACGAGTATGAACATATAGGGTTTCTACTGTACCTGCAACTACATTTTCTCGAATGAAATGAAGCCACAACTCTATATAACAAATATTTCGTTACAAAGGCGATATTCATATGCCATTTTTCCATTTATTTACTAGGACTAGTGTAGATTTCAGACTGCATGGTCTGAAATCTAGGAGAGGTGTACATTTCAGACCGCCCGGTTTGAACCTCAAAGTGCCAAGTTAGTGGAATACTGCCGTTTTAACAAAATATCTGTTATATGTTTGAACTGTTCATGATAGACGGGATTTCTAGCTGCTTTTAACGTGATTTTCACAAAATAGCGTTATGGGATTCGGCATTACTCCATGAATTTTTGCCGATAGTGTCCTCAACCATATTGCTTCTCTAGTCCCATCTGCCAATGCCTTCGCCTCTGCATCAGTAGAAGAGATAGCTACAGTTTGTTGTTTTTTCGAGGACCAAGAGATAGGTCCTGTTGAAGTAAAGATCCATCCAGTAATCGATTTTCTATCAGTTCGACAGTTCCCCCAGTCGGCATCTATATAACCAATCATTGTGGGACTATGGTTTTTTTGATATAATATACCAAAGTCTAAGGCTCCTTTAATATATCTAAGTACATGATAGGCAGCCTCCATATGTGGAACTCTTGGATCGTGCATGTGGTGACTGAGGACTCCTGTTACGTATTAATAAAATCTCTGGTTTAGTATTAACAAGGTAGATCAACATACCCACTAGTCGTTGAAACTTGTGCGCATCCACTTTCGGTGAATCTTCTTCTGTTCCAAGGTGTAAACCTTCGTTCATGGGTACCAATGCAGGTGTGCAAGCCGTCATGTTGAATTCACTGAGAATTTGCGATGCATATGTCTTCTGAGATAGAAAGATTCCAAAATCAGATTTGATAAATTCAACTCCAAGATAGTAGTTAACATTGCCAAGATCAGTCATGTCAAAACGTTGCATGAGCTTCTGTTTAAGACTGTGAATTCCATCGCTGTCGAAGCCAGTTACCAATAAATCATCCACATATAATATAAGGATAATAATTCCTTTTGTGCTGGTAACATAGAAGAGACTGTAGTCGGCTTCTATATGCGAAAGACCTTGTTCAGAGAAGAAGCCTTGGATTTTTTTGAACCAAGTTCGAGGTGCTTGCCCGGGTATGCAACTTCCATATTATATGGTTCTGATTATAATCACTTATAATGCATTTTAATCCAATCTTAAGGGATGTCATTTGTTCTAATGTAGAATAATCTTGTAGCCCTTTTAACAAGGAATCCAAAAATGTACTCATGTACATGAAACAAATATTTTTGAAGACAATAATAGCATTAAAAACCTAATTATATGAGTTATTTTCATACAGGTATCATAGGTTGAGCTAGGGAATTTGGGGGGCTTTCTAATAAAAATTTAATTTTAACTAGACCCAACTTCTTTGTATATATTTTTAGAAACTATGCATAGGTGTTTCAATTCTTCATATATATTGTGAGTTTTTTTCTAAAATGTATGCAATTCAACATTTTCTACATTTAATTTAATTTTAATTTGGTCTTCACCTAGTTTTTTGGTCTTTTTAATTTGATATAATTTTAACAAAAGCCGTCCTCTAAGCTATTTTAATGCTGATGACCCTTGTATATAATACAAGAGTTGCGTACCCGGGGGTGCTTGACGTAATCTGTATAATGATTTTATAAATCTGCACACTTTGTTTGATGTAGAAGGGTTGTGAAATCCCTCAGGTACCTCCATGTACACTACTTCCTTTAAATCTCCGTTCAAGAATGTTGTAACTACATCTAAGTGAATAAGTATCCAGTCATCACTAGCTGCTAGTGCAACCACCATGCGAACTGCTTTCCATTTAGCAACAAGAGCGAATACTTCATCAAAATCAATGCCTTTTGTTTGTTGAAAGCCTCTTGCAACCAGACATGCTTTTAGTTTCGAGGGTCGTCCGTCAGCTCCGATTTTAGTTTTGTAGAGCCATCTAGATGTCACAGGTTTGATACCAAGTGGTCTCTCATATAATTCCCATGTGTGATTTTTGATGAGCGAGTCACGTTTAGACTTCATTGCGGCTCTCCAACCTCGATAGGAGTTGGCTTCTGTGAAGGTGAGTGGTTCTAATGGCTCATCAACAACACCAAAGAAACAACTATTTTCAATGGGTTCAAAAAGTTGAATATATTCTATAGGTGCTGCAATAAGTTGCTCTCTAATAATGGGTTCTATCAAGTAGGTATAGCTCTCTTTGAGTTTTATTGATGGTTGTCTAATACAGGTGGGACGTGTGTTGGTTGCAGAAACTAGCAGCAAGTCCAAAGATACATTTTCAGTAATTTCGATGGGAGGCATGGATTGGACTTCAGGGTCTAGATAGTCTGGTGGTGCTATATTAAGTAGGTTCTATGGTACATGTACTAGAAGATGTGGCATGGGGTTAGAATTTGGCTGGTCTGGGTGGTCACTCTGATGTGGCGGTGTGCTATGAGTGCCTATAATTGTGGGGATTGTGGTGGAGTGAGGTTGGACTCTAAGGTTGCTTAAAATACTAGACTCATCAAAACGAATGTTACAAGATATAATGAGGTTTCTATTACTTGGCACCCATATGCAGAAGCCTTTTGCTATCTCATCGTATGATCATATCCTACAAATAGTCCTAGTTTGGCTTTGGCTTCCAACTTGTCACATTGATTTTTTTCTATCCAAACATAGACCTTTTAGCCATAAATGCGTAGAGAAGAGATTTCAGGAATTTTAGTAAAGAAGCGTTGAAAGGGGGTTACCTCTGGATTGGCTATAGTTGGAGAGCGATTTAATAAAAAAACTACGGTGTTTATCACTTCAGTCCATAAAAAACGTGGAGTTGCTACAGTTACTGCCATGCTTCTTGCCACCTCAAGGAGTTTCCGATTAGTTCGCTTAGTGACTCCATTTTGCTCTGGCGCATTTGCGTTTGTCAGTTGTCTCATAATTCCCACATCTTCACATAACTTCGAGAATTTTGCAGAGAGAAATTCTCCACCTCGATCGTTGCGAATAGTTTGTATATATTGTCCCAATTGAAGTTCAATCATAGTTTTAAATACTTTAAATCTCTCAAAGGCTTCAGATTTCTTACGCAAGAATCGGACCCAAATAAAATGACTGTAGTCATCTACAATAACCATAAAGTATTCAGATCCACCTAATGACGGAATGGAAAAAGGGCTGCACAAGTCAAGATGAATCAACTCCAGTGGTCTTGAAGCTTTGGTAGTACTTCTCTACGGGAACCCCTCTCTCCATTGTTTCCCGACTTGGCACTGATGACAGATTTCACAGTATGTAGGAATATACACAATTCCAGTTGCCATTTGTTTTGTAGTTAGGTAGTGAAGCCCATCATAACCAATGTGACCAAGCCTATAAATCCATAAACAAGCATTGTTGACCTCGATTTATACTAAGTTGGCTGTGATGTCTAAGTTCAAAGCTGAGAGCTAGTAAAGACCATTTTTTCTATTTCATAAGCCTTTAGCCACAATCTTTTTGTTACCTCTACTATATAGAAAGCACTTCTGATCATCAAAACATGCGATTATGCCTTTATCAGCCAATGATCCAATAGATAACAAGTTCTTGCTCAAACCAGGGACATAGAGAACACCATTGACATCTTTATTTTCTCCAAAGGCCTACGTGAAATGAACACATCCTCTACCTGAGATTTGGTGGCTTTGGCCACCGACAGTTTTTACATTGCCATTGAACTCATCTAGGCTAGTAAAAATGGAACAATCACCACTAATGTGTTGTGTAGTACCTAAATCCAAGTACCATCCAAAGTTGGTATTGTGAATATCAAGTGAAGATAACGCTGCTTCAAAGAGCTCAAAATTCTCATCCTTTGGTTGTTATGGTAAAGCAAGTATAGTACTAGTTTCGGGTTCTGTCCATGACTCTTCTTGAGCAATATTGGTTGAAAACGATCTAATACCGAGTTTGTTGCGTCTATCAACTTCTAACTTTTGAATATCTATTAAACGTTCTAGACACATATCTTTGTGGTATCCAGGGCGACCGTAGTAATAACAACAAATCTAGTGGTTGTGAAATCTGCTAGAGAAGTTTGAGTTACCTTGCTGTGGAATGAACTGGTTTTGCGGTTTACTTGGTTGTCCAGTGCGGTTGTAGAAGCGTGACTGTTGACTTCCTCCTCGAAAGTACAATGCCTCCGATTCTACTGATATCTTATTCCCCACCTTTGATTGACGACAACTCTCTTCCAGCATCAATTGTGTCTGAAGTTGATCCAAGGTGGAAAATCGTCCTGCACTGGTGTAGTTCTCCAAAAAATAATCATAGCTGTCAGGTAGTGCTTTCATCACTATCTGAACTAAATTGGCATCGTCAATTTTAACTCCGATCGCAGATAGTTGAGCCAAGTTTTGGCAGAACTGTGAGAAGTAAGCTTCTATACCCGTGTTTTCAGAGAAGGAGAATAGAGCTAATCAATTTTTCAGATCAAACTTCCTACTGTCATTATCAACTTCGAATGAATGATACAAAAATTTCCACAAAGGCCTTGGTTCCTGATATTCTGTAAGTTGCGCTAACAACAAAGGTTTTATTGACATGCTCATAATATACATGAGACATTTTGTTCTTTCATCCTTTGATTCTTTTGATTTCTGATCTGAAGGGTCTACAGGGTTCGTAAAGGATGTAGTAGGTGAGTCAGTTAGAATCGACCAAAGTTTCTTTTTTTTTGCTATTCTCATAATCATGTACTTCCAAAGATGGAAGTTCGACGATCCAACAAGTTTGGCCTCATCTGGGACAGTACTAGCCTTCGACATGTTTGCAAATAATGCAAGCGTACTACGGTACTTATAGCGATCAATCTGTCAACTATCAATCAAATACTTCTAAGGTTGAAAATTCTAACAAAGTCAAGAATACTATGCTTAATAAGATGCTAAGTCAAATGCAAACACAGATTGTACTCAAGAGTTACACTCAAGAAGTCATACATAAGTTTCAAGTCTCACAAGGTTTTCAAACCCGCTTTGATACCATGTTGACAAAATACAAATACTACACAACAGAGAACTCATGAAGAGTATCGATACAAACAAAACACATTGAACTACATAACAACTGTCGAGAGAGAGAGAAGGGAGGTGATATAAATACAGGAGAATTGAGCCTAAGGATGAATAGAGTGAGGTGGATGGACAGATTTACAGTTGTCAACAACAAAGAAGCTAAGCCACTTCAAGAGTAGCGTACTCGTGGGGTATCCTACTTCCGAACACGGCTATGAATGATTTTGTAGAATTCAAAAGATGTCCAATTTAGGTAGTGGTCATGCATCATGGTACATGCACTAGGTGCTGCCTGCGAGGCTTTCAAGCTTTGCAAGGCATTCACCGTATTGTATAGTAGTGGGCTTTTATTGCGAACCTCTTCTTCAAACCATGCGTAGAAGAAGCTTTTAAGCTCTAAAATGATCAGTAAGCAAAACAATAACCTAATGGCCACTGAATGGATTGTCGATAATATGAGAGTTTACCCCCTAAATGCCTAAGGCCTATTTTGAGTTTTTTGGTATTTGCTCTCAATTGAAGAAAATACCAACATCTTGATAAGTTGTATCAATTTTTTTTGAATTGTAACCATACAAATTCAAACTAGACATGTTAGAGATCACATAGGAAAAGAAAACACAACAATATCACTTATGGAGTGAAAGATTATAATGTTTGATCATGAGGGTGTTAAAATTGCAAAAGTGATGTGAAGCCTTTCAATCCTCTTTTCACAAGTCAAATCTAAAAAGTTGGAGACCAAAAAAATATGAGGTTAGAGGACCTAACATGCATAACCTATTAACCTTAATCAATTTATAGCTTCTCAAAATCTACTCTACAATTTTTTTTAAATGAATTTTGAATGTGATTATTTCTCCAAGATCTAGTGTATTTGAGGCTCATTTCCAAGAGACCTCAACACTATGGAAAGTCAAGATTGCAATGGGTCCCCTTGCACAAAATCTTGAATAGAAAAATCACTATCATTCATTTTCATAATCGGATTTTTGATGCTAAAACTAGACTTCAAAAAGAAATTCCCAAAAATACAAACTACTAAAAATAGCAAATTGGTTAGGTTATATTTAACTTCAAAGTTTTACAAAAACTAGATTTTGGTGCCTCGGGCATTTAGGGGGTTAATAAGATTTGTCAAATATTGTTTCATACTTCATCAATGAATGGAATAAGAGCCAGGGTGAATCAATTTCGATTTAAGTGGACATTAGACAGTGTCCATTGAATTTTTCATGATGAGAATTGGCAACCCAATTGCCTTCTTATAGATGCTAAAAACATGTATAGTCCATATGAATTAAGTCATGGTCAAATTTTGAAAACTTGTGTATAGTAGAACCAACCATTACCAACCATGCCCCATGGCCAATCTATAGGTATTGGGAATTTTAACAAAGATATAACTGATTTCTAACCATTAGTTTCTTGGTTTTGGACCATCTTCTAGCCATCATAGTCATGACACATGTATTTTGTTTTGGGAGCCAGATTAGTCTTGGGATGAGCAATTATGGAATAGTCTACGTGTTGGAGATGGGTGTAGGCCAACTTGTGCCTTCCAAAATTCATAACATTTTGAATGTAAGGAAAAAAATTATGAAAATTTGACAATACCCATCGTTTCTATCTTTCTACAAGGCAAAAAATTAACATTGCCTTCTACTATATTAGATCATATATACATAGAATGCTTAAGTAGTTGATAATTGGTAGTTCTACCATATTACTTTCTTCATGCTACAAAGCTTGTTTTTGATACAATCATATCTTTTTCTAGATTGCTAGTGTGTGGGTTTTGCAAGGCCTACAATCAAAAATAGGTGCCTATAGCAGAATTCTTTGGAGATACGTAAGTGATTGATAAATGTTCTGAAAAATATGAAACAACTTGTGTTAGATTCTACATCAGTTTACCAAGTGAAAAATAGGTAAAAATACTTTCATGCATCTAAAAACCATCAAAATGATTGACCAACCCTAAATCCTTGAGAGCCCATGGCTTTTTAAGGTTTGAAAACATTATTGCTTTTGAAGTGTTATAGATTTAAATGTCACTAAGGTATAGAAATCTCAATTGTACAATTTTGTAGTGTACATCTTGCACATGAGGTGAATCAAATTTGGAGTCATTTGGCCTCATAGATTGCAAAATTATAATGTTTTAGTGTTGAAAAAGGGTGTTGAATTTTCCTAACACATTTTGAGGTGAAATATTGAAATTCGATTTCTAAACCTACTCAAATGGAAAAAAAAATTAAACTCTAACGTGATTCAAAACACATTGGTGAAAGAATATATTATTCAATTGATTCATTGTATCTACAATATGGCTTTGAAATGTCAAAAAATTGTATGAAAAATTGCAAAAAAAAACATCTATGCCTAAATCCCTTTCTATTAATTGTACTAAAATGCTTCTTAGTCACTCTTAACTTTTGGGATTGATATGAAATTTTAGCCACACAAAATAGACTAGTATGTAAAACTTTTCCAAATTTTTTATTGGAAATAGATGTTGTATGAAGAAGGGTGATTGCAAGAAACACTTGTACTATTTGTTGTGTTTTTTATTTTCAGCCTTCTAGTACTTTTTATACTACAAGTCACCTTCAGTACTATTAGAGGCATCAAACATGAAATCTAGACAGTTTGATTAGATTTTAAATTTACAATTCCAACAACACGTGATGCTCATCAATCATCATTGGATGGCAAGGATGGATGAAAATTCTTAATTTTTCATAAGAATATTTTACATTGGTAGATTAAAAGAACTATAGGCCCCTACTAGTACTATTGAGTCCTTCTATGTATCCTAAAATACTATTTTGAGCCCAAAGCTACAATTTATGCTAGAAAATCAAACTTCCACATTTTTATTTTTTAAAATTAAAAAATGCACTTGAAAAATATATTTTAAATGTGGCCATTGTTGCCAACTAAGAAAAAAGAAGGAAGATCAAAGCTAGAACTAAAAAAACATTCTTCATTCAACATAAATTCAACATGAATATTGCACACTTTAGGCCAATGCAAAACACAATTGGAACATGTTTTTGGAAATCCCTCACCTACAAAGGTGTAATTCTATTAGAAGAACTAGCCTACCAAATTTGACAATTTAATTCTTCAAAAAAGGTGCCCGATAGTACTAAAAACCACCCAAATCATATATGTGACATATACTTGAAATTCAATTTCACCAATGGAAGTAATTTAGAAAAAATTGAAATAATTCAAGTACATTTTCTATAGCTGTAGAAAGCTTATTTCTGAATTTCATGTTCATTCAATCATTTTTGCAATACTTATAGTGCAAAACAACTTCAATACTGAATGTAATGGAAAATAGGACAAGTGTTTCTTGCAATCATCCAAAAGAAAAAAGCCGCCAAAGTTCAATATAATCCAAAAATGTCGGGATTTTGAACTTTGAATTGATCCCAAACATTCAAGACATCTTGGATTGACATGAAAAGTTTATTTTAATAACTAGACCTCAAAGGAAATACAACCCAACAAATTTTATTGAAAATGAACATTGGATGTTCAAAGGAGATACAGGCCCTTGCAATTGCAACCCTAAAATGCAGTTTGGTGAACTCAAATTCAACCCATGAACTTTGATTGGCTTCCAAAAAATGAATTCATCTTAGATTGATCTGCAAATTTAATCACACAAACTAGAAGAGAGCGCAAATATACCAACAAGTTTTATTGAATTCAGACACTGGATGAAAAAGTTACAATACTTTGAATTGGACTTGAAACTATGTGAAGACACTTTTGGTCCCCTGGGGCATTTAGAGGTTAAATGGTCTCTTCATGAGTACACTATCTTACATCCTATCGTTTAGATGGGTTGAAAAAGCCTCATTTTGTAATTGCAATTTATATCATACATTTTTCTTTACATAATATAGAATATAGAACTTTGACATTTTTTGTCTCGCATAATTCACATTCAATTCTTACACAATCCTAATCAAGCATACCAAATTTCAGTTTCAAAAAAAGAAAATTGCATTATTAGTGAATTTTTTCATTTAATTTTCATGGTTTTGCATGATAATTCATTGAAAAACATTGGTGATGAATTTTTAAATTTGATTGCAGAGATGTATAGGAAACATCCATATGCATATATTTCCTTCAACAAGCATCTCCAAAAAAGTTCCTTCTATAGAAGTTTCAATGTTGGGGGAACAGTACCTGAATTTTGGATATTAATAGATATATATTTTATTGTAATTATATTTTGGGAAGGTAATTATACCATCATGGTCAAATGTACAAAATTATTTACAATGTGAGGGTCAAATAGCAAAATCTAGTTAAATATAGAGATATCTATTTTACAAAGCTAGGTCATGTGTCACCTCACAGTGAATTCTTCCTAGATTATACTTTGATTACTCAATGGGGTGTTTATTAATATGAAAGATGTGCATTTGGATGTTCCTTACATATATCTCCAATTGAATTAAAAAAATCATCACCAATTTTTTTCAAGAAAATTTAATATGAAAATATGAAAATAGACTTAAAAAATTTACTAAAAATGGAATTTTTCTTTTTTGAAACTAAAATTTGGTATGCTTGATGTCTTGATTGAGATTGTGTAAGAGTTGAGTTTTAATGATGTAAAACAAAAAATTCCAAGGTTTTATTAAAATAATAAGAATTTTTTTATTCACACTCTTTACATTGTTGATTAAGATATGGCAGCCTTCTTGTAGCCCCATTCTATTTCTAATGTTTATTCATCATAATTAAATTTTGCTATTTGAACCTCACACTACAACTAGTCTTGTATATTTAGTTGGAATATAATGTTAGAATTTGTGAGACAATTTTGTTAAAATATGTGATGCATCTCATCTTCTTTTTGGCTTTGAAGTCACATATCTTTTTGTCCCTCTATTGTCCAGTACATAACTACAAATTGATTTCATAGGGGTTGCCAACAAATTCTATAGGTTAGATGCTTTTTATAATCTACGTAGGATACTTCATTAACCTCTAAAATTCCAAGGCCATTTTTCTAGTGAAATATCACTCAAGTTTTCATTTTTAATGCAAACAACAAAAATTTTAAAACACATTTTGTAGTATCTTGTACTAGACTAGTATGAGAATTTCTAATTTTTTTAAAATATTGTTAAGTCAAGCTAAATAGGTATGAAATAGAAGGAAACTATAAATTTTTGATAGCTCTAAGAATGATGGAATTGAAACACGCTAGTCCCAATGGTGAGATTGTTCTAGAAAACAAATTAAACCATCATTGTACAACATTTTTTTTTAAATTGTTAAAATTGAATTAAATAATGAATCCAACACATTCTTTTTTCAAAAATTTGCTAAAATTGTCTGCAAAAACAAGAAGCTTTATAACTTTCACATTACTTCTCCAAATGAAATGAATCAAATTTTTCTACATAGACAAAAAATAAATCTATAAGAAATTTTTAAATTTTAATTATTTCAAATTTTGGGTTTTTTTCATGCCCACACCGGTCTATTGGGGCTAATTGGGGCATAACTTTTGCTTCTGAGCATTGATTGAAATATAAGTTATATTCCCAATAAGCTAATCATTTTTCCTCTCTCAAAAACAAGTTTTAAAAAATCTTGCCAAAAATGGAGATCATAGACCTGTACCAATGCGAACAGAGATTTGGTTCACTCTGGCATGCACATATTGTCATAAAGTTCTCATACCATGCCTTGAGCAGCGGCCTTTACGATAGCCCTCAACATTTGAGGCTTCATCCTGACAAGTGACAACCCTTGGTAGAGTGTCTCAAAGACCATGTAGACGAGTGTTGAGGAGGCATTCAGGCATACACTCTACAAGGGTCGAAGTAATTCCAGCTTGTGTTATGCGGGCATTCGATTCTATATTTGCTCCACAACCATCGTCTATCCAAAAGCAGCATTCCTGCAAATTTGTTGTGCTTACCACGCATGCAGAGCTTTCCGGAAAAATTCACATATACTTCGGTCAAAATGCAAGTGCTCTTTCAAAAACTAAAAGTAAAATGATGAGGCCAGGGTGAATAGGACCCTTCTTTGCCCCGCAGTTTAAACACTGGAGTTTTTTTAATTTCCAACAAGTGATACAATTTGCAAATTTAGGATTCCTATTTGCAATCAGAGGCCTTTAATTAGGTAGGAGAGATGAAGAAATACAAGAGCACGTGGCACGAAATAGGGGTCAATTTTATACAAACACTTCTGCAGGATAACGAGGTCAATTTTCCCTGGCCAAATGATGAATCTGTTCCACTTGTAACTAAAGAGTGATGGTTCGCATTTCACTCAATTCGTCATACAAAGCATGATTGTTGCAAAAGCCTCGATATGAATATGTGTGCAGCAACTGATATTCGAATGTTACGACCTGGCCTTAGGACGCTTTGTTACACTCACAAGCAAAACGCAGTGATTATGGTTGCATACAGAAAGATGCTACACTGGGCCAGAGCGTAGAGTAGAAAGACCATCAGGATAATGACACATCATTAGTCAGAGATACGAGATTTTGCACACGATGATGAGTTGAGGGCAAAAGAATGAAAGTTATATTGCATCTGTAATTCTACGTTAAGAACTACAGAATGTATCAAAGAATGTAAAACTGTAATAATCTCCACAGCTTTCTACTCTGCACGCCTGGACACGACCTAAAACCGTTTCCAGCACTTGTCAACTAGTGTATGCTGTACAAAGGTACACCGCCTTGTGCACTGATTGGATTGTAGGATTCAGTGGAATCTCTACCCACCAAAATCTAAAAAGGAAAAGGAGTTTCTTACAAAGAGGCAGCACTAAACTAGATCGCTCCACTTCGTTTCAGTCACAATTCCAACTCGAACCGAAAACTTCGAAAATGCAGAATGATTGGAGTAAAATGCAGAACGCTTTGCTAATTTACTTCGATGCTTCGCGCTGAGCATCGGCCGACACTTGACAAACAGCATTTTGAGTATCAACAGCCGCATTGTGAGTTGCGTTCTGGGTGTCGGCGGCAGCAGCCTGCGTCTTCCCCACAATAGACTCCTTCACTCCCCACAAGGTATTGCCAATATTCTGCGCCAACCCCTTGCCCTGCTCAAGAACCGAGTTTGTGGTAGTGCCAGTCTTATCAGCAGCTACATTAGAGTTCGCAACTGTCGCATCCTTGGCAGCAACTGTCTTATCTGCAGCAGCTCTATATGTGGTAGTTGCCGTATCAGCAACCGCATCCTTTGCTTCTACAGCCTTACCAGCAGCGGTGTTATAAGAATTGGTAGCGGTGTCAATCGTCACATCTTTCGCAGCGACAGACTTCTCCGCTGCAGCGTTGTAGGTGTCGGAAGCAGCTCTGACAGAGATGTCCTTCGCTTCCACAGCCTTTGTCGCCGCGGTGTTGTAAGTGTCCGCCACAAATTGCGCAGTGGTGTCCTTTGCTTGCACTGCCCTCGTCGCTGCGGTGTTATAAGAGTCCGCCGCGACTTGCGCAGTGGTGTCCTTGGCCTGGATGGTCCTCTCAGCAGCTGCATTGTAAGTATCTGTAGCGGTAGAAACGGCGGAATCCTTCGCGGCAATAGCTTTCTGTGCCGCAACATTGGCAGTGTCTGCGGCGTAGTTGTACGCCTGGTTGGCCTTCTCGGCAGCCATGTTGTACGCTTCATTAGCCTTCTGGACCGTGGTGTCCTTGGCAATCAGGAGCTGATCCTTGGTCGCGCCTGTAGTGTCACTCGCCTTTGTTGAAGCAGCATCGTAAGTCTCCAGAGATTTCTGCACTGCGGTATCCTTCGCTCCAACTGCGGCGTTAGTGGCTTGGTTCGTCTTCGCCACTACTGCGTCCTTCACTGCATAGGCAGTTTGAATCACGGTGTCCACAGCCTGTTGAACATAGCCCTTAGCTGCCTGTGTACTATCGGAAGCCTTGTCCTGGCCAGCGATGGACAGGTTCTTGATACCTTCTTGTGCCTCACTAACCTTTTGGACAGTTGTATCTCCAGCCTTTTGAGTGTTGGCGGCGACGGTGTCCTTAGCTGAAACTGCAGTGGCGTAAACCTGGTCACTCACATTTTGCAGAGTGCTCCTTCCTTGCTGAGTAGCGCCTTGAGCAGACTTTGCAACATCTTCATATCCTGATTTGGCTGCGTCCTTGGCTTCGGCAGCTTTTTGTTGAGTATAACCGCTAGCTTCACTTGCTGCCTGAAAGTCACACAGAATTATCAGAAATCTAATTCGCAAGGTTAAGAGAAAATTAATATAGAAAGGCTCGAACGTAAGCTGAATGATGGCATAAATATAATTAACACCACAAAAGGCACGAAATTGCGCTAAAGAAGTGAGTCTCACCTGCTCAGTGTTGCCTTTAGCAGCGGCATAGGTCGCAGCAGCCTTATCACCGGCTTGCTTGGAATAACCTTGCGCGGCATCAGTAACTTCCGCGGCCTTCGTTTTGCTGGCGTCCACAGCATGTCCAGCGGCGTTTCCCGCATCAGTCACAGTCCTATCCACATCAGCCTTTCTGCAAATGCACAAACATCACTCAGAAACACATCCTTTCTCAAAGCTTGAAACGCAAGCAACCTTCCAGGAAACCGAAAAAGCGCAACAAATCGCAACAAATAGATGCACGATCGCATTCACATACAGACTACCTCTCCATATCGCAACAATGCAACAAAATCCACACCTACACCAACACTCTCTTCATCCATCCAAACGTCATAGTCGCTTCCTTACAAATTCTAAACTATACGTAACAACCTCGATCGAAAACTCTTCTCTATTTCACATCAAACTCGATCTCACAGTCCAACCAGCGTAGCAACTCAATCCTAAGCAACCACAAATGCATCCCTGAGAAAATCATTGCGTAAAGATCACAATTTACACATGCATCGTTCAATCTCTGTCAAGAAAACAAGACTCTTACCCTTGGGCAGCAGCATCGTTGTAGGAGGCCATTTTTCGCAAGAAACCAGATCAAACTTAGGTCACGACGACAGGAAGAAAGTCCGCACGCTTTCCGAGATAACAGCACTTGTCAAAAGAGGATTTACAAAGCGAAAAATCGAGAACACGTAAGTGTTTGCGAGTGAGGTAAATTAGAATAGAGAGAGATCACAGAGCTGAGTTTGTATAGGAAAGGGACATGAAGGATTTATATATCAAGACTGTTGAATGGGGGACTGGGGAGCGGGAGTGAGGTCGTAGGAGTCGTCGACACCTGTCGGGCTCTGCAGCTCTTGGCGCTTGCTGATGATGCATCTTGGCCAGAGCGGTTGCGACACGTTGAAGGGGGCTAGGCGGAGGCGTATTTGGCTAGTGACACGCGTTGGGCGCCAAGCGTTGCGAGTTAATTTGGAGGATATGGCGGCACAAAGGTGGGGGATAGGGACGTTTTAAGGATTTTTAGAGCTATTTTTCATCCGCATATTTGGACTGCAGTTACATAGTCGTTCATTTTGGATGAATTCATCCTTTTTTTTAAACTTGTAACATTCAAAAGTTATATTAGAAAATATTTATCATATTTTTTCTTAAATCTTTAGAGAAGTATATTATTTATCTCAATTTTATCAAATTGGTTGTAGAAGAAGTTAGTTTTTTTAAAGATTCAAGAATTATTTTTTGGAATGAATGAAAATTTTTAGGCAAAGTATTACCCTACAGCATGTTGTCCATTACTTAGAATATAGACTTCAAAGTGTTAGTAGATAAAGAATCATTATCCATCATTTTGTTATAGAGAAATATTTTTATTACCCAAGGATGACTTTTTGAGGAATTTCATCTCAATTTTAATTTTAGAAAAAATTCTATTTCAAATTAATTCAATTAGTGTACTGCATATTTATTATTTTACACATAACATATTTTATTATGTAGTATGGGTCCTCAAAATACATTTAAAGACCTAAGAATACACGAAGGTATCCTTTTATGTGACTCAAAGATATTAGGCCACCTCTTTTTTGGGAAGAACATTCAAATAGATGATTCTTTCCTAGATACATTGACTTTCTTCAATTTATTAGGGACACTTCTACAACTAGAAAATAATGTTATGTTACATATATTTCTATTAGAACTATATTTATTAGCAAAATCTCAATTACTTATGAACAATAGGAGATACTCCTAGCTTTTCCGAGTAGCTACCAAAAAACAAAATAAATTGATTTATAAGAGAAGAGTGCAATATAAAATAGCTATATTATTCCCCCATAATAGGACTAATTAAGGTAACTTAGCCTATGACAAGCCAAATGGGAGCCAATCCATCACAAGTAAAAATATTCTAGAAGTGTACATTTCAAAACTAGAATGTATACCACTACTATAATTTTGCCTATGATGGGTTGGCTTTGTCACACATTGAGTTACCTTATAGTAGAAAAAATCAAACGAATTTTTGGCTATTGTTATTGTATCCAGTTTGTACATAGAAGGGTAAGGAGAATACAACTTACTTACTATTTTTATAAATTTTGCAATATTATGGCCACGTAAGAATTTGGGCTTTCATAATATTTGGATATTAGCAAATGTGTATTAATTTTGTAAGGACAATAGATTCCTAGTTTTAAATTGACCACAATGATTAATCTTATTGTTGAAAATATAATTTCAATAGAAAATATTTTACATATCATTAGATTGAGTAAAGAACAATGCATGCTCTAGTCAAAATAATGATTAATTGAATAAAATGAAATCCCCACAATAAACTCTTCACCACTGCCTAGAAAAACATGAGGCCAAATATGGCTCCTTTGTCCTTAAAGAGTGAAGCAAAATGCATTAAGTTGAAATCCTCTAGATTAGACAATTCAATCTTTAACATCATCTGTGTTTTTATGTCTAGATTTAATTGTAAGAATATACCTCAAACTTTTGTTGATAATTTTAATGAAAAAAACCCATTTACTTTGTACAATTCAAGTGAGTAGTAAAGAATCTCTACCATTTACTTCAATGAACTAGATACCAACTTCAAAATGGGAAAAAGAAAAGTTTTGGAACACCATAAATTAACCCCATAACACTGCAAGGCCCATTGTGTGGCATTTGGGTAACAATCAAATGAGTTGGACAATGATTTGAAGCATTTTTTCTTGTTGACCTTGCATGTTAGCTTGTGAGGAGCATGCAATTGAATGCAATCTTGCCAATATTTGTCTTCATGTAAATGAGAAGTTAATAAAAGAACAAGACCACAAAACATGCTACTTCAGTGTATTTTGGGAAGTTGTCACTCCTTGCTCTAAATCTGAAATTTTTCCATAAAAATGTTATATTTTGAGTATGAAATGAAGGTCATGTACTCTAGTTTCTACTCCAATTTGAATTTTGAAACATTTCCTAAAATTGAATACTTTATTGCAATTTGAACTTTGGGTGTAATTTCAATGTATGCTGACTTCTAATTATAGAAATACACAGAACTGATAGAGTTTACACTATGAAGGTCTTCTCTATAATATATTCACAAGGTGAAATTTTCAAATTTTTTGAGATCATTTTCTTGGTGATACGATTTTTCCTTCACTTTTTCTCCAAAAGTTCTCAAAAAAATCAACTTTCCACAAAAGCAATTGAATCCTGTTCGCAGAGAAAGACTCCTAAAGCTATCTCTGAGGGATCTTCGTGAAACATCTACAGCACGTCGTTCGTATTTACTTAGCCTCACTAATGTACAGTACAGATACTCAAGAACCATGCGCTCATGACTTCAAATCATGTTACTGGATCACTCCACTGAAATGGAGGAGAACCTGTCGACGTGAGTATTTCGAAATGTATGCCCAGCAATGAAGTCCTCACTCAAAACGTGATGAGGTCTCGGAATGTGTTTTGAGGAACAGAGTTTTTATCTACATGACTAGAGGAATCGGTGTCGAAGGAAAGATCAATAAGGTCGGCACTAGAGTGACGGACGTAGGGTACATCTTCTGGAATGTAAGAGAATTCCCGGTTGGTGCCTGGCACTCGTCGTGGCAGCTGGCTCAATGGCTGACTTGAAGTTCTTTGCAGGTGACCTGGCCCTGCACATGTTGCAGCAGGTAGAGGGGAAAAGGAATAAGGGAAATGAGGAACGCTGTACATAGCAACAACAGAGGCCTCTTCACTCACATGGCTATCTACTCAATTCATAAAATGAAATCACTCAAACGATTCATAAGACACGACATTCAACCCTCCTGAATTACACTGCCTCGGGGGAAATGGGCAGCTTGCACAATGGTTCAGAACTTGGCATATGGGAATTGTCGAATGGATGCACAACAGGAGAGATACTCAGGAAATACAGGGAATGTGCAACTATAGCAAGTGTCATCAGAGAGCTCTGGGCGAAACCGAAAGGAAAAGGAGAGATAGCAATTGAATTCCTAGTCAGTGAAGAAGGATGATGTGACATGAAACTCACCGTTTATTCGTAATGGCTGTCGAGCTGTGCTCTCGAGAGGAAGACTTCCAGTCATCCCTTGTCCGCCTGTCGACACCGACCTTGTAAACAAAGGAACACTCGGCTCTTTCTGTAAGCTCTGAATACTCTCCGTCAACTTCTGTATTTCAAGCTTGCTCACCATCGCTTTCCCTGGCAAGGGCACGTCGGACAGCAATCGAAACTCCTTGCAATTCTCCAGAAAAGTCTCCCAGGCTTGCATCTGAATACCAGCTCTCTTGCAATTGTGAAGCACAGCAAGGCTCTCCGAAAGCGCCAGGACATCCACTCTCCCTAACATTTCCTGAATCCGGAACCGAATTTCGGAAACCACCTTGTAGCCATCCATCACTACTAACACGAGGGCGCCTTGAATGACAGGATGCTCCCCTGCTTCGACCCCGGGATCGCACTGGTATAGTTCCTGCAGCAAATTTTGAAGACTTTCTAACTGATACAGAAGCTCCTCGGACCCCATGTACGCCACCCTGTTCTGCGTGATCTCGGCTTTCCACCTGTGGTCAAGATGGGTCTTCAAAGCATATGCGCATCGAAGCCTTTCGTCCAAGTACTGTGCGTAATTCCCCACCCACAACGAAAACTCCGACGCCTGGTTGGACTTGGAGAAAGTGAGGTACTCCTTCCCTTCTCGAAGAGAACTGTAAGTCAGCAAATCTTGGAACAAGAATCCGCCGTCGAGCATACTCCGATGCAAAATGACGAGACACTTCACGGCCACGGCCCAATTCTGGGTCTTCTTCAGACGTTTTACAAGAAGGCGCGTGCAGAAAGAGACTTGCATTCGAGAGCCGGCACCCGCGGCGAGAATGTCCTCCACGTAATTCTCCTCCGGCAAGCTCTCTTGATGGTTGGTGGCCATTACTATCGCGAACTGTAAGTGCGAGAACGGGCCGGTGGCTCTTGCCGCTGTCTGGTCCTTTAACAAACTAAGCACGGCGGCAAGCTTGGTCCGTCCTCTCAGCCATCGCGCCACAGCCATATCCTAATTGGCCAGTGTCGCAAAGTGCCAACCGTCACAAAGACTTACACGTGGAATTCAACCAACGTCTGGTTTCTAAACTCCTCATCCTGCGCCTTCCTACCATGGAAAGAAAACCCTAACAACGCCCGTCTAATACACTCCCGGCCATCGCTTCCCTCCAGAACCTTACCCATCGACCGCGCTGCAGAGAGGACTTCCTGGACTGCTGAAGAGCCGTACAATCAAACAAACCTACCAACAACGAACTTTTTGCAAACCTTCGCTTCAACGCAAGGACGGAAACTTCGTCAGAAACTGGTCACCCTCAGAAGCTAATTCGCAATTCCTCCACCCAAGTCTTGATCACATCTACAATCAGCTGCAAAATTCTCAGACCCAAGCCCAACACAAAATGGTTACAGAGCGCCCAATTAGATGCTTGATCACATCATCCGAATTGGTCAAACCCAACACAAAATGTCACGGAGCGAGCCCCAATTTTCTAACACAATCAACAGAACTGTACTGTACTGTACTGTACATCTCGGCCAGCGAAACAAATGGTCAACGTTTTGCAAAAGCAGCTAGCCCGCAGTAACTTAGAACAAAAGGCGATTCTGCATGCGGGGCCACGGCAACTCCGGAAACAGTGAAGAAGTGAGAGACTGCTTCTGTCTCTCTTTTTCATTGTAAATGAATTCTTTACAAGAGTTTTTTACACATTCAAGAGACAAATTGCGATCGTGCCCTGGAGAATCCAATGAGCTGTCGTCCAAGTGCTTCGGAAGTGAGTCTGTTGTGTGCCTTTCGAAAGCTGGCACGGGGAGAAAGAGAATGAGCACGAGATGGGGATGAGAGGTGCGGTGTGAACGAGGCATGGCGACTGGATTTTTGAATTCGGACAATCGTGTGGTACCGACATCTTCCAACGACAAACTTGAACCACTCTTAGGCAACCGTTGCAGCACTTTTGGGAAGCTCAAGTCGAGATTCTCCTCCTTTCGGCCTTTCACGGAAGCAGTTTCTGACAGAAATTGGAGCCAAATGAGCCAGTATCCGTGAAGTCTTTTTTCTACTAAATTGGGAATTGGGTTTCACTGAAATTATCCCTTGTAATTTTACTTTAAATTATAAAAATCAAAATATAATTGCAAGGAGGTTTGGTTTTGAACATCTACATCTACACCTTAAGTTAGGGTTTATTGTTTGCTTCTTTGTTTGTTTTGTTTTGTTTGATATGCTGAGATCTAAGAAATTGTGAGTCCCCAACAACATTCTTAGTACAGTTGGAAAGTTCTTCATGAAGAGGGGGTGCATAGACATTGTTTCATGGTGTTCGGACCTAGGGTGTGAAAGTTATTGAATTTCAAAGTCTTTATGAATAAAAAAATTGAAATAAATTAATTTATATTTTGGAAAAAAACATAACTTTCACATCTTTTACTTGCATGTCTAAAGGCCACAATATGAAGTCCTTGCACTCCTTCGTGCACAAAGCTTTTTATTTGTATCAAGAACACAACTTTTCACACTTTAACAAAGCCCTTGCACTTCTTTGTGCATATTGAATTTTGTAGTTATTTTACAAATTTAAAATTTAAAAATTTTCTTTCACTTTTATTTTGAATGTGGCAACGGCATATGGCACACTAGTTTATACCTTAAATTTGTTTGTTTGTTTTGTTTGTTTGACACAATGAGATCTAAGAAATAATGAATCCTCAACAATCGTGGTACCATTGGAAAGCTCTTCACGCAAAGGGGTGCATGGACTTTGTTTGAAAATTGAATTAAATTATCTTTTATTTTGGAAAAAAACTACTTTCACATCATGTGTCCAATGCACAAAAGAAAGCCCTTGCACTCCTTCATGCATAAATCTTTCTATTTATATGAAGAATGCAACCTCTCACACTACAATATAGTCTTTGCACTTCTTTGTGTAGAAAACTTTGAATAAAAAAATTTCAAAATATTACTTTAACTTTTATGTTGACTGTGACAACGGCATAGGGCATACTAGTGTAGTATAGAAAAAGGAACTGGCTCTATTACACTACAATTGTTGATGGTCTTCTCCATGTATTTTGAATTCCTCACATTTATGGTCATTTCTTTACCAATTTTGTGGGGGGGTTTCCTCCAATTAATGACTCCAAGTACAATTTGGTTGCAATTCGGTGTAAAGTTTTGAATTCCATGTCCTCTTATTAATAGTGCATTTGCACTACCTAATGAATATCTCTAGGGTAGAAGCACATGATAGTAGGTATGATTTCAGCAAATTTTTTTCATACTTCAAGTATACATTTTTTGTATATTGTACAGAGTGTACATTGTTTGGTTTAATACTAATTGTTGATTGTTGTTAATGCGTGCCATTAAGTTCTAGATTTAGATGAACCAATCACATCTATTTTATTGTCAGCCATTGGTTGCGGTGGGATTTTAACCGGCTACTCTAGTTATCTTCGTCTCTGTTTCAATTGCAATTCAGGGTGTGAGACTTTTTTGTTTCCCGCTCTTATTTGAAACCTTGCTATTGCCACCGCTCCATTGTGTCATTTCTTTGTTTCATGTTTATTGTCGATCCACCCTTCTGCCGCTTGTTCGTTTGCCATTCAAAGATGTTGTCTCGCCAATGTCCTACCTTTTTTTCCTTTTCGTTGTAGTAGTTGACATGTGCTTGTCGTTGTTGGGTTTAGGGTATTTTGTTTACGGTTTAGGGTAGTCCTTGGATTCGTTTTTTTGCATTGTCAACGTGTCCTAAGCTACTAGTCTGTAGCTGAATTTTCAGAAAATTGCCATTGGAAAACATTACCAGCAATCCTCAACCGAGCTAAAAAAGTGCAGTTGAAGGTACATTGCCGTTTCCTATGTCTAGATGTCTACAAATTTGTTGTTAGAAGTTTTAGGATTCACCAATTGCTTGTTTCTTGACGCTAAGGGGAGATTGAAGGATTTAGATTTTTCTTGATATTTTTCAATGGCAAGAGGGGGAACGTGTTCTGATGTTGCAGGTCTCACTTACAATTAACCCTTGCTCTTTTGTTGAGTCTTTCAATTGAAAAGACTGAAAGAAGTAAAAAAAACATTAATTTTAGGTAGAGGGTGAATATTACAAACAAGAAAACAATCCTTGCAAGTTTTGTTGAAAGTACTAGAAGAAGGTCATCTTGAAACATTGATGACAAGAAACCATGAAAAATTTGAAGCATTACTCTGTAGCTAGATAGGATGCTTTGATTAATGTTGAGGGGCTTTGGACTTTGGAGTGGTTTGACAATTAGATGCTTGAGATTTCTTTGTTAATTTTATCACACCTTTAGTTGTGAACTTTGAATGTTCTTTGTTTTATTTGATAACTGTTGAACATTGAGATTGAATCTGAAAATGTTCATCCTTTGTAAAGAAGCTATTATTGCTAGAGAAGATGATGGACCTATTTGAAGCTTAATATTATACTGTGGCTTTGTATGCATTGAGAAATGAGGTAGAGTGATTGAATGTCTGTCTATTTTATGTTATGTGTAGTTTTTTGTTAGATCTTTTGAGTTGGTATTTTCAATGTCAAGAATCATGAGATTTTTCAAGGTTTATTCTTTTGCACTGGAGCATCCAAATCAATTGATCGGATTTGGATTTGGATTCTATCAATTTTTTATAGAAAGTATAATAGCATAGGGCCATAAGAGCTTTGTGTATGGGAGTGGATGATTGTTTGATAAAAATTGAATGCAACTTGGAGTAGAGTATGTTGATAAGAGCTTTGAATCAAATGTGTTTCTATTCATTAAGCGCAAAAGATTACTAATTGCAACAATTCAATGCTTTCAAATAAAAAACAGATCCAATATACTTCAATGAATTTGCATTCATTTTTTACAATTTGGAACATTCCAATGACTAAATCTCATTAGTGCTTTTTTTTTAGGACCATATGCTAAAGTGATGGGGTTTTTTGGAATGCTAGGGCTTTGGAATGCTTGGACTGTTGGGAACTCTACATACTCTGCTAAAGAAATATTGTCTCCATTTGCGAAATTGCTCAATTATTTTTTGTAACTCCAAAGTTAGTGAGCTCCCTTGCATCTCTGTTGGGACTAATTTTCAAGCAAATCTTGACTTAAACTGCAAATTTCTCTTATTGAGCTACTTCTTCATCCATACTGAAGTTGCTGTAATTGTGGTCATTTTTCTCAATTTTTTGTTTGTAATGGTCTAATATTGTTATAAAATACCATGTCATGTAGGGCAAGAAGAACCTACATAGTTCAACCACATTGTTCATTTCCATTTCCATTTCCTATCTAGATCTGGGTGTTGTGGATGTCTTGTTTTTTTTTCCTTTTTTTTCAATGTTATAATCTTTTTGGTGTTGTTTGCGATAGGTAGGTATAAGGCACTATACGAGTGCTAAATTTTATTTTAGTTATATGCCTAGTACAACTAGCACAATGTCATGTTACAATGTGTTTTCTAAATGTTTATTTTTCAATCTCCTATGTAGGTTTAAGGTGATCTAAATTTGGATTTTGAAGAAGTAACCAGTTGTTTAAGTGCCCTAACTTTACATTGCTTAGTTTTTTGAGGTACTTTATTCAAACTTGAGAATATAATTCTGTTCTTCATTTCTAAAATTTCCAATTGCACGTTATTTTCGAATTGCCTTCTTCATTTCCCTTTGAATTTTAGGGTTTAAGTTCTCCTATAACTTTTATATTCATGACATTGTTTAAGGTACAATGAAGGTGAGCAACTTTGGAGAGAGAAGCAAGTCTAGACTATCCTCTAGAAACAAAGGTGATGAGAATAGAGGAGACAATCCGATCCTTTCTATGGCTAAGATTGAGACTCTTTTGGACAATTTGAAGCAACCTCCTGCTATTATAGAATGGCAGGATTTCAAAAAAGCCTATGGACTAGAAGATGATGGGATGAATCCCTATAGACTTAAGAAGGACAAAGACGTTGCAGAAGACTTGATGACGAAGTTCTTTGGTAAGGGCGAAGGGGTTGGAGGGAGGTCAGGATATGCTGGGGCGGACTGTAAAGTTTCTGAACTTGTTTCCAGGATCAAGTATTTGTAGTTTTGCACCCCCTTGTATACCAAACAGTTGATTTGGAGATTCCACAAGTTGTGTGTTGTTAATTTGCTTGTGGTATTCTATTTGAGCATCACAAAAAGGAAAAAGTTAATTTGTGTAAATTTAGGGAGGAGACCAATTTACACCAAAGTGTAAGGTATGAATAAGACAAGGGAAACTTGAATATGCGATTCCACAAAGGTTGGAGGTGACAAAATCAAGTTGGAGGAAAATCAAGGTTCCCTTCTACAAACTGCGAAGATGGAGATGAAGGTTGAAAATGAAGAAGGTTCTACCTTGAGGCAAAGTGATGTTGCAACAATTTGTTTTTTACCTTCACTTTTCGTGATTGTTTATTTCTTGTTTGTTTGTATTGTTAATCACTTGCTCTTCATACAATTAATTCTTGAAAGTTCTTAATAAAAAGTGTCTTGTACATTTGGATCTTTTTTAATAATGAAATTAAGTACTATGAATAATTTAGTCATATGATTGTCAAACTATCTAAATTCTAGAGGCCCCATCTTTTATGCAACTAATATTTTAATGAAAGAGCTACAAATGTTGTTGTTGGTGAAGATTGGTCACGATGGAATTTTGAGCCCTACAACAATGCAACCCAGTACCAATAGGGAGCTTTGGTTGACCGGAGTTGGTATCTAAGTTGTTTTCATTGGTTTTGCACTTTGTTCTGTTGGTCTGCAATGCTTTTTTGGTTTGCGTTGTGCATTTTTGGTCTACCCTTTGGGTTGAATTCGAGGGTTTAGGGTTTGATAATATAACCAAATTTAACTTTTCTATATTGTTGATCACTTCAAGCCAATTATTTTAATAAATAACATTTGATTGAATGTTTATAGAATGCTTGTTTATTTCTTCTTTGTAGGGCTTAGAAGACAAAAATATTCCATCCCTTCTAGTACAATTGACACTTGTAATGGGATTGTGTGAGCCCCTAATGGCCAAATCGTCACTGGGGACTCACTTTTTTATTTCTATTTTTCATATTTTGTTATTTTGAGTGTAGTTTTATATACAACCTCCCCCAAAGAGTGTAGAACCAAAATAGGTGTGTTACATACTAATATAGTATTTGGTCTAGAATTAAAATATTATAGCTAGAATGCCCCAAATTGTGACTTGTACATAGGTTAGAACCCAACCAATTGTGATAAATTGTTGGATTATGTGTTATTGGCACAACCGGCTCAAGCTCCACTTACGGGGGACATCTCTAGGCTAATATTGGTCAAGGGAACCCCAATGAGGCACTTAGGTTAGTTCCTACAGATAGGTTCCAATTTGGCCATTTCATCGGCGAAATAGCGGAATCTCAATTGTTGGTTTGCAGGTGTTAAAAATACCAAGATGGTACTATAGAGGAATCTACAATCAAAAGAGGGTGACTTAGGATTAAAAACATGCCTAGGATTCAACAACGAAGTCGATTCACCAAGATTCCCTTTTGTGTGAAAGATTCTCTAATCATTGATAATTAAATGAGGTCATAAGGGGATGGATTTTAGCCCCCCTAGGCCAATGTGTAGAGTAAGAATATGAGCCTACACATGTGTTGTGGGATTCCTTAAAAGGTTCCACAAAAAAATTTGGAATTTTTTGATAATCAGAAGATGCCTTTCCAGATGGTCAACTACTCAAACCTACGATGGAAAATTCCTAGAAATTACTTGGATGGTGGTAAAATCTTACTAGAAATTAGAATGGATTTTTTTATATTAATAAGTCGCCCCGACAAGTTTCAAGACATTCCAATAATTAGAAGTATCCAAACTTGCAAGATTCCCCAACAATTGAAAGAATTTAAAGTTCATGACAGAGTTGACCATCGGAATAGGAGTATATGGAAGCAGAATGAGGTCTAAGATAGATCTTTTCTTACTCCCCCATACCTAATTAAGATTCTAGGCTAGTTACTTTTGCTAAAAAGTCAAACTCTAAAAGTTATTTTTTACCTAGTTTTGGGATTAAGTTGGCGCTAGATTTTGTTGAGATTTTGGAGTTAGGAAAAGGGGGTTTCTTTGATGCTAAAAATAGACTTTTGAAGCCAACAACACAATTTGTTTGTGATTTTGAGTTCATCTCCAAAAGTTAGGTTTACAGACCAATATAAAGATGAAAACCCTTGAGGATGAGGATGAAAATCCAAAGTAATAGGGTTAAAGGCCATATTCGTTATATTGAGACTTTTCATAGATTTCGAGACAAAATGCTAGTTATTGGAAAATTCTTTTAAAAAAATAGTAATTGAAACAAAAAATAATTTGTTTATGATTTTGAGTTCATCTCCAAAAGTTAGGTTTATAGACGAGCATAGAGATGAAAATCCAAAGTTATAGGATTTACTTACCTTATATGAATGAAAGGAGGTGGGTGCCTAAGGAAGAGTATAAAAAGGCACCTCTTCTCATCTCTCATCACCTCCATTTGTTGTATTTGGGTCTATTGGATCCAATTTATGTTCGAATTGTAGTATTTTTAGCCACAAACCTTAGAACGATGTTTTGGGGGCATTTTTGGCCCTTTGTTGTTCTTTTTCAAGCTTTGTAAACTCATTGTGGGTCCCTTGTACCTTGAGCTCTTTATACTAATTGTCCCACATCTTTGGAGGCTTGGGAGTTTATTTTTCTCTTATTGTTGAGAGATTGTAGTTTCGTGCATACTTTGAGAGGCTCCTTGGTCCCCCCTCCTTGTCTTTTCGTTGTACTAACCCTAGAGTAACTCCCCATATAACCTAGCGATGCTACTTTGGAGGGTCTTCAGATCAAGTTTGTTTTTGTGCTAACCCTATATTGTTAACCCTTGGTTTTTAAGTGTCCTTTGTCCCTCAATATTAACATGGTGATCTATAGAGTGAGCCGAGAGTGTGTGAGGGTTGGTGAATCCCACAATCATAGTGAAGCTTTGAACCTTCTAAGGGTCAAAGAGTCTTAGTTGTGTGTTAAAAGTGAAAACCACAATGAAGCTTTAAATCCCTTAGGGGTGGAAGAGTTTTAGTCGTGTATTAAGGTCCCTTCGCAAGTAAACCTTACCACCTAGTGGTCTTTTTGTACAAATTTTAGTTCCCAAAATGTGTTTGGGAACAAACAAAGTTTAGTCCCCCAAAATAGGAAGTAGAATTTAAGTCAAGACAAAAAGGTGACTGAGGGGAGAATAAAGATCACCGGCAGCGCTCGCATATAGCAAAATAATCTACTAAAGTTTAGATACAAGTCCTCCCCCCTTTTTCTTGCCTTTTTCCCTTAATATAGAAAATTAGTTATAGATAGGAAGGAGTGGGAAAGTATAGAAAGACAAAAATCAACATCCAGCCAGCAACATTTGCTAGCCAGGCCACCAACAGCCAAGTAGGGGCACCAGCGAGCCGAGCAGGCTACTAGTAGCCGAGTGGGCACCAACACCTAAGCCAACTAGCTAAGGGAAGTTGGGACTTTCGGGAGTCTAGGGGAGTCAAGAGTAGGAAATTAGAAGTAAAAAATTAGAGAGTAGGAGGAAATTAGAGAGAGTTGGAGGAGGGAGAAGAAAAGAGGTTAAGAGAAAATCTAAACTTCCACCAACAAGCATCGAAGTAAGAAACCCAACTCCTTGTCTTTGTCCCGCCCCTTAGTGAAACTTACCACTATAAGTTCACCTTCTAATGTTTCTTGTAGCACTTAACTCTAAGTGACACTAAAGGTCACGAAGTCCTAATACTGCACATGCCACGCACCTACAATGTTAGGTTTCTACTCAAGTCATAGGGTTCTCCATTCCTCCGTGATTTCCAACTCTTAGTTCCAACATTTATTTCCCACAAGACATGGAGCATATCATTTGATGACATGGGGTGGAACTTCCATTGATGTCCAAGCACTCGGTGGTGGCACTACTCCTCACCGATGCTAACCACCCTTAAATAGGACCCAACTCCCCATTAGGCTCAACTCAATTCCTCTCGGGATTCACCAAGTAGTGTCACACCATGGCCTAGTGTGTAGTGGAACACCACCTAACTAGTATCAAGGAGTGCACAAGCACTCCATTGTAACACAGAAGTGGTGGTGGGGCTCCAACACCAACCTCACCACCTGGAACCACTTTAGCTCACTATGACACCATGACACCATTCAAGAGTGAAGAGGGAGACCGCCCCTCTTCATAGTAGTCTCTGCGGGATTTGATAGCCCCCCCTATGTTAGAGGTCACCAAAAACATCCAAGACACTCTCCATTTGGGAAGACCACCCAATTTCAAGTGGTTTCTCCAAAACCGGGCCTCAAAAGACTTCCGATCTTCCAATCGAAATAACTTTTAGCTCCGAGTTCCAAATTTTAAGCACAAGCTCATTTTCACAATCTACATTTTTTTGTAGATCACTGTGGACTATTTACTTTTTCCTATACGACAAGTATTGAAGAAGTTATGGCCCTCCAAAGGTACAAGTCCCTAGGAGGTGCAATTCTCTAAGACTCTACCTTCTTTGGATGCCCATAACTTTTAGCCCATAACTCATCTCTTCATGAGCCTATGCATTCAAGGAAGATTGTCTTCTTAGCTTTCCAATGATATGCAACATGCCTTGTTTGGCTCAAAAAATTACTCCCAAACCTTGTTTCCCACGTCCCTATGTCTCGGGACGCGTTGTAGATAGGAAGGAGTGGGAAACTGTAGAAAAGCAAAAATCAACACCCAGCCAGCAGCACCCGCTTGCCGGGCTACTAGTAGCCGGGCCGACTAACCGGGGAGGTTTGAAAATTTCAAGAAGCTGGGACTTTTGGGAGTCTAGGGAAGTGGGAAAAATTTGAGAGTAGGAAATTAGAAGTAGAAAATTAGAAAGTAGGAGGAAATTAGTGAGAGTTGGGGGAAGGGAGAAGAAAAGAGGTCAATAGCAAACCTAACCTTCTACCTACAAGCATGAAAGTAGGGAGCCCAATTCCTCGTCTTCTACCAAGCAAACAAAAGCAAAGAAGGCAATCATGTGAGAGTTCAACTCAAGAAAAGAGAGAAATGAAAAAGAAGAAGGAATTCCTTGAGGTGAGATAGGAAGAAGTTGAAGGAGATAGGATAGGCCAAAAATCTCTATACCTTGTTTGAACCCTTAGATTAAAACTTGTTGGTTATCATGAGGTTAGATGGAAAACATAAGACGTAAGACGTAAGAGGTAGTTCAACCTTCTAAGACAAAATGACGCATTCTTAATTAGTCTCATAAGTAAAAACAAGGGTAGTTGGGCCACCTTAGGACATAAGAGGAATAGTCTAGAAGGAAAAGACGGATAAGGGAAAGAAATAGAAGGAAACAATAGGCAAAACTTTGTACTAACTTACTATATTGTTAAAGCGGCAACCCATTGCACCGTATCAAGGGAGTTCATGGCGAAGGAGGGAGAACTCCTGGAAGGCACGGTCAATGACTATAGCTCCAAAGTATGAAACAACCCCATCCCTGACCTTTCCAATTCACCTAATTAGCAGTTACTAACTCTGGCCGAGGCCCATCCCTAAGTCAGACCCCTAAAGCTAGAGGTCAAGTCATTTTTTAAGTTAGAAACCTAGAGAGAGGAGTTTCGTATCTTTCCAAAAACCTAAGGCACGCCCAAATCGGAGTAAAACTAAGAAAGTTATCACCGGATGAAGGTTAGGACTTAACTTGGATGAAAAATAGTTAGACATAAAATTTGGGGACAAATTGGGGAGATTAGGAAGAGGCTATTAATTAGGTTCCAGGGGTGAAAGAAAAAGTCAATTTCGAATTGTAGATTAAGAGGAATTAGCAAATGAAGTTTTAAGCATCTACTAGTAGTCAAACTTCATCCATCAAGAACTTTTAGTAGAAATGTCGGATTAACAAATTTCTTATCAATCTAGAAAGTTCGAATTAGGAGATACAAGGATAAAATATTAAATTGCCAAAAATTAGTAAATAGATGGAGGTTAACCCGAACCCCGAACATTAGGGGAAACCAATCACAAACCTAGGAGGTAGAGATTAAGTGAGAAAGTTAGGACTCTAGGCTTGTAGGAGAAGTTAAGTAGAGCTCATAGGACCCTCTCAATCAGGAAAAAAACATGAAAATCTAAGAAGATAATGAAGGATGAAGTTTAGCCCAGGATTGGATGAGAAATTCATAGAAGGTTCCGATTAGGACCAAACTCCGAAGTTAGGTAGGGATAGGGCTCTTGAACAACTCCAAGAAATTTCAAATCATTCTAAATTAGGGAGCTAGACTTAAAGTGTGGATGAAGTTTGATGAATCGAGTAGCGGTCAAACTTCATCCGCCCATAACTTCGGCCAAGAGAGTTGGATAGGGTCAAATTTTAGGTTTTTAGAAAGGGAAAGAAATTCTCTAGAAGTTTTTGAGGTTAGTTCCTCCCTGACATTAGCAATACTAGAAACCAATGTTATTGTTTTGACATACATTTGTTTATTTATTTATTTACATATTTTTGAAATGTTATGATTATATGCATTTGTTTGTTTTCTATTTCAAGTTATTGAATTAACATGTGTTATTGCATTGACATACAATTGTTTGTATGATTTTTAATATATTATTGAATTGACACCTAGAAAGGTATAATTAAAAAATTTGCATGTTTTTTGCATGACTTCAATATTAGTTGGCAATTGAAAAGGAATTCCAACACGTATCATAAATTTAGTAGACATCATTAAAGTATTGGACTACACTACAATAAAAACTTCTTGGATAAAATTGATCAATAGGTTAATTATAGAATTTCGATTTTATAATCTAAATCTAAAATATTCAATTAGGTTATTTTTTTAAAGGATTTCTAACTATAACAATTTAATTTATAGGCTTCCCGTTGTCGAGTAGAGAGGCCTTGCCTTGGGAAAATGCAGGGCTTCTAACTACATCTAGATGTGGCCCAAAAAATGGAAGATCCCGTGGTCATATAAAATAGCGTTCGGGAAGTTATTTGAGTTTTACAAGCTATTTTCCTGTAGTTTCCACATGGAACCAGTTTTTCAAGTTCAGAGTCCGGTTAATTTCTCTATTTCCCATTCAAAATCGATTTTTTTTGGTTTTTTCCACCGGTTTTTAGCCGATGTTCTCAAATTGCAACCGGTTTTTTTACCAACTCCACCGGCTAACTTTGAACTAGCCGCTGGTTCTTCCCGGACATTGATATAAAGTCACAATTATAATGGTAAACCCCCGGATGATGCCATATGAACAAATAAAATATCACATCTCTATATATCCCTTACAAGATGTCATAGAGTCTCAGTATACATCATATGTTTGTAAAAGATTCTAGAAAAAGCCCATACCCTATATAATCTCTCCTTGAAAAAGTATTTGATAAAAAAATGAGTGCCACAACTGTTCTATAACTCCAAACTAAGAGTGTGATATGTCCCTGAAAAGCTAACAAAAAGTTCTATAACCTCTTCAAAATTCATTCAAAATTAAGGTACTTTCTGACTTTTATGGTCAATCCAAGTTTATCCTTCCCAACTTATAGGTAGCTCACTTATACTTCATTCCCAAGCTCACAATTTTCACATACTAGCTCCAAATTAAGAAAATAATATTATTTTAAAAAACTAACATGAATATCTACAACCTCTCTAAGTTTCACTCAAAACTAAGATATTGTCTGACTTTCATAGTAAGCCAAAGTTTACTCATTTGAAAACCCGAGGCAACTCTTCACTCTTCACTCCTAAGCTCATAACTTTCATATACTAACTCCAAACTAAGAAAATAATATAATTTAAAAAAAATATATGAATATCTACAACACCTAAAAGTTTCACTCAAAATTAAGGTATTGTTTGACTTTTATAGTCTATCAAATTTCACTCTCTTGAAAATCCGAGGCAATTTCACAACACTTCACTCCCAAACTCATAACTTACACATTCGAACTCCAAACTTAGTGAGTGATAGCTTTTCGGAATCACAAAAATAAGATAAACAAGCTCTCAAATTTTCATTGCAAAGAACTTCATGTACAATGTGCAATGGCTTTCCAAAGTCACGACTCTCCTAAGCAAACAAGGAGGAGGAAGAAGATGACCTTCTACCTCATCTGCCACATCAAACCCCATGCCATCCACCTAAGCTAGTGAATTTTGACCACTAAAATGCCACATGGGCCATAATACACCCATGAGCCACCTTCTATCTTCTATAAGTCTTTCCACATCAATTATGTGGACTTCTAATCCATTAAAAACAACTAGAAAAAGGTAAAACAAGCTTTACCTTTTGTTTTTTACAACTTCAAACATGCAAACTAAAATATTAAAACATCTTCAACTATAGAAATCAAAGAATTAAATTCAAATGTTTGTCAAATGGAGGTAAGAAAAAGAGTTCAAGTAGAGTATGACCCCATTTGTTTTTTGAGACTCTAGAAAAAAACCCTCCAATTCAACAAACAATTATATATTTTCACATAATGAATGCATATACAATGCAACATCACTTCCCTAATTAAATGGTTTAGGAATTAGAGAATGGGTAAGCCAAAACATACAAGAATATAATGTGAAAATAGAAAATAACTTTGAATTAATGAACATCAAGTAGTAGAAGAAAATGTAGATGGTATATAAACTTATACTTGGAACATTTTAAATATAATTAGGAATTAAACTTTAGTAGATGGTCTTACATAGAAAGTATAATTGAAAGTAAAAGTTGAACATTCTCTATTATATAAAACACAACTTGGGGCACAAAAGTACATTTTTGAAATCAAAAGTAGATGAGATTTCATTCTTTTCTTCCTAGAGTGGTTGATTTGGATTTAGACTTGCTTCCTCTTGGCAAGTTTACTATTTCTATCTTTGTTATTAGCTTCTCTAGTTTGGGTCTCTGAAGTAGTGCTCTCCTTTCTCTAAACCTTATTCATCTCATAGAATACTTTTACAGAATTTTAGTAGTCTGTTGAATTTTTTCTTTAGGATCTTATTTTAACAAAAATCATGGCTAGATAACATTGTTGATGAAGATGTCTATAATGATTATTATGAACAATCTTTGCAAAAATTCATGGCTCAATTTTGCAACATTGTAGTAGAAAAATGCCCCTTTAAAGATTTACCATTCGATACATAAATTAATGATTTAAGAAATGGTGATCTTGAAATTCATGTTAAAAATTTGGAAACAAATATCAACCATTTTCCATTAGAAATAGAGTTGGTAGCATAATATAATTGAAATGCATTGAAATTTTTTATGATTAAAAGTAATGTGAAAAAATATTTTTTCTTTGCCATTAGCTAAAAATAAAAAAAATCAAGAATTTGAAGTAATCAACATATATTCCTATAGGTTCTAAAATTGAAAATTAAGTGGGAAGGAGAATTGTATACTAATATTTCTCTCTATGGGTGAGTCCAAAGATCAATATACAAAATCCAATATTGTAGTCAAATTTTTTAGAAGTATGTTGCAAGCACAATTTTACCATTTATGCAATTCCTATGTTTTTTTTGATACCTTCATCTTGAATCATAATTGATGTATAATATCTCCCAATAAAAGTTTTTCCCAACACGTAAAAAAAAGTCATTTCATGCTTTATGATTCATGAACATGATTCAAGATTTCAAACATTGTAAGAAACTTGAAACTGGCAACACCAACTACCTTTCTAGTTTAATATTTAGTCTCTTAGTCTATTGCTACAACCTTTGCACTCACAATTCATCTAATAAAACTACAAAACTATTACAATGTAACTAATATAATTAAATGTGTATTTATATTTTAGAGAAAATAGTGACCATATAGCAAAGTGAAATTATAGAAGTTCATGAGAAGGTGTAATAAAAAATATTCAAATGGATTTTTCATAAAGTATGATAAGATTCTTGACCACCTTCCTTCCTTTGAAGACCCCTAACTACTTCTATAATTTTACTTTGCCAATATCACTATGTAATCACATTTATGAAATCAAATTATTGGATATTCTTACAACTCCCCCCCAAATGGATTAGTAAGAGGGTTTAACCCATAAATGCCTATGACTTATTTTAACTTCTAGGATTTTGCCCTTAATTGAAAAAAAGAAGCCAACATTTTAATAAGTTGCATCAATATTTTGAGTTCTAACCATACAAATTCAAATTAAACATGTCAAAGATCACATAGGAGAAAAAAACACAACAATACCACTTATGGATTGTAATATTGTAATGCTCAATCATGAGGATGTTAGAATTGCTAAAGCAATTTGAATTTTGTCAATCCTCTTTTTACATGACAAATTAAAAAGTTGGTCACCCAAAACATGTGAGGTTAACGGGATTAACATGCATAACCCCAATCAATTTATGACTTCTCTCAATGTATTCAACAATTTTTTAAACAAATTTCTAATGTGATTTTTTTCTCCAAGATCTAGTGTATTTGAGGCTCAATTCCAAAAACCCTCAATACTACAAAAAATTCAAGATTGCAATGGACACCTTTGCACAAAATCTTGAATAGAAAAATCATAAATTCATAATCAATAATTTTCAAAATCAGATTTTTTTATCCTAAAATTAGATTTCAAAAATAAAATTTCAAAAATAAAAAATACTTAAAATAGAAAGTACATTAGGTTTTATTTAACTTCAAAGTATATTTGACACCATAACTTGGTGGCTTGGGCATTTAGGGGTTATGTTACTTCAAACTTACTAACCTTGTGAAAAGGTTATTGCTTGTAAAAATGACATCATGTTTTGTTTTGAATACTTGGAACATTTTTTCAAATTTCTGTTATTTTTTGGCTATATTTTTAAAAAAATATTAGTAATTCAATAATGGATCATGAGTTTGTGAAGATTATTATATAGTGATTATGATAAATAATCACCTTGAAGCACTAATTTAGGTTCAAGGTTTAGGGTGAGTGACAGGTATGGGGATAACCCTCCCATACACCACTAGAGTCAATTTTTTTTTTTCTTGTTGAAATACATCGATAAATTCCATTGATAAAAGGAAAGAGTATACAAAACCAAAGGACCAAATCTTCAGTGAAGATATTTAAAATTTCTAGAACTGAATGTTTTGGAAAAATATTCCAATGAGGGAGCAAACATGAGAAATTGTGGTTCATATTACACCTCGCTTTTCAAGGGTTAAAAGATATGCTAGTCAATTAATTAACCATATTTATAATTCATCATGTTATATTATATATAATAAATATTGTCAACAAATATACTTTTTCCTTTTCCTCCATGCTCTTCAAAAATTAAATATGATCGTTCTCCAACTTGTGCGAAATCAGAGAAACAAAGTTTTGGTAAGGCATACGATCCATTTGCAACCACTTAAGCAATTCTCCATATCTGGGGTGCCTCAATCTGGACTGCGCAATTTTTGCCATGTACAAGAATACAGTGTCGGAGGATTGCAAATTTTTCTAGAATTTTTGAACACGAAATATAATTACCCGGAATTTTTTAGTTCAAGATACTGCTTCACCTCTATTGGTGATGTAGACTTCCATAATTCCAACCGAAGGCTACAAACAAAAAGGACAATTCTGCATTACTATTATAAAGAATTGTCCAAACAAAAACTATTCATCACTATACCAGTCATTCTATCGTAGGTAGGGATCGTAATGTACACATGATTCAACTTCAATGCACAGTTACCGTTGTCCAGAATTAATGAATGCACTATCACATTTTGGCTAAGACGAGTCCCTTTTTCTACTCATCTTCACACTTGAATCCGCTGATGAGCGGGCTTCTGTGTCTTACTCCAATAGCTATGTCATTGTCTCTCTCCCATATTTTGCTGCACAGACCACGCACTTTGCATAGGGTATTCCATGGGGAATTGCTCAAAGCGTTTGAAGTTAGGCATCATGGGCGCTTGCGCCAAAGATTGCATTGAGGTGATACAATTCTGAAATGGATTCCCGAACATGAAGTTCGAACCATGCATGACCTGTGCATGAGTGAATGAGGTGGGTGACAAAGAAGCTTCCAAGTGCCCTTTGGATCCCCAAAAGCCTTCTCTGTTTCCTGCAAAGGTGCTCCCTGCATTGGCTTCTTTTGCAGGCTATGTCACTCCCGAAGCCCTAGCACCTACTCCTGTTGGGCGTAGTCTCGCAGGAACACGTCAACAGTGATTGGATTTCCGCTGTTGTGTGGCTTCCACACAGAGGTGCGAGTTCTGGGCTCGCTTCGCTGCTTTGCATGTCCGCTCATTAGCCTTATGAGCACGTTCCTCCGCCTTTCGAGCACACTCCTCTTCAACCTCATGCTAGTGAGCTGCACGTTGCAGCCACCATTCTTATCACTCCTCCTCTCTTTTTTCTTTTGCTTGCTATCATAGAAGTCACACTGCTTCTTTATCGCGTTCTCGCTGAAGATTCTCTTCTCGCTTTTGCTAGATAGTCCTAATATATGCATCGGAAGTCAATAGTAGGGATTTCGAAAAATCCACTACAGGATTAGTACTCCTCTTTTTACTCTTGGACCGGTCTGTGATTGTTGGTAGTTGGAGGAAGCGAGATATGGAAGGCGGGATGACCTCACGGCCGTCAGTGCGTCCACCTTTCGGCACTTCCAGCTCCGATGCATCTGGAGCAACGAAGTAGTGCGACGTCGAGGAGTTTGCTTGCAATTCGAAGTCCTCCAAGTTAGTGTCATCTAACTGAGGTACGTCTTCCATTCCCAACAAATTCAGTGACCTTTGCTCATGGTCATCCTCCATTGTTGTAGTATCCGCTTCGACCACATCCACGCCACCTTCATGTACAGGGGTTGCTATATTGTATGACCGACTTGGGCATAGGTGACTGTCGATGGCCGCTCTGTTAAGTGGATAGATTCCTGTAGAACTGAAATCCTTTGTAATGTTATTCACTGTCAATGTGCGCTTCAAGCTCAGGGACACCCATTGTGCGAGAGTTTGTTTCTGTGCAACTTAGTTGAGATTCCTTGAGACCCAGTAATCCCTGTATTGTTGGAAGTAGGTCTTAAATGGTCCGAAGACAACAACATCTAATGGTTGCAGTGCGTGCAATGTGTAGGACGGTAGGGTGACTATGTCCAACCCAACTTCTTTCGCTGCTACAGCCACCGCTAGCATCACGTGGCTCCCATGTCCATCGACGATCATCAAATGTCTCTACGTAGGTTAGATACCACCAAGTTTTGCAACTGTTTCAAGAAAGTGATAAATACATGCAAAGAATAAGTCAACAGTCATCCATGCCTTCGCTTGCATTGCCATAGTCGCAATTGATTCACAATGTTGTAAAAAATTATGTCGTGATCTTTTCCCTTTGAAAATGTAAAATGATGGTATTGCTACACCTATGGCATTGATGCACACGAGAACTGATAGCCACTCTCTGTCATCTAGAACAATGAAATGGATGTGACAACAACCTTTGCGACCAATGACTACCGCTCCTCTATTTTGCCCAGCCTGCACATCGGTTTTGTCACAGTTCTACACCCTGTCAAGAGAATAGGCCTATGAGATGTACAGCTCACTTAAATTATCATAGAAGCTTTGAACATTTTCTGTGCATAGTCCCCTTGCTCTAGAAGATGACAGCGCCTATGCCACTTGCAATGTCAACTCTGGGTGTCGCATCTTGAACCACCGCAACCAACCACCACCTGGGATCTAGTTTTTGAATGGTGTCAGACGACTCCTAGTAATTTCATAAACTTTCATTTTCAATCGTGAGGGACTAAGGTCGACTCCCCTATCACACATGTTGAGCAGGTATTTGACAAGTTCAGCCTCTTCCTCCACACTTAAAATAGTCTGAGTTCCTCTCTTTCTTGACTTCCGTGTATCGTAACACCAATCTGGGAACGTTGAGTAAGGAATACCATGCTGGCAAGCAGCTTGCCGCATGTTGACACCGCTGTCATGATCATGTAACGTTGCTCGCATAGTGTCATCAGTCCAGAAGGAATTTTTCTGTACTCTAGTGGACCGGAATTGGCTTTGTTGTTGTTCTATTGGCAGGGCTAGCTGGATTGGAGCATTAGCAAGACTACTGTGGTTTTGAGCAGAAGGCGCCGCATCCGCCTGCGTATTCTACTCCAGAGGGTTCTTGTGTAGTAACACGCCACTTCTCCTGTGCATAGTGCGTCGATCCCCTGCCGCTGCAGCCGTGGCCGTCCATTTTTTATGCCCTGCACTTGCTCGCCCTGCAAACGCTGCCGAACCACTACCAGAGTTGTGAGTCTAGTATTGTTTTTTGCTTCTGCAGCCTTCACTTAAGGATTGCAAAATCTATAGCACTTCGTAGTCTTCCTGTTCAGATGGAATGGGCGATTGACGCGCACTTGCGCTTGTCGTATTGTCGTCACTTGCTTCGTTACTTCCATGTTCTTGGTTGTTGTTGTTCCAGCTACTGCCTTTTTGGTGCGTCCAGCTCTGTACACAGTTTTGTGATGACGCCATGCAATTGCTTTGTGGATTGAGTTGCAAAATGAGGCCGATTGGCATTCACCGTGTACCTTCATGAATGTGGTGTCCTTGGAGGCTCATTGAGGAGAAGATGCTGCACATCCCAGAAATTCTGGAGATGGTGACTACTACTTCACAAGTCTGTCTACACATAGAATTTGAAGTAATGAAATGGATTGTACGCAAATTTCAATGCCAGGTAGGTAGGCACCTTCACATGTACAACTCTCTTCTCTTTTTCCATTAGGATAATGATGTCTTTCTATCTTCACAGTAGTACATGAGTCCCTAGCATCGCCACTAGTACTACGGAATTGTAGTTCTAAACTACCGTTTTGGTTTCCCACAAAGCTCAAAATTTGTCGTGTAGTCCCTTCGTGAGAACACCAGTACTTCGACCCCAGTCATTGTTGTGCAACTTGTTCCATATCGGTACATGAATGTCAGTCATGTGAGGTCCTTGTCCACAGATATGGACTCATGCATATTGTGAATTATGGATGCCTATTGCTCTGGGTTTTCTAATTCGCATTGGACATGGTTATAGCTTTTGACAATTAACTTAGCTATGCAGAGAGTGCTATTTGAATATGTATTTGGAACTGAACATAGAAATCGAATTGTGGCGTCATGCTTGTAATTTTATTTTTGCTTTTGATTGGTGCTACTGTATTGTCTATGTTGGCGCTTTGGAAATCGTTTGTTACACATGATGTATATAAGGAAGTAGCCATGCTGGAGCAGTAGCTTACTTCGTAATGCTAATCTTCTAAATGAGTGATTTCCATAGGATATGGGCCGCATGTGATTTTCCCTAGTACTGTCTTTCTTCTGAACTTCTCATTTGTCTGTGATGTATTAGGTGCGTACATTCTCAAAATTGACTAGCAGCACTGGACTATTGGATGGGGGGACAGATCTTACTTTGGTGCAGCTGTTATGGCTTGCCCAATCTAAGGAATCCTCATGTATGCTCTTCAATTCGCACCTATGTACGCTTCCAGAAGTGGATGAGCAGGTGAAGATCTTCGCTGCACTCCCGTTGTGCAACGAGAACTAAAGTTCGTATCAATAGCAAAAGGTCATGCATATTCTAGCGAACATCACCTTCACATATGTAGCACTACATCTATAGCATGGAACCTATAACGGCAAGCACTATTAATGGAGTAGCTCAATGGAGAAATGACTTCAGTAAGCAAGCACTATGAATTATGTACGTGCACAGAGAGATTTGTTTACTAACCACTCAATATAAATCCCATAGCTCAATAGAGGTATTTCTTCACTAACCGAGCACGATTAATGCAATAGCTAATCGGAGAAATTTGTATACTAACCATCAAAGAAGGCTTTCAATGAAGGAGGAAGTCTACAAAATCACTACAGCACGACATCCTATGATTTTGTCATGAGCCAGTTATGTCCGTCCTTGTTGTCATGTAAACAATTTCTACTTGTGCAGAGCAATGCATCCTCTAGCAGCAGTAATCACATCATGTGAAGCTCGTTGCTTCCTCACACAGAGCTCTTCAGTCAGAAAATGGTACATACTATAGACGATATGCCTTTGTGGTTGTAATGTTCATCAGGGAATTTGTTCATATTCGATTCCATATAATTTTAATCAGAGACTTCTGGAAAATGGACATGTCATTGATGCAGATCCATGTACAAAAACCTTTCTTACAAACTACAGGTACATCACAAAGTACGCATTAAAATATCTAAAAGTAGCTGCCTCCAATGCCAACTACACTAATGCGCCATTTACTATCCAGAAAATTGCCATAGCCATTCCTAGTTGGAACTGGAATTAAATGTACTCATCATTTGCAGCCACTTCACTAGGCAAAAATTCTATTTTTAATCTTCAAATGTCAAAATTGATCAGTTTCTCAATTCCACTTGAAGTAAAAGAGAGCACTCTACAGCACCAAAAAGGGGTGGGTGGTCGGAATGCGGTCGGCTCCCTTAAATCTGTAATTCAGAGGAATCATTGACCAACCATGTGTAAAGCTGGGAAAATTTTTGCCTTTTTTAGGTCCACTTGCTTTTGTTAGAGATCATTATTCAAGTTCACTGTCAATGAGGATCATTGGGACTTAGGAGAGAGCAATGTCCGGGAAGAACCGGTGCCTGGTTCAAAGTTAGCTAGTGGAATTGATAAAAAAAACGGTTGCAATTTGAAAACATTGGCTAAAAACTGGTGGAAAAAACCAAAAAATATCGATTTTGAATGGTAAATAGAGAAACTAACCAGACCCTATACTTGAAAAACCAATTCCATGTGGGAACTGTAGGAAAATAGCCAATAAAATTCAAAAAACTTCCCGAACGCTAGGAGAGAGTGTGATAGTGTCACTAACAATATCAACTATTGTAAAATAGTAAATGTTTAGTACATATATGGAAAAGAGAAAAAATTAGGATACTAAAGATATTTGCACTACTAGTAACCTTTGTTTCTTGTGCAAAAAAGAAAGCATTATAGTAGAACTACCCATTACCAGCCACTTAAGCATTTTGTACATGATTTGGAGTAGTAGAAGGCATTGTTAATTTTTTACCCTGTAGAGAGATAGCAATGATGGGTGTTGTCAAATTTTCATAATTTTTTTCCTTAAATTCAAATTATTACGAATTTTAGAAGCCAAAAGTTGGCTTGCATCTATCGCCAATACATAGATTCTTCCATCACTGCTCATCTAAAGACTAATTTGGCTCTCAAAACAAAGCACATGGGTCATAATAGTAATGGCTAGAAGATAGTGGGAAACCAAAAAACTATTAGTTACTTATCAATCATATCTCTGTTGAATTTCCCATTACCTATGTATTGACCATGGGGCCTAGCTGGTCATAGGTGGTTCTACCAATTTCTATCAAGAAATTGGTCCAATTTGAGAACTTCTTTCATTATAGGTGAATGTTGGGAATTTTACACTATATCAATTTATGAAAAAACAAGTATGCCCCCTAAACAATGGATATCACGTCAAAACTAATGAATTTGAAGACACTTTTTATATCTCTAAATTCAAAGTATAATTGTATGAGTTATGTTCATTGTATATAATTTTGGATTTATAATATCATATATATCAAGTTATTAGTGTTGTCACTAGTAATTAGATGTGACATTTGGTTAAAGATGCCAAACATAAGTTCCTCCATACTACTATTATGTTAAGTCTAATATGTAATATACTAATATTGTAAATTATAAATGAATTATATTTTGGTACGTGTTATAATTCAATGAGTATTTTTACAAAGTACTTGGTCGTGTTCACTGGAATGGTGTGTGTTTTAGAACGACTTGCAAGTGCCGAAAGATTTTATTGCAATTCATTAGGATCTATGGTTTGATAAATTATTTGGACAACTAGAACTGCGCTGACCAGAATGGACTATGGAATTTTAAACATGAAAAAGAAATTTAAACATCAATCACATTAATTACTTAAGACAAAATATTCATACTTGGAAAAAACATGGCTACTATTCTATTTTCATCCAAATGCATGGACAATCCTCATTACTAGAGGGAAAGAATATATTGAATCCAGTAAAATAGTGCTTGGTAGAGACCTTTCTGAAAATCAATTTTTAGTAAAGAATAGGGCTTCTATTTTGTAACTTAAACCAAAGTAATCTGGACGTTGAAAACATGCAGTTAAGGCATTGAGCAACAAACTCAAACCCAAAAATTCAATGACAACCACTACTTGTCAAAGTTTTATCCACAACAAACAGGGAAACCAAGCTTAAGCCTCATCTTCATTCACCAAGTACGATGCTTGTTAACAATTAGCTTGATAGCAAATGAATTCCTTGAAGTTTGTCTGATGCCTTTCCTAATTGCTTGTTTGGCAAAACATTCTAAACAAATACTTGAATTTGAGTGTCCAATATTTCAACACAAAGCTAAGAATCCCACCTTATCTAAAGAATTGGTAGAAGTATATAATTTGTGATAAATTTATTAAAAACAATCTGAACTTGTATAATAGAAGCTACACATTACGCATACCCTACACCAAAATCTAAACAAAAGAAGCCACACATATAGAAATGAAAATAGTAAATCCGAAATTGTCAAGCTATAAATGGTAATGAAAAACTAGAAGCTAGTATAATTATCAATATTAGCTTCATTCATCATTTTGTTCCTCCCACTCCCTAAGTGATTGATGTATAATTTTAAGGACTTCGGATGATATTTTATAAATTGGATCTCCTCCCTTCATGGCAAATTTGCAGGCATGAACTAGATGTACATCTCTATGAGCCAAGGTTTTCCATTCTAAAGTGACGCTAGCTTTTCAAGTCAAGATGTCCATTAGCGTCAATCATGATACATCCAAATAGTGTCCAAAAGTTGATGACCAAATTTTGTTTTTCAACAGCTTACTATTGACAAACAAACTGTCTTAGTTGACAGTAGGACATCTAAGTCAATAGATAGATCATCCAAAAAAAATTGGATCCAGACCGATACGAGGTTGAATTCTAATGTTTGGTCCGTCATCTGTCCATCCAAACATGACGTGACAGTGAAAACCCTAACGTGAGCAGTGACTGACTTATTTAGGTATTTGTATGTGTCCTCTCTATGGCCAAACCTCTTGTAATGAATCCCTTTGATGACATATTCATGAGCCTCAAACTTGCCACCCTATGGGCATTGAAGTGGACTTGTCAATTGGTACTTGCATCTTTGGCATTGGAGAATGTAAAACTTTACATGACCACATTGTCATCATTGTCAACCTTCAGAAGAACTACAAAATTGTCTCTTATGTCCACAAGGTCACCTAGTTCTCTACCAACACCTTTAGATGTTGCATGTCAACACTGTCCACCAGATTAAGAAAAAATCAATTTTTTTTGTATAATTAATTCTTACAGAATATGGCAATTGACATAGAATTAATAAGGCAATTAATAAAAAATGACTTATGGAGCATTCTACTTGATATAAAGTTGAAATAAACACCTATAAACTCGAAATTGTCAAAGCTCTTTAAGATCTTCAGGTACAGCATCAACATTTTTGGGCTACATCTTTTCAACAAGCTAAGGTTGTACATGAGCCTTTTGCTCACAATTTTTCCAATCCTTCTCTATACAAGGAAGACATAAACAAGAGAGCTTCTTGACCAACAACCTTGTATTATTTAAAGAAGAATTTCCCATCACTGAATATAGTGAATGGGAACCTAGCAAGGTATTGCAAGCAAATGTGCATCTCCTATCAACATTAGACTCTCGAATGTGCCAAAATGTTTGTGCAACCTCGATAGTAGTAGAGCATGCACATGAACTACGGGCCCTGGTGGAGAATTGTTCTTGTAAACAGTCAATACATTGGGAAGCACACTGGGAAGCACATTGCAAAGGGTGGTTAGGATTCCGGATTTGTTCTTGTCAAAGTGCATGCTTCACAACAACACCTACACCATCCTACTCCCCTACATATATTGGCAAAAGGCTTGTATAAGTTGATATCATTGGCCCAAAATCCTAAAATGCCATATTCGTTATATTGAGACTTTTCGCAGATTTTGAGATAGAATGCTAGTTACTGGAAAATTCATTTAAAAAATTAGGAATTGAAACCAAAAATAAATAATGCTCAAATAGTGATCCTATAATGAAATTCTTAAAGTTGGTGTTGTTACCTATTTATAAAAAATACCAGTAAAGAGATAAAACGGTTTATCCTTGAGTCGAGGATAAAATTGAGACTACGAAAGGTCTCAATATAATGAATATGGCCTTCTAAAATTAAATAATGAGGTGAACATAGCAATGATCCAAGAAATAATAGAATAAATAAGAATGTAAGTGGAATATACATACCCTTGCTATGTTGTGAGGCAAAAAAAATTCCACATCATGGAGCAACCACATGTGAGACTTCGATACTGGGCTACGAAATAAAGTGTTGTAGCCCCCTTGAATTGACCAACACATTCATCGCTAAACACCCAATGCTTAGATGGCTTATCTCTATAATTCAAAACCCACTCCCAATGTAGGAAAAGACAATGTTAAATAAATAAGGAGTCATGCTTTTTGTCCTAAGACAAATAATAATGGGTGTGTTTTTGAATCACAAGTTCACCTTCGTTGATTACACTTTCCTTAAGGTCATGTGAACAAGTAGAGTTATAATTTGAGACATGTAGTACATAGACTATACCTCATTTTGAATTTGAAAGTTGTAGTTTTCAACAAAGTCAATCACTACAAAGGAACAATGTCAATTCATACTTTTGAGTCAATTTGGAGGGTTGGATTTGGACAATTTTTGACAATTTTTTGTCATTTCAGACATTTTTTTGTCAATTTGGACACTTTTAGTCAATTCAGAGGGGTTGATTCGGACACTGTTTTCTTGTAGTGGATGTGCAAAATGAGCACCCCTTCTAGAACATTGGCCATCATGTCTTTGCATTGTTGGTCTTGCCAATTTGCAATGAAATTGTGCTAAATAAAAGCAGCCACTTTGGGCTTTAACCCCTAAGTGCCCAAAGCATGTTTATCAAAATGCAGACCCTTTTCAACTCATTCTAATCAAATTGTCACTTAATACAAGATCCACATAAATTGACCATACTAATCAATATTGGAGATATGCCCGGAGCTGTGGGGGAAAGGACAAATGATTTCACCATACCATTGAAAAGATGATAAGAGTCAAACATGACAACTTTTCATTTTTGGAAGGCCATATTTGAGGCGCTAGAGCACTCAATGCAATCATGAACTCTCCTAGGCTAATCTCCTTGACAACTTCATCAATCCTCTTTTTTCCTTCCCAGTCTCTAAGTGAGTACCAATTGTGATGTATCCAAAACATTTCCAACATACCTTGATGAAAGATATCACAACCACACAGAAATGAGCAAACATATCTTATAAATGTATCCAAATTAAAATAAAAACAAATTAGAGGTCTAGTTCTATTGTGTTAAAATAAAAGCTATCAAGGGTTTTGGATCTAGGTGTACTTAAAATATTTCATAGGTACCTTAAAAAAAGATATCACAAACACACAAAAATGAATGAACAGGCATTATAAATGTATCCAAATTAAAATCAAAAGTAATTAGAGGTTTGAGTGTAGATCTTAAAATGGAAATTAATCATAGGTTTAGATCTAGGTGTATTCAAAGTATTTCAAAGGTACCTTCAAGAAAGATATCAAAACCACACAAAAATGAATGAACATACCATGCCTTGCAAATGTATCCAAATTAAAATCAAAACTAATTAGAGGTCCAGTTTTTCCTAAATCTTAAAAATGAAAAAATAATCATATGGATGGAATATAGAGGTATTCCTAAAAATTCCAAGGTACTTTCAAGAATTGTATCACAACAATACAAAAATGAACGAATATGCCTTGTAAATGTATCAAAATGGAAATTAAAATTAATTAGTTTTCATCATTAAAATCAAAAAAGAATTGTTGTAACAATGTCCACCAAAATGCACCTATCCTAAACACCTTGTAGTCCATAGGATTATAGAGCTCAGGCCACTAAAAACCTAAATGAATATACCTTAGAATTGTATCCAAATTTAAATAAGAAGTATATAATCAGACTTCAGCATTAAAATGAGAATATCATTGCAAGGCAATGTGCACCTTGAAAATTCAACACACCTTGTAATCTATAGAGTTACAGAGCTCATGAGGACAGAGTTGAAGCTTTTTATTGCCACAGTCCGTGCATGTTCCCATGACACACTCTAGACAATGCTAAATGATCAAGTTTTCCTTTAGAACACACACAATCTACTTATAAGACAGTAATGCGCTTGTAGCACTTGGAATGAGCACCACATGTTGGCTACACTTAGTCTACTCTACACTCAGAACAAATTGGGCAAGAATAAGAATACTACAAGTATACATGTAGTCCTCTCACCAAGTCTTTCATGTTGTTCAACCCAACTTTCATGAGGTCCATTTCAATGTAGTAAATGCAATAACAAACATTGTGTTTGGTCAATGGCCAAATACACTAGGGCTTCATGTTTTCAAAAGTTTGTTGGACAATTTTGCACTCTAGATTGGCCTCCTTGAACTGCAAGAAGAATGTAGTTTGATTGCATATGCAAAAACAATGTATTGTTAGTGTAATTGTGTGAAAGTAATTTAGTAGTGCACATACTAAGTGTATAAAATAAGATTGAGACGAGTACATATAATATTGCAACCTAAATTTTGGACCACATGAAGTACTTGTTTTGAATGAAAACATAATTACAATAGCCACAATAGTGCCTTTAGTATAATCTATGACCTAAAAAAATACTATGTATAAGTCTATTTGTACTAATTTCAAATATATTAGGTACATCTACAAAGTACTATGGATACTTTATAGTACATAGATACAATATTGTAGAGCACTTCCAAACTACATTTCCTTAATCTCACCAAAAGAAATACATTAAGTACTCATGTTTTATATGTAATATATTTGCATTTGTGTAATTCAAGTACATTTTGTACTTGAAGTACGCAAATGTATAGACATGTACATAGGAATATATAACTTACGAATCTAAAGTAAAAGATATACAGATATGTAATATGTATAGTACACACCCAAGTTACATAATCTACTCTAAATTATAGCCTTAGTAGGTATGTGTAAGCCTTCAAGTTGGCACTTGGAACTAAAGTTTTGTTTGTTTATTTGTTTGTCAGGTTTTAATGTATTTATATGCAAAAAGGCATAAAAAGAGTGTGTGAGTGGTATTTGGTAAAAGTCCCTACCAATACAGTGAGGGGTCATCTCAGAAGTATAGAGTATCTAAAATACTCCAATTCTCTACTTCTAGTGCCTAGTTGAGAGTTTGAGAGGTCATTTAAGTGATTTCGGGAGAATTAAGGGTTTGAGTATTAGCTAATCTTAGTGTTTTGTCCATGATAAACTAGTCTTGCAAATGCATATGGCAAACTAGCTAAGTCTACTTTAGGTTTAGAAAGTCTAGTAAAGGTCACCATCCAATTCGTGAAGAATTTGGATTGGTAAATTATTATTTGCACGTAACTTATAGAAAATTGAACTAGAATGCAAATAAGGTGAAGGAAGAGCGACCAGGGCATGAAGAAAGGTACTTTTACTTTAAAATCATGTCAAGAGCCAACATTGGAGCCGGTTGTTTCAAGATTCTCTAATATAAGAATGATTTCCCCCTCAGGCGAAAATAAAAAGGAAATTTCTAATTTTAGCTTCCCTATGTTGCACTTTGGTTTAGGAAGTTTTTTAGAAGCTACCCAACAAATATTAGATTTTTCTGAAATAATCACGATGACTCCATGGGAAGTCAACCCCCTTTAAACATGGTCGTAAATTTCTAGAAATTACTCATGTTGTGATAAGATCCCACGAAAAATTAGGATAAAGTTTTGTGTACTAGTAAAGCGCCCCACAAAGTTTGAAGACATTCTGACATTCTGACATTGTAGTCTGGATTTTTGTTTCTTCACAAAACACCTAGGACTATAGTATAGGGGTTCAAATCTAAGGGAATGGTCAAATAGTCTAACGTCTTGTGACTAGAGTCACTTGTTTTCAAGATTAAAATGATATTTACAGTACGATTTTTCTAAATCAAGGTTTTTGTAACACTCTTATATCCCAGGTGTAAATTGGTAGCTAGTCCATTAGATAATGCTATGGACGCATAAATTGCGGTCTCAGTCCTATCTAGTATTCTAGGGATATTTATATGGACAATTTGGCAGGTGTTATGGTCAATTTGTCATACATGATCTAGACACTTATCCAATGCATAAGATAATAATAATATTATAAAAGTACACCGTCCTTAATTATAATGATTTTTATGTTAGGAACAATTTGTCAATAGTCACTATTTAACTAGCCTAATTCCTAGTTAAATAAATATCAAACTGGTCTCAATTACAAGGACAATTTGTCTCTAGCTAAATGCAATGGGAATGAGTGTGTAATGCATCTCCAATTTCTCCTTGAGTATTATTTCTCTTTTATCTACAACAACTTGTTAATTTCCATAACCACATAAAATACACAGGGTATAAAATTATTATAATAATTTTCACATCCACTAGCAACATTACATGAATTATAGATCAAATTAATTTATTCTAATAATTTTTCCATAAAAATTTATTAGCTTTTAATTACGAATCCCTCTAGCTAAGTCCACTCTCTAATAATATAATTTAATGCAAATGGATATGAAGGCCATTGGTATTACTATAATAATTCATCCTGTTGTATTTCATTTCATTTTATTTTATTTTTATCTTGTCACGTCCATTTTTTCATTTCTATTTTTATTTATCATGGAAATTCTAATTCAATAGAATTGATTTTTATCATAAATTCACTAATTTCCTTTATAATTTTAATCAACTATAGGTAGGAAAATAGTCCAGTGATATGCAAGATGTATTTTTTAACCCAAATTTCAAACAAATTGTCAATTGTGGTTATAACCTCCCAAGCCATAACCCATTCTACAACAATTGGTAATATTCAATTAATACACTCTTTAATATCACTTTGAAAATTAGATCCGTCACAATATTAATTAGACCATCTGTCAAGTCGATAATTTCAATTTGAACATCTGATCTCATTCATACAATATTTTGGAATCTATTAATTTGTCAAATTCTCATTTCCTTATAGTGATTACAACTTACTCAATTTTATAGACAACTTGCCTAAAATCAGCAACCAAATCTTTGCTCAGTTTCACTTTACAGCTACCAACTTTAGCTTAAGTACTCCATAATCAATTTGTCTTGATTCTCAATCTGCTTGGTCTCTTCTCGATCCAGCAATAGGTAATAGGCAACTTGTCCTTCAACTCACAATTTTCTCTCTACTAGTATACAATTTGTAATTGGTATTTATTCTCTCCAATTTTAGGCAATTACAGTTAGTCAAATTTGTCCAAACATAAGCACACACATACACCAACTCATCTTATTTAAAATCCTCTATCCACATACATGAGCAATGGGACAATTTAACAACCAACATGTTTCATTCACATACATCACAATATTTATCTCAGACAACTCTTAAATTACAATCTCAATTCATTGACTCAGTTCTCAAAAATTCACAACTTCGGACAAATTGATAATTCCATTGCATTCATATCCTTTTAACAACAATTTTAACTTAATTAATTCAATTTACAACCTTCAATTTCTCTAAATGATTCAACTGCAAGGCACTGATTGATCACACACTGGACAAATTGACCAACACATAATACTCAACTGAGCATTAATTAAATCCATTTCTAATTCCCTCACCATCTCGACACTTGTCAATTTGTCCACACACAACTTCCATCATCAAGAACATCACATAACGTTTTCCAACTTCTAAGTTTAATTTCTCTAACTCAAGCAAATTCAAATACATAAACCATCACTCAAGGAAACTTGTTGAAAAATAATAAGTATATTCATATAAGCAGATTACACATACTTGTTAGGACAAATTGATAGAAAGCAAAATTGCTCAAAAGTGCATCAGAGCAAGAGAGTGACTGAGAGAGAGAGAGAGAGAGAGATCAATTCATCCCGGCTATACTCCCAAACTGACAACAACCATTCAGACCCCAGATGCCCAATCAAATTGTCTGTCAGAATCTTAAGTCTTACAACTTTTAAAATCTGCTTTAATTCCGACAACTGGTCTGCATTATCACACTACTACATGAATTACTCATCAAATTGCCCCTATTTACACTATTCTCAACAAATTGTCCAAAAATCAAAAATTTGCAAGTCTACAGACATTCCCAAGTACTAGAATTGGCAATGACATTAAACTTTTAAAGAATTTACAACTTGACAATGAATTGACTAACATACCAGGAGATCATGGTGTTCGATTGGAGCAAATAAAGGGTCTTTCTTAATTCTTAGAAACATTCTAAGAAATCCTGGCCAAACAATTTCCTGAAAGGAGACAAATTCCAAAAGCTAGAGTTTTGACTTTTCTTTGGAATTGTCGTAAGTTGATTTTACGCTTACAAATAGCCTGAGACATATAGATATTGGGTCTTATAAACTAGTAAGGGTCTTCTAAACACAATGGTGCAGTTTGTTTTTGCTTTTGAGTTGTTCCCTAAAAGATAGAGAGAGTTAATTCTTAATTTGACTTTTCAGTTGTAATTTGTGGTAATTCAAAGTTAATTTTTCAAATATCTTTTGAAAAATCAAAGATTGGATTTGGCCAAGATTTTTTTTGTTGCGTAACAAACCATCTTGGATCTAAAGAAAGACAATTTAGAAATAACTTTGGATTAATTAGCAAAATATCTAGGTTAGTTAGGATTATTTTCAAAATATCTTTGGAAAAGATTTTGGATTTGATTTCACCAAGATTTATTAGCTACATGGAGAGAGTTCTAAAGAATTCTTCCATTAAACAAAGATTATTTAGGAAATACTTTACAGTAGTTTAGCAAATATTTAGAGATCGAAAGGAAATGTTTTTCACCAACAACTTACCGGAGAGGGGCCTACGACAAGTATAAAAGGTCTCCGCTTGAGGTTGTCAGTACCCTCATTTTCATAACCAAACTTTGCTTTCGTTTCTCTCATACTACCGGCATAGTTAGAGCACTGATTAGGGTTGAGATTTGGCCTTATTTCATTTTATTTTGCGCACTTTGAAGGATGAGAGGGTCCTTTCAAAGTAATTTCTATTTGAATTTTCTTGAGTTTTAGAAGCTAAGCCTCCATTTCCTTTGTTTTTGTGTGAATTTTGGAAAGAATAGACCTCCAAACTCTAATTTGCTTTAAAATTTGTATGAAACTAACATATTGTGGTATTCAAACATCATTAGGTACTAATATGCTTAAGGCGGAAAAGCTTGACTGTGCCAAAAGTGTATTAGACTAATTTTAGCTCAAAATTTGTTGTATAACAAAAGTTGGGACTTAATTGTTAAAGTTCGATTTAAACACTATCATATGTATCTCCTTTAGTAGTTAATTTGTGATCATTATTGAAAGTTTGAGAAATTAGTCTTTAATGTTCGGTTAAGCAATATCATGTGTACCTCCTTTAAAAATTAAAAATTTCAAAATACTATTATTCGTCTATTGACATCGTGAATGCTTGAAGTTGCCCCTGCATGGCGAAGCTTTGGATTATAAAAGTCAAAATTTGTCTTGAAAAAACTTAGATTTGTCCCTACATGGCAGAGCTTTGACTTTGGAATTTTCAAAACTGATACTTGTCCAAGGTGGTTCTTAGTATTTAAGTACTTGAAATCATTAGAGAAACCTTTCTCTTTGTAGGCTTGACATATGCCCTTACATGTGGTAGTAATTTGGATCATTTGATTTTATAGAATAAGCCTAAATTCTTTAGTTTGAGCTCTTGAAAAAACCTGTAATAGTAGTTAGGAAAAACCCAAAATTTAGATTAGTGTTCCTTGAGTTAGAGTTATTAAATTAAATAGAAAAGAGATTCCAATTAGAACCCTTGAATTTGTTTGGTTTCAATTAATCTCAAAAAATCCCCAAAAATCATATTAAAGGCAAAAAACCCAACAAAGTGTTTAAATTTAGATTAAAAAGAATATCTCATACGAACCAATTAGAAGCAAAGCAGCAAGACCAAAAACACCGCCAACCAAGACGAAGATGACCAACAAGATCAAACACTGGAGCAACCAGGGGACGACTGGAAGACATGGATATGAGGTGGAGGACAAAAGAAACCAATTGAGGGACAGAGCTGCGAGGCAATGACCAACCATGCCTCACCTTATGGCAAGTGAGCTAAAAAACAACCACAAGCGACGAGCCAAGTTTGGGTGATCGGACTTGAATTGAGTAACTTTAGAGCTTAGAACTCAATTTGGTACAAACTAGTCTTCTCAAAAAAACTCATAATTAGTTAAGTTAGGTAGTAGTAGCCATGCTCATAATTTTTGATTTTTACTAAAATTTGCTTAAAATTCTCACTTTCCTCCATAGTCACCACAAATTCTCATCTATTACAAAAGAAAGAACAATGAATCAACATAACAAATGAGAGAGATGAAGTAGAGGAAAGCTTGAGAAGTTATAAGAAAGAAGGTGACAAGAGACAACAATCTTTCCAACTGATAAGCAAAAATGGATGAGGAGGGAACAGGTTACTACGAGACAATTCATCTTGTGATCCTCGAGGATAGTACAGTACAATCAACCCCTTCATGGGCAAGGTACGTTAAATTTTGATGTTTTGTTTTTAAATTTCAAGTTGATTCAAAAATTTGCTTGATAGGATAAAACTTTGAAAACTTCGACAAAATTAGAAAAGAAAATGAACCTTAAAAAATTTCGAATTCGATTTTAATTTAAAAAATAATTAAAATTTTCACCATTTACAATTAGATGAACTTTATTTGACATTTGGATGAAAAATTGATATTTTCATCTAAAAGAACCAAACAAGGGAATCTTATAATCTCAAGAGGATTTCGAATTTTTAGATTAATTAAGAATTACAATATTTTGCTTAGATTAAGAGTAATTAATGAATGAAATTTAATTCATCAAAATTTTAAACAAATTTAATTCATTAATAACTTTTCCATTAGGAATTGAATGTTTGAGTATTTTACCCTGTTGGAAAGGTAATTTCTAAATTTTCATCTTAAAAACATAAAAACCCTAAAAATGATAGTTTTATAATAAAAAGTTTGATTTAAGTTAGATTAGAAGATAATTAAAAATAATTTTAAAGAATCTCTAAGGAATCATTTAAATTAGAAATCCATTAGAAAATCTTTCAAAGATTCCAAAACCTATTCTCATTTAAAAAATACTTTAATTTTAAGTGGAAAAAGGTTGGATGAAGTTTGGACCTAATTTGGATGAAGTCTTTGATTATTGATTAGATCTAGTTTAGTCTTAGAATTAGGTAATTAACATAATTAAGAATTCAACTCTAAAATTTGGATTTATTTGGATTAATTTTACTATTTTTGAGTAGTGGATGAAGATTGTGAAATAGTTTAAGGGTCAATATTTCATCCATTCATTTCTTTCACTAGGAAAGTCGGAAGTGAACTTGCTTTATCATCCTAGAAAGGGCAATTTACATTCCACAAGTTCGGTTAAATTGATTTTAGTTTGAATTCATCTTTTCATTAGGGATTTGACTTAATTAACTATAGTTTAATAGTTTTAGGATTTACTTGATTTGAGTTCAATTAGGATATTTCAAACAAAGTGTCCATTGCTTGAAAGGCACAAATTGAACTTAAATTAAAAACACTCTAAAGTAATTGATTTAATAAGTCGCTAGAACCCGTGTGCACGTTTTAACTCAGAGGATGGAGTTTAAAACACTCACATTATGCTATCTAAAGTCCTTAACAAAGAATTTCATGTACTTTTAAATATACACTACTAGTTTTATAATTTTCATCACCTTAAAGCTACTTGAAGTACTTAGAGTGATGTGTATTCAAGACCAATACTAACACTCAAAAATTTCATTTGAACGCTAATCACAACCGTATGATAATTAATCAAAATACCTAATGAACAAATGGAAATTAAGCAAAATATAAAAAATAATATTACTTATCATTACAATAACTCTTCAATTGCAAGAACAAAGTCATTAAATTAGTTATGTCAAACAAAATGATGAAAATGCAAGGTAATATGCAACAATCACATGTGTGATGGTGAAATAATGTTTTGCATGGGTCAACCCTCACTTCTTTTCACCTCCATCCTTACTGACAACATCCTTCATGTTAGAACTTACCCATGTATTTGCATGCCATCAATATGGGGGGTCAGCGTGTTAAAAAAATAAGGATATAGGTGCGAACAACTACTATTTTATAAGGGGGTATGAATTATTTAAAAAAAAATTCACATGCTATTATTATGTAATTTTCTAATGGGATCTATTATTCTATATCCTATAGTACTTTAAAGACATCCAATACCATTTTCGATACCTTATATTACTCTAAACCCATTTATAATTTTCAACTGCCATGTTTCTAAAATACCCTATTATTTGTTTGTACGTATGTTGCTACTCCAACCACTCACTAACCCCCCCTTGGCCACCCAAGGTTGCATCATTTTAATGGTGTATATTGTTGTACCATCTTTCTTCTTCTGCCTTTGAAGAGGAACAAATCTTGATGTTCCTTCTAAAATCCCAAAAGATTTTCTATCCAAAGCTGCCATGATGTTGTCTTGCTTTGTTTCAAGTACCCTAGCCAATGCCCTCACGCCACCAACTCCTTCACCAACTACTACATCAAGCAATGCACCCTTCCTAGATAGTATGTGGTTAGGGAAAGGGATAGTAAGGGCTTCTAACTCAACCCTAAAATTTTGAATGAATGTGTGAATACTTTTAGCCTAAGTAGGACGAGGATAATAGTATGGTAGTAGGGTCTAGATCGTATTGTGTTGGAGGACCTTTTCTAGTACATCTTATCTACTTAGAGGACCTAGACAACTTTTCAACTTTTCACCTAAGCACTCTTTGATTTTGTGCGCAAGTCTACAAGAATCCTTAGAAGAGAGGACATCTAACTCTCTTGCCACATTATCCGTAGCAAGAGAGGCAACATCCTCTGCTTGAATGTCCTTCTCTCTAAATGTGCTAGAGTTTTCCATCCTAATGTGACACTGGCTTTTTACGTCGAGATGTTTGTCAATGTCAATCAAGACACATCCTAATGTGTTAGGATCGTGTCCAAGAGCTAATGGCCAATTTTTTTTCACCAGCTTGGCGTTGACTTGGACGGTATGTTCATCCATGTCGAAGGCTTGCCATCCAAGTCGATAGACAAACCTCCTTGTTGATAGCAAGCCATTGAGGTTGATGGACGAACCGTCTAGACACTAGTAGAAAACTACATTGCCTTCAACAAACCCCTAGTGTGAGCCCCTAATTCGTCACCAGGGGCTCACTCTTTCTTTTTTTTGGTATTTTGTCGTTTTAAATGCACTTTTATATACAAAAAGCCCCCTAAAGAGTGTAGAACCAAAATAAGAGTGTCACATTCCAATATACTATTTGGTCTAGTTTTACAATATTATAGCTAGAATGGCCCAACCACGAGTTGTAAATAGGTTAGAACCCAACTAATTGTAGCAAATTGGTCCATCGAAAATGATGGGCATATTAGACTCAAAACCCCACATGGGACAGTCATCTTTAAGCTAGATTTGGTTGAGGGAACCCTGGTGAGGCATAGGAATCAATTCCCGAAAAAAGGTTCTAGTTTCCCCATTCCACCATTAAAATAGCAGAAACCCAAATTGTTGGCTTGCAGATGTCGAAAATATCGAGACGAGACCATGGAGAAATCTAAGGTCCAAGGAGGGTGACTTGGAGTTAAAACCATGCCCAAGAACCAACAGTGAAATCGATTCGCCAAGATTCCCCCCGATGTAGAAGATTCCCTGGCCACGGATAATTAAACGAGGGGGTGGATTTTGTCCCCCCTAGGCCGATGTGTAGAGTAAAAACATGAGCCTATACATGTTTCGTGGGATCCCATGGAAGGTTCCACAAAAAAATTTGGAATTTTTTGATAGTCAAAAGATGTCTTTCCGAATAGTCAACTACCAAACTTGCAATGGGAAATTCTTAGAAATTTCCCAGGTGGCGGTAAATTCTCACTAAAAATTAGTATAGCATATTTTATGTTAATAAGCTTCCCCAACAAGTTTCAAGACATTCCGATAGTCAAAAGTACTTGAACCTGCCAAATTCTTTGACAATTAATGAAATTTAAAGTCCACAGCGGGTTTGATCGGTAGAGCGAGAGCATACGAAAGCGGAATGGAGCGCAAGATAGGTCTTTCCTCACTCCCCCATACCTACTTAGGAGCCTAGGCTAGTTACTTTTGCTAGAAGAGTAAACCCCCAAAAGTTGGGATTTATCTCGGGTTTTGGTGTTAAGTTGGTGCTAGGTTTCATTGTGATTTTGAAGATAGAAAAAGGGGAGGGGGGTCCTCTCTTTCACTTAAAATGGACTTTTGAAGCCAATGACGCAATCTGTTTGCAATTTGGAGTTCATCTTCAAAAGTTAGCTTAATGGGCCAACATAGGATGAAAACCTTGAGTTTTGGATGAAAATCCAAGAAGATAAGGTTAACTTAGATGAACGAGGAGAAGTGGGTGCCCGGGAAAGAGTATAAAAGGGCACCCCTTCTCTTCTCTCACCACCCCCTTTTTTTGTAATTAGGTCCGTTGGGTCCAATTTATGTTGGAATTGTGGCATTTTTAGCCACAAACCTTGCAACGGTGTTTTTGGGCACTTTTAGCCATTGTTGTTCTTTTTGGAGCTTGCGAGGTCTTTAGTGGGTCCCTTGCCTTCTCTTTGATTGAGCATGGTACTAACCCTTCCAAGCTTGAGCTTGGAAATTTGTTTACCTTACCTTGTTACTAGAGTTTGTATGCATTTACTTTGGTGGGTCCCTTTTGGCCAACCTCTTTGTCTTGTCATTGTACTAACCCTAGAGCAACCCCCCATATGACTGGCGATCCCGCTTTGGGGGGCCTTTAGTTCAAGTTATTGATGTTACTAACCCACATCGCTAGTCCTTTGAGTGTCAAGGTCTCTTCCCCTTCTTCCTTTTTTTTGTCTTTGTCCTTAATGTTGACATGGTATTCCTTGGTGAGAGACACGAGGGTGTGAGGATAGTGGGGCCCGCCATATGGCGAAACTTTGAACCCCTGTGGGGTAGGAAAGTCTTAGTGGTGTGTTAAAAGGGGAAACGATAGCGAAGTGTTGAACCCCTTTGGGGTAAAAAGTCTTGGTGGTGCGTTAAAAAGGGAAATGATGGCAAAGCTTTGAACCCTCTAGGGGGTAAAAAGCCTTAGCAGTGCGTTAAAACCACCTCACAAGAGAACCGTGAGGCCTCATCGTCCCTTTCCCCACAAGGTTTAGTTCCGAAAATGCGTTGGGAATAAACCAAGGTTTAGGCCTCAAAAAAAGTAGAAGTAGAAGTCCAAGTTGAGGGTAGAGAACAATTAGGGGAAAATCACATGAAGACACCATTCCACGGACCTAACTTACACCCATAAACCATAGACGTAGCATACCACAACCCCTACTAGAATTCTTGGAAAATTAGCAACACTAGAGGTTAGTCTAGAGACCAACCCAAGCCAACTAAGGACCAATCCACCAGACCCCCAATATTTGGGGGGCTAGGGCCGGACGTCGGTGGGGCATGTCCTGGTATCGGCGGCGCCAGAAGTTGCCGGCCGCAAGCCCGGCGGGGCTCAAGCGGGGCCATTGACGGGGTCACGGCACCCGATGTCCGGATGACGGGACAGGGGTACGAGTGAGGTTACTATCTGGGAGTAAGGTTACTATCTGGGTACCAAGGTTATGGGGCTTAGGCAAAGTTACTATTTGAGAAGGGGGTTGTAGGGTTCAGGCGGGTTACTAGTTGGGAAAACAAGAAACTGTCCAGGGCTATGGGGAAGAAGGGGATTGTCTAGGAAAGAAAAGGAGGAGGCCTACAACACACTAAACCGTGCCAAATTAACCATTGGGGCAAGGAATCCAACTCCCCATCTCCCATAAACCGCCTTCAACGCAACGAGCAACCAGCCAAGAGAAAGAGAAGGAGACAAGAGATAAGGACAATTTGAAGGTTCAGAGTGGAGGTAGATAAGATAGGAGGAGAGAATCCTCAAGGCTCACTTAAGCTTTTGGATTAGAAGTAGGTAATCACCCCAAGATTAAGTGTGAGGCATAAGTATAGGATGTAAGAAGGAGCTCAATTTGGCAGAGGGGATGATGCGTACTTAGGATTATCTTAGTAGGAAGATCGGGTTTAGTTGGGCCACCTTAGAGTGTGGGAGAAAAGAAAAGAAGGGAGGAAGAAAGAAATAGGGAGAGAAATTGGGAGTTAAATCCTTGTACCAATTTATTTCATGATTAGAATGGTGGTTTGTTGTCTCACGGCGCAAGAGTTCATGGTAGAGGATGTAGAGCTTCCAGGTGGTGTGATCAACAACTCAAGTTCCGAGGTATGAGTGGGACCTCTTCAAACTTTCCCTAGGGCTTTAACTAGAGTTTAGCAGCTTGGGCTGAGGCCTACCCCTAAGACAGACCCTTAGGAACGTAGTTCAGGTCATTTCCAAGGGCATAAGCTTAGAGAAGAAGGTCGTGGCTTTCCAAAAACCTAAAGCACGCCCGAATCGGGCAAAAATTGAGAAAGTTATAGCCAAATGAAGTTTAGGATCAAATTGGACGAAGAATAGCTAAACTCCGGGTTAGACAGGGAATTAAATGCATTAGGAGGAAGATCCCTCCTAGGATCCAGGGCCAAAGAGAAATTAGCAAATGAAGTTTGGATAAGGCTTGGATGAAAATTTCGTAGAAATTCCCGATCAAGGTCCAACTCCAGATCTGGGTAGGGTCAATCCTCTTGAACCTTCCTCAAAAATTTTGGATCTTTCTAAATTGGGGAGCTACACTAAATAGTGAAATTAGGTTGCCTTAACAATTAGGTTGCCTTATCCCAAGAAAGTTACTTTACAAGCCATCAAAGTCAACAAATATCTCTAAAAATATTTCCATTTGTACACATGGAGATTCATGAGTCCCAAATATTGCGATATGAAATTCAAAAGTAGTTCATTCTTGTACAGTAACTATAAATATTTATTTAGTGTCAAATGTCGAGAAATTAGTGAGGGGCAACCTAATTTCACTATTCAGTGTAGGTGTAATTGATGGATGAAGTTTGAGGAATTAAGTAGTGGTCAAACTTCATCCACCCATAACTTTGGCTAGGAGGGTCAGATAGGGTCGAGTTTTATGTTTTTAGAAATGGCGCAAGTTGACGTAGAGGTTTCTTAGGTTAGTTTTGTTCTAGCATAGGGTCCATCCAGATCATACAGCAGGCCATCCATTCGGTCGGCCAAAACATTGGAAGTAGTTTAAGCGAGTCTTGCAAATTTGAGGTCACCTAGGCACTTAATAAAAATATCCATTGCTTGAAAGGCAGAGTGGACCAAGCTTAGATACCCAAAATTAGGAGTCACTTAGTCAAAACCCAAGACTTGGTTGTATTCACGAATTACTATGGGTGGGTAATTTGGCACTCACAGAATGTCACCCTTGCTTCCAAGGCACTCAAAATATCAGTAAAAATCACTGAAAGGAAATTCCCAAACCAAACTCCACAATTACCAATATCTTACTAGTATATGTCTATTTCATTAGCCTTAGAACATGAAAATAATGATTATTATGAGAATCGTGCAAAATGGAAAACCAAAAGAAAACTTACTTCAAAACACTAACCATCCTCTGCAATACCCTATTGCTTGTTGTGTTGTGATATTCAACTCTTTGTTGTGATATTGGGTTCAATAGCAATCATAAGGTAGGCATTCATGTATCATCATTGACAATAACAATGAGAATTGAGCCATCTTTTCAAAGTGTATACAACAACACAAAACCCAATATCACAATAGAGAAAACAATAGTTTCACAAAAAAGACACCTCTAGTAAGGATCTTAAAACAACATAGAAGGCTTCAAGCATCAAAACCTCAATGTATTCTATATCTATACCTCTAAAAAACAAGGGAGAACACTTTGATTAGCTAAATGTGGTTGAATGCGTGAAGGGCTTGGCATTCACAAGGTTCACCAGAGGGCCGGTTTGAGGTTATTGGGAAATAAGTTAATGAACATAGAAATCCTAAACCAGACAACAAGGTACATAAATATATATCTAATGTGACAAATTGCTTTCCTCTGGTTGTAGTGAAGTCCTTTTGTGGCCCTTCGATGGTACCATTGTAGATCACATAAAGTGTTGTTGTCAACTTTGTGAGCTTTACTCCGAATCACTAGTGGTTAATCACCAACTTCTTCATGCGCAGCTACTTGATGAACCCTTACAACTCTACCTCAGCTAAAGGTACCCCAAAACGGTACTCATGACCTTATGAATCATGCATACTTTAGAATCACACAATAACCTCTAAGCATGTAAGAAATTCATTCAACTGTAAACATTTCTATCAACACACCAACACCATACATGCACTAGTTAAAGCAATCCTCAAGTAGTCAAGTAGAAAATTGGTTGCATAGGAAGACAAAATGTGTGCATGCTACAAAAGGAAGAGACAACAAAGACGAAGAGATTCCCTCCACAAAAATAGGATCTAGCCCCCAAAACTTGGATAGTGTATGATTGAGATGTAAGGGAACTTTGGAATGAATAACAGAGATTACTTCAGACATGTACTCAAAGTACTTTTGAAAATGTAAGTACATTTTGACACTAGTGGCAATAAATTTTATATCTTCCAAAATACACATGTTTGGGGGATCCGACAGTTAGTCATTTTGTAGTCTACATACATGTTTCTTCTACTACTACAGGATTAGCCAAAACATTCCGTTTCCTATCTACTTTGTGTTGTAGAAGGGAATGCCACATAAGCCCCTACATTTCAGCATTAACTGCAACTATGCTCTATCTATCAGCAAGATTCCCTCTCGTATCAAATAATCTACTCAATTATTAGAAAACTAAGTGAAGTTCATTGTTTGTTTTTTGTCTACAAAGTACTTTCCTTTTTTTTTCGACAAATCTAATGTACTTCCAATTCTCACCAAAGTACTTTTTACAAATCCAGAAAAATATTTTTAAAGTTTAATATCTAGGAAAAACAAATCTTTACAAGGTTATTGTCTTACTAATCTACTTCATCTAAATTCGAGTCAAAAAAATTAAGTTCTTCAATCCCCAAAAGTAGTCAAACCTCAGCACATCTCCTAAAAGTACTTTTTTGACATACTTTTTAGGGGGGCGTAGTATGCTTCTACCCTCTATTACATGAGAAAGTTAGGTCTCCCCACAAAGGTCACATATTCTCACCTTTAGAACCTGAAATGAAGCTTACTAAATAACATAGGAGTTTGTTGGAGTTTCATAATTAAGTTGTCTTTCTTAATATTAGTATCAAACTTTAAGAACAAATAGCCCAAAGTGTTTAAGTTCTATGTACAATTTTTTTTGTTTGTATGAAATAACACCCAATATATATTCAAAAAACAAAGAACATGCCTTGAATGTACTCAATGTAGTGGATACAACATTAGCAAAGTAAATAACCCAAAACTAAATGACAATTATTTATTTTAATAGTATGAGTGATATTCAACTAATCATTTAATTCATTTATAAACCTTTTAGTTTTTATAACTCAAATAACCTATTGATAAAAAAATTCAATATCTCACAAAATCATCACCTTCATTTCAAAAGTTGTACTTCTTCAAATGTAAATTTTTATGCAAATTTAAGTACTTTATAGTTCTATTACTAAGCCCATCTTTGGCAAGAGTGTATTTAGCATAGCCATTCACTACAATAATGTTTTTAGATGCAAAGATATCTTTTCCATTTTAAAAAATCTATGCAATTTATGCAAGAGATGACAACAATAGTGGAAACTTTGGAAGCAAAGAAGTATATTTTTAATCTTAAGTTTTAAATATATTTATGCATATTGGCCATTACAAATTGAATCCTAACCTTGCAAATGTAATTCAAAATTCAAACTTATTACTTTTGTTTACAATTCCTAAAGTTGTTCTTTATATTACATCTAAGTTACAAAATTTCAAATCCAAAGATAAGTCAAGAAGTCTAGGGGTAAAACACACATTATTTATCCCTAATTTCTAAAAAGGCCCTGTTCTGTTCAAATAATGAATAAGATATTACAATTGATGCAACAAATACCTTCTCATTCTTTCACAATAAGAATGAATCTTCAAAATCAACCTTTTTTTATGAACCAATTGATGAAAGTATATTATTATATTTTATACAAATTTATAGTAAGCACTATATTTATACAAGTACTTTTTCTAAATGCAACAAATCAAAAAAAAGATCTAGAAAGTAGCGGACTATTATAACAATTAGCCAATTTTAGTTAGAAAAGCTCAAACAAACTATTTTTGAACATTAGAATTCAAAGCTTTTTGTTTAGTTTGAGCTAATCAATAGATCTCATTGTAACTTGTTTGTGAAATCAAACACTAATAATTTTTGCCTAAAATGCATATTTTTTAGCATTAGAGCCCCTAGGTGAGAGCCTAGAGTTAATTATAAATTATAGAAACATTAATAATCAAAACTTTGAAATTTCAACCTTTATTCATAGTGTTCAAAAAATAGATTCTAAGAGAGTCAAAAATTTCCCTCAATTGCCAACACAAATCAACAAAATGATAAGGTACTTTATCCTTGAAAGGCCAAATAATAACCATAGTCATCAACTATAAAATAATATTGTGACTCAATGAAAATGTATTCTTTTTTTCATTGATAACATTAAAAGTCAAATATTAGATACTTTGACCTCTACTTTGTTACCAAAATTGTTACATAGATAACAATAGGACCATGAATAGATGCTTACTTATTTGGATGATTTTGGGTTCAAGCTCCAAATTTAGTTTGTCATATTGGAGTTGACATGACCTTAAAGTAGCATTTAGAAATGTCTTCATATGCACAATATGCCTACAAACTAATATAACTACTAGTTTATAGATTTGAAGATGATTCAAAGATGCACCAATACTACATTAGAATTTCAATTTCAATTGAAAATTCACTCGTTTTCTTTTTTTGTACATGCAATGGACACAAGTAGAACTTCTAAAGTTGAATGTAGATAAAACCAACAATGATCCATTTTTGTCAAAATTTGTTGGTTGTGTTCATTACTAAATTCCAATCTAGGATTCTTCAAGGATTATTGTCCAAAATATCTATAACCCAATTTTTTCAAAAAAATTGTCAGTTTATTCTCTATTAATCCCTAAAGTCCCAAATCCCCTATGGGGACTGTTGGGATTTGGGTAGGCTTATGTGACTTCAATTTTTGACATGATTTTGTGAAACGTTTTTGAAGATAGGAAATCACATTAATAGCTTTATAGGAAAATAATTTTTTTAATTTCATGAGTACATAAGAACAAAAGTTATTGCACCCTAAGTCCAAAAAGTGATTTCCTTAGTAGCCCCCTTCAAATCACAAAATATTGAATATTTTTAATTCTTAATTTTTAATTTTTTTTTCTCGAAGATTATATTTTTGTCTACCTGTGAAGCTTTGGTTCATTCGATTTGGATTGGTAATAAGAAAGTTATGAACAATTTTATTTTTTGACCTATCTAAGCATCTTCTTAAAAAAATAACTTATAAAATTCATTTTTGAATGCAACTTTTATAATTTAAAAAAACATTATTTCACAAAATTATGTTTTTCTGCTAGAGCAATCTCATTTGGAGGATTAACTTGTTTCAATTCCATCTTAGAGCTATTATTGATTTAGTTTTTCATTCAATCTTGTATCTATTTCTACTTAACAATTTTTTAAGAATGAAAACCAATTGATTTTTTCAATTTGTTTTCTCTAACTCTCAACTCAATTCTTTGACATAAAAAGTCAAAAATCAAAATCATTAGTACAAAAAATTTAAGCTAAGACTATTCAAAGACAAAAAATCTTATTGAGTAAGGATTAATTGGTGAAAAAAAACTTATGAACTTCATTTTAAATGCAAATATCTTGCAATCTACATAGTCAAAGTTTACAAATTTCTTCTACACATTTTATGATATTCTAATGTAAGGTCATATAATTAGATATGAAAAAACAAAACATTTGATAAACTTTTTTCTTCTTTGCAAATAGAAAAAGGTAGTTTTGAGTGTTTTATATGAAAGAAAGGCCTTGGGACTTTAGGAGTTAAGATGACATTTGTGCAATAACTAGGGTTATGGAAAAAATGCATATAATCATGTAGGTGTTTGCAAGAACATAGTTCCTAATTATGTTACATGTAGCTTGATGGACTTATGATCCACTATAACTTTTGAAGTCTGAATTCCATGAACTTCAATTTTTTTATTGGAGATGGATATTTCTGTTGTAATCATATCCCTTAATTTCAAAGAAATGAAGAAATCATTTTAGATTTAGAAGTAAATTTTTCTAATTTGTTATACTTTCAAGTTTAGTGGTTTTAGGAAATTTCAAGTAGTCCAAATGAATGATCTAGAGCTGAAATTTTTATGGTCTATTTCCATAATAGTCGGTCATATTCCTAATTAAGATCATCTAAAAATAGATTATTTTATGTCCTCTAAATTTGTGAAAATAGGGCTCCTTGGTGGACACACTCCTGAATAGTAAAAACAGTTTCAAGCTCATTCTTTTGGTGAAATCTCATCACTATCAAGTCCTCCAAAATGGACAATTTTTAGGAGGGGTGTTCCCCTACATTAGATTTATTATAAATTAAAACCTCAACATATCCTTTTTCTTAGAAAATCTGAGACTTTGAGATGCCATAGTACTATTTGATATAATTAAGTATTGCGTAGAGTATTTGTCAACAATACAATAGACTCTACAACATGATCAACACTCCAAAATCAATGCAAGGGTTGTCCCTTGTAGTACTCATAGTACTTACTATGAGAATCCTAACTTTTGCCAAAAGGCTACAAAATTGACTAGTCTTCTTTACAAGCACCCATCTTTATCTTCTTTTTTTTGGGGGGGGGGACTAAAATACAACCATGCTAAATAGTATGTATAAAAATGGCTTGTTGTGCTTCATTTATAATATTATTCAATGAATGTTGTATGTTAGATTTCATCTAAATTGTCAATGAAATAACTATAATTAGGAATTATTCTTTGAAACTATGTGAATGGACAATTAATCTAATCCTTATAGTAACCCTTATATTTACTTAAGGGATCTAAAATATGCCTAACCTTGTCTAATAAATGAAAGTTATAGTAAACATAAGTTGCAGAAGGTAGAAAACAAGTAAGGGAAGGGCAAAGAACTTGACTTTGAGAGAGTTCTATGAATGTAGTGCATAGGCTACCCAATGCCATCAATGTGAATACCTCATCAACATTCAATCCCCATATGGATGTTGAAACAAACATGTTTGTGGCAATGGAGACATTTGATGATTGATTCAAAGGAGTATATCTTAAAGGTAATGGCTATGAACAAACAAGCTTGTAGTGATGGTATTGTACTTGCAAGTGTACTTGTTTATAGTATCAACCAAAAATAAATATTAGATTACAAGATGATGTTGACAAATTCAATAAATAGTATAGGAAATAAATTGAAAGAGGATGGTAATCTTTGAGAGAGAAATATAATTTCATTCATATTCAATCAATCCTTGAAGCATGGAAAAATATTAAAAGACTATGAAGAATTTATATACTATTCTACACATGTAAATGAATTC